>JAFJYI010000140.1:0-655106 GCA_019022655.1 Acacia acuminata
ATTTTATTTTTATTAAAAAAATTCCTTGCAAAAAATTTTATTTTAATAATTTAATAATTTTAAAAGCCTTATAAGATATTCTAAAGACAACACTATTTAATTAAATATTATAGTTTGCAATCTTAAAGTGAAATTTATCTCAGGATTTTATTAAAAAAATTTAAAAAAAAAACTCTGGATTCACTCTTATAATACTTTAAGGTATTCGATACATATAAAAAGATATTTTAGTAGTCTCGATATACCTTAACCCATATAAATATTCTTAATTTACAATTTTCAACTTTTATTTCAGAAAAAATATTTGTCTAAAACATATAATCTATTATTGAAATTATCAGAATGTAATCTTTTATTGAATTTATCAGAATATAATAACAATTATATCTAATTTTTATAATTTAGATTTATTTTTATATTTTTATATTTTCATTTTGAAGTTAGGAAAATATATAATGAAGACATTCTCCATTAGATAGTCAAAAATTGAAAAAGTAATTTAAAATTTTAGTGATATTTGTTATATTTAAGCAATGAAAAACATTTAAAATTTGTTCAAAACATACAATTTATTTCAGTAAATGTATGTGGTAATGGAATTGTGAAGCCCGATTAGCTTCCTCTTTTTAAGTAATCCACCAACTCACCTCAATAAAATTGTATGGGCTACAATTAAACAAAAACGCATACATATGGTTGGCAAACACACGCACACATATCAATGACATTTTGTTGTTTTATCGTAATTTTGCATTAATCCAATTATTTTCTCCACACTTGGCATTAGTGTGAATAATTACATTAGTTTTAGGCTAATCCTTTATTAAGTTTAGGATGCAAAGAGTTTGACAAATCATTTAAGGTTGGCTTGATGATTGTTTCTTGGCCCAAAATAAAAAAACATGTATTCTTCTTGAGCCCAAAAAAAAAACATGTATTCTTCTTGTGAGGAATAGGCCTCTTACCACTTCTAACTAACTTAGCTCATAACTCATATGTTAAAGAATTCCTACATTAATTAATTCTCTGCCAAGATATATTGTGCTAGCATCATCAAAGAATGAAAAAAAGAAAACTAATGATAAATGGCTTGTTTGGTTAAAAAATAAATGGCTTCTTTAAATGTTGGAGAGATTATTTACAAAAAATAAAAAATTTAGCAAAAGTTCGTACACTTTCACTAATACTAGACAGTTTTTTAATATACAATATAGTTTATAACAACAAACTATATTTTTATATTGAAGACATAATGTAGTATTAAATGAGGAGAAAATTCCCCGATTAAATGCAAAATGGTGTAAAACCCCAAAGTGACGCGAATTTGCAAAAAGACTTAAGGGTGACAAGGACTTTTAAGGGTTTTGCAAATTCGCTAAATGACTATTTTGCCCTTAGGGTTAAATCATTAAAAAAAAAAAAATACCCCTCCCCCGCGGTGGGCCCCACCCCACGCCACCGCCGCCGGGCCGCCCGGCGACCACCACCACCGTAACCGCCGGCGGCCTCCGCCCGTTGGTGGTGG
This sequence comes from Acacia acuminata, assembly GCA_019022655.1. NCBI lineage: Eukaryota > Viridiplantae > Streptophyta > Magnoliopsida > Fabales > Fabaceae > Acacia > Acacia acuminata. The sequence continues at coordinate 1,526 of JAFJYI010000140.1, forward strand.
TGGTCGCCCGACCTCAGCAGCGGTGTGGTAAGTGGCCCGCCGCGCAGTGATGGTGGTGGCGCCGGCGACCTCCGCCGGTGGTGGTGGCGCCGGCGACCTCCGGCCGTGGTGGTGGTCGGCTTAACCCGCCGGCCAGCTGATGGTGGTGGTCAGCCGTAGCCGCGGTGGTGATTAGGCCGGCCGGCGGTCAGGGCCATAGGTGGGGTAGGGGTATTTTCCTTTTTTTAATGATTAACCTAAGGGCACAAAATGGTCGTTGTGTAATTTTGCAAAACCCCGAAAATGTCCTGCGTCCCCTTTTTTGCGAAATTAAAAATAAAAAATTTTTGATTTTACAAATAGCGTTTGAATTTGTGGAATTTTCCTATTAAATATTACAAAATAATAATAATAATAATAATAATAATATAATAATAATAATAATAATAAAATAGGGTTTCTCACATTACACAAAATCTTAACAAAAAAAATATACTGTTACAAATTTATTGAAAAAAAGGTTGAAAATCTCCATTGTAAAATTTATCACTCATGTACATAAAGATTGAAGGATCTTTAATCAAACCAACCAAGAAATATCTCATTATCGGCAATATTAGAGAATTTTTTTATTAGAGGAGTTAAAAAACTAAATAAATTAGCTTGAATTATTAATATTTATCTTTTTAGCAAAATAATTTATTCAAATTATAAATTACAATAATATATGTAATTTAATACATCATATTAACATCATAATAAAATAATAATATAAAACATAATTATAAAACAATAAAAGCTAATCCAACAAAATAAACTATAGCGCGCACACACATTTTCTCTTTCTTCCCTGCTAAAAAGCATCTTCCTAGTTTCAACAATGCCATCATAGCTGTTTCTCTCTCTCGTTCTCTCTCTCCCCTCCCCAAGATTCCTTCTAAGGACCGTTCATCCATTTGTAAGCCAGGCTCCAGTGGCTACCTCCAGGTCTCACATTACCCGTAAATGCGGAATGGATTTGAGGCAATCCTGCGGCCGAGCTCCCGGGCCGTCAAGTTAATGCAGGTCCGGATCATTTTTTTACATATTTATATTTTTACCAAAAATAATTTTATTGGTTAGAGGATCTAAAATAAAGATAATCTTTTAACAGCTTTTTTGAAAAAAATGAGTTTTTCATATAGAAAAAAAATAAAAACGAAAAATAAAAAAAATATACGGGCCGTCCAGATCCCTAGATACGGACGGCCGGTGCTGTCCGTACGGACGGCGGGGAAAATAGATCTACGAGGACGAGCACGAAACCGGTCCCCATCCGTCTTGATCGGCGTGATCTTTGCTCCGTTTTACGATTGCATCTTACCAAGCTTCAATGCTTTCTACAGAAGTCACGATTTTTCCTGTCCTAACCTCACCCCTCGAGGCGCCAAATCTTGGTTAAGCGGTGGGTGGGATCTTATACCCATGGTAGAGTATAGATTTGATTGATTCTCATCACGCGCCGGCTACGACAACTTTGTTTGGCATGGCATTCAAGTGGCCGAAAAGCCCGATGTGACGTGAAAGAAAAGGCTCGGTGGAAAAATTGGTGTTTGAGATAACATTGGTTTGTGATGGGCTTCTCTTGAAAAGCGACTTGGGAAGGAGCGAGTTTTTCAGCCTTTGGCTTCTTGTATCCGACCCCCTCGTCCTCGCAAAACGCCCGTCATCAGCATTGGTATGCGTGCCTGGCTTCACCGCATGCATCAATCACGGCGACCTTTATGCTTCTTTCGTGGGGAAAAATTGGTGTTTGAGATAACGTGGTTTTGATGAAACACCTTCTCTTGGCAGCGACTTTGGGAAGGAGCCAAGTTTTACAACGCTTTTGGCTTCTTGCTCACCATCGACCCCTCGATCTAGCTCCTGTCATCATCGACTTATGTCGTGCCTTCACCCCCGCCACCATCAATCTGCGTGACGCTATGCACATTTCCCACCAAACACCATTTCGTGAAGAAGAAGCGGTTTGAGCAAAGCACCAAAAAAAAAAAAACTCAGAACTTGGGATGAGAGCTTAACCTTTGTTTTCCCCATCGATTTTGTCGTCAACCATCATCGGTGGTAAGTTCTTGTAGGATTCTTCTTTTCTGACATCGAGAAAGGACTTGGACCACCATTTGTGATTTGAGAATGAATGCGTCGCTAAATTAAAGTTTGATGATGATGTTTGATTATTTAGAAACGGAACTTTGGTGATTTTGGTGATTTGAAGTGAAAAAGTGATTGAGTTTGGTGATTTGAGAACAAACTTTCAGCCTATACCATTTTGAAGAAACAATACTAAAGGAGTGACTCTTTGGATGAGAGGTTGCAAATGGTGGATGTTTGACATTTAAGAAGAGTCTAGATCGGAGGTTTTTTCAAGCAAAGAATGATGATGATTTGCTGTGTATATATAACACACACACACACACATATGCATATATGTGTGTGTATTTTTAATATACATATTGTGTGTATGATTCATCCTTTATTTTTAGGTTATTTTCGGTTCGATTGTTTTCAAACGTTAGCCAAATAAGAGCTGTCCCAAAAAAATTCATTTATATCATTTACTCAAAGCATGATCGTATTTATATAATCTAACTATCTTATCTTCCGTTTGTAAAATTTCATCTCCAAAAAAGTTATTTTCTGCCAGCGTCCAAGGTATCTTATTGTTCCCTCTCCATTGGCTGATGCCATTTCCATGCCCAAATCACAGTCTCAGACTAAATTTTCAGCCCCCGAGAGTTTTTGCTCTATTAGTGCCACCAAGGATTTGTTTGATGTGAGGTTGAATTTGAAGGGTAAGAATGGTGGGTGCATAGTTCTAGAAGCTGAATTCTGATGTTTTGAGCGCCAACTCAGAGGTTTTGCTGAATTGATAGTGGATCACAAGAGTTGCTTTCAAGCGCTTCAAGACCGGCTGGCCTGATTGCCAGCTCTATGCATAGTGACTTTGAACTGGACAGCCACATATATCCACCAAGAACAATATCAATCCGAGATGATACTAGAGGAACAAAATAAAAATTGATAATAAATTAAGAAGATGAAACCCTTATCACCTGTCAAACAATAGACATTCATTACTGTTAGCACACTCATAACCACCAACAAGCATGGAACTGGAAATAAAAAGAGAAAAAGAAAGAAAGAACTCGTCGATCCATAGAAGGAGTATCGACCATTGGAGTAAACTGGAGGACGAAGATCAAAAGAGAAGCAACAATCGCATTGTGGAAACCTAAGCAAAACCAATCTTGAAAAACCTCTGACAACTACAGACAAGAAATTGAAACTAGAACCCCCGCCGTCAAAAGTGATTTAGGGCAAAACATGGGATTTCCTAGATCTAATACTTTAGAATTAGAAATTTTCAAGGAATGGGGAAAATGGAGAGAGGAAGTAAGAGTTCCCAACAAAACCCTCAACTTCACAAAGAAGATCGTGACTTAATAGAGAATAGGTTTCAAAAGGCAAAGTGGGTATGGGGGGGGAATGGTCTTGAGGATGGTATTGCAAATCAGCTTGTGAGGAGAACGAAGTATGATAATGATGCCAAAAGGAAGGGAGACAAGGCGCTGATGGGGATGTGACAGTGAACGGTAGCTGAGAATGTCAGAGGTGGTTGAGGTTGAATGATAAACTGGGGTAATTTAGTACTTTCCTTAGTGATATTAGATAGATGTTAGCTCTTATAGTCTTATTAATAGCTATGATGTCATTTTGCTCAATTTTACAAACTCATAATTTTGCACTTCTAAAAAGCATATAGTATTGGGTGCGTGAACAAAGTTAAGTATGTATTTTATCATGACGTGGAAATTTATAAAGTAAAAGTTTGAAAATTTGGCAAAAACATGTATAATTTGATGAATGATATTACCCATAAATAATTGGATCATAATTTGTTTTCTAATTGACTCTGGTGAATATAATTTATTTGGGAGAGAAGATCGCCTACCATAAAATTAGGGATAAGGGTCTTATTTTTCTTAGAAATTTTGGTACGAGGGGTATTGGGTAGGCGGAGATTTTTGAAGCAATTATTATAGATGTTAACAAAACGTAGTAATTGTCTCAGTTATTTTGACGGTTTAATGGGGTATACGTGGAGATTCAAGTTGTTCGTAAAATAACCCCAAATTCAATGAGTGCAAGTAGCACCGTTTCTACTTTTTCTCGACGCGGAGAGGGCGAAGCACCCGTCAGCTGCTTCCCGAATTAAAATGGGCGTTCGGATAATAACCTAGATAAAGAGATAACCGCTTCGGTGTTACCTATTTCTTGCCGTTGCCGTTGAAGATTCTCTTTCACTCTCACAGAGTCCAGGGACGTGGTTGCTATTCAAATAGAATCAAACCAATAGGCAAGGAAGCATAGATGTACGCGGAATGATATGAATCTCTCCTATCTTAATCGCTTCTCTGAGCGTCTTGTTGCTCCTCTCTACTCTACAACTCCCATCAGGTTCACGTTTCTCTGAACTAAAAATTCATTGGATTTCGTTGTCATTTCTCAGTTGGGCAATTCTTCACACATTAAACTGATCTTCTTCACTTGGAGCTTTGTTTGCTCATGTTTCATCCTGAATCAACTGCTTTTTGTTTCAGGGCCAACGGACAGATGATATTGCTATTGAGGTCGCAACCTGAATTTCTCGTTCCCCACAAGGCATGTAATCTGTACCATTCTTCGGGATTGTTCAATTAGCATTCCTTCTGGGCAGTTTTGGATGCTTCTTGGACCCTGTGGATGCGGGAAATCTACCCTCTTAAAGGTATACACCAAAATCGCTCTTCCCTCCTGTGGAACCTCAATGGATTGATAGGTCCGAAGCCTCCAGCTGATTCGCTACCTTTTGGGCTGTTTACATACTATGTTGGCTTAGTATCAGAATGTGCAGTGATTCTGAGTTTAATGTGCAGATATTAGCTGGGCTCTTAAATCCTACTTCAGGAACAGTGTACGTGAAAGGGCCCAAAGTTTTGTTTTCCAAAATCCCGATCATCAGGTATTCTAACTTTATTGCTATCTAAAATTCTTACTTTTTAGCGAAATGTTGGGTGTTCTATAATTATAAATCTATCTTTCATATTTGCAAAGAAAAAATCTTTCACTTGCTTGCCATGAGAATATATTGTCTTCAAGAATAGAATGTGATGGCATTTGAGTTCAGGGAGAGACAAGTATATCAACGTGACAAGTTAGGGAAAATTAGAATTCATTTTAAAATTATCCTGCTACCATTTTGATTCTGGCTTGGACTGATTTTTTGGCATTGGAAATGGTTAAATGCAGAAGGGCTAAACTTGATAAAATTGTTCCCCAGCTTGTTTAAGACTGTCTGTATGTGTAATTTTTGTATATAACTATATATATAATTAGTTAGCAAAAAGCATTTGGAGATTGCAATTTGCAACTGAGCTGTACCAAACCTACGAGCAAACTCTTATAAGATGAAGCCTGTTTCGAGAACCCGGCAACCTTTTGATGTCTTGTACAACTTTTCATAGATCCACATTAACAACCTTTTGACATGCTGAGCAAAAAAATCAGCTCCAATTTTTAAAATTGTTAACCTCCATAATGACAGTATTTCCTGGTATTAACATTGAGTAGTACTTCCTCTGCATGTCCATATGTGCTGAACATGCCATCCAAACTGTGCACATACTACTTTAATCTTGAGATTTTCAGTTTGCAAAATGTATTTTTATCAAAATTGGATTGACAGTTATAAAGTTGGGAATTTGGTGTTAATTAACCTATTAAAATAGATCTAATGGTCTTGATCTGAAAATTGTGAAGCATTATGCAGGTGGTAATGCCTACAGTGGAGAGCTGACGTTGCATTTGGTCTTGGCAAGTTCAATCTAACCTGTAATGAAGTGAGATCAAGGGTCTCAAGAGCCTTGCATGCTGTGGGCATGTCTGAATACATGCAGGTATTGTTGGCACAGACAACTCTGAACGCTAATACACATTGAGGATTCCTATGAATGAATATTCCCCTTTGCTGTAATTCTCAAGAGATCTGTTCAAACTCTAAGTGGTGGTCAGAAGCAGAGGGTTGCACGTTGCTGGTGCTTTAGCAGAAGCTTGCAAAGTTCTGTTGTTGGATGAGCTCACAACGTTCTTAGACGAAAGTGACCAGGTAATCAGTCACCATTCTTGTAATGAGATTCTCTCCCTGCGTAGCATAGAGTCCCATGGGTTAGCAATAAATGGTAATAGCCCCTTGCTTGGAGGTTAGAATTGCTTAAGCCCCTGTGACATCTCTCAGAAACATCACAGCACTCATTCTCCGGTGGGCAATGTTTAGTTTAGCTCTGTTACAGCTCTGAGAAATATGGCTTAATTTCTGAATAGCTTTGTGATAAGTGTGGTATAGAAGAAGGTGAAAGAGAGAGAGAAGGTAGGAGAGAGCAGAGAGGGGAGAGAGAGACTGAGATGCACACTGGTTTATTCAGATTCTTAACATAAGGAATACTTTTGATAGTTACCCCTTTATATAGGCATCAGCTGGCTAGAGACTACACAACTGATGACTTAGCTCAGCTACCTTATGGCTTATGGACAATTACATATGCTCTGCTACTTCAGCATGAGTTCACTTTTCATGGTTCTAACTCATATTAACAATATGATGTCAAGACCAGCAATACTTAAAATATCGTTTGCTTCAATAATTTTTTTAGGTTGGTGTAATCAAAGCAGTTAGGAACTCTCTCTGGATACCTCTCTGCAGGGGTTACAGCATTGTGGGTGACTCATCGTTTAAGAAGAATTGAACTATGCTGACGGTGCCATCTACATGGAGGATGGGAAAGTTGTCATGTATGGAGATGCGGAAAGAATAAAAAGTTTCATGAAATGAGGCAATCCACTATATCAAACCAGATAAATTCTTGATCAACTCTTTTGGTTTCTGAAATTGTTTCCAATATTTTATTACACAAACAAAAGGTGAGCCTTAAAAGTAACACTAAAGGTTATTGTTATGTGATATAAAGATCACAAGTTCAAATGTGAAAAAAGCATCTCCCTCTTGCTGGCTAAAGCTGCGTGCATTTGACATTCTCCAAACCTTATCTAGGAAGAGACTTGTGCGTTGGGCTGCCTTTTTATTTTATAGTACCCAAACACACATTATTGATAATTTCCACCTTCTTACTTCCTCTGCCAAATCCCCATATAACCTTGGTGAACAGCGCTGCTTGTTTATCCTTGCTAGCGACTATCCTCATATTTTAAGTATATTAAAGCAATACCAATTGTTTTCTGTATTTTCAAGCTAAAATGTGCATGTGGTTGCACTTGTGCATACGTTGGATTACGCATATGTGCTTGTGTGTGTATGCTTACACACAGTTATAAATAGACATGTGAATCCTACCTATAAAAGGAATGCGAATGTATGTGCACATTTATGTATAAAGTGGATTTAATGGTTTGCAGTAGAATAATCCATTGGATATGTATAATCTAGATTAGTCCATTAAAATTTGAATCCTATCAAATTGGATATGTATAAATGGACGAATTGGATGAGGAGTAATATGGCATCTAAGTAAATTTTCGATTTTGATAGTGCTGAATATCATATAATTTTGAATGTGGTTTTTTGTATTGCATAGGAGCTGAAGCCATTTTAACCAATCTATCATGTAGATTTATGATAAATCACAAATATATCTAATTATTGATATTGAACACTCTTAGAATTTCTGGAAATTCTATTTGCTGTATAATTTTAGCAATTATATTGTCTCTCTAATCAGGAAAAAAATTATTGAAGCAATCAAGGGAAAAAAATGACATTTGATTGATTCTATGATTTATTTGCCAGCTGCAATGATCCTCTTTTCTTTCTTTTTCTTTTTCTTTTCTTTTGCGCCAACTCAGCTGCAATAAGCCTCTTATATATACTTAAATTTGTGTTAAAGTTCTATTTTTTCTCTGCTGGAAGTTGTCATAGTGCAGCGATTTTGATATGGAAGTTTTTTTAAGGTGCAATGTTGCTCGAAAGTTTTTATCATATGACAATTTTTCCCTAGTCATTATTCGATTGAAGTTTAATTATTAATTGAAATTAAATATCTTTAAGACAGCAGTCCATTGTTTTTCATGTCATTTGTGTTAAAGTGTAATTTTGTCTTCAAGTTTTAATTTAGGGCTTGATATATAAAAGTTTCCAAACAGTAGCAATGTTATCTTGATAGTTTTTTCTAGATTAAATTTGATTATTAATTAGCAGAAATATATTGAGTTAGCGTGAACAACATTAAAGAAGAAAAAGTTACAAAGGGAGAGAGTTTCGTGTTAGTTAGAAAGTAATTAAGAGAAATATTCAATCACTAGATGCATAACAACAAAGGGATGATTAGAGAACAAGATCGTGAGAAACTCTGTCATAGCATACCCTAGTAACACTAAGATAGCTAAGTACCTCTTTGATTTTCTTTTCCATAACACAAGGTTTTTTTCACCTCTTTGATCGTCTCTAATCCTTGAATGAGATGCATTTTTTATATAAAAAAATTTACTTATTTTTTAAATTTAACTTTTGAAGGGAAAAGAAGAAGAAATGGATGACATAGACTTGCCAAATAAGCATATTTGACTAATTAACGACTAAATTAACCTAGATAACAACTAGGTGAAATTATCCTGGTTGGAAACTTAGTAGTAATATTCTTCCTTAGTGAAAACTTTCGTAGTAAATTACAACTAAATCTAAGGCAAGCATAACGTAGATGACACGTGACTAACGGCTCATCATGTTGGTCAACTAATAAGTCAAACTTAACGGAGATAAGTTAAAACTTTTGAGGTGACATTTAGCTTTGAAAAACTTCAATGACAAAATTGTTCTTAAGTAACAACTTCTAGAACAAAATAAGTCCTTAACTCTTTAAATTTGAAAAGTTAAATGGATATCATTACTCAAATATTTTCCTACTATTTCCTACTTCTTTGGACGGTCATTATCCCACCCTCCCTTGTAAACTAGCAAGGTGATATTGAGATCATGAATTCCCCCAAGAAAGCTGGTTTGTGGGAGATCTGAGGGAATATCTTAATAATTTTATATAGACATTATAATTAGGGGAAATTACTATGAGGTTTTAAGAAGAGACTTAGGGCTGTTTGGTTGGAGGGAAGGAATGAAAAGAGAGAGGAAAAATGAAATAACTTCCTTCATTTGGTTTGAAATTTTAGAGGAGGGGACTTCAAAATTTTCATCCCTCATCCAACGCCCAATTTGGGCTCCCTCCAATATATATATATATATATATATTTTTTTAGGGGGGGAGGATTGGGAGTCAAAATTTTGGATTACTTTACCTTGTAACTTATATGATATTCCAATAATACTCATATTAGAAAATACTATGATAAATAAATATTGTTATAATAGAAAAACATATTAATTTTATAAAATAATATATTTTTAAAAAATATAAATTATTTTATATTAAAAATATATTATTATGAAATTAATTTAAAATGAAAATATGTATTATGAATAAAAAAATACTATTATAGTTAAAAAAAATTATTATACAATTAATTTAAACAAAAATATACATTATTATAAAAATTAGTTTAAAACAAAATATACATTATTATATTAATTATAAATAAAAATGTTATAATATTAATTAGATAAGATACAAATTAATTTGTATAACATATAAATAAAAAATATAACTAAATATGTGCAGGTAAAATGATAATTATATGATTTCCTCACCCCATCTTAAACCAAACAAGGGATCATTTAAAAACACCTCACCTCCTCCCCTACCAACCAAACCAAATAGAGTAATCATTTTATCCTTTCCTTCCATCCTCCCTCCATTAAACCGCTAAAGTTCTAATAACAAATGAGGAACATATAATGACAAATTACGATATAAAAAATAATACGCTGATAGTAAATTCGAATTCGCCAGAACTCATAAGAGCCCCCCCCCCCAAAAAAAAAATAATGGAGACTAACACATGGACTTTAAGTGACCCAAGTCACCATCCGCGATCAAGCATTTCCTCTTTAGCGGTCAGAGTTAAATAATTTAATAGACTTGTCATTGTTTCCCTTTTTTTCAAACTTTATAGTCACTTTTTGCATCAATTTTTTTTTTTTATGGTAGTGGGTGCACTTTTGAAAAAAGTTTGTAGGTATTTTTGTCACTTTCAACAAACTCTCACTATTTTTTCAGTATCGCCAAGTTATAGTAATTACTATTTTGTCTTTCAATTATATTTTTATTTATTATTCAATTATAAAAAATTTTGGGTTAATATTATTTTTAGTCTCTTAATTTTACTATGATTTTGGTCTTTTACTTAAGTTTCAAATCATTGGTTTTTAGTCATTTTAAAGCAAAATGGTAGATTTTTCATGAGTTAGGAGACCAATGTTTCTAAATAAATGAAACTTAAGGACAAAATACATCATTTAAAACGCTGACTAAAATCAAAAAATGAAAGAAAAACACAGGGACTAAACATTGTATTAGTCCTTATTTATTTTATAAATTATTTTTAAAGTACATTGAACTTACGACAAGTATGGTTAATGAGATAAAAAAATTACTAACAGATCGAATGTTCATGTGGATAAATATTAAAAGGCTTATTTCTTAAATTTTATTATGAAAAAAATATAAGTTAGGAGTTCTTAGGCAGGGATTAGCCGTCTGTCGAGGTTGGCCGTTCGTCTTGGCCCTTCAAGGGTGGAGCTTATAAATTGGAGCTTTAAAATGAAGTTGGCTCTACAAGGCCAACCATATGGTAGAAGAAAGTTTTAAAAGAATTGACCACTATAAATTTAAGAGGGTTAAAAAACTAGGTCTTAGGGGCTAAGGCGACCCTTTAGGCCACCAAATTTTGTTTTGTTTAGACAACTTGACTAAGATCATTTAATTTACTAATTTATATATGTACTTTGTATTTTTTATAGGGTTATCTATTCATTTAATTACAAGGACCGAGAGGGAGTAGTTTGTAGTGCAAATTGGATTACAAACTAAAACAAATCTGTTATTTATAAGTCTCTGACCAAAATAAATGGTCCTATTTATAAGTATTCATTCAAGTAATAAATGAGATTGTGACAATTTTGCCCCATGTTAATTATACCAATAAAAATAGAAAAGAGAAGAAACGAGTCGAAAGATACTAATTAATAAAATGAGGATAAAGTTGAAAATTTACTCGATAATTATTGAGCTAACTACTTCTTTTCTTGGTATGTTGATTTTTTAAAAGCTTTAATAAGATCGGAGTGGTATTTAGTAATATTTAGGATGGAAGTTAGTAATTATGTATTGTTTGAAAGTGAGAGCCAAAAAATCCTAAAGTGTCATCCTACAATGTGCAAAGTGTTCTTAACAAATTCGGGAGCCACATCCATGAAAGTAGGGTTGAAAATATTAGTACGCATTGTGGGCCGGGAGATCAGCCCATTAGCTCCTCTTTTTTCCCTTGTTTTAATCCAATTTTTTTCTTTATACATGATTTTGTTATTATTATTATTACTTTTTTGCATTTTTTGCCTCCAAATTTATTCTTCAAACATCAATTCCCCAAGTCCAATCACAAATGTCAAATTTCGGGAATTCGGACTTCAAAGTATTAATACATATGTGTGATTTTCCAATTTATGAGTCCAAAAATCCAAATAAATGCAAACTCCCCATGGAAATTAGCAACAAGTCATTAGTTTTTTTTCTTTTTTCTTTCAATACACTAAAAATCAAGACTAAAATGTAAGAACAACAAAACTAGAGAATACTACCAAAGTTAGAGCTTGCTTGATGGGTCTGGGCTAAGGATTATATAATCCAGTAGTTTGTTGTTTAGAGCTCGTTTATGAGCAAGTCTACCAATATATTTATATCTGAAAATTTGAAACTCAACTTACCAGCTAAAATTGATCAGATTCTTGATCTGAAAAATTATCTCACACTGTTCATGCATTTTTGGAGTATTATGATTTATCATGTGGATGGCTTCGGAAGAGTTGCTTCTTAGAATTATATTTCTGGCATTCCGATCCCCAAAGTGTTATGAAAATACAGTTTGATAATGGATTCCCCAAAGTGTTTGGTCTCTCAACCAATGGTGGATCCACCTATATGATAGGGGGGACGTGCCCCCCCTTGATTTTTGATTTTTTTTAAAATAAAAAAATAAAAAAAAATAAAAAAATCAAAGCTTTTATTTAAAAGTGATCCAGACATATTTTATTTAAAGAGGGGGCACGTCTCACCTTGCGGACATATTTTAGCATTGTGACCTCAACCCGGGAAAGATCTACTTCCTTTTTTGAGATACTTTCCTAAGATTTTGTTGCATTTTTTCTCGTATTTTAGATGGATATTCCCAACACAAAAAATTGCTTGAAGCATATGTAGGTTGCTAATTTTTCTGCTATGGGCATTTTATAACTAATACTTGCTCTTTTTCTTATTAATGATGATTAAACTTGCAACTGATGACAAGTGAAATTTTTTTGAATCCTGTATTATTTTTTATGCTTTTGATGACAAGTGAAAAAAATTTTCGGGGGCACTGCACCACCTCCCGCTAATAGTGCCCCCTTCCATAAATTCGAATCCGCCCTTGCTCTCAACAGTCTCTACGGGCATGAATCTCATCCTCCACCAATTCCCTATTTCTTTTCTATTTGAGTTTATTAGTATTTCTGCGTTCGATCATGAGTCATCAACCATGCAAAAGTTTTACGCCTCTTGAGGTATTTTTTTATCAGCTTCCATGGCTTTTCCCAACTGCAAGAGGGAGCTGATTTTGTAGTGAAAGAGCCGTACGTTCTTATTCCAGTTCCACGAGAAGTTTATATTTCCTCCTCTATCCCTAACTTGTTGAATTCTTGCTCTCATTATTACATGCATGTTGCCAATTATTTTTTTATTCCTCTCCATGCATTTCGTCTGCCTTTTGGGATTTATATTTGGGAGTAGATCTTTATTGCAACAATAATAGTTGCTCTCGATCTCCTTCACCCGATCTTTCTTTTTAATTATTAACCTCCTGCGTTAAGTAATGGTTATTTTTTTAATGGAAAATATTATACAGTTATTTTTTAGGGAAAAACACTTCTCATGTTGTAGGAGAAGTGTTTTATCATGTAAAACACATATGAAATGGTGGGATCCACATATATATATAATGAGCATTATATATATATGTGGGTTCCACCATTTCATGTGTGTGTAGGATCTTCTTCTTCTCATGCAACGGAGAAGTTTAGACCCTTATTTTTTAATGGAAAATATTATACTAGATTATGATACGGCACGTGGCATCTTGCATGGCATCCTATACAAATTACCAATTTCATAAACCCCTAAATTTTCAAAATTTAGATTTAACTTCCTTAAAAATATGAAATATTTGGTTGTAGCATTAGAGGCCACTAGTTGCTTCAGAGCACTTGAAAATTTTTATTTTATTAAAAATATTTTTTTCAAAAAATATTAAAAATATTAAAATCCTTATAAAATATTCTAAGGACAACACATTTTAATTAAATATTATAGTTTTCAATCTTAAAGTGAAATTTATCTCAGGATTTTATTAAAAAATTTGAAGACAAAAAATCTCTGGATTCACCCTTATAATACTTTAAGGTACTAGATACATATAAAAAAAAAATAGTAGTCTGGATAGACCTTAACCTACATAGATATTCTTAATTTACAATTTTCAAATTTTATTTTAGAAAAAAATATTCCTGTCTAAAAAAATATAATGTATTATTGAATTTATCACAATATAATAACAATTACATCTAATTTATATAATTTAGATTTTCTTTTATATTTTTATGTATTCATTTTGAAGTTAGGAAAATACATAATGAAGACATTCTCCATTAGATAGTCAAAAAATTGAAAAAGTGATTTCTTGCTATATTTAAGCAATGAAAAACGTTTAAAATTTGTTCAAAACATAACAAATTTTTTTTTTCACAAATAATATGTGGAGACAGTAGAGCACTCATCTAGGTCCCTCTTTTTTTTTTTTTTCACCCACCAACTCACGTCCAACAAGACCATTATGGGCTTCCTGGTAAACAAAACACACATATAGTTGGCAAAAATACACACACATATCAAGGACATTTTGTTAACGGTTTAATCTTTAACTTTTGCACTAATCTAATTATTTTCTCCACACTTGACGTTAGTGTAAAATAATTACATTAGACTTGAGGCTAATCGTTTATTAAGTTTAGAATGCTAAGAGTTCAACAAGTGTATGATTCAAATATGTATTCTTCTTCTTACAAGAGTAAAAGGCCGCTTACCACCTCAAATCAACAACTTATCTCTTAAAATACCTACATTAATTAATTCCCTACCAAGATTATTGTGCTAGCATAATCAAAGAATGAAAAAAAGAAAACTAATGTTTTAAATGTTGGAGAGATTATTTACAAAAAATAAAAAATTTAGAAAGAGTTTGTTCACTTTCACTAATACTAGACAGTTTTTAATATAAAATCTAGTTTATAACAAGCTAGATTTTATATTGAAGACATAATGTAGTATAAATATTACTAAAAAATAATAATACTAAATGGGAGTTTCTCACATCACACAAAATCTTAACAAACAAAAAATTATACTGTTGCAAATTTATTTAAAAAAATGGTTGAAAAATCTCCATTATAAAATTCATCACTCATATGTACATAAAGATTCGAGATCTTTAATCAAACCAACCAGGCTTAATATCTCATATCCTTAATGTTAGAGGAATTTTTTTAGAGATTAAAAAAACTAAATAAAATTAGCTTGAATTATTAATATGGGTAAAGGTGTAATTTTACACATGAAGTTTTTCCCAAGGCGCCCGGGACCATGAAGTTTTTTCTAGAGCAAAAGTACACACGAAGTTACGTTTTGAGAGCAAAAATACCACGAGCCGATTAGTTGACCGTTAACTTGGATGGAATTTGGCCGACGTGTTTTGTTTGGACCGACACGCCGACGTGGAATAAAAAAATTCAAAAAATTAGGAAAAAAGTAAAATAATTAGAAAAAAATTCAAAATAATTAGAAAAAAATTCAAATAATTAGGCAAAAATTCAAATAATTAGAAAAAATTAGGAAAAAAATTCAGATAATTATTTTTTGAAAAAAATGTATAGTTAAATAGGTTTAAAGTTAAAAAATTGTTAAATTTTGTGATAGAATTAATAAAGTTTAAAATTTTCCTTATCCAGTTCTTAGTCGGACTCCACACATCGATTAGATTTATCTACGTAGGGAGAATTGACAAGAAGATTATCTTAATCAATTAATTATTATTTTTTTCAATGAACGGCTTACCTTGTGCATCTTCAACAACTACACCACCCGTGTATATACAACTCCTCCTCTACCGGTTGGTTATCGACCACCGCCACCCGGCGGGTGGCGGTCCCTAAGAACCGACCGACGGTGGGCCCTTGGCGGGGGTATTTTAATTTTTTTTCTAATTTTTAAATTTTTTTCCTAATTTTTTGAATTTTTTTTTGAATTTTTTGAATTTTTTTCCTAATTTTTTGATTTTTTCCCTAATTTTTTTCCTAATTTTTTGAATTTTTTATTCCACGTTAGCGTGTCAATCCAAATCAAGCAACACGTCGGCGTTACATCAAGTTAACGGTCAACTAACGGCCCATGGTATTTTTGCTCCAAAAACGTAACCGTGTGTACTTTTGCTCCGAGAAAAAACTTCGTGGTGCTAGGCTCTCCTTGGGGCAAACCGTAATATCCTAATTTTTTTTTTTAGGATTAAAAGAATAAGAATAATAATAAATAAATATATAATAAAGAATAAATTAAGCCTAAAAATGGAAATTATATTTTAAGGCTGAAAGAAATTTTAATCAAGAAAGAAAATTCTTAAATGAAATTATGGATTAAATCTTTATATTCATCCTATAATTGCAAATAAGAATCTTGAAGAGAATCAAGTGGGTAAATTTTAGTGATCACACAATGCATATAGATATTGTCATCAAAAGCCCATTTATTTTCCTATTCTCTCCAGCCCAATACGTTTCTGATGGCAAGTAAATAGAAGCCCAATTGAATACCCCAAACTCAATCCATTATCTTCATCTAGTCAAACACCTTCAATTCATTTATTTAGCCCCACAACGTAGATCACATCAGCCCACACCATTTGGCCATATCCATTTTAATCAATTTGTTTTAATTTGTTCACTCACACCTTCATTAACCAAAACACGTTAACTGAGCAGAGAATGATCACGAGTAAAGTCCAGATCTCGGTTCAGCTGGCATCTGGTCACACGCAAACACAGTTCACTGGCTTTACTTGTTCACACGCAACCTCCATGCTTTTTCCATCGAAAATCCAGACATCCCATACCCCTCAATCTCAACGCCTTTAACCGTTAGTTTCTCTTCTCTTGGACTGGACCATTAATCTAATATAAATCTTAGCTTCTTCATTTATATCCATTGCCTTAAAGAGGGAGTTGAGAAAGCGAGAGAGAGAGAGAGAGAGAGAGAGAGAGAGAGAGAGAGACTGAGAGAAAGTGAGAAAGAGAGAGACCGAGAATCGCTTGCTTTGTGTCTTACGCCTAAGAATAGAGAGTGTTCGACTCCGGGCAAGATTCCGTCATACCAACTAGCAAACCAAGGTAAGCCATCACGTCTCTCGTTCCTCTAGTTTCCGTCATGTTTCAGCGAATGAGAACTTAGAACAGGGGAAGCTAATTGTGCAATATATACATATATATATATAACATAGCTTTTGGTTTTAAAACTCGTAAGTTTATCTTGTGTGTGTAATATATATATATATATATATTAGTGTTGCTGTTTAAAATATATACATTAAAAATAAAATAAAATAATAATAATAATAATAATAAAAAAATAAATGCAAGCTCATATTTACGTTGCACATGTAAAAAAGGAAAGGGAAGAACTTGTCTTGCTGCATGTATAAAAGAAAACGTTCCCTTGTGCCTATGTAGATAACGCTATACTCAGAAGATGCCAGGAAGACTTTGGTGTACATGAAAAACTGAAACTATTGTTGTCATAGGAATAGAATATATATATTGAACCTCATTGTTATAGGTATATGTTTAAAGCCATTGGAAGTCGCTGTTATAATAGGACGCTTCATAGATTTAAATTCACCTTGCTGCCTTTTCACTGATACACAGAGAACTAAGAAACTTTTAATTGTTGTCATGTTTATCCATAAATAATCGCTGCATATATATTTTTTTTTTAAAAAAAAAAAAGAAGAAAAGAAAAGAAAAATAATGGCTATGTATATATATATACCTATGTAGATCATTCGTGGCCATGTTTATAAAATGTTTTCTTTTATAAACAATTTTTTTTAATTGTCCATGAACCTTTATAAATATATATATATATATATATTCACACACACACAAGAGTATTGAGGGAATTTGAAATTCAAATAGATAGAATCTGATCTAACTTACTCCTATATAATAGGATCTAATCTAACTAATCTTATATTATCTCACTTATAATATCATTTACAAAATAAAATAGATAAATAAATAAATAGTTATTATTAAGAAATGGGAATAAAAAGAAAATAAAGGAAATTATTAAATAATAATAAATAATAATAATTACTATTATTAGTTTAAAAAAAATGAAATGTAGTAAATAATTTAGAAAATTACTAATAAATAATAATAAAAAAAAGAAGTTATTAATTAATTGTAAATCAAAAGGAGACTTAATATTTGCAATGGTCTCCGATTTTTTTTACCGTCATAATTTGCCCATTTCAAGCATTTCAAATTTATTATTATAATTTGTATATTTTTAATTCAAGCGTTTCAAACTTATTATTATAATTTGTATATTTTTACTTTTATTCAAGCATTTCAAATTTATTATTATAATTTGCATATTTTTGATTTTATGAAATTATAAGTTATAATTTTTAAAGAGTTATTAATGATTAGTAAATTGGTTGTCGTAGATTGATTTTTGGCGTGTGTTTGAGCTCTTGGATTAGGAGCAGTGTGATAATAGTTAGTTTCAGCAAGAGGTAACCACTTTCCACTTATTATGTGTATTGATATGTTGTTTGTGAGCATTTTGCAAAATAATTACGAATATTTAATAGAAATTGCCTTGTGGAATCGTATGTTCTGAATTGCGAAATATATGCATTATATTTGGGAATTGAGATTTTATGACATTTATATGAGAGTTATTTAAATAACAAGATATGAACATGCAAATCTTGGAAAATTTCTGTTGAACTATTTATTGTGATAATTATGGTAAGGGTGACTTGGGAAGATGGAGTAGTTTATTCCACCACGTGGTGAGGCCTCCATCGTGCACGATGGTTGGCTTTCTATTGTCCCACTTGTTCAATGAGGGACTGGCCCACATGTTCAATGAGGGCATACGACACCCCACACTTTCAATGAGGGGAAAAGGCCCATGGTCTGGGACATGTGCTCTGAGGATTTTGACCGGTCCCCATCACATGACCAGTGAGCTTTCGAGTAACCAGTAACATGGTGTAACTTAGCCCATGGGTCTAGTCGGAGGAAATAAGGCGGTTCGGTTGGATTGGTGGGAGGCATCTTGGGAATTGTATTAATGAAAACTCTGATACCCAATTTCTTATACAGAATTCATGATATGAAATTTTACGATGTGGATATTGGTAAATTATATTATCTTTAATATTTTGTTATATAAATTGTTCCACTTGGCACCTCACCAGACATATTAGTATTCGTAATAAGTTGGATTGATGGTTACCCACATTTTTCAGGTGATAGCTCCCGTGCAGATCCTTCAGGGAAGACCCCAGAAGCTTAGACTACTTCTTCCAAAAGTAGTGCTTCTGTCTTTTTGGTTTATGTGGGATGATTTGTATATTGCCACGTTAGGGCTCATTCGCATACTCGATTTACTTTTGTATATTTTGGTAAATGTTGGGCATTACTTAGTTGTTAATGAACCCTTAATTAGTTATTATGTTAAGTAAATTTTGAGGATGTTACACAAACTTCATGTGTAAAATTGCACCTTTACTCTATTAATATTTATCTTTTTTTTAGCAAACTAATTTATTTAACTTATAAATTACAATAATATATAATTAGATAATACATAATATTAACTAACTAATATTAACATCATAGTAAATATACTATAAAAAGTACTTATAAAACAATAAAAGCCACATCCAACAAAATAAATTAGGGAAAAACCCTTTAAGGTCCCAAGGGACCAATTTTTTTTTTTTTTTTTTTTTTTTTTTTTTCAAAAAAGTTAGCTATCAAAAGGTCCCAAGGGACTTCATGGTGATTAAGTAAGAAGATGAAATGACATTGGTGCCCCCTTTGGAATAAAAAAGGAAAGGAATAGCATCAATGTTGGTACGCTGTGCTTCTGATGATTGAGAAACGAAAAAACGGAGAGCAAGGGGTGGATGATCAAGGTCCCTGTTTCCAACATTGAAGGCAAGAGGTTGAACTGCCTTGGAGCTTGTAGCTTTCAACAAGTGTGTTAGAGGGTGAACTAAGTTAGTTTTTTTTTTTTTGTGTGTGGGTGTGTATGCATTGTTTCTGCAGATTGATGGGTGGGCGGCTGAAAGGTTAGAGCTTGGTTCATTAGGGGAGTATCGGTTCGGAACTAGGTAAGTAATGCTAAAATTTTGATAAAGATTTCATCTTCACCATTGTACTTGGTGTTTAATCATTGTAGGGTAAGGTTAATAAAATGTTGCTATGTTTTTTGGCATGTAAACAAGAGGGATTGGTATGTTTTTAGTGGGCATTGTTGAATGTGATGAAGGGTTTCTTGTCTACGATGAAATATTTTATTTGGAATTTTCACACACTTTGTTCTTTTTTGTTATAGAAGGCGGCAGTTCCATCCAATAGGGGTATAGTGGTGCTCTTGCTGCAAGACATTTTAGAAGTGATTACTCCTGACATGATGGTAAATTAAAACAGGTTTGTGAATTTTATTATTGCACGACTTGGTGAATAGTTTACTTGAAGCATTGTTAAATCATGTTTATCTTTTGGCCAATAGTAAAATCAAGTTCTCCTCCAAAAAGATAATAATCACTTATTTCGATGTCATGCTCTGCAGTGAGTTGAAAGAACTTATATACCCAACTATAGATGTCACTCCTTAGCAGTTTGATTAGTTTAGAACTTTCTCAAACTAGTCTCACAAGGAAATTGCCGGATTCAGTCGCTGCCTTGCGGCTCCATTCTCTGTCATTGAATGACAATTTCCTCGAAGAGAAATCCCTGGGAATGTAGCTACAAATCCAAATTTATTGATATTAAAACTCTTTAACAACGGCTTCACGGGAAACTCTCAAAGATCTCGGTCGAAACTCCGATTTACGGGAGCTTGATGTTTCTACCAATGACTTAGTTAGTGAACCGCCTAAGTACCTCTGTGAAAGGAACAAGTTGAAACGTCTTATCACATTTAGGAATCGTTTTTCGGAACTTTCCTTGAGCAATATGGTGACTGTCATTCACCTTTCTACGTCAGAATTGAGTACAACTAGCTCTCCGGTGAGGTGCCTCCAACATTCTGGAAAACAATCAGCTCTCCGGTTGAATGTCATTTGCGAACCACAAATGTTGGGGAATCAGGCCATGGTTCAGCGTCTAAATGCCAGCGCCCCCCCAAATAGCCACATTTCATGCCATCTAGATAGGGATGAAAATAGGCCAGGCCAGGCCAGGCTTTAGCTAAATAGGCCTGAGCCTGTAATGGAGTTAAAAGGCCTGAGCCTGAATGCAGGCTTTTTTTTAGGCTCAGGCCTGAGCCTTCATAAGGCCTGGTCAGGCCTGAAGCCTTTTTAAAGGCCTACTTACAATGTAGGCCTTTAAAAAGGCCTCATATTGTAGGCCTTGAAGGCCATAAGTAGGCTTCATACGCTTTGAGCCTATCAAAGTCTATATAAATATAATAATGAAAAAATAAATATTTTATTATTATATAATATAAATATAAATATATTTATTTAATGTGTAAACAAAGCCAGGCTCGAAGGTTTACTGAGCCAGGCCTTAACAAAATAGGTCTGGCCTATTTACACATATAGGCCTTTAAATAGGCCTTGGCCGGCCTTTTAACAAACAGATCCAGGCGACCAGGCCCTAAATAGGCCAGCCGTAGGCCGCTAATAGGGGCCCTGGCCTATTCCCACCCCTACATCTAGATAACACCCAACTCTAATGTAACTGACGTTTTCTCTATTAATTGTTTATGTGACTTTTGCCCCATTTTTATAACAACAAGTGTATTTTTGCACCCAAAAAAAGCATTTGGTGTTGAGCACGCTAGATAGTAAAGCACATGTGTATTTTTACATCTTTACCCTTTTCTTTTATAGCTTCTCCGTAGTTTAAGGAAATCAAATAAGTAACATTAAAATATTTATATTTATGCCTCGAAACTAATTTGCTTGACATATAAGCACATTATATATTATACTTAAGTATCTTATTTAGCGTTTTCAATCTTTTAAAAAAGTCAACTGACTCTTACACGTGAAAGAAGAGGTAGTATGTCATCAAATATGCAATGCAATAGCTACTCATATTTTCTTGTTACTAGAGATTCTTGATGGCTATGAAGCTGATACAGTTCCATCGGAGGTATATACCAAAATTGAGGCTGTGGCTAACTTGAAATACACATACGTTGCTACTGTCGAACTATGGGAATCGAAGCGCGGTGGAGACCGTCGTGCGACGATGATACTGGATTTGATGGTTAAGTATGTTCTCCTATTGATAAATGATGTTGAGTTTTGAAGTGCATATATTTTTGCTTTCAAATTTCGTGACGTGCACATGGTATAAAAATCTAACTCTTGGTTCTAATTGTAGCAACCCGTCGCTTCGTGTTGCATATATTGACGAAGTTGAAGAAAGAGATGGTCAAAAAGCACAGAAAGTTTATTATTCTGCATTAATCAAGGCTATAGACAATCTCGATCAAGTAAGTTCTTCATATTGAACTCCAGGTAAAAAAAATTATTTACTCATATTTGCCTATGAATTAATTGCTTTTATCTCTGAAGAAAATATATCGAATAAAATTTTCGGGGCTTGCTAAGTTGGGAGAAGGGAAACCAGAAAATCAGAATCATGCCATCATTTTTACTAGAGGGGAAGCTGTTCAGGCTATTGACATGAACAAGGTAAATTGTTATGAATTTGATACTGTAGTATCAAGTTGATAATAGTTATATGGCCTACTTAGATGGTGTACTCGTCGATAATATTTTCTAGGATAACTACTTGGAGGAAGCTTTGAAAATGCGTAACCTTCTGGAAGAATTTAATGAGGATCATGGGGTGCGCCGGCCTACAATATTAGGTGTCGGTGAACATATATTTCTTGTGCGGGTTTGATGAATTTTCTTCTACATATATAAGAGTGAGCACATTCTCTTGTTTGACAATATCTTAAATATTTGTAATAATCACTTGTTCCAGTGTCTCCTCCTTGGCTTAGTTTATGTCAAATCAAGAAACAAGTTTTGTCACAATTGGTCAAAGAGTTTTTGCAAGACCCCTGAAGTAATCTTTTCTTATCCAATTCATTGTATCAGTGATTTATAATAAAGTTCTTTTATTCTCTTCTTTTATAACAAATCATGAATTCCAGCATGCACTTGACTAAAAGATGACTACTTATCATTATAAACACGTTTTCTGGCTTATAATGGGTTTTGTTCAATTTTAGGGTTCAGTTCCACTATGGTCACCTAGATGTTTTTGATAGAATTTTCCACATTACACGTGGAGGAATGAGCAAGGCTTCTCGAGGCATCAATCGGCGAGGATATTTTGCTTTGGTAACATTCTTGATACATATTTTTTCCCATTATTACACATTCTCCGGATTTCTTTTCTTGCTTCTAATATGCCTTTTTCCTCTACATTTCAACTCAACACTCAGACACGGCAATATTACTCTACATGAATATATCCAAGTTGGTAAAGGTAGAGATGTTGGGCTCAATCAAATATCACTTTTCGAAGCAAAAGTAGCTTGCGGTAATGGAGAGCAGGGATTAAGCAGGGATATCTAGCACGGGGCATCATTTTGACTTTTTCCGCATGTTGTCGTGTTATTTTACAACTTTTGGATTTTATGTCTGCTCAATGGTATTTTTTTTCCCACTACAGTTTCCACGATGATCGTGCATGAATGTTCTTTTACTTACTAGTATTGAGTTTAATTAATATTTGAAATTCAATCCAATGTTAATGGTTCGTTGAAAAGATTGATAAACAAATCGGGGAAAGGGAAAAGGAAATAAATCTTGTCATCATTTGGAAATCCAGCCGTGTGTGTCGATATATATATGTCCAACCCACACAATGTTTCATTCAAATAAAGGGATGATCCAACTCCAGTGATAGAAAAACTTTGCAACAATGATAGCTTATATTTTCCTTATGTAATCTAATATTATTTGTCCTAGTCTTGTACGTTTCTTAATTTCTAGCTCCTCTTCTGCATATAGTGTCATTAAAGCTTTCCTTTTCATATTTGCAGATGGTAGTCATCATGGTTTATGCATACCTATATGGCTTGAGAACGACACAGTTAAGTATCCCAGGAGAAAGGGTGATAATGCTCTGAAGGCAGCCATGGCTTCACAATCCATTGTTCAAATAGGTCTTATTATGACTTTCCCTATGATCACGGAAATTGGACTAGAGAGAGGATTCAGAACGGCATTCAGTAATTTCATAATAATGCAACTGCAACTAGCAGCTGTTTTCTACACTTTCTCACTGGGTACAAAGGTGCATTATTTTTCTCGCACTCTCCTACATGGCGGGGCAAATTTCAGAGAACCTGGCCATGGTTTTGTGGTCCGACATGAGAAGTTCACATAGAACTACAGAATGTACTCCAGGAGCCACTTTACAAAGGGAATAGAGCTCGCCATGTTGCTTTTATGTTATAGGATTTATGGGTCCGACTACCGACTCGAGCATACACCTTCATCACATTCTCAATGTGGTTTTTGGTGTGTTCATTTTTATTCGCTCCTTTAATTTCCTTTTCAACCCTTCGGATTCGAGTGGCATAAGATAGTTGAGGATTGGGATGATTGGTCAAATTGGATAAATATAGTCGAGGATTTGGATGATTGGTCAAATTGGATAAATAGTCATGGTGATAATGCTCCTCTTGCAAGCAAGAGCGGGAATCATGGTGGGATGAAGAACAGAGCACCCGAATTACACTAGGTTTTTAGGATGAACCATGGAGTGTATCCTTTCCTGCGCTTCTTTATCTATCAATTTTGAATTGTCTAGACGAAAAGAGCATAGTGGTGATTATTCGTACTATTATTCTTGTTTCTTATTCTACCTCTTCCTTAACATAAGATATAATTTGTATTACATGTTTTATTATAAACTAGATCTTATATTAAGGACCGAGGTAGTACTTGGCCTACCAGCATGTTCCCCTCTCCCTTCTATGACAGTGTGTGAAAATTGACTATCATTTTCTCTTCAGGTTTATGGTCTATCTTGGCTAGTCATAGTATGGCTATTATGTTCATCTTGAATTATGGGGGAGAGAGAATGTCAGTCGGTGATTCAAGGTAGTGCAAGGTGGTATTAGTATACCTGAAGGTGGTATCAGTATACTTGAAGGTGGTATCAATACACCCAAAGGTGGTATCGATACACTTGAATGTGGTATCAGTATAACTGAATATGGCATTAGCACACCCCGAAGGTGGTATCAGTATACCAAAGGTGGTATTAGTACACCCGAAGGTGGAATCAGTACACCTAAAGGTGGTATCAGTACACCTAGGGGTAGTATCAAGACATCTACAAGGTATAGGCTCGCTAAGTTAAGGCTCTAGGGGTAGATGAGGTAAGACAGTTTGGATTTTGTTGCTAACTCTAGGACTTGATAGAGGAAGAGAGAATGTGAGTCGGTGATTCAAGGAAGCGTAGGATGGTATCGGTATACCCGAAGGTGGCATCGTATATGTGAAGGTGGTATTATGGTATCAGTACACCCAAAGGTGGTGTAAAAACTTAAGTTCATTCTGACGAAAACTATTTTCTCTGCTTGGGTGTAGTTGATTATATTATCTAATCAATTAATGGCATATGATTCTTATTGTAGATTGTTTCTCTGGGCAAAAAGAAGTTAAGTGTGGATTCTCAGCTGTTGTTTCGTCTTTTGAAATTCACTATGTTCGTTGGTGTCGTTGTCATTCTAGTCTTGATGTTTGTTCTGACGAATCTCACAGTTGGAGATATCTCTACAAGCTTATTAGCATTTATGCCAACAAGATGGGCACTTGTACAAATAGCACAAGTATGCAGGCCAGTAGTGAAGAGGCTAGGCATGTGGGATTAGTGAGCGATTTAGCAAGGAGTTATGAATACTTAATGGGGGTGGTGATCTTTGCACCATTGACCATATTGGCTTGGTTCCCATTTGTTTCAGAGATCCAAACGAGGCTTTTGTTCAACCAAGCATTCAGCTGAGGGGGACTTCATATAGAGAGGATTCTTGTTGGTGGCAAGACGCACCAGTAGTGGTGACAATATTATTATGATTCTTGACGAGGCCCTTTTGAAGATAGAAATGACAATATTAAAGCAATCAAACTATATGTTCTGCTGCTTGCAGGGTGAGAAAGAAGGATGTGATTTTTTTTAGTTGGTTTCTTTTTATTGGTTAGCAAAATCCCACAATTGTTTTGTGCCAATCAATCATTATATTGAATGAAAAATTCCAAGCGTCTCTGGCTGCCTTCTACTTGTTAATATTCTCCTCATCGTCAACACAAAAGTACAATGCCCTCTTTGGTCACTCTGTTCCACTGACTCATTAATTGTTAGCATGATGAGAAAGTGAGAAATACGACTAATATTGAAGGTAGCGGAAAAATTGCCCTTCAGTGGAAAAAGACCATATTATTCTTTCATTTCATTAAAATTTCAACTTTTAATTAGTTTGTTGTAGTTTCAGGTAGTTGAAAGCTAAAGAGACCTAATTGAAAACCAAACAAAATTATAAGGTAGATAGGTTTTCGATCGGCTACATATAACTCACATTTTAATGTTTAAATTTAACCCCTTCTCTCGACCTTTCTTTTTTTAATTATTAACCCCTTGAGTTAAGTAGCGGTTATCTTTAAACGGAAAATGTTACCTTTATTATGATTATATGATATGACGTGTGGCATCTTCTATAGCATCCTATGTAAATTACCGATTTCATAAAATCCCCTTAACTTTCAAAATTTAAATTTAACTCTTTTAAAATATATAAAATATTTTGTTGTAGCATTCGAGGCCGGGAGTTGCTTCACGGGGAACTTTAAAAATTTTATTTTATTAAAAAAATTCCTTCAAAAAATATTAATAATTTTAAAAGCCTTATAAGATATTCTAAAGACAACACTATTTAATTAAATATTATAGTTTGCAATCTTAAAGTGAAATTTATCTCAGGATTTTATTAAAAAAATTTAAAAAAAAAAACTCTGGATTCACTCTTATAATACTTTAAGGTATTCGATACATATAAAAAGATATTTTAGTAGTCTCGATATACCTTAACCCATATAAATATTCTTAATTTACAATTTTCAACTTTTATTTCAGAAAAAATATTTCTGTCTAAAACATATAATCTATTATTGAAATTATCAGAATGTAATCTTTTATTGAATTTATCAGAATATAATAACAATTATATCTAATTTTTATAATTTAGATTTATTTTTATATTTTTATATTTTCATTTTGAAGTTAGGAAAATATATAATGAAGACATTCTCCATTAGATAGTCAAAAAATTGAAAAAGTAATTTATCGTGTATTGCTATATTTAAGCAATGAAAAACATTTAAAATTTGTTCAAAACATACAATTTATTTCCGTAAATAATATGTGTGTCGATTGTAGAGCACCCATTTAGCTCCCTCTTTTTTCGTAATCCACCAACTCACCTCCAATAAGACCATTATGGGCTTCCTGGTAAACAAAAAACGCATACATATGGTTGGCAAACACACACACACATATCAATGACATTTTGTTACCTGTTTAATCTGTAATTTTTGCATTAATCCAATTATTTTCTCCACACTTGGCATTAGTGTAGAATAATTACATTAGACTTTAGGCTAATCCTTTATTAAGTTTAGGATGCAAAGAGTTCAACAAGTACATTTTCTAGGATTCAAACATTGATTCTTCTTGGGCCCAAAATAAAAAAACATGTATTCTTCTTGAGCCCAAAAAAAAAAAAACATGTATTCTTCTTCTGACAGGAATAAGGCCTCTTACCACTTTAACTAACAACTCATAACTCATATGTTAAAATTCCTACATTAATTAATTCTCTGCCAAGATATATTGTGCTAGCATCATCAAAGAATGAAAAAGAAAACTAATGATAAATGGCTTGTTTTGGTTAAAAAATAAATGGCTTCTTTAAATGTTGGAGAGATTATTTACAAAAAATAAAAAATTTAGCAAAAGTTCGTACACTTTCACTAATACTAGACAGTTTTTTAATATACAATATAGTTTATAACAACAAACTATATTTTATATTGAAGACATAATGTAGTATTAAATAGGAAAATTAATTAAATACCAAATGAATTTGTAAAACCCCCGAAAGGTGGACGAATTTGCAAAAAGACTTAGAGGTGACAAGGACTTTTAAGGGTTTTGCAAATTCGCGCCAAATGACTATTTTGCCCTTAGGGTTAAATCATTAAAAAAAAAAAAAAAAATACCCCTCCCCCACGGTGGGCCCCCACCGCGGCGGCCACCACCCGCCGGCCTGCCGACCACCACCACCACGCCGGCCCCGCCGGCGACCTCCGCCGGTGGTGGTGGTGGTCGCCCGGCCACCGCCGGCCGGCGGTGGTGGTGGCGCCGGCGGCTGGCGGGTGGTGGTGGCGCCGGCGACCTCTCGCCGGTGGTGGTGGCCGCCGGCGACCTCCGCCGGTGGTGGTGGTCGGCCCAGCCACCGCCGGCCGGCGGTGGTGGTGGTCGCCGGCGGCCGGCGGTGGTGGTGGCCGCCGGCGGTGGGGCCCACCGTGGGGGAGGGGTATTTTTTTTTTTTAATGATTTAACCCTAAGGGCAAAATAGTCATTTGGCGCGAATTTGCAAAACCCTTAAAAGTCCTTGTCACCTCTAAGTCTTTTTGCAAATTCGCGTCACCTTTGGGGGTTTTACAAATTCATTTGGTATTTAATTGGAATTTTCCCTATTAAATATTACAAAAAATAATAATAATAATAATAATAATAATAATAATAATAATAAAATAGGAGTTTCTCACATTACACAAAATCTTAACAAAAAAAATATACTGTTACAAATTTATTGAAAAAAAGGTTGAAAATCTCCATTGTAAAATTTATCACTCATGTACATAAAGATTCGAGATCTTTAATCAAACCAACCAGGCTTAATATCTCATATCCTTAATGTTAGAGGAATTTTTATTAGAGGTTAAAAAACTAAATAAATTAGCTTGAATTATTAATATTTATCTTTTTTTAGCAAAATAATTTATTCAAATTATAAATTACAATAATATATAATTTAATACATCATATTAACATCATAATAAATATAATATAAAACATAATTATAAAACAATAAAAGCTAATCCAACAAAATAAACTATAGCGCGCACACACACTTTCTCTTTCTTCCCCTGCTAAAAAGCATCTTCCTAGTTTCAACAATGCCATCATAGCTGTTTTCTCTCTCGTTCTCTCTCTCCCTCCCAAGATTCCTTCTAAGGACCGTTCATCCCGCCGTAAGCCCGGCTCCGGTGGCTACCTCACGGTCTCACATTACCCATCCGTCGGAATCAGATTCGAGCTCGTCCCGGACGGAGCTCTGACCGGCAAATCAGTTTAACTGACGGTCCGGATCCGATTTTTTTACTTTTATATTTTTTACCAAAAATAATTTTAATGGGTAGAGGATCTAAAATAAAGATAATCTTTCAACTAACACTTTTTGAAAAAAATGATTTTTTCATATAGAAAAAAAAATAAAAACGAAAAATAAAAAAAATATCCGGGGCCGTCCGAGATCTAGACCGACGGCCAGTGCTCGTCCGTACGGACGAGCAGGAGAGCTTCGTCCTACGGACGAGCACCGAAACCGGTTCCCCATCCGTCTTGATGCCGAGCGTGATCCGCTCGTTTACGGTGCATCATACCAACTCAAGTACTTTCTCTAAGTCTGATTTTCCTGTCCTAACCTCACCTCAGCGCCAAATCTTGGTTAAGCAGAGTGGGTCGGATCTTATACCCATGGTAGAGTATCGTTGATTGATTCTCATCACACGCTTGACTCTGACAACCTGTTTGGCATGGCATTCAAGTGGCTGAAAAGCCCAGTGACGTGAAAGAAAAGCTCAGTAGGGGAAAAATTGGTGTTTGAGATAACATTGGTTTGTGATGGGCTTCTCTTGAAAAGCGACTTACGGGAAGGAGCCAAGTTTTCGGCCTTTGGCTTCTTGCTTCACCATCGACCCCTCGATCCTCACTCGCCATCATCACTGTTGTCTGTGCCTTCACCCCCACCACCATCAATGCCGACGACCTTTATGCACTCAGTAGGGGAAAAATTGGTGTTTGAGATAACATTGGTTTTGATGGGCTTCTCTTGAAAAGCGACTTTTGGGAAGGAGCCAAGTTTTTCGGCCTTTGGCTTCTTGCTTCACCATCGACCCCCTCGATCCTCACTCACCATCATCACCTTTGTTGTCCGTGCCTTCACCCCCACCACCATCAATGCCGCGACCTTTATGCACATTTCCACCACCACATAGCTACCATTTCGTGAAGAAGAAGCGAGGCCGAGCAAAGCACCAAAAAAAAAAAAAAAAAAAACTCAGAACTTGGAGATGAGAGCTTAACCTTTGTTTTCCCCCATCGATTTTGTCGTCAACCATCATCAGTGGTAAGTTTAAACGCCGGATTCTTCTTTCTCAACATCAGAGAAGGACTTGGACCACTCAGCTGTGATTTGAGAATGGACGTCGACTGCGAATTAAAGTTTGATGATGATGTTTGATTATTTAAGAACTGAACTTTGGTGATTTTGGTGATTTGAGAATTGAAAAGAGTGACGGCGGTGAGTTTGGTGATTTGAGAACTAAACTTTCAACCTATACCATTTTTGAAGAAACAATACTAAGAGGAGTGACTCTTTGGATGAGAGGTTGCAAATGGTGGATGTTTGACATTTAAGAAGAGTCTAGATCGGAGGTTTTTTCAAACAAAGAATGATGATGATTTGCTGTGTATACATATATAACACACACACACATATACATATATGTGTGTGTATTTTAATATACATATTGTGTGTGTATGATTCATCCTATTTTCAGTTATTTTTCAGTTCAATTGACTTTTCAAACGTTATTCCAAATAAGAGCCCATCTAGAAAAATTCATTTATATCACCGCTATCCCAAACACAAATCATATTTATATAATCTAACTATCTTATCTTCCGTTTGTAAAATTTCATCTCCAAAAAAGTTATTTCTGCCAGCGTCCAAGGTATCTTATTGTTCCCTCTCCATTGGCTGATACCATTTCCATGCCCAAATCACAGTCTCAGACTAAATTTTCAGCCCCCGAGAGTTTTTGCTCTGTTAGTGCCACCAAGGATTTGTTTGATGTGAGGTTGAATTTGAAGGGTAAGAATGGTGGGTGCATAGTTCTAGAGCTGAATTCTGATGTTTTGAGCGCCAACTCAGGGGGTTTTTGCTGAATTGATAGTGGATCACAAGAAGGGATTGCTTTCAAGCGCTTCCAAGACCGGCCTGGCCCTGATTGCCAGCTCTATGCATGAGTGACTTTGAACTGGACAGCCACATATATCCACCAAGAACAATATCAATCCGAGATGATACTAGAGGAACAAAATAAAAATTGATAATAAATTAAGAAGATGAAACCGCCATCACCTGTCAAACAATAGACATTCATTACTGTTCAGCACACTCATAACCACCAACAAGCATGGAACTGGAAATAAAAAAAGAAAAAGAAAGAAAGAACTCGTCGATCCATAGAAGGGAGTATCGACCATTGGAGTACTGGAGGACGAAGATCAAAGAAGAGAAGCAACAATCGCATTGTGGAAACCTAAAAGCAAACCAATCTTGAAAAACCTCACAACTACAGACAAGAAATTGAAGACTAGAACCCCCGCCGTCAAAAGTGGAGATTTAGGGCAAAACATGGGATTTCCTAGATCTAATACTTTAGAATTAGAAATTTTCAAGGAATGGGGAAAATGGAGAGAGGAAGTAAGAGTTCCCAACAAAACCCTCAACTTCACAAAGAAGATCGTGACTTAATAGAGAATAGGTTTCAAAGGTAAAGTGGGTATGGGGGAGATGGTCTTGAGGATGGTATTGCAAGTCAGCTTGTGAGGAGAACGAAGTATGATAATGATGCCAAAGAGGAAGGAGACAAGAGCGCTGATGGGGGATGTGACGGTGAACGGTGGCTGAGAATGTCAGAGGTGGTTGAGGTTGAATGATAAACTGGGGTAATTTAGTACTTTCATAGTGATATTAGATAGATGTTAGCTCTTATAGTCTTATTAATGGCAATGTCATTTTTGCTCCAATTTTACAAACTCATAATTTTGCACTTCTAAAAAGCATATAGTATTGGGTGCGTAGATAAAAGTTCATGTGTATTTTTATACTTCAACCCAGAAATTTATAAAAGTAAAAGTTTGAAAATTTGGCAAAAACATGTATAATTTGATGAATGATATTACATAAATAATTGGATCATAATTTGTTTTCTAATTGACTCACAAATATAATTTATTTGGGAGGAAGATCGCCTACCGCCAAATTAGGGATAATGGTCTTATTTTTCTTAGAAATTTTGACTGAGGAGTATTGGGTAGACGGAAGTTTTTTTTTGAAGCAAAATTATTATAGATGTTAACAAAACGTAGTAATTGTCTCAGTTAATTTTGACAGTTTAATGGGGTGTACGTGGAGATTCAAGTTTGTTCGTAAAATAACCCCAAATTCAATGAGTGCAGAGTAGCACCGTTTCTACTTTCTCGACGCGGAGAGGCGAAGCACCCGTCAGCTGCTTCCCGAATTAAAATGGGCGTTCGGATAATAACCTAGATAAAGAGATAACCGCTTCGGTGTTACCTATTTCTTGCCGTTGCCCGTTGAAGATTCTCTTTCACTCTCACAGAGTCACAGGGACGTGGTTGCTATTCAAACTAGAATCAAACCAATAGGCAAGAGAGCATAGATGTACGCGGAATGATATGAATCTCTCCTATCTTAATCGCTTCTCTGAGCGTCTTGTTGCTCCTCTCTACTCTACAACTCCCATCAGGTTCACATTTCTATACAGAACTAAAAATTCATTGGATTTCGTTGTCATTTCTCAGTTGGGCAATTCTTCACACACTTAAACTGATCTTCTTCACTTGGAGCTTTGTTTGCTCATGTTTCATCCTGAATCAACTGCTTTTTGTTTCAGGAGCCAACGGACAGATGATATTGCTATTGAGGGTCGCAACCTGAATTTCTCGTTCCCCACAAGGCATGTGAAATCTGTACCAATTCTTCGGGATTGTTCAATTAGCATTCCTTCTGGGCAGTTTTGGATGCTTCTTGGACCCAACGGATGCGGGAAATCTACCCTCTTAAAGGTATACACCAAAATCGCTCTTCCCTCCTGTGGAACCTCAATGGATTGATAGGTCCGAAGCCTCCAACTGATTCGCTACCTTTTGAGCTGTTTACATACTATGTTGGCTTAGTATCAGAATGTGCAGTGATTCTGAGTTTAATGTGCAGATATTAGCTGGGCTCTTAAATCCTACTTCAGGAACAGTGTACGTGAAAGGGCCCAAAAGTTTTGTTTTCCAAAATCCCGATCATCAGGTATTCTAACTTTATTGCTATCTAAAATTCTTACTTTTTAGCGGAAATGTTGGGTGTTCTATAATTATGAAATCTATCTTTCATATTTGCAAAGAAAAATCTTTCACTTGCTTGCCATGAGAATATGAAGTTTGTCTGTAAGATAGAATGTGATGGCATTTTGAGTTCAGGGAAGACAAGTATATCAACGTGACAAGTTAGGGAAAAGTGGAATTCATTTTAAAATTATCCTGCTACCATTTTGATTCTGGCTTGGACTGATTTTTTGGCATTGGAAATGGTTAAATGCAGAGGGCTAAACTTGATAAAATTGTTCACCAGCTTGTTTAAGACTGTCTGTATGTATAATTTTATGTATATAACTATATATATAATTAGTTAGCAAAAGCATTTGGAGATTGCAATTTGCAACTGAGCTGTACTTAAACCTACGAGCAAACTCTTATAAGATGAAGCCTGTTTCGAGAACCCGGCAACCTTTTGATGTCTTGTACAACTTTTCATAAGATCACATTAACAACCTTTTGACATGCTGAGCAAAAAAATCGGCTCAATTTTTAAAATTGTTAACCTCCACTTAATGACAGTATTTCCACAATTATGGCATTGATGCTCTTCCTCTGCATGTCCTTATGTGTGGAACATGCCATCCTGACTGTTTTACATACTACTTTAATCTTGAGATTTTCAGTTTGCAAAATGTATTTTTATCAAAAATTGGATTGACAGTTATAAAGTTGGGAATTTGGTGTTAATTAACCTATTAAAATAGATCTAATAGGTCTTGATCTGAAAATTGTGAAGCATTATGCAGGTGGTAATGCCTACAGTGGAAGCTGACGTTGCATTTGGTCTTGGCAAGTTCAATCTAACCTGTAATGAAGTGAGATCAAGGGTCTCAAGAGCCTTGCATGCTGTGGGCATGTCTGAATACATGCAGGTATTGTTGGCACAGACAACTCTGAACGCTAATACACATTGAGGGATTCCTATGAATGAATATTCCCCTTTGCTGTAATTCTCAGAGATCTGTTCAAACTCTAAGTGGTGGTCAGAAGCAGAGGGTTGCCGTTGCTGGTGCTTTAGCAGAAGCTTGCAAAGTTCTGTTGTTGGATGAGCTCACAACGTTCTTAGACGAAAGTGACCAGGTAATCAGTCAACCATTCTTGTAATGAGATTCTCTCCTGCGTAGCATTAGAGTCATCGAACAACAATAAATGGAGGTAGCCCCTTGCTTGGAGGTTAGAATTGCTGCTTAAGCCTGTGACATCTCTCAGAAACATCCACAGCACTCATTCTCGGTGGGCAATGTTTAGTTTAGCTCTGTTACAACTCTGAGAAATATGGCTTGAATTTCTGAATAGCTTTGTGATAAGTGTGGTATAGAAAGAAAGGTGAAAAGAGAGAGAAGAGGTAGGAGAAGAGAGCAGAAGAGGGGAGAGAGAGAGACTGAGATGCACACTGGTTTATTCAGATTCATAACATAAGGAATACTTTTGATAGTTACCCCTTTATATAGGCATCGGCTAGCTAGAGACTACACAACTGATGACTTAGCTCAGCTACCTTATGGCTTATGGACAATTACATATCACTCTGCTACTTCAAAGCATGAGTTCACTTTTCATGGTTCTAACTCATATTAACAATATGATGTCAAGACCAGCAATTACTTAAAATATCGTTTGCTTCAATAATTTTTTTTAGGTTGGTGTAATCAAAGCAGTTAGGAACTCTCTGGATACCTCTGCAGGGGTTACAGCATTGTGGGTGACTCATCGTTTAGAAGAATTGAACTATGCTGACGGTGCCATCTACATGGAGGATGGGAAAGTTGTCATGTATGGAGATGCGGAAAGAATAAAAAGTTTCATTGAAGCCAGGCAATCCGACTATATCAAACAGATAAATTCTTGATCAACTCTTTTGGTTTCTGAAATTGTTTCCAATATTTTATTACACAAACAAAGGGTGAGCCTTAAAAGTAACAGTAAAGGTTATTGTTACGTGATATAAAGATCACTGGTTCAAGTATGAAAACAGCATCTCCTCTTGCTGGCTAAAGCTGCGTACATTTGACATTCCCCAAACCCTATCTAGGAAAAGTCTTGTGCGTTTCCTCTGCTACCAATCCCCACATAACCTTGGTGAACAGCCCTGCATGTTTATCTACCTTGCTAGCGACTATCCTCATATTTTAAGTATATTAAAGCAATACCAATTGTTTTCTGTATTTTCAAGACGCTAAAATGTGCATGTGGTTGTGCATGCTTTGGATTGCATATGTAGTTGTGTGTGTATGCACAATCATAAATAGACATGTGAAGCCTACCTATAAAAGGAATGCGAATGTATGTGCACATTTACGTACATAAGATAAGAGAGTGGATTTAATGGTTTGCGAGTAGAATAATCCATTGGATATGTATAATCTAGATTAGTCCATTAAAATTTGAATCCTATCCATTGGATATGTATAAATGGACGAATTGGATGAGAGTAAAATATGGCATCTTAGAAATTTTTCGATCTTGATAGTGCTGAATATCATATAATTTTTGGAATGTGGTGTTTTGTATTGCATGGAAGCTGAATTCATTTTAACCAATCTATCATGTAGATTTATAATAAATCACAAATATATCTAATTATTGATATTGACTAGAAATTCTGGAAATTCCATTTGCCCGTATAATTTTTAGCAATTATAATGTCTCTCTAATCAGGGGGGGGGAATTGGCCAAACAATTAGGAACAAGATGACATTTGATTGATTCTATGATTTATTAGCCAGCTGCAATAATCCTTCTTCATCTTTTTTTTTTTTTTTTTTTAAGCCAACGCAGCTGCAATAAGCCTCTTATGTTTACTTTAAATTTGTGCTATAAGTCTATTGTACTCTGGAAGTTGTCATAGTGGAATAATTTTGCTAAGAAAGTTTTTGAGGTGTAATGTTGCCCCTAAAATTTTCAAATCATAGCAATTTTTTCACGTCATTTTTGTTAAAGTGTAAATATGTACTAGAAGTTTTCACTTAGAAGCAATGCTACCTTAAAAGTTTTCAAACCATAGCAATGTTATCCCGACATTTATCTAGATTAAGTTTGATTGTTAATTAACCGAATATGTTGAGTGATAAGCGTAAACAACATTAAATAAGAAAAAGTTACAAAGGGAGGGGTATTTTATATTCACTAGAAAGTAATTAACAAAAATATTCAATCACTAGATACATAACACACTAAGGATGATTGTCGAGAACAAAGTGATTGAAAACTTTATGCCACCATACCCTAGTTATGCAAAGATAGCCAAATACCTCTTTGATTTTCTCTTCATAGCACAAGATATTTTCACCTCTTTAATCGTCTCTAATTTTTTAGATGGGATGAATTTTTTATTAAATAAATTTGCTTATCTTTAGATTTAACTTTTTGAAAAGAAAATATGAAATGGATGACACATGGACTTGCCAAATAAGCATATTTTGGCTAATCAACAGGCAAATTTAACCCAGATAACAATCAAGTGAAATTATTATGATTTGGAAACTTCCATGGCAATATTACTTCTTAATGAAAATTTTGAGAGTAAATTTTAAACTAAATCTAAAACAAAAATAATATAGATGACACATGGACAAGAAAAGTTCATCATATTTGGTCAATTACCATTCAAACTTAACGGGAATAACAGTTAGGATAAAATTATTACGATTTAAAAACTTTCAAGAAGACATTGCACTTTAAAAAACTTCAATGGCAAAATTGTTCTACCATAACAACTTCAAAAACAAAATAGATCCTTAACCCTTTAAATTTTGAAAAGTTAAATGGATATCATTGCTCAAATATTTCTCCTACTATTTCCTACTTCTTATTCGGTCGTTATCCCACCCTCCCATGTAAACCAGCAAGGTGATATTGAGATCATGAATTCCCCCAGAAAGCCTTAAAAGGAAAAGCTATCTTAATAATTTTATATAAAATTTTTGTAAAATTAAACCAGACATTATAATTATATTAAAGGAAATTATTATGAGGTCATAAGAAAAAGACTTAGAGCCTATTTGATTAGAGAGGAAGGGATGGAATGAGAAGAAAATGAATCGTTCCCCTCATTTAGTTTGAAATTTTGGAGGAGAGGGGATCCCAAAATTTCCATATTCTCGCCATCCAAAACCCTTATTTTGGCTTCCCTCCAAATTGGGGGTTTTAGAGGGGAGTCAAAATTTTGGATTACTTTACCTTTATAATTTATATGATATTTCAATAATATTAATATTAAAAAAATACTATGATAAATAAAAATATTATTATAATGAAAACATATTAATTTTATAAAATAATATTTTTTAAAATATATATATATATATTATTTTTATATTAAAAATATATTATTATGAAATTAATTTAAAATGAAAATATGTTATTATGAATAAAAAAATATTCGTATAGTTAAAAAAAATATTATTATACAATTAATTTAAAATAAAATATACATTATTATAAAATTACTTTTTTTACATTATTATATTAATTAGATAAGATGTAAATTAATTTGTATAACATATAAATATAAAATATAACTAAATATGTTAAGATAGAATGATAAATTGCTATCATTCTTCTCCTCCCATCTCATCTTAAGCCAAACGAGGAATTATTAAAAACCTCTCACCTCCTCCCGTACGAACCAAACCAAACAAGGTAATCATCTATCATTTTCTTCCATCCCTTCCCCTCCATGCCTCCCCTTCCATCCCCTCCATTCGAACCACTAAAATGTTTTAGTAACAAATGAAGAACATGTAATGACAAATTTCGATATAAGAAATAACAACACCTCATTTATTATTGAAATTTCTTGATAATTAAGTCAATTACTTAAAAACTCATAATAATTTCCCTTATAATCTAATGAAGAGTCCCACCCCCCCCCCCCAAAAAAAAAAAAAAAAAAAAAAAAAAAATTTAATAGAGACTAACACGTGGACTTAGTCACTATCCATCTCACCATTCACAATCAAGCATTCCCTCTTTTTAACAGTTAAAATTAAATAATTTAACAAACTTGTCACTGTTCCCTTTTTTTTTTTCAAACTTTATAATCACCTTTCCATCAAACTTTTTTTTTTTTTTTTTAATGGTAGTGGGTGCACTTTTGAAAAAAAGTTTATAGGCATTTTTGTCCTTTAACTCTTTTTAATAAACTCTCACTATTTTTCTCTACTTTTCAGTACCGCCAAGTTATATTAATTACTATTTTCTCTTTCAATTATATTTTTATTTATTATTCAATTATAACAAATTTGGGTTGATATTATTTTTAGTCTCTCAATTTTACTCTCATTTTGGTTTTGAATTTTCAAGTTTCAAACCATTGGTTTTAGTTCTTTTAAAGGC
Source organism: Acacia acuminata (assembly GCA_019022655.1). NCBI lineage: Eukaryota > Viridiplantae > Streptophyta > Magnoliopsida > Fabales > Fabaceae > Acacia > Acacia acuminata. The sequence goes on from JAFJYI010000140.1 coordinate 39,987, forward strand.
AAAATGGTCCAGATTTTTCTTGAGTTAAAGGACCAATATTTTAAATAAAATGAAACTTGAGGGACTAAAATATATCATTTAAAATTTGAGCCACCAAAATCAAAATGAGGAAAAACATGAGGGACTAAATATTGTATTAACCCTTATTTATTTTATAAATTATTTTTAAAAGTACATTGAACACGGCAAGTTTGGTTAATCACATTTAAAAAAAAAATTTAACTAACAGATCGAATATTCATGTGGATAAATTTAAAAAGGCTTATTTCTTAAATTTTCTTATGAGAAAATACAAGTTAGGAGTTCTATTCCTGAAAATGAAAATTTCCTTTTTCTTTCCCTCTAAAATTTGTGCGTGAAATATTGGGCAAGCAAGACAGCCAAACTCATCTTTGATGTTGAAGCTCAATTTCCTTTTTCTTTCCCTTGTTTTAATCCAATTTTTCCTTTATACATGATTTTTTTTTTTTTTTTTTTTTTTTTTTGCCTCTAAATTTAATCTTCAAACATCAATTCCACAAGTCCAGCCCATTGAAATAAATCACAAATATCCAATTATCCGGAGTTCGAACTTCAAAGTATTAATACATATACAAACATCTAGTTAAACTATGATTTTTCAAATTAAGAGTCCAAAAATCCAAATAAATGCAAACTCCCCATGGAAATTAGCAATAAGTCATTAGTTTTTTTTTTCCCCTCAATACACTAAAAAATAAAAAAATAAGACTAAAATGTAAGAACAACAAAACTAGAAACTATTAACAGAGTTAAGAGCTTGCTTAATGGGTTTGGGCTAAGGATTTATAATCGAGTAGTTTTGTTCAGAACTCGTTTTATCATTTATGAGTAAGTCTACCAATATAATATATATCAAAAAAAAAAAAAAAAAAAGTAAGTCTACCAATATATTATTATATCTGAAAATGATTTGGAACTCAACTTACCAGCAAAAATTGATCATATTCTTGATATAAAAAATTATCTCACACTGTTCATGCATTTTTGGAGTCTTATGATTTATAGTATTCCATATGTTCAACTTTAACTAGTCTTACCCCTTGTCCTTGGGTTCAATCTGGCGTCCCAATGAGTTTGCTTGATGGTCTTCCAAAACCTAAAAGGAGGGGTTCGATCCTACGTTGGTCAAGGCGATCACACCGGGAGAGGATCCTAGGAGCCTATGAAGCCGTAGTAAGGTCTGGGCGGCTTTTTTTTTAAAAAAAAAAACGGTTTTTTAAATTTTCTTTAGAATTTCAGTATTCTCGATGGATTAGGCTCAAGCGCTTTCACCATTGACCTGGTCAGGTGATTAGCCCAACCCCTTTCCTACAATTTTTATAAAAAAAAAAAAAAAAAAAAAAACTTTAACTAGTCTTGTAAATCACCAACAAAAACTGTTATGAAAATACAGTTTGGTAATGGCTTCCGCAAAGTGTTTGGTCTCTCAACAGTCTCTATGGGCATGTTCCTCCACCAATTCCCTATTTCTTTTCTATTTGAGTTTATTAGTAATTATGCGTTCATGAGTGTTATCAACCATGCAAAAGTTTTACGCCTCTTAAGGTATTTTTGATCAGCTTCCATGGCTTTTACCATCTGCAAGAGGAAGCTGATTTTGTATTGAAAGAGCCGCTCTTATTCCAGTTCCACGAGAAGTTCATATTTCTTATTCTATCCCTAACTTGTTGAATTCTTAGCTTGCTCTCACATGTTGCCAATTATTTTTTATTCCTCTCCATGCATTTCGTCTGCCTTTTTGGATTTATATTTGGGAGTAGTAGATCTTGATCTGCAACAATAGTAGTTGCTCTTGATCTCCTTCACCCAAAGAGCATACCAAAATTTTCGTTTTAACATGTGTCTATTATTACTATATATTATTATTATTTTCCAAAACAGAGAAACTATGACATACTGTTTGATAGCATACCAAACCCGAATTGAAAAAAACAAAAACTAACAAAATGCAAACATAAATCAAGACGTATTATCCATTATTGATAATAATATTAACGCAATCTCTCTTTAAAAGTTGTCTTAGCTGACTCAAAGGTCTCCACGTCCAAATCAGAGGGGTGCAACCTTTCAAAGAAGCTTTAATAACTACCGTTATAGTCTTATTTATAAATCCCTTTTTGATAAAATATAAATACCAAGAAGAGTTAGTTAGCTTAATAATTATGGGGTAAATTTTCAACTTTGTCCTCATTTATGATTAAGTATCTTTCAACTCTTTTTTTTTTTTTCTCTCTATCTTCATTGGTATAATTTATATAGATAAAATTGTCATAATCTCATCTATTATTAGAAAGATGACTTATAAATAGAATCAAACTTTTTAGTCAAAAGGAACTACTAAATTTGCTTTCCTGAAAACTTACATACAAGTAATTCCTGATTAGTTTTCTTTTTTAAATATAATTTTTAATTAAAATATCGCACTGGTGCACAATTCGTCTATTATTGTTATTGTTATTTATCCTCTGTATTGAGAACAGGCCATTGTTGCCTATATTTAGTTGGCGTAGTACAAAAAATCAAGAAATTATCTCTTGCATTTTGAAGCTGCCATTCTCAGTCAGGAAATATCTCACTTGTTCCGTGGATTCTCATTATATCTAATTAAAACAAATTCATGTAACAAAATCAACAGCCTTTTGAATCATTACAGTACAGTCATTTTTCTCCGGAATCTCCTCCCACCGGTATACCGCCACGTGTCATCTTTAACTTCCCTTTCTCTCCTTCACCCTCCCCATTTTTTCCGTTTCATTCTCCGGTTTCCATTTCTCTTTCTTCCTCTGTTTTTCAAAATTCTCGTTGGCTCCAGCACTTTTTTTCTGTTTTCTTTCTTCATTCTTTGCGGTCACAATTCAAGAGGTACGTCCATGCATATTTCCATTGACGCATCGTTTTCTTCGGCACTGACGGCAAATCATATTTCTCTCAGTTTCTTGCATTTTTTTTAGTTTCAATTTGAAAATCTTGTTGTAACAATTTTCTTCGCGCTACGGAAATTTTTTTGACGTTTCTTCAACCACATTGCTCTTGTTTTTGATGATCGATCGTCTGAACAGATTCGACAAGGAGAAGAATATTAATTGATCAAATCGTGGCCCGGCGGTGGGGGTCGGCCGACGCCAATGACGAATAACGAGTTGGCACCTCATTCACTGACGCGACGGCCGTCAAGAAGCGCAGCTACCACCTTCTCCGCCGAGGTCTTTGATAATGAAGTTGTTCCTTCCTCCCTCGCCTCCATTGCACCCATTCTCCGAGTCGCAAATGAGATTGAATCCGAGCATCCCAGGGTTGCCCATCTATGTAATCAATACGTTTAGCAAATTCATTCATTTTTGAACTCTCCTCTGCGCACTATCGCACAAGTTAATTCGATTTTGGTTTGTTTGTTTTAATTTCGAAGGCCGCACCCATGCTTACGAGAAAGCGCACAGGTTGGATCAAAGCTCCAGCGGGCGTGGCGTTAGGCAGTTCAAGACCTTGCTGCTTCAGCGATTGGAGAGGGTAAATAAAACCGTTCCCTCTTCATTTCTCTCTTGTTAGTTGTGGAGGGACAGTGCCAATGCCAAAGACATGTTTATTTTTTGGAAATCATATTATTATATTTGCTTTAACTTCTGTATTTAAAATACATCACGTCAAATCAGATTCTTTAGCATTAAGAAGAAGTCCCAAAAAAATAATGCATTAAAAAGTTCTAAACATCATTTGTATACAACTGGATAAGATAATTTTTGCTGATGGAGAGAAAGTTTTCTTGAATTTAGGTAAGTGCATTTATTTCAACACCTTTTCTTTTTGTTCTATGGATTGAATGATTTATTCTTTATATTTATTTTTTTGGCCGAAAACATTCTTTATTTTTATTAAAATTCCGATTCTCTCAAATTAATTAAACAATGTAATATCCTTTAAATTAATAGATTAATGCTGTAATAAGATGAATTAGAATGTTCCTATAATTTATTCTTTTTCTCACATTTTTTCCCTTTTCCTCCTTAATTTAGAGAAATTTCTTCGGTTGGAATTCGTTTACTCGCTCTATTTTAAAATTGACTGTTACAGCACTCATCTCAATTTTCACACCCATTTCACAATAGTCCATTTGTTTGTATTTAAATCTACCCATTCATTGGATAAGAAAATCTATCAATTAATTTGATAAGTCAACGAAGTTGACTGATTTTAGTCAGCCATAGCTTTGACCAGCCACAGTTATATTGGCTGGGAGACAACTTATGCTGTTTCTTTCTTCCTCTCATTTCAACTCCAGGACAATGCATCCAGTCTTGCCTCTCGGGTTAAGAAGACAGATGCGAGGGAAATCAAGCTTACTATAAGCAGTACTACGAACATTATGTGAGAGCTCTAGACCAGGGGGAGCAGGCAGACCGGTACGTACTTACACGCTCGAATTCATATATAACAATAATAACATTATTTCTTTTCACTTTGAAGTTTGAATATCTTCTCTGGTTCTCATTGTAGTAGTTTTTCTTAAATAAAGTTTGTTCGCTCCTTTTTTTTGCAGAGCCCAGCTCTCTAAGGCTTACCAGACCGCCGGAGTTCTTTTCGAAGTGCTTTGTGCCGTTAATAAAACCGAGAAGGTTGAGGAAGTAGCTCCTGAGGTAAAGTCACGATTCACACAATTTCAGATTCGTTTTATCGTGAATGCGTGTATTTTACTAATAGCTATAAATTTTGTGTAAGCAGATTATCGCGGCTGCTAGAGATGTCCAGGAAAGGACAGAATATTATGCACCATATAACATTCTTCCTCTGGATTCTGCAGGGGCTTCTCAGCCTATTATGCAGCTTGAAGAGGTAATCCTTGTGCGGAATCCATGTTGGATATCCCTTCTGCATACTATACTTTCACTTGGCACTGTATTGAATCCTTTAGCTTTTCCCATATATTAGATCAAGGCAGCTGTTTCGGCACTAGGGAACACTCGTGGCTTGAACTGGCCTAACTCATTCGAGCAACAAAGGCAGAAAGCTGGAGATTTAGACCTGCTTGATTGGCTTAGAGCCATGTTCGGGTTCCAGGTATGTAACCCACATCAAGGGAGACAGTAAAAAAATTTATGCATACCTGAATCTTTTTATTTAGCCTCCCTATATTATTAATGCGTTTTGGTTTATTTGGACACAGAGAGACAACGTCAGGAATCAGAGGGAGCATTTGATTCTGCTTCTTGCTAACTCTCATATAAGACTGGTTCCCAAACCTGAGCCACTCAACAAGGCACGTAAACCCTTAGTTACTCCTATTTGGTGAAAGCATTTTAGACTAAAATAAGACTGAGTTAAAGCAGAAACAGGGAATGCTTAGTTAATTTTGCTTTCTCTAGTTAACTGAGTAGCCCTGCCTTTCCCCCCCAATGTATTGAATCTATTTTTGGTCAAATGCAGCTTGACGATCGAGCAGTTGGTGCACAGATGAAAGATCTCTTTAAGAACTACAAAAACTGGTGCAAATTTTTGGGACGAAAACATAGTTTACGGTGAGATATATATAATCATGTCTGCATCAACGAACATTTGTGACATTTGGCTTAATTTCTGATGGGTTTTTCCACTTTTGGTTGCATGAATATTTCAAGAATAAGTCAGAATCTTTTGGTGCCCAAATTGACTTGTGTATCACATATCTTGTTTTTCCCCAGACTTCCTCAAGGTCAACCACAAGAGATACAGCAGAGGGAGTTGCTTTACATGGGTCTTTATCTTCTCATCTGGGGTGAAGCAGCTAATGTTCGCTTCATGCCGGAATGTCTTTGCTATATATTCCACAATGTAAATACAAACTTTCTTGAACTTCTAATTTTCTTATGCCAGCCCGCAATGACTTACCAAATTTTTACTTAATTTATACTAGAGGGGTTTATTGAAATTTTTCAAAATATGCTAATAATATCCAACAATTACTTTAGATGGCATACGAGCTCCATGGTTTATTGGCTGGAAATGTCAGTATTGTTACTGGTGAAAATATTAAGCCTTCTTATGGTGGTGATGATGAAGCATTTCTGCGCAAGGTCATAACTCCCCTGTACCGAGTTATTGAAAAGGTAGTGGTTGTCCAACACTTTTTACATACTTTGGCAAGTACTTTTATATATATATATATATATGCTAAGTTTCAACGATGCTTAATAACTTTCCAGGAAGCAGAGAAGAGCAAAAATGGAACAGCTTCTCACACAACTTGGTGCAACTATGATGATTTGAATGAGTATTTCTGGTTCGTTTGGCTTTCGATCTTCACATCATAGATAACCACTTAGTTTTATGGGTTCATTACTTCATTAAACATTAATTTTTCTTGGCACTCTGTTGTAGGTCATCGGATTGCTTTTCTCTTGGATGGCCCATGCGTGATGATGGTGACTTTTTTAAATCGACTTCCAATATGGCACAGGAAAGAAAAGGTGCTCAGAGAAAAACAAATTCTAGAAGTACTGGAAAATCAAATTTTGTTGAGACCCGGACGTTTTGGCATATTTTCCACAGCTTCGATCGTCTTTGGACCTTCTATTTACTGGCTTTGCAGGTATATATACTATTCAATTAGTTAGAAGGATGCGATTTATGTTTCTCTCCCCAAATCATACTTATGACAAGGCTTGTGCATTCTTATTGTAGGTATTGATTATTATTGCGTGGCAAAGAATTTCTGTGGCGGATATCTTTAAGAAAGATGTCTTGTACACTTTATCAAGTATATTCATTACTGCCGCCATTCTGCGATTCCTGCAAAGTATGATATATACTTTCATTTAAATGGCTCTTATAATGCAATTATCGGATCACTTGTTTCTGCTTACCATTTGATTGAAATTCTTTTAAGTCATCATATAAGCAATAGAAACTTCACAAACAAGCACAAGAACTATAACATTAAATTTTATTCAGGTTTATGGCTTAGATTATTACCACCTTTGGTCCTAAATATAAGAGCTAGTTGATTTTTTATGGAAAGTTTAAGGAAGCTAAATAAGTTATATTAACATATGTCTATTATGTATGTTTATGGGTTTTCTCCAAAATAATTTGTTTGATCTGTAAACTAATATATAATATAATAATTCACAACATATGTTATAATTAACTAACTTATTAAGCTTCCGTATTTTTTCCAATAAATGTTAATTGACTCTTATGTTAAGGATGAGAGGTACTATAATAAAAGAACCTAAACATCTTACTGAAATTAAAAATGCTGAAAAGTTTTGTTAACTTCAACTCTTAATTTAAAATAAACTTTGGAAGTGGATTCTTCATCCTTATCCTTGAATTTCTTTTCTGCCTTCATGTTCATGTTTTTGGTCTTTGTTCACATAAATTTAACTTAGTTTTTCCATTCCTTTTTATATTGACCCTAGGTTTCTTGGACTTGATCCTGAACTTTCCGGGTCATCATCGATGGAGATTTAGTGACGTGCTGAGAAATTTTCTTAAAATCATTGTTAGTCTTGCATGGGTTATCATTCTTCCAGTCTTCTATGTGAATACCGTTGCCGATCTCCCACAAAGTATTAAGAAGTGGCTTTCCTTTTTGGATAAAATAAAGAGCAGCATTCCAACATTGTATATCCTGGCTGTTGCATTATATATGCTTCCCAATTTACTAGCAGCTGTCCTCTTCCTTTTTCCAATGCTCAGGCGTTGGATCGAAAACTCTGACTGGCATATTGTTAGACTTCTCACGTGGTGGTCACAGGTATGTTGCAGTTGCATTATGCTTTTACGCAATTCAATCACTGACAAATATATATTTGTGTGCAACAAAGACTAGAAATTGGTAGGGAATATGTAACAGTACGGTCAATTTTGTTTTGTTTCTTTTTCTTAATCACCCTTAAAAGGGAAAATCATACATGCATGTATAGTGGAAGCAATCTGGAATTCATGAAAGTCTTGTCGTGGCCTGTTCCTAAGCAATCTAACGCTCTAAGTATATATTATTTTCTTCTCATCTTCATAAAAATTCTTTCACCTCCCACAGCCAAGAATCTACATTGGAAGGGGAATGCATGAAAGTCAATTTGCTCTTCTAAAGTGAGTTTTGCAGAACCCTATAGTGAATGATGATAAAATAATGTGTGGTGCTTTCCTGGGTTTTTATTACCTTAGAATTGTTAAATTATCTTGTCGCCTTCTGGTATTTTCAGGTATACTATTTTCTGGTTGCTTCTTCTTGCTTCAAAATTTTCAGTAAGCTTCTTTCTGCAGGTAATTTCGATTATGTGCCGCACGTGTTTCCTCTAGAAATGTTCTTGAGAAGCTTTTAAGAGAGTGTGGGTTTTCCATTAATTGTTTTCTCTTCCATATATAGATAAAACCTCTGATTGAACCCACAAAGGAAATAATGAGTATTCGGCGAATTCATTTTGCTTGGCATGAGTTTTTCCCTGATGGTAATATATTTTCTTTTTCTTTCTCGTGATTTGAATGTATCAAATTGCTTAATTTCAAAGTTATTTATCTAAAGAGTTTCCTTCCTATATATGCAGCTAAATACAATTATGGTGCGGTTGTAGCGCTATGGGCTCCTATACTTATGGTGTGTATGCCATGTTTCCTTTTTTTGTTCGGATATGTTAATCTTCTCATCCTTTTGGTTAGCACCTCAACGATTTGGCATGTTCAATTTAGGTTTATTTCATGGACACTCAAATTTGGTATGCCATATTCTCAACATTGTATGGAGGTGTTGTTGGGGCCTTCGATCGTCTAGGAGAGGTAAACATCTACCTTTTTTTCCCCAACCTTTCTTGCTATCTTGGAGAGAACTTGGGATTGTGTAGCCCGGCCCTACAATTCGAACCTATTTGTCTATATTAGAAATTTAGAGTACCCTTTGGCGAACATTAGAATTCTGGACCATTAATCTTTTCCTACGTCATTAGTAAAAAAAACCGATGATAACTTATGTCAACTACCCAAATCTATCTATCTATAACAAAATAGACAGGAAACCATAGTATTAATAAATTATGAATGAGAATAATATACAACTTCGTGAAAAGCATGAGTTTCATTTTGGAGTTATAGAATAGATTTTTTTTATTTTTTATTTTTATTTTTATATGGGGGCTTCACATGACCTTAAATTCATGAATCCTATGAAACTGAAGTATTTCAACAAAGACTTAAAGTTGAGCTCTTTGCTTATTCAGATACGAACACCGGGCATGCTAAGGTCAAGGTTTCGTCTTTGCCTGGTGCATTCAACACATGTTTGGTACCTACAGAGACGAAACAGAGAAAGAAATTTTCCTTGTCAAAGCGATTTGCTGAGGTTGGTTTATATTATTTTGGGATCTAACATTTTGTTGCTAAGTAGATTGCTGTCATTAATATTTCATCTTTACTTGAGTTCCATGTTGTATAGATTTCTGCAAGTAGAAGGATCGAAGCTTCCAAATTTGCCCAATTGTGGAATGAAATTATTTGCAGTTTTCGTGAAGAAGATATCATAAGTGATAGGAAAGACCAAAGATCCAAACTCTTATTTAGTTGCTTTCTTATATCATCTTGTCTTTTCATGATCTATCCCTTCAGTTAGAATCCTAAACTAAACTATGTTTGCATATATTACAGGGAGATGGATCTTTTGTTGGTTCCTTACTCCTCAGATCCTAGCCTGAAAATTATTCAGTGGCCTCCCTTTTTGCTTGCTAGCAAGGCATGTATTTGAGTTTAGTCTTTCTTTCTCCCTTTTCCTTTTCAACTTTAGGAATTGTTTTTTGCCAGTTCAGATAATTTACCTTCATACAATCTTTACAGATTCCTGTAGCAATAGACATGGCCGTTCAATTTCGAGGAAGGGAAAGCGACCTTCACAAGCGTATATTTGCAGATGAATATTTGAAATGCGCCGTGATTGAATGCTACGAATCTCTTAAAAATGTCCTAAACACTATGGTGTTTGGAGAAACTGAAAAGAGGTGCCCTTTGGGTTTTTGAAAATTTATTTGTGTTCACCTTCTTAACTATTTTTAGTTTTCATTTCAATATGAATATTGCATTTTTTTTACCGCAATTAAATATCCTTTTGGTTAGTTACAAAATTTCCAAATAAACACACAAACTATTACCTGATTTTGATAGATATATCAGATGTTTTCTATATGTGAATATATATCTATTATACATCCATGCATGCATGCATGCATATATTATTAGATACACATACGTATGAATGCTTGGATATGACTTGTAAAGCACTCACATATGTAATTTGTTATTCTTTTATATGTTACTTGTCAGGAGGAATTCAAAGTAGAAATGGTTGATTTACCTAATTTATTTTTGTCAGACCTTCATCTAGTTTAAATAATAATTAATAAGGAGAACTTCATTTTGTATGACCAAGGATTTTTGCTTGGTGGAGAAAAGTATTATTTATCAGCCTTTTGTTTTTCCTCACTCTTCTTGATCATCTGTGTGTGTATCATTGAAACTGTAGAAACTTCATTAAAATTGTAGCATTACCTGGACTTCTGACCTCATTGGGATGAAACAGGATAATAACCATCATCATCATCGAAGTTGAGAGCAATATCGCAAGGAATACTCTTCTTACAAATTTCAGAATGGGATTTTTGCCTTCCCTTTGTAAGAAGTTCGTGGAGCTCGTGGAAATCTTGGTGAGCCACTTAAAAGGAAAAACTTGTCGCTTGAAAGGTTTCTTGTCTCTAATGAAATATTTTATTTGGAATTTTCACACACTGTTCTTTTTTGTTATAGAAAGCGGCAGATCCATCCAAGCGGGATACAGTGGTGCTCTTGCTGCAAGACATTTTAGAAGTGATTACTCGTGATATGATGGTAAATGAAAACAGGTATGTGAACTTTATTATTGCACGAATTGGTGAATAGTTTACTTGAAGCATTGTTAAATCATGTTTATATTTTGGCCAATAGTAAAATCAAGTTCTCCTCCAAAAAGATAATAATCATTTATTTTGATGTGATGCTCTGCAGTGAGTTGCAGGAACTTATAAATAATAGTAAGGACACTGGAAGGCAACATTTTGCTGGTACTGATGAAAAACCAGCTATAGTATTCCCTCCTTTGGTCACAGCAAAATGGGAGGAACAGGTAATTTAGGCTTTTTTAAATGATATTTTTACCAACCGATCCTGTAAACATTAATTTCATAACGAAATATTTTTCTGCTTGCAATCATTTTAGATAAACCGTCTTTATCTACTACTGACGGTGAAGGAATCTGCAATTGAGGTTCCAACTAACCTTGAAGCACGCAGAAGGATTGCCTTCTTTACCAATTCCTTGTTCATGGATATGCCACGTGCGCCTCGAGTTCGCAAAATGCTTTCATTCAGGTATGTCACCCGATTCTATAGATAAGAATGGGCTCAATAATATATCTTCCTGCGTCGTACTTCCTATCGTCAAGACGTCAACGGTTGAGTATCATGGTGCTTATTGAATCTTACTCATCAAGTTTTATGAAACCACAACAAGAATACTTCAATCTAGTTAAATAAATCATTTAATAGCATATATGATATATTATTAGATTATATATCAATTAATAAATCAAATAAATTAGTTTGAAAAAAGATGATAAATATAATACTTCAATGTAATCATTTAACTTCATTAATCTCTACCAAAAAACCTAATTAGCTCTTATATTAAACACCCAGATGTAGTACTCTTTTTCTTTGCATATTTTACTATCCTAAAAAAGTGACTAGCTTCAGATATTAATTATAACAAGAAATATTTTTGTTTGTAGTGTGCTAACTCCATACTATAAGGAAGAGACCGTCTACTCTAAGACTGATCTTGAGGTTGAGAATGAAGATGGAGTGTCAATCATATATTACCTGCAAAAGATTTACCCAGGTTTCTAACAACAAAACCAGTACACAACAAGATTTTACCCCCTTTTTTAAATGAAGAAAGACTGCCTATATTAATCTCGTTACTTTTTAATAGATGAGTGGAATAACTTCATGGAGCGACTTGACTGCAAGAAAGACAGTGAAATATGGGAGAAAGAGGAAAACATATTGCAGCTTCGTTACTGGGCTTCATTAAGAGGGCAAACTCTTTGCAGAACAGGTACACATATATATGTGATGAATGCTTCCCAATTAGGTTGATTAACAATTTCACTCTTGGATTTACTTATAAACTTATTGCCGCAGTAAGGGGAATGATGTACTACCGCCGGGCTCTGAAGCTTCAGGCTTTTCTTGACATGGCTAATGATCAAGGTAAAAGAATAATTTTCTTTTATAGCTTCTCTGTCCTAGGTGCTATGTACTAGACCGTCATACTTAAACTTCCCTTGTAATTCCTTCGATCCTAAATGTAAAGCTAATTGATTTTGTTTTCTTTAAGTTTAAAGAAACTAAATAAATTCCATTAAAATATTTATATTTATGTCTCTAAACTAATTTGCTTGACTTATAAAAACATTATATGTTATGATTAAGTACCTTATTAGCTTTTTTAATGTCTTAAAACAAAAGTCAATTGCCTCTTGTCATCAAATATGTAGTGCAATGGCTAATTATATTTTCTTGTTATCAGAGATTCTTGATGGCTATAAAGCTGTTACAGTTCCATCGGAAGAAGATAAAAGAAGCCAGAGATCCTTATATACCAATATTGAGGCTGTGGCTGACTTGAAATTCACATACGTTGCTACCCGCGAACTATGGGATTGAAAGCGCAAAGTGGAGACCGTCGTGCGACAGATATCCTGAATTTGATGGTTAAGTATGTTCTCCTATTGATAAATGATGTTGAGTTTTGAAGTGCATTTATTTTTGCTTCCAAATTTCATGACGTGCACATGGTATAAGAATCTAACTTGTGGTTCTTCAATTGTAGCAACCCCTCGCTTCGTGTGGCATACATTGACGAAGTTGAAGAAAGAGAAGGTCAAAAAGCACAGAAGGTTTATTATTCCGTATTAATCAAAGCTATGGACAATCTCGATCAAGTAAGTTCATATTGAACTCGGGGGAAAAAAACAATTTATTTCCTCATCTTTACCTATGAATTAATTGCTTTTATATCTCGAAGGAAATATATCGAATAAAACTTAGGGGCCGCCTAAGTTGGGAGAAGGGAAACCAGAAAATCAGAATCATGCCATCATTTTTACTAGAGGGGAAGCCCTTCAGGCTATTGACATGAACCAGGTAAATTGTTATGACTTTGATATTGTAGTAACAAGTATATAATAGTTACATGGCCTACTTAGATGGTGTACTCATCGATAATATTTTCTAGGATAACTACTTGGAGGAAGCTTTGAAAATGCGTAACCTTCTGGAAGAATTTACTGAGGATCATGGGGTGCGCCGACCTACAATACTAGGTGTCCGTGAACATATATTTACTGGCAGGTCTGATGAATTTTCTTCTACATATATATGAGTGAGTGCACTCTCTTTTTTGGACAATATCTTAAATATTTGTAATAATCATTTGTTACAGTGTCTCCTCCTTGGCTTGGTTTATGTCAAATCAAGAAACAAGTTTTGTCACAATTGGGCAAAGAGTTCTTGCAAGACCCTTGAAGTAAGTTTTTCTTATCCATTTCATTGTATGAGTGATTTATAATCAAGTTCTTTTATTCTCCTCTTTCATAGCAAATTATGAATTCCAACATGCACATTACTAAAAGACGGCTACTTATTATTCAAAACACGTTTTCTGGCTTATAATGGGTTGTGTTCAATTTTAGGGTTCGGTTCCACTATGGTCACCCAGATGTTTTTGATAGAATTTTCCACATTACACGTGGAGGAATGAGCAAGGCTTCTCGAGGCATCAATCTGAGCGAGGATATTTTTGCTGGTAACATTCTTGATACATGTTTTTTCCCATTATTACACATTATCCGGATTTCTTTTCTTGCTTCTTATATGCCTTTTGGTTCTAGGTTTCAACTCAACACTTAGACGCGGCAATATTACTCATCATGAATATATCCAAGTTGGTAAAGGTAGAGATGTTGGGCTCAATCAAATCTCACTTTTCGAAGCAAAAGTAGCTTGCGGTAATGGAGAGCAGACATTAAGCAGGGATATCTACCGTCTAGGGCATCGTTTTGACTTCTTTCGCATGATGTCGTGTTATTTTACAACTGTTGGATTTTATGTCAGCTCAATGGTAATTTTTTTCTCACTACAATTTCCACGGTGATGTTACGTGCATGTTCTTTTACTTACTAGTATTGAGTTTAATTAATATTTGAAATTCAATCCAATGTTAATGGTTCACTGAAAAGATTGATAAACAAATCAGAGTCAGGGAAAACGAAATAAATCTGTCATCATTTGGAACTCTAGGCTGTGTGTCTATATCTCCAACCTACACAATATTTCATTCAAATCAAGGGATGATCCAGCTTATGGAAAAACTTTGCAACAATGATAGCTTATATTTTCCTTACATAATCTAATATGATTTGTCCTAGTCATATACTTCTCTTAATTACTAGCTCCTCTTCTATGTCTTATGGCATTAAAGCTTTCCTTTTCATATTTGCAGATGGTAGTCATCATGGTTTATGTATACCTATATGGAAAACTTTACCTATCTTTAAGTGGACTTGAGAACGACATAGTTAAGTATGCCAGGAGAAAGGGTGATGATGCTCTGAAGGCAGCCATGGCTTCACAATCCATTGTTCAAATAGGTCTTATTATGACTGTCCCTATGATCATGGAAATTGGACTCGAGAGGGGATTCAGAACTGCATTTAGTGACTTCATAATAATGCAACTGCAACTAGCAGCGGTTTTCTTCACTTTCTCACTAGGTACAAAGGTGCATTATTTTGGTCGCACTCTCCTGCATGGCGGGGCAAAGTACAGAGCAACTGGCCGTGGTTTTGTGGTCCGACATGAGAAGTTCGCAGAGAACTACAGAATGTACTCCAGGAGTCACTTTACAAAAGGAATGGAGCTCGCCATGTTGCTTATATGTTATCGGATTTATGGATCCGCAGCTACCAACTCAGTAGCATACATCTTGATCACATTGTCAATGTGGTTTTTGGTGTGTTCATTTTTATTCGCTCCTTTCCTTTTCAACCCTTCTGGATTCGAGTGGCAGAAGATAGTTGAGGATTGGGATGATTGGTCAAAGTGGATAAATAGTCATGGTGGCATTGGTGTTCCTGCAAGCAAGAGCTGGGAATCATGGTGGGATGAAGAACAGGAGCACCTGAATTACACTGGGTTTTTAGGACGAACCATGGAGTGTATTCTTTCCCTGCGCTTCTTTATCTATCAATACGGAATTGTCTATCATCTAAACGTAGCCAGAGGCGAAAAGAGCATAGTGGTGATTATGCTTACTATTATTCTTGTTTCTTATTCTAATGTCAAACTCTTAAATCTAATGCTACCTCTTGTCCTTCATATAAGATATAGTACTTAGCCTACAAGCATTTTCCCCTCCCTCATCTATGACTGGGGTTGAAAATTGACTATCATTTTCTCTTCAGGTTTATGGTTTATCCTGGCTAGTCATAGTGGCTGTTATGGTCATCTTGAAGGTCGGTAATCAATAAAAACTTAAGTTCATTCCAACGAGAACTATTTTCTCTGCTTGAGCATAGTTGATTATATTATCTGATCAATTGATAGCATATGAAAATTATTGCAGATTGTGAAACTCGGAAAAAAGAAGTTTAGTGCGGATTTCCAGCTGATGTTTCGTCTTCTAAAATTCGCCTTGTTCATTGGCGCCATTGTCATTCTGGTGTTGATGTTTATTCTGATGGATCTCACAATTGGAGATATCTTTGCAAGCTTACTAGCATTTATGCCAACAGGATGGGCACTAGTACAGATAGCACAAGCGTGCAGGCCAGTGGTGAAGAGCCTTGGTATGTGGGGATCAGTGAGAGCTTTATCAAGAGGCTTTGAATACTTAATGGGGGTGGTGATCTTTGCACCATTGGCCATATTGGCTTGGTTCCCATTTGTTTCAGAGTTCCAAACGAGGCTTTTGTTCAACCAAGCATTTAGCCGAGGGCTTCAGATACAAAGGATTCTTGCTGGTGGCAAGAAACACAAGTAGTGGTGACATTACTATTATTCTTGATGAGGCCAGGCACAGAGCCATTTTGAAGATAGAAATGACAATATTGAAGCAATCAAATTATATGTTATGTTGCAAAAGCATTACACTTACCTAGCTACTGCTTGCGGGGTTTGAAAGAAGGATGTTATTTTTGTTAGTTGGTTTCTTCTTATTGGTTAGCAAAATCCCACAATTCTTTTGTGCCAGTCAATCATTATATTGAATGAAAAATCCCAAGTGTCTCTGGCTGCCTTCTACTTGTTATTATTCTCTTGATCGTCGACACAAAAGTATAGTGCCCTCATTGCTCCCTCTGTTCCACTAACTCATTAATTGTTAGGGTGGTGAGAAAGTGAGAAATACGAGTATACAACTAATATAGTAATATTGAAGGTAGCACAAAAATTGCCCCTCACAAAGAAAGACCATATTATGAGTATTTTATCTCATTATAATTTCAACTTTTAATTAGTTTGTTGTAGTTTCAGCCGATCGAAAGAAGAAGAAAACCTACAAACACCTAATTAAAAACTAGATAAAATTATAAGGATCTATTCTTTCCTCTCGTATAAAAAATAAGTTAAATTATATAAAATCTTTATAAATTTTGGGCCTGGCCGCATACAACCCCACATTTTAAAGTTTAGATTTAACCCATTACCCAACCTTTCTTTTTTAATTATTAACCTCATGATGTTAAGTGACGATTATCTTTTTAACGGAAAATATTACATTAGATCATGATATACATGTAGTATCTTGTGTAAATTATCAATTTCATAAAACGCTTTAAACTTTCAAAATTTAGATTTAACTCCCTTAAAATTTTGATTTATGATATTAAACCACTTGCTTGAACTTATGATTCAAGAACAAATATGCATTACTAATAAAAAAATTATAGAGGGAAAAAGTTGTCATCTAATAAAAATGTAATATTTAAACTATTAATGCTCAATCATCCTAAAAATATATTTAACACAAATGATGACATTTTTATACTATCAATGCTCAATTATCTCAAGAAAATAAGTAAATGTTATGTGAATGATGACATTTTTATTTAAATATTATTCTTTTAGTTTTTTTTTTCATGCAAGAAAACTATTTTGATTGACAAATGATAGTAAAAAACTTAATAAATCTATTAAAAATGATAAAAGTAAAGTGTGAGATTTAATATTATAAATCAATTTTAAGAGAGTCAAATTTAAATTTTGAAATATTAAGGAGTTATTTGTAATCAATCAAAAGTTCAAGAGGTTTTATGAAATTGATAATTTACACAAAATGCCATGTGTCATCTCATAATTTGATGATTTTTCTTTAAAAAGACAACAGTCACTTAATGACATGGATTAATAGCTAAAAGTAAAAGGTCATGGAGTTAAACTTTGAAATGTCATGAAAATTATAATATTATGTGTAACTGACCCAAAGTTCATGGAGATTTTCTATAATTTAGTTAAAAATAATCTAATAGAAAAACTACGAAGAGGCTTCCCATATGGCCTTTCCCGAATCCATGGGCACTTGATTCTTAACAATCAATTTTTTATATGATTTTGATTCCATTTTATAAGACACTTTAAATGTACTTTCTCTAGCCTTTCTTAAAAGAGCCCAAAATTAAAATTGTCTTTGTCCTTTTTAAAAAATCTGACAATAGTTGTCTTAACAGTTATTTTTTTTTTTTTTTTTTTTTTTCCATTTGTTATATGTATTTCATCAATTAATGGATTGGTGATAGTTATATTCATTGTTGTCAAACTCGCGAGTTGACTCTCAGTTTACCGTTTTTATGTTTTCACTTTACTAAATTGAGTTGAGTCTCTAATAAACTCTTGTCGTTAGAAACTCAATTAAGCTATGAGTTTACACATCAAAATTACCTTTTTTACGTTTATAGCTTACAAAATTGTGTAAAATTTTTCAATTTTGTCATTCTCAACAACTTTATATATGAATTTTATAAAAATTTCTTTATTAAATATAATAAATAATGAATGTTGATATATTTAATTTCTATTATTTGGATTTAAAATATATTTAAATCAAATTGTTGTGATTTTTATATTTTAATTATTTAATTATACACTGTTAATACCTATTTTATGATAAAAGTAAACTCACGATGCGAGTTTATGTCACTGTTACGATTTTACTTAAACTCGTGAGTTTGATAACCTTAGTTATGTTTACTCTATTTCTCACTCTTAATTCTCTTTCATAAATAAGGGCATACTTGAAAAATATATATTCCAGGACAGTTATTAATTTTAACTAATTTCAACCGTTTTCTTAAACTGCGTAATTGGTTATCAAACTCTTATAGATAAGATTAGAAGAAGTATTTTTAACTTTGCTCCTATTTAATGTATTCACTATATCTCATAAGAACAAAATCTACCAATGATAAATGAAGAGATAAAATTGTATTACCTCTCTTCGGGCCATAATATAGAACACTTTAAACAGGAAGTGGCAATTAACGTTAAATATGTTATAAATTGAACTTTTCTTTTCCCTTTTGCTCTTATTGAAAAATGTGTTTGAAAATTTAATGAGTGGGCAAAATAAGAAATGAGCTGAAAAATAAGTACTCCCTCCGGTCCTAATTATAGAACACATTTTAGAGTTGGTTTTGGTCCTAATTATAAAACCAAGTTTTAACTTTTGTCAATTTTTTCCTAAAATACCCTTATTGATACTTTCTCAATAATAATTTAATAATACACCTATATATTCTATAAAGTAAATAATGTTTACAACTCATTAATGTTATATACACCTCAATTATACTTTTTTTTATAAAATAATTTTGAGCAATTTTTGTCATAATTTCTTATATCACTCCTACTAATACTTCCTCCACAATAATTAATTTAACAACACACTCATATTCTATCAAGTGAGAAATTTTACTTTATTTTTATTTGTAAATAATATAATTTTAATATTCCTTTAAAATAATTCTTTTGGCTTATTATAAGAAATGAGGACCAGACTTCTGTTGCCCCTGCTTTAGATATTTTCGAAATAAGTTCAAGCCAGCAAAACAGTTTCAGTGTTCGTTGTCCACAAAGTGCTCCTCCCATATCTGACAATGGCGCTATTTAAAAATATACGAGCGATTATTCTACTTTTTGCCTTGATGTAATTTTTAATTTTTAATAGGGATATTTTTGAAAAATAATTATAATTAACTAATTTAACTTCTCTCCTTAATCACTCCATATTCTAGTAAATAGTTATAGTTAACTTATATTTTAAATCAAGTTATTAGTATATCTAACTTTTTAAGTTCACCTATGGTACAAGCTATTCCTTGCTCACCAGTCACTACAGAATCCATTGCACGAGCCTAAACAAAAGTAATATACGTCTTGTAACTGACCCAAATGAGCATTGTTTGAAACTATTCAGTCTTCAAATCATTCGTATATGATGTGATTTTTCTTAAAGAAAAATTAGGAAAAGACTTATATGAAAAATCTCATTAGTAATAAGAACTATACAAAAAGCAAAGATACTTTGTAAAATTTTAATTTAGGTCCTTCTCACCAATAAAATTTTTAATTGAAAATTTTCTAATTTCTCTTTATTTTAATAATTAAAGCATTATAATTACTATCACGAATTTAAGTAGTAATACACTAATTGTTTGGCTTTGAAATTAAAAAAAAAAAAATAGAATAATGGAGTAAAATTTTTAGTCCTTAAATTTGCTTCAATTAACAATTTTACTCATAAGATTTGATTTTTATCAATTAAATTCGTAAGACTTTATAATCATACACTATTAGTCCTTATCATTTGAATCCATGTATTATCCAAGATATACTTATTTACTTCTCGATTCTTAATATAAGACATATTTACCTAATTTGATTAGATTAAAAAAATTGGTTATGTTAGTTAATATGATATGTATTTTTAAAATATCTTAGTCATCTTCTTTAATTTCATCTCCTCTTTAATTATAGTTGATGACGCATCAATATAAGTAAATTAAGAAAATATAGACAAATATAAAAATTATGTATTATATTTATGATCAAAATCAAGTCCCAAATATATCTTATATTTAAGATGGGAGGAGTAATCTTTAACTCAAAATCGACATCATCTTTGTGGATTAAAAAAATTGCTAATCTAATGAGATGAAATAAGAATGTGAAATTGTGTATGAAATAAGAGATATTTTTTATTGATAAAAATCAAACTTCAATGATCAAATGAATAATTAAGGCAAATCTTTTTTTAAAAAATAAAAATAAAAACTAAGAAATTTCGTCATCCTTTAAAAATTAAATAGGGTCAATGAAACTTTTTTTATGGTACAATGAAACTCACTTTTGAGAAATTAAAAATCAACTTAGAAGCAACCCATGGGAAATTTTTGTCCTTCCCCGGCTGGCAATGATTGGATTTGGAAAAGTGAGAAAAGGGGATGCCTTGCGAAGGCAATAAGCAAAGCCCTGAAGAGGGGTTGAGGAAATTCATTATCTGTACTTTCTCATTAAATTATATTAAATGTTTAGTTGTAGGCAGCATTGGAGGCCACGAGTTGCTTCGCAGAGCACTCTAACAAATTTATTTTATTAAAAAAATTTCTTGGAAAAATTTTAAAAATTTTAAAAGCCTTATAAAAAAAATATTCTAAAGAAAACACTTTTTAATTAAATTTTATAGTTTGCAATCTTAAAGTGAAAATTATCTCAGGTTTATTTAAAACTTTAAAAAAATTCTACGGAATCACCCCTATAATACTTTAAAATACTGAATACATATAAAAAAAAAAAAATATTTTAGTAGTCAAGTCAAGACACACCTTAAACTTTATAAATATTCTTAATTTACAATTTTCAAATTTTATTTCAGAAAAAATTCCTGTCTAAAACATATAATCTATTATTGAATTTATCATAATATAATAACAATTGTTTATATCTAATTTATATATTTTTTATTTTTATATTCTCATTTTGAACTTAGGAAAATACATAATGAAGAAATTCTCCATTAGATAGTCAAAAAGAATTTAAACAAAATTGAAAAATTGATTTATCGTGTATTGCTATATTTAAGCAATGAAAAACATTTAAAATTTGTTCAAAGAATACAAATTTTTTTTTTTCACAAATAATATGTGTAGACTGTAGAGCACCCATTTAGGTCCCTCATTATTTTTTCTTTACCCACCAACTCACCTCCAACAAGAGTACAAGACCAATATGGGCTTCCTGGTAAACAAATAGTAATACACACGTATCGTTGGCAAAAACACACACACATATCAAGGACATCATGTTAAATGTTTAATCTTTAACTTTTGCGCTAATCCAATTATTCTCTCTACACTTGGCGTTAGTGTAAAATAATTACATTAGACTTGAGGCTAATCCTTTTTAAAGTTTAGAATACTAAGAGTTCAGCATATTTTGGGATTCAAACATGTGTTCTCTTTTTTATAAAAGTAAGTTCGTTTACCATCTCAATCAACAACTTGTCAGTTAAAATATCTACATTGATTAATTATCTGCCAAGTTGCATTGTGCTAGCATCATCAAAGAATGAAAAAGAAAACTAATGATAAATGAGCTTGTCTAAATGTTGGAGAGATTATTTATATATAAAAAAATAGAAAAATATTGTACACTTCCGCTAATACTAAACATAGTTTTTAATATAAAATCTAGTTTATAACAACAAACTAGATTTTATATTGAAGACGTAATGTAGTGTTAAATATTGCACACACAAAATAATAATAAATGAGAGTTTCTCACGTAACACAAAATGTTGACAAAAAAAATTATATTGTTACCAATTTATTTAAAAAATGGTTGAGAAATTTCCATTGTAAAATCTATTAGGATTAAGGTCGATTAGCTAATAAAGTGTTATGCTAGAAACACCCGACACAACTAAGTTATAAGGGGAGCATAAATACCGAAAAATAATTACAAAGCGACAACCATCACAATGTTAAGTAATGGCCGTTTAAATAATTAGTGGGGGAAGACTTTAATTGTAACGGTTGAAGTGGGCAGAGGAAAGGAAGATGTGGCATACACGTGTCAAGAAAAAGGAAAAGAGAAGCAAGCTGGGTTGAAATGAGCTAAGAGGCTTAAAGAAGGAAACCAAAGACAGGAAATCAAGAACCATAGAAGAAGATTCGTCCCAAGGACAAATCATCGCCAATTTCTCTTCCTCCCTTCTCGATCTCTCATCATACTTCGTCGATTTGTTGTCACTTCTACAACTTTCACCTTCCGATTGATTGGATCTCAACACTTCAAGCTGTCGTGACCACCACTGAAACTTGGTAGCCGTAATTGGTACCCCATCTAGATTCTTATTGAACGGACAAATTTTGAACATATTTTTAATCTGGAGTTGTTCTACCTCGTCCTCAAAGATCTCTGCGATTGAGCGCTTCTTCTTCTTCGGCGCCTTGGATTTGGGCTTCAAACGCGTGATTTTCATCAGCCGCCACTCCTCCCTCATCGTTTGTGTAAGACATCCATCAATGTGAGCGTCCACCGCCATGAGCGTCGACACGTTGAAAAATCAGCAAATCGGACAAACCAATCTCTCCTCCTCTGCGCCGCCGTCGAAAGTACCTCTTCGAAGGTTCATATTCATCCTCATGACTGGGTTGTCGAAGAAGCACCACCCTCCGCCTGCATCTTCCCATCGACGATGACGAATTTGTCGCCATAGAAGCCCTCATTTTCTAGATTGCCTTCGCCTTTTCCTCCTTAATCGCGTATTCCACTATTGCAGCGGAGGTGTAAGTCAGATTATTAACCTTTGAATAATGGTATCAATTTAACACTCGCATTCTTATCCTTCAACCCTCTCACCAACCATCTGGACATCTTCAATTCGCACCCAACAATCATTACTTTAGTTCTAACAACATTGTGATAGCTTCCACTTTTTAATTATTTTTTGGTATTATACTTCCCTCCTAGCATAACATTTTATTGGCTAATTTACATCTTAACTCAATTTATTTCTCACATGTACATAAAGATCCAGGTCTTCAGATGAAACCAACCCGGCTTAATACCTCATAACCTTAAAGAGGACTTTTTCTTACAAATTAAGAACTCTTTTTCATAACGGACTAATAATTAGATAATACACCGTTAATAACATAATAAATGTACTCTAAAAAAGAGTACTTATAAAACAATGAAAGCCCCATCCAACAAAACAAACTACCACACAGGTACACACACACACTCTCTCTCTCCCCCTCTGTGTCTCTTCCCCCGGTAAAAAGCATCTCCCTCGTGACCTGCAACGATGTCACCATAGCTCCTTCTCTCTTCCATTCTCTTTCTCCCTCCCTCCCTCCCTCTCCCTCCGAAGATTCCTTCCATGGACCATTCATCCCGCCGCAAGCCCAGCTCCCGGCGGCTGCCTCACACTACCCATCCGTCTCGACGCCGAGCGTGGTGCTGCTCGTTTACAGTGCCACCTTCTAGCCCCGACAACCTTTCCGTACATCACTCGAAACCCCATCATACCAACCCAAGTACTCTCTCTAAGCCTAGTTTTTCTGTCCCGACCTCACCTCAGAGCGCCAAATCCGGGTTCAGCAGAGTGGGTCGGATCGACCCGCGTCGGATCTTGTCCCCTGGTAGAGTATCGCCGATTGATTCTGATCCCGCACTTGATTCCGTCCAAGATATCCTTGTCGTTCCCTCTCCATTGGCTGATTCCATTTCCACGCCCAAATCACGGTCTCAGAGCTTCCGTGCTCCCTCCGGGAAATTTCAGCCGCCGCCGCCGGAGAGTTCTGGCTCTGTTAGTGGCACCAAGGATTTGTTTGATGTGAGGTTGAATTTGAAAGGTAAGAATGGTGGATGCATGGTTCTGGAGCTGAACTCCGATGTTTTGAGCGCCAACTCAGAGGTTTTTGCTGAATTGATAGCGGATCACAACAAGGGATTGCTGTCAGGCGCTTCCCCTGGGCCGAAAATATGCAGAATAGAGGTGCCTGAGGTGGAGAATTTTGGAGTTTTCAGGGAGACTATTGAGCTCATGTTTGAGGATGAAATTACCAAGCGCCTCACAAAGATTGGTGTTTATCGGTCCATTGACATTTTGGAGGTTAGTAGCTAGTATATTTAGCCTAAGCTTTTACTTTTGGCTTTTTTCTTTCCTTGATTGTTATCTTTCCCCAGAATTTCTGTTGAGCTGTGTGCCTCGTTTTTAGTGCTTTGAGTTCACTGTTCTATATCTCTCCCTGTTCATGAAATATTTTCGCTGACCTCCGCTGTGCTGCTTGCTTGTTGAATGCCCTTTGTGGGACGACAATGCCATGATAACTTGCCTTGCCATGGCATATGAGGATCCAAATGTAAAGTAGTTTTCAAAGGGTAGTTTTCTGGGGAATTGAATTTGTACATAGACTTAAATGTTGTGTTCATAAATCTTAGATATTGTTACCAGCTAGAATTTGGAACCCATTTGAGAAATATATGGCTAAAGCTTGGGGTCTCGAGACAAGTCAAGTTAGGAAAATTGGAATCTTTTATAATTAGCAAATATTCACCATACAAGTATGATGGAGAGGAAAATGTAGGCCTTAAACTTCCTGTCCATGAGAAAATTTTCTGTTTCCTTGTCAAGTTCTTCATTGCCGTGCATAAATTGTTTTCAGTATGATTGGTTCAAAGAGAGGCATAATATCCAATAGAAACATCCTGTGCCATATTTTTGTGTTTGAGGAAACATCCTGTGCCATATTTTTGTGTTTGAGGAACTATATAAAAGCTGAGCATTGCATAGGCGCCTCTTTAATCTCTGACATGATTGTCCTCTTCTATTTCTAGGTGTCAGCTGGCATCAAATTCCACAAGGGTGTTCTGTCCTGTTTGAAATACCTGGAGGCTGTTCCTTGGACTGAGGAGGAAGAAGAGAAATTGAGGAGCCTATTCACTAGGCTTAAGTTTGATGATGCGACAACCAGAGACATCTTAGGAAGACTACACCTCCATGATTCAATAGATTCCCAGCCTGATAATAATATTGCTGGACAGCTTGTTTGGTCCATCACTTCTTGTGCGGATAGCAATGCGAGAAATGAACTCAAGTCACTGGTAAAGAGTCTTCTTTGCAGAAGTTCAGTCTATGAGAAGAACCATCTTGACCTTAGTAAGGAGGATTTGTATGCTGTTTGCGACTCATGTCTGGGTTCACTAGTCAGCCTCTTCGAAGAGGCCACTGACAACCTCCCTCCGGAAAGGTTGGTGAAGAAAGATGCCAGGAAGCCTCTGATCGAACGCATCTCCAGGCAGGTTGATAACATAAATTGGCTGCTGGAAATCATGCTCGATGGGCAAGTGGCGGAAGACTTCGTCGATATTTGGGCGCATCAGCAGCAACTGCTCAAAATGCATGAAACCACGTCCCCAATGATCAGATACGAACTCAGTCGTGTGTCAGCAATGCTACTTGTCGCCATGGGTACCCGAAAATTGCAATGTAGGTTGGAAGCCAGATCAGGGTTCCTCCAAGCATGGTTTGGACCAATGCTCTTGGACTTTGGGTGGCTTCAGAGATGCAGAAAGGGACTTGCAATGAAGACCTTGGAAGAGGCAATGGGTCAGACACTTCTTACTCTACCTCTAAAGCAACAGCACATGCTGTTCATGGAATGGTTTCGTTACTTCTCTAAGCATGCCACTGAATGTCCAAACCTCAGCAAGGCATTTCAAATATGGTGGCGCCGATCATTCTTAAGAGGCTCAGAAACTGATGCCATTGAGTCAAGGTAGATAGTGGAGGTAGTAGTAGTGTTGGTATTTGTGATTTTCTACCGTGTGTAGAGTTTCAGTTAGGTGAGAATTTCTGAAGAAGTATTGTAAACTGAATAAAGCAGATAAACCCCGCAAGAGTCATTGTATTAGTAGCTTGATGCTTAAAATGATATCAGAGTTTCTAGATTTTTTTTTTTCCCTTCCATTAATTGAAAAAAAAAAAAAAAAAAAAGTTATAAATATATACATCAATTGATAACTTATACAGATTAATTTGAAAAAAATGATATAGTTTGACGGCTGCGAAGAGAAAGGGGGAGCAAGCAAAACGTGGAGTGTTTTTTTTTTTTTTTTTTGGGTTACAATAAAATGAGAGGTTGAGGAGTAGTAACAAGTGTAATAAATCATTAAATTGAATACCAACGGATTGGGACAGTCTTTAGAATTGGTAAAAAAGGGCTGGCCTGTTGCTATAGGGCTGGCCCGACCTTATCGGGCCGAAGTTACTTTAACAATTTTTTATTATTTTTAATTTTTTTAAGAAATAAAATAAGAGCAATGATGCCAATGTGAGTTGGCGTGGATGGTAAGGGATTCGGGATTGGCGCTTTGGGTCGTGGGTTCGATCCCTCTGGTCGTTGGGACTTTCTTCTTTGGTAGGTGATCTCGTAAGTCGTAAGTGTCATAGAGCCCGAGGCCAAATCTTTTGGCGCTTGGTGGGGAAGGCGATGTCGAACCCCTCCAAAACTTTTCTATAGCAAAAATAAAAAAATAAAAAATAAGAGCAATGAAAAACTTAGTTTAACACATAAATGTTATTAAAATTAAGATGTAAATGGTACACATCATATAACAAATAAGCACCGTCACTAAGCCACAATCTAAGGTAGACTATTATCTACATACCACAATCACAAATAATTAATAAGAAGACTTAACAAAATTTAAAATACTTCTTATAAATATGTCTTGAAAAATGTAAGCAGACAATAAAATAAACAACACAAGATATAAACAAAATAATCACTAGAAAATAAGTAAAAAAAATACCAAATTAGTAAGAATACTTATGAAATAAGAAATATCTTTTATAAGTTTTAAATTTTTGGGATTCTTAATACAATATATTCATATGAAACGTAATTCTAAAAAAAGACAATAACAAATAAATATTTGAAACATTATTAAGAAAGTAAAAAAAATAATACTATTATTATGATATAAATAAATTTTTTTTTTTTTTAAAAAAAAAAAACCATACGGCCTAAAAGGGGCTGTTGATCCTACAGGGCCGTCCCTTTTTAGGCCCTCGGCCCTACAAAGCTAACTTTTTAGACCCATTTTCATTCTCAAAGCAAAAATCTTAAGCTTGGCCTTTAAAAATTCAGGGCCTAAAGAGGCTAGCCTAACGGCCTTAGCCCATTTTTACAGCTCTTTTAAAGGTGCCCACATTTACGAATTTACCCCTTGGTTTTTTTTTTTTTTCCTGTCGAAACATTTACCCCTTGTTTGGATAAAGAAAAATGAGGGGGAAGGGTGTTTTCTCCTATTTGGATGAGGAAGAAAAGTGGGATGTAAATGGGCATGGGACCCGCATCATTTCCTCTCCCACTTGTCTCTCCACATATTGTGAGAAAATAGGAAGAAAACTCATTTTTAATTATGTTATATTTTTTATTCATATGTTATATGCCTTAATTTACATCTTATCTAATTAATAAAATAACATTTTTATTTATAATCAATATAATAATTTATATATTTTTTAAATTAATTGTATAATAATATATTTAATATAAAAATAATATTTATTAAAGAAAATATATTATTTTAAATTTGAAAAATAATATATTTTTTCTTATAATAATATTTTTTAAAAAAAATTATATTAAATTATTTTTTAATTATAATATTTTTTTTATTTGTAAAAGTATAATTTTTAAAAGGTTATTTCATACTAATATTTTTTAATGATAAGAATGTATTTTTATTCAAACTAATTTTATAATAATATTTTTTATTTAAATTCGTAGAGAATATATTATAATTATAATAATTTTATATTAAATTAATTTTTAATAATATATTTTTATTTTATAATTAAATATTTTAATAATAAGAATATTTTATTCATCATAATATTTTTCATCATGGGGGTTATTGGAAAATCATATAAGTTATAAGGGTAAAATGATCCAAAATTTTAGCTCCCCTCCAAAATCCCCCAATTGGGAGGGAAGCCAAAATAGAGGTGTTGGAGAGGAGGAAATAGGAACTTTGGGGACTCCTCCCTCCAAAATTTCAAACCAAATGACGGGAGGGGCTCATTTTTTCTCTCCTTCCATACCCTCCCCTCCAAACAAACAAGCCTTTTATGGTGAAAGTGAGAGGGAAAGCGAGGAGGAAAAGATTTAGTTGGGATTTGTGGAGATGGAGGTGAGGGAAAAAGACAAAAAGAAAGTGGAAAAAATATAGAGGGCACAGTGATAAATTAACAACTTTCAACAATCCCAATTTGATACTTTTGAGATGATTTGGGATTACTAGAATTGGACTCACTGATTAAGGTTTTATAAATTTCCAAAGTATTTATGTGGGATTTTCCCTTATTTATTTCCCATTATTTTATTTTATTTGAAAAAATTATCCACTTTTCTTACCTTGAAAAATAATTTAGAAATATTTGGTTTTAAAATATAATAACATCAAAATATATCTTACCAAATAATTTGGTTTTAAATTATATGGTGATGCTAATATTAATATGATAGCATTGTGAAATTTAATTTGATTTCAAATATAATTTATTTTTACATAGAAGGTCATTTTAGTCATTTAAATATTTACTCATTTTCTTCTCTCTATTTTCTCCCGTCCATTCAAACGGATACCTGTGCCTACAATAAAACAAAAAAAAAAAATTAAATTTTGAATAATTGAATGTAATAAATGTTGGCTGGCCAAAGAAAACAAAAAACGGAACAAATTAGAAAGTTTGACCATCGACAACACAAAAAGGGAATAAAAAATAAAATTCTTGGGCAAAACATGGCCCAGATTAATTCCTTTTTCCCCCGTGTTTTAGTACATTTCTAAATCACATAATTTGAACTAAAATGCCTCCCATTAACACAAGTGTTGTTTAAAGTTTAAACTACATTCTTCATTATTTTACATCCATTTTTAATCAATATCCCTTTAGCTAAAGAAAGAAGTTAAAATTGTAATTATTAAATTTAATTATAATCAATATTCAGCCATGTCATGCATAGTATAGATGGAATATTTTGACAAAAGGTAAAAACTTGAGAATTTATACGCTAGAATTTGCTTCATTTAACATACCTTTCCCCGCTAGATTTACTTCTCTAATCCAATTCAATTAACAGGGGCAATAAAAGCTAATGATATAAAGTATGCATATTCAGTGATCTCAAAGGGGCATGTGTAATACAAGTCCGCCTAAAAAAAAAAAAAAAAAACATAAAAACCTGTTCATTCAGCAATATCAACAGTAACCAGAATAGAACATTCAAGTCAGCTTATTGTACGCATGTTGAAATTGAAATAAGCTTATCATAAGAATGAAATTGAAAGAAGCAGCAGCAGGCAGTAGCTGCCAATAATGTCTCATCCTATGAATTCACAAATCACAAGCCCGCCCTTGTTTTTTTTGTGGGGATGAAATGGAACCCACTTTCAGGTTCAGTATGGTGGGCCAATGGTGGTGTCCAGGTCACGTAACTCCAAGAAATCCAAATCATCGTCGTCCAAGGGCAAGCTACCAGCATGATAGTGATTTGTATAGTCAAGGTCTCCCAAGTCCTTGAATATATCATTGGGATCCAAACGAGGTTGGACTTCAGCTTCATTGTCCACGGCAGAATTATCAATCTTCTGAGAAACAAATGAGAAACATACCATGTTAGCATATTGATTCGGACAAACAGTATTAAGTAGTAAGCATATCTGCTCAAAAGTTCAGCTTTCTACTTGTGGTAAAGACCATCTTAAAACTCTAGCAACTTGCAAGCACTACTAAGCAGCAAAGAGAAAGCTACAAGAAGGACAT
Source organism: Acacia acuminata (assembly GCA_019022655.1). Taxonomy (NCBI): domain Eukaryota; kingdom Viridiplantae; phylum Streptophyta; class Magnoliopsida; order Fabales; family Fabaceae; genus Acacia; species Acacia acuminata. The sequence goes on from JAFJYI010000140.1 coordinate 69,961, forward strand.
TGAACCCAAACTTAAGAATATATAATACTATCTCCAGTCGTAAATGTAGGCCCTAGTTTGTAGTGCAATTAGCTTCTACATTTAGGACTGGGAGGAGTAATTAATTAGCATTTCACATTTGGGCTTTAGAATAGGGCAAAAGCTAAGAACTTCCAGGTGTAAGTATCAAACAGCAGAAATAGGGCATAAGCTATAATGACGTTTTAGATGTACGTGTCAAAGAAGGTACTCCCTCCGCTCATAATTATAGGACCAAGTTTGTAGTACAACTTGCACTACAAACTTGATCTTATAATTAAGACCGGAGGTAGTATTACACAAGCATCACATCAACTAGTAGTAAGTAATAAGACAAAGGAAGCTATCTGCGAAGCAGAAAGCCTGCTACAATAGCTTGACAGACAAAAAAAACTAGCACCACCTAAGTTAACTACACAATCCTCCTTTCGATTTCCAGAGATAATCAATTGAAACATCATCTTTCAATACATGATTCCAAATAATCTTACTCGTCATCTGTATTGATCAAGTAAAGATTCAAAAACATGTATTCATGAAAATAAAAAAGAAAAAAAGCATGAATTCAGATAAAATATTGAAGTCAATACAAACTCATGCGAATGTGCAACGGATGAATACAGAGTAAAAGGTATGAGGAAAGGGGAAAGAAAACTATACAAAGATATTCAAATGCAAAATTTAAGGACAACACAGAGTTGTCTAAGCATGCCTTTGTAAAGTAATTGAGCTTAGTTTACCAACCAAAAAATAAGCACTTGTATGCAGACATCAAAAACAAATGCACAACCCAGAGAGAAGAAAAAGAAATAGACCGCGCACCTCAATGTTATTTTCAGTCATAGCCACTGGGTCATTCTCAGTGAAAGAATCCAGCAATTTAGTAATGTCATCAACAACTGGAACCTGAGACTCATTATTGGATATAACTTGATCAGTTGGAGCCAAAGGATGCATAAGACATGATGATGGGGATGATCCAACGCATACACTCGCAGGGGGATGACCATGAGTTGCTGTAGAACTGCCAGGTGTATTAGGATCAATGGTAATTGGAGCATGTACGCCAATTAATGGGAGAGATCCTACACCGTCAATTTCTTCTTCATCATCATCCCAGTCTTCATCATTGTAAGGCCTTCCATATTGGGCGCCATTCCTAGGACCAGGACCATCTTTTTGGAAAATCTTACAAAGCACATAGGAATCCTACAACGTACATGAACACAGAGAACAATTAAAAAACTATTCACTGGCATGACCATTCAAAATCTAAAAAAATATGAAGAAATAAAAAGAGAAAATAGTGTTTCCAGGTGTCAAAGTTGCAACTCATCAATTAAAGGCACCACATGGTGAGTTCCTTTTGATGCAGACATAACCCTCATCACCCATGTGACATCTAAACTTGCATCACATCTTATTCACATGAAGAAATTTCAAGTGAGCCATATATCAGCATAAGTAATTTATATTTGGGATATCTGGTCAGGCAGGAACCCTTCAAATAATATTCATTAGAGAACTAATTGATACATATATTTCCTCAATCACAGTAGTAACTAGTAAGGGTACTCCACAAGATACGGCAGCTATGTAGCAAGACCCAATATCATTCAATCACTCATAATAAAACAGAAATGAGAAAAGAAAAATCCAGTTACCTGAGGAATGCCTTTATCAGCTAGAACCTGATCTTCGAGCCTAAATTCATGCATAACCCAATTAGTTCTATCACCTTTAGGAGCTCTACCTGTGTGAAATATCAGGGTTTTTATCATTCCCACAACTCGATTCTCATGATGAACAGGTCTATCCCTCCCAGTAGTTTTCCAGTACCCAACTTCCGTAGCGCGATTCATTCTGGCCCCACTGGCATATTTCTTTTCTCTGGGGCAAAAAAAGTACCATTCCAAATCTCCAGTCGTCAGGTAAGATTTATCTGAAAAACAAACGAGTAACGAAACATCAAGACAAAGAAAGAAGACCCACTTAAAACAAAAAATACACTAACAAATTACTGAGGAGAGAAAAAAACTTAGTTTGCCTACCGGGAAGATCCCATGGAGCGTACTTTTTTATTTCTACTTCTGCGATCACATCATACGGGAATTTTTTACCCCTAACCTTCCTCTTCAGAAAGTATACGAGAAGCTCAACATCAGTCGGATGAAATCGAAACCCAGGAATCAATTTTTTGGTACCCATCAATACGTCTACAAAAAAGCTTCAGAATCTGGAACCTTCAAGCCCTACTATCTAAAAAGACGATCTTCTCACAAGAAGAGAAGAAGAAAAATCTGACAGTCTACCGAAACCTCGAACCTCAAAAATTAAGAAGAAGAAAAAAAAAATCAATCGAACTGCTTGAGAAAAGAATATTTGGAAACCTCGTCTTCGTCAAGTCCAATGCCGAAAGAAAATCTTCCCCAGAAACCACAGCCTCCCTCGGTTCATGAAGCTAAAAAGGCACCCAACAACGGATGTTGATCTCTTTTGGAGATAAAAAGACATCTGCACAATGGAACCCTACAAAGGAAATCATTAGAGGCAGAACAAGTGCAAAGCTTTCACATCGAAAATCAAATTTCATGAGATAAACTGGGAATTTCTGCAGCGATTAGTTCTGGGTATGATTGATTTTACTTGCGGCTACTACCAGTAGTCCAAATAAGTGGACTGGAACAATCAACCTCAGAGAGAGGGGGAGGGAAATGAAGCACGAAGCTTACCAGGGAAGGAGGCGGGCAAGACTCTCTAAACACAAATGCTGAAATCCGAAAAATGAAGGATTAATCGGGGAAGGGATTTATAGTCGAGGAGTGAGAGACTGGACCCTCTCTCACCGCGTTGTGGAGCTAAAGCCCATTTTCCTAAACATTTCTAAAATGGTTTCCCTTTTCTTTTCTTTTCTTTTTCCTTTTTTACCCCAGTTCCCCTTTTCTTGTTTAGACTAGAGAACTAATTAGCTGAAATTAGTGAAGGAGCCCATCCAAAAAGGAAAAAATATGTATTTCTTGTTCTTTTTTCCAACAAAATTGCATTTCATTTCGTAGTTGATGAACAATGTCAATATAATAAATTATTTTAAATTTTGATGTTCTATATATACACACATACACAAAATATTTTATTTTATCTAATTATTTTAAGGAAACCAACGACTTTAGATAAGTGACAATTAACTGGTAAGGAAATAAACGTGTTGACATAAGTGACAATTAATGGGTAAGGAAACCAAATGTGTAGAGATAAGTGAGAATTAATGCTTAAGGAAACCAATAAAAATTAGGTTTCGCAAAAAGAGTAAGCTGCTCGCAATATAATGACCTGAGCCAACACATTTTTTTTAAAAAAAAAAAAAAAAAAAAGTCAATGTCTATGGATTCTTTTAATTTTCAGCGATTTAAGAATGAGTTTTGATTTATTTAGTCATCTTATGAACATTTTCTTAAAGGAAATTGACCCAAAAAATACCACATAAATTACAAAAACACCAAAATGTCATGTAAATTAGCAAAAGAATATATATGTAATCAAGGAAGAATCTAGGATTTTGAAGTTTTGGTGTTTTTACTAAAATACCCCACACATTCTTTAAAAGGAGGGCAAGAACATTATCTGCCAAAGCTCTGCAAACTGGCATGACCCCACCAGAGACGGAACTTGGGATAAATATTTGGGGGGCCAAATATATACTTATTAACTAATTTTTAAGAAAAAATATCTGGGGGGCCAAATGTATAAATTTTTGAGCTAAATGTATAATTTTTTGGGCCAAATATAAAAAAAAAAATTCAACTTACATTAAATATTTAAGATAATTTTTTTTTTTTTTTTTTTTGGGGGCCATGGCCCCCATTGTCATCAAGAAGGTCCGTCTATTTTTGGAGCACTAAAGCTCCAGTGAGATTTTTTTGAAGCTCAAGTTGTCAATATGGATACCTAAGTTGTTAATTGCAATTCTTGAGTTGTTATTTTCTATACCTAAGTAGCCAACGCCGTCTGACAATATATGACGTACAAGGTTATTAATTAGTATTGTATCTTTGTGTATTAGGCCCATACAGGAAGTGTACAAGAATGTGTGTGTGGTCTGGGCCTATATAAGGCTGTCTCTGTACATTGGTTTAGATGATTCAATATACTGATTCATTTACTTTAACATGGTATCAAAGCCAGGTTATTATTATTTTTTTTTTGGGGTTAGGCCTACTAATTAAGAAGTGGTGATTCTTGGTTTACCACTATATCTAAATGCTTTTACAACTCTGATTCAGTGGGCCCAAAACCAAGAAGAAGCCCAAGCGAGCCCAAGATAAGGGCAGAAGTTCAAGAACCGGGTGCAGATCCGAAGTGCTTTCACGATTAGGGTTCGGCGGCTACATACCTCGTTCCACGTCCGCCCTTCCCATGGTTTCTTGATCGATGTTCATGGTGGTTTGCCTTTCACCGATGGCTCGCGGTGTCTCGCGATGGTTCTGATTCTTGGTTCGCGGTGGTTGCAGAATCTGAGATCTGCCGATGCTTCATGGTTCTAGGTCTTTGTCGGTTCTTGAGAGATCTCCACGGTGGCTCGCGGTGGTTATTTCACGGTATTTCGCGGTGGTAGGAGAATCAGTTTCAACGGTGCTTGTTGGTTTCCATTTTCCCTTCTCTTTGGTTCGATGGGTTGAGTTCCATCGGTGTTTACATGCCCGATTTTAGACGGTGGCTGGCGGTGAAATCACAGGTTGTTCGTGATTCTTCCTCAGATCGACGACCTAGGTGGTCGACTGGTGTTCCGACGGTGTTAATTCGTGGTGCCCGACGGTGGTTCACGATTTTTCTTGGTTGAGTTCCGACGGTCCTTCGCGGTGCTCAGTGGTTCAAGATTCTTGACTGATCTTCGATGGTGGCTCGCGGAGGTTCAAAATTTGACGAGGTTCTCATCTCTGCTCGCGATTTTCTTATAGATCGACGGTGACGTTGGAGGTTCTCATCTCGGTTTTATCTCTGAAATTGGTATTGGAGGTGCCGCTCTTGGTCAATCAGAGGTTATGGCCCACGAAAGTCTAGAGGACTGAGGTCACGTTCACGGTGGTTCTTCTTCGTCCCTGTGCTTGGTTATTATGTTCTGGTCATGAGCCATGAGCATTGCACTTCGAGGTAGAGATAATTGTGTTTCATTGATGGTACGTTTGGTTGAGACAAGACGCCAGAACTGAGTGCCTATTGGAACATATGTGATGTTGTGGTTATGTTCTGGTTGATTAAGTCAGTGGATAAAGAGATAGCTTCTGGTATTATATTTGCTGATACGTCATTTTTAGTATGGCTACAGTGATAACGATAGTCACGATTTTACATTGAGGAAATCATGTGCTATTGAACGTTCCGAAAAAAGGCGAGTTGTCCTTGATTTTTCAGATTAAGATGAGGAAGATGTTATTAGTCTAGCATCACTTGAGTTACCGAAAGGGCAGACATCTCAGGATCTCAAGATTGATGATAAAGATTCATTAGAGAATGGCATTTCAAACAACAACATGCAGATTGACAAGAAGTGTAAGGTTGAGGAAGGGAACACAAAACAATCGCCAAGAGAAGGTCGTTCAGTTATCAGCAAGTGCAAAAATATTGGGAAGACTCAAAGTTGTGCTCCTGAAGTTAGTGTAAATAAGAAGGATAATCCAGACAATACCATTTCTCTTTCACCTAAGAGGAGGAAAGTGTTAAAGACAAGGATTGATGAACGCGGAAGAGAAGTAACGGAAGTTGTCTGGGAAGGGGAAGACCTCAATGCTGGGATAGAAACAGAAGCAAAATTTAGAGTGTATAGACCATCTGATAGGAGGCATATGCATGGATGCTACCAATGGTATGTTCTTGGAGAAAATCAGTAGCAGTTTTTTTTTTTACTTCGCCTAGACAGAGCATTTCTCCAATGGATGCCTCTCAGAGAATACACTTGTTTGGTGTGAGGGAAGAATTGAATGGCAGCCATTGTCCTTAGTTTCTGAGTTTTGGACAAGAATTTGCTCACAGGGATTTGATCACTCAACTACACGGTCTGCCCATGATAATCATGAGTTTGAGAGATGGTAGAATGAGATAAAGGAGGCAGAAGCACAATTTGAAGGGTCTAAATTTGGATCTGTTTCTCGGTGATGTTATTCCATCGAAAGTTTCTCGGTGATGTTATTCCATCGAAGGTTTCAGAGTTTCTATGATTATGGTGTCAATTTATTCTCGGTGACGTTCTTCCATCAAGGTCCTGTCAAAGCGAGAACACAGTGAATGAGCGACGAAGGTTAGCGGGTCGGTTTGAGGTTTTGAGAACACATCAGTGCTCCAATGGTAAACTTGGAGGTTTCAAGAATCGATGGTTTCGCGGTTCTTATTTCGATCATGGGTTTTGAAAGATATGACAATGAACCTTGTCCTCTCCTTTTTTGGAACACTGGAAGTTGAACCAGATTCAAAGGTTTGATATAGGAGAGAACTTTGGAAGCATTACGAGTATTACCATAAAAGAAGAAGTATTTTTTGTGTTGTCCAAGTTGAGCACATTTAAGATAAATAGTGTTCAACTTGAGGGGGCGTGTTAGTATGAGTAATTAGTATTGTATCTTTGTGTATTAGGCTCATACAGGAAATGTACAAGAGTGTGTGTGTGGTCTGGGCCTATATAAGGCTGTCTCTGTACATTGGTTTAGATGATTCAATATACTGATCCATTTACTTTAACAATAAGTGACAGAGGAAATCAACGTGTTGAGATAAGTGACAATTAATGGTTAAGGAAACCAATGGGTTGAGATAAGTGAGAATTAACGCCTAAGGAAACCAACGAGAATTAGGTTTAGCAGAAAGAGTAAGTTCTTTGCAATGTAATGAACTAAGCTAACACTTAAAAAAGTTAATGTTTATGGATTCTTTTAATTTTCAATGATTTAAGAATTATTTTTGGTTTATTTAGTCATGTTTTGAACTTTTTTTTAGGGAATCCAAAATATCTAAATTTCTTGTTGAGTAGAAACTAGAGAAAAATCCTTTTAAGGTCCCAAGGGACCAAAAAAATGTCTCAAAGAAAATTCTGATATAAAAAATGTCATGAAGAGTTGTTAAAACCTACAGATGGAGTTCTTAATACCATACTGAAGGAGTTGTCAATGAGACATTTTTGACATCATAATTTTCTCTGGAACTTTTTGGACTTTTTTTGGTCCCTTGGGACCTTTAAAGGGTTTTCCCTAGAAACTATCTAGCACTAATAAACTAGCAATCAATACATCAAGGAGACCAAAATAGACTAGCCCCTCTATTTTTTTCCCATATGCACCAATATCCCGTCCTATCTCTTTTTAATTTAGAGGACTTATCCGGGTCAAATTGTTCCAGATTCACCCCGAGTTGGGCTCTCTAGTGGGAATGAAGAACTACCAATAATATATCATTTACAACCTCAAACTGAGAACCTAAGGGAGAACCCATACTTTATCATTCGATCCCATGTTGGTAGACTAGCCCCTCTTTCATCAACAGCCATCTCCATTTGAAAAGATGGGGCAATGATCAAAATGGCTTATTTCAATCTGTCATTTTGTATTTGACCAAAAATAAAAACCTGTGATTCCGCGCAAAATAAGTAATTTAGCCTAATAGGTGGGGAAAAAAAGGTAATTTAGCCTCATCTACAACACCTCTAAAGGAGTAGTTTTTTTGGGGACAAATCTAAAGGAGTAACTAAGATCTCAAACAACTCCCCCAACCCCCCCCCCCCCCAAAAAAAAAACAAAACAAAAAAAAAAAAAGCAAGAAAACATGGGTCAAGAAATGCACTTGTTAAAAAAGGTAAAAACTTTTACGAACTAAACTTCAATAGAATTATACATTTTATCAACAAAAAAAAAAAGGATCACATTCCCTAGCCAACAAATATTTAAATTTCCTAAACATGCTTGAAGATGTCGAATTCTATTTTAAACTTTGTTTAAGTTTGGTAATCAACCTACAAGTTTATTCCAGGCTCAACAATTTCTTAACAAAACGTTTATGAAAATGAGTTGGATTTAAGAACTAAATTTATTCTCTAAATTCTAAATTCTCACAAAATTAAGAAACTTTAATATTCGAGTTTCAATCAACTGCGTCAAATCTTTGTTATGATAGAATCTGATCAATCACAATTTATTGCGAGAATAGCGAAATGAGTAAATAGGGAAAAAATAAGGAAGGACCACTTTTTCTCTCAATAATAATAAAAACAAAAACCCAAGCAGCGATGGATACTTGTAAACATCAACTCCATATATTGACTTTCTCTCCACTTTTCTTAAAGAAAATCCTTAAAATTATTCGCGTGATTAATGACTGAGATTCTATTGGCTTTAAAAGCCCTTGCAAAGCAAGAAAGGGAAAGAGCTAACAACTTCGATTTTAGCTACATAGGTTTTGGGGGAAAACAACTTTGCTTCCATTTGGGGGGGAAAAAGCAACTTTTGTATTTCACAAGATAAAACACACCTTGCATGTTTGCTTCGTATAGTATAAAATCACCTAAAATAAATTGACCTAGATTCTCTTACACCATAGTCCATAGCTTGTTTGTATTGACTTATTTTAAGTAGTTACAAAGTAAATATGTGGAAGAAGTTGTCTTTTAAATAAAAAAAGATGTTTTTTTTTTTTTAAAAAAAATGGTTCACTCTTTCCAAACAACCTTAAGTTAAGATTTGATATAGGGAGCCAGCGTCTTAGTAGCGCAGATGACATGGTAGCTTAGCTCCCCTCCCCCATGTCCGGGGTTCGAACCCCCCCCTCCCCTACTATGTGTAAAAAAAAAAAAAAAAAAAAAAAAAAAAATTTGATATAGGGAGAATTTTGATAAAGAACTACAAGATAGAATTAATTTCAGTCAAGAATCAAAACATTATGAAATTTCACTACAAGACCAAGGACCAAAATAAAAATAAGTTTTGTAGTGAAAAGATAATAATGCCCCTTGCTTTATTTTTATTTTTTTAAAAAAAAAAGGGTGTCACTTCGCCAGAGCTACGACAACAAGTCATCGACCGTTGCCAGGCCAGAGTGACCATCGTTGGTCGTTCGTTAGAGCTTCGACGACGACAGGCAAAGCTCCAAACACTGGAAATTAATGTGCAGTTCATAGGAGGATTACACTTGTTCATGAAGAGTTGTACACTTATTCACGATTCTACTCTTCATGAACTAGTGGAATTATCCTATGAACAAGAAATTAATTTTACAAGGGTTGGAGCTCCACCGTTTGACAACAGAGTTGAAATGGCCGATGGGCTGTGGCTACTCAGGCCACTGGAGCTCCTATGACAATAAATTTTTTTTTAAAAAAATAAAGCAAGGGGCATTATTGTCTTTTTACCTACAAAACTTATTTTCATTTTGGTCCTTGTTCTTGCAGTAAAATTTCAGAATGTTTTAATCCTTGACTGAAATTAATTTTGTCCAGTGGTCCTTTAATGTAATTTTCCTTTGATATAAATTGAATGCTTCCATAATAAAAAAAAAAAAAAAAAAAAAAAAAAAAAAAAAAAAAAAACAGACAACAAATTATACAAATTGTCCTATATACAATTGCACCTTTAAATTTGGTACCCAACTAGTAATTCCTCTTGTGCTAGCACCTTACTATATTCCTTCCATAGCTATTGCTTAGTTTTCTGCAATTTTCTGTTTTTTTGCAGGGATGTCACCAACTCGTGAGTTCAAAGTTCTTACCAAAACTCCAAGAATCCTCACCAATGCCTACAAAACCCTTCTTCCAAAGCCCACGCAGCATGCCAACGAGATAGAGGTTTGTATTGCTGAGGTTGATTAGCAGTACGGTCACACAAAATAAATATAGGCCTATGATCCAATCCAAACTTTCTCAAGTGCTCAACTTTCATTGTAGGAAAGGAAGGGTCCCGGGTTAAGATTTGGATTGATCCATGTTAAATTCAATTTTATTTTTTTAGTAATTTAAATAAATTTTTAATTTAATAAATATACAATATAAAATAAAAATAATTTCATGATTGTCACTGCTCAAAACATAAATTTATCATGCTAAAAATTACAATTTGAGAATCTTAAATTGGCATAAATAATGTGTTTGTCATGAATATGTTTAAGGGAAATATACTTACCGTGTTGTATGAGAAGAATATTCTCATTTATAGATATAAAAAGATGTGGATCCCACCATGTTTATGTTTGAGTTTTTTTTAAGGCTAAAGTATATTTTTAGTCCTTTAAGTTTACATGAGGTATACTTTTGGTCCCTTTACTTTATAAAGTATACTTTTAGTCCTATAATTCTAACACCGTTAATTTTGCTAACGGAAAATGTTAACTCAAGTGATAATAGTGTAAATTTAAGTTATGATTTTGTAATTAAATGCTATTAAGCTTATGATAAATTAAAAAATATATAAAAGTTGTATAATTAAATACTATTAGTCATCATTTGAGTTCATTGCATCATCATTTTCCGTTAGCAACATTAACGGTGTTATAATTTTAGGACTAAAAGTATACTTTATGAAGTTAAGGGACCAAAAGTATACTTTATGTAAAACTTAAAGAACCAAAAGTATACTTTAGCCTTTTTTTAAATAAAAAAGATGTGGATCTCACCATTTCATGTGTGTGTAAGAATCTTCTTCTTCTCATGTAACATAAGAATTGTAAACCCCTATATTTAATTAGTACTGGCTAATCTCTATGAACAAGCAACCAAGGATTATCACTAATGCCTCACATCCCCTGGTGAGTAAGCCAATCGCCTCAATACAATCAGACAAGGGGAAAATAGTCCTATATCCTGAAAATTTTAAATCTAGATCATCAAAATTATTAAATTTAATTTAGATACTTCATATCTTATTATGACCATACGTAGTTAATGGGAAGAAAAGTTGGGGGAAAATAAAATGAAGAGAAAGTACAAAGGATATACTCCTCCGGACCTATTTGATAATTTGATCTTATGAAGTGGGTCTTGTAGTAAGCTACTAAACTTTTTATGAAATGAATTGAGAGAAAATTTTATTGAGCTCTCAAGGATGTAGCATAGTTTTAATCAATCGCCGAACTTTATGAAATTTCAATGCACTCCTATAAGTTAAAATGAAATTAAGTTTTGAGAGTGAAAAGATAATAATACCCTTACTTTATTTATCTTACGAATTTCTACATTTATCTTGCAAATGGCCAAAATGTTCCTTAGATTTTTTTGAATCCTTTTATTTGTCTTGTAAATGCTCATTTTTCCTTATAAAAGGCCAAAACGTTTTTAATTCCCTACATTCTTTTAAATGCTTTTTTTTTTTTTTTTTTTTTTTTTTTTAAATGCCTTTATTTATTTTGTACATGCCTTTATTTGTCTCATAAATGCTCTTATGAAAAAAAATAAAAGAAGGGTATCATTATCTTTTCATACATAAAACTGAATTTCATTTTGACGCATAGAGATGCAATGAAGTTTCAGAAAGTTATAGGAATTGACTAAAATTATGTTACATTGTGGGGGATCAATGAAATTTTCCCAAATGTAACTGCTTCACATACGACCTTTTATTGCTGCCCATTACATACAGCCTTCTTTTACTCTCAATATTGTATTCCCACTTCACATCAGATCGAAGGAGGCCCGAAGAGAATGATACAGATACATTTAGGTGGTCATAAATGGCACGGTTGAATTTGCAAAAAAACTGAGAGGTGACAAGGACCTTTGGGGGTGAAATATACTTTTCTTAGGGTTAAATAATTAAAAGAAAAAAGAAAATACCCCCGCGGTGGGCCCCACCGCCACCGCCCACCACCGCCGGCGACCACCGCCGGCCGGTGGGCGGTGGGGCCGGTCGCGGCGACCGGGGCGGTGGTGGGGCGGTGGCGGTGGGGGGGGGTATTTTTTTTTTATTTATTTATTATTTAACCCTAAGGGCAAAAGGGTAATTTGGCTCGAATTTGCAAAACCCCCAAAGGTCCTTGTCACCTCTCAGTCTTTTTGCAAATTCGACGGACTTCTGGGGGTTTTGCAAATTCATTTGGTATTTTAGTGTCATTTTCCCAAAGTAATATACATATTTCCAAAGAAACAACTGAAATCCATCCAGACAAGCAGTGGTTTGAATTTATATTTATGGGTGCACAATTTATAAGGGGATTTGGGGGTAGCGCCCCTAAAATTTTTTCAACAGCCTATTATATTTTTTTTGAATTAATTTTTCAAATTTTGTAACATTTTAAATCAATCCCTTTGAAATTATTAATATTCAACATATTTATTTATCTTTTTACCATTTTTAATTAGCCTAGTTGGTTTATTAAGCCATGTGGTGTGAAAGTTGTCTCAGCCATGTGTTTTATCATGGGGTTTGTCCGAGGCTGGGTTCGAACAGGGGACCAATTGTGTGTGACACTAACATTATAACCACTACACCATCTAGACAACTTGTCACAAGATTCCTTCATAATATATTTATATTCTTAAACTTTGTGGGTGCAATACAAGTGTGGCTCGACAAGTCACCAAAACTTCACTATGATTGACTGACATGGTGAACAAATTTCAGTCAAAATAAACAGGATCAAATACACAATACAATCAACATCATCAAAAAGAACTTCCAGTTTGAAGAATCAAACTCTGGGAACACAGACACAACCTTCCAGTGTAAAGTATTGAAGAATCAAACTCTGGGAACACAGACACTGTTGATCAGCTGAGCCAACACGTCCCCAAAAACGGAGGTCGGTCCATGAATTCTCCCAAAAGTACCAGGGACCATCTGTTCAACATTTCAAAGCATCCCTAAGCCTGTTGACGAACTATTCACAGTTTACATCAGCACTGGTCTCAACAACCAATTAACATATGGTCTCCACTCACTGTTAGAATCACTGTACAATCTGCACTATTGTGACATTAATACAAGTAGTTCTCCGAGCAGCAGAGTTTTCTCATCGCATGAAACGAGAAAAAAATAAGAGAAGATTCCCAGCTATAAATTAGGCAAGGTAGACTGTTGAAGTATTTTTGCCCAATCTGTAAAAATCTCAATCACCCCATGAAAAAAGAGGCTACATGCTGCTGCCAGTTAATTCTTCCCTCTGCCAAGACTCTAAACCCACTTCACATTGACCACATGCACTTAACTGTGCAAAGCTTGGTTTAAATGGAACAAGGTGGTGATCGCCATTGATATATCATCTCATAATATTCCATTCAAAACTCTTTGATAGTAATCATACTGCCTTGTTCGCCATGCATCAAGACTACTGCTAATCAGCGAAAGCACCAAAGAGACACATTGCTGCTAAAAGCCAGAAAGGGGACAAAAACAAAACGTTAACAGGCAAAGTCAAACCGTTTTGCAGTTAAACCAAAATTGAAATTCAGACCTCTTCTGTTAAATTGAGATGAAATCGTTTTTGTAAGTTCTGTATTGTTCGTGGACCACCTTTAAAGCACGGGAAGCCTGAGTCCTGATCCCAACAATCAAAGAAATTCAACGAAAATCCAGCATCAATTAGTATTTCCAGATTTTATCCTCTCATGCCCAACATGAAAAGGTATGGCAAAAGACATGCAAAGGTACATGCACACTTAAAAGTCAAGATCATAAAATTTAGTACAGGTGAAACTTTAGAATCATTCATTAACTAAATGAGGTAGCCTGCAACTGCAAGATTCAAAACAAGAATCATTTGCAAGCAAGGAGTAAATAAAACTTCTCTCTCTAAATCTTCTCTACCTAAAGAGATGCAAGGTAACCTCTATCTACTTCATTGTCATTGAAGACTAGTCTCTCAGTATGGTTTATAACTCAGTTTTTCTAAACTGTGAATCAACCAAAATACATCGGAGAGCGCAGAAATCCTGCCTAGATGCTGTCCTTAACATTGGACATGAGCATCCAATTATCAAAAATATCACTCTCTACTAAGCATAAAGGATATCCATCACACTCACTCTATTTAAAAATAAAATATTAAATCAATATGTAAAAGAAACAAAAACTGCAGAGGATTTAGCCTCTCAGCACTCAGCCTGAAAAATATATATATATATATATATATATACACCAGTTCACTGAACTGGAGTTATCTAATTTAAAATGGAGGTTGGTATGATACACTAATAGCGTGGTTGTAGAAAAAAAGGTGAAAGAAAAGGATAGAAGAGAAACTGGAATTATACCGAATAATTCAAGAGTTCGAAACATAGGAAAGTAAGACTGATGATTACCCTTATTTATAAGTTATGGGTAACACAAATCCTAGTAAAATATCGAATTCAAATCCAATCCTAACATCTCATAATATCTAATCCTAATCCTAATTTGATACTCTAGCCTTTTACGTTATAATAAAATGAATAAACAACACTAAAGGCTTATGCATAAATGACATATCACAACTTGGGGCAGCATGAATCAGGATTGGCTGAAAGACCAAAAAATTAGACCAGAGTTAAGTGCTCGGTAGTCTTACGAAGAAAATTTGGAATTAGTATTACAAATCTCAACAACGCATTTAATGGAACAGCAGGAAGCTAGTAACCATCTTACCTGCAACATTTCAACAAGAAGAATAATGCGCTCAGCATGTTTTCGACAAGTAAGGAAGCCTTGAATGCATAAAACCTAGGACACCAGGGACAATGCATCAAGACAAATTTAGCTGACAATAGCATGGTTCAGCAATTTCAGGTGAGATCACAACACACACACACACAAAGAGGGAGTTTCATTAATACCTTGAAATAATCAAAGAACTCACTTGGAATGCCTTCAGCATCAGAATCCATGACCTAACACAGTCACATCATCAATGTCAATGTAAGGAGAGCAGCTATCAGATCAAACCAAATAAAGTTCAGATTTACCTCAAGAAGCTCTCGGGTTAATTTGAAAGGAGCACTTTCAAAGTTAACACCACCAGGGGAATTTGAAAGCAAGAAGCCAAAGTCAATATGCATGATATGACCTTCTTCATCCATTAAAAGGTTACCATTATGCCGATCCTTAATCTGTATTTTTTTTCAAAAAAAACAACAAGAAGTTAGTAGAACATAAATTCTTCAATGACAGTGATCAACAAAAAGTAATACTTGGGCATCTGTTTAAGCAAGAAATACATCAGACGCTAGTAGAAGGGAATACATGTATAAGCATTATCATAGAGGTTTCACACCTGCAGAAGGTAGCAAACGAGGGAATATCCAGCCATACTCTCAACAAAGTTCCTCTGAATCAAAGAGACAATTAACATGAAATAAACAGTGTTTCAAAACAAAAAGAAATGCATGTGAGCAAGTCATAAGTAGAATATATACTAGTGCAGCAAATGCGCAGTTCAGAAACCATTCCACATTAAATCAGCTGCATCATTGAATCTCTAAATTACCTGGGCCAGTTTGAAACTTTGAGAATTTTCTTGATACTTGGCAACAAAGAATTCAGGTAAACTTGACATTTTGGGATATTTGCTTTTGATAGAATGTATAGAAGCCTACAAATACAAAAAATATCAGATAAAAATGTTAACAATTTAGAAATTTCAAAAAATTTGTCAACCATAGTTAAAGCATCACCGTATCTGGAATTGTTTCAATAAGGGCTGTGTATGAAGAAGTGCATAAAACTTCATAAGGCCGCAACCAGAGAGGTAGACCAGCTTCTTGGAATATATCTGACATCAAAATCCATTGATTTTAAGCAACAGATTGTAAAGAAACACAAACAGACGAGTCTTCATCCTGGAGTAATCTGGCATCACAACATGGTAAAATAAGATCCACATGTACCATCAACAAAGTACACCCAACTGGTTCATAAACAACTTCACACGTGGTTTTGCACATATTTCCATTTAAACCACCATCAGAGCCTTCTTGCTTCTCACAAGAATCTCCCTATGTGTAAATGCTTGCTTTAGCAACATGTGGGTTGTATGTGCGCACACTGTTTTCTTTTTTATTGCAAACTCGTTGGTTGTGTTTAACTATTAGATTTTGCAACACTTGCAACAAATTACTTGTTTTATTAAAGTATAATGAGATTTCGTATCTTTATGTTACCTAAAAACTTTGTTGCTACATATATATCACAATTGATAGGATCTTTAAGATCTTTGAATCAATCTTACAGTTTGATCTATATTAACCCCACTCCAATCTTATGCAAGATCTCAATCTTGACAACATTGCATCTTGCTTGAAAACAGATACTAGAAACTTTTTGAAGAGAAAAGAAAGAGAACAAAAACAAAGTATTTGAGACTTGCATCATGATGGAGAATATTATTATTGCATTAAGAGGCAAAAAGGGAAAGAACTGAAAGACCACCAACCATAGAAGTGAGAAATAAGTTGAACCGCGAGATGTTCTTGTCGCAATCATCACCACTCTTTACAATAACCTATTCGAAAAAAGGAATAATATTGTTTTGGTCAAATAAAGTGAAATGAGGGGATACATTTTAATTAATCACGCCCAAAAGTATTATACAAATACAATCATGAAGGACATTAATAAAAAACTTTAGTCAAAGAAGGAAAAGTGGGTTTTCTTGCTCCAAGCTATATAAAATTTATGTCTAACATATCAATATTCTCAAACCTGAAAAGATTTTACAATGCATGCTGAACTGCAAAACCTTTTCCCCCAACTTAAATCAATTATTTAAATGGAATTTAAGAAAATTTGAAGCTTAATAACACTATTCAATTATATAAGACTTTTCTTTTTGAGGTTAAACATAATTGATACAAAGAAGGGACAACAATCTATTGATACTCACAACAGAGAAGAGTAAGGATTTTCAATTCTACAGCTGAGGCTGTCAAAGAGTAATCAGAACCGATCCAAGAGTTCACTTCACTTTTTATTCATAGGTAAACAGGTGTGCTTAAGTCGTTAGGCAACTAGTAAACCCGAGCAGAAGAGTTCAAGTTTTTATTTAGGGCAAATTATACCCACTTCCCAATTTCAAAGCATTTGTTAAATTCAATGAGA
Source organism: Acacia acuminata (assembly GCA_019022655.1). Taxonomy (NCBI): domain Eukaryota; kingdom Viridiplantae; phylum Streptophyta; class Magnoliopsida; order Fabales; family Fabaceae; genus Acacia; species Acacia acuminata. The sequence continues at coordinate 87,009 of JAFJYI010000140.1, forward strand.
AAACCCACTGTTCTCTATTTCATTTATGCATATTTAGACAAAATTTGATGATGAACAAAATGAAGGTGAGAGTATTACTGTTACTGAGCATTGTAAACGATGGTTTTTTTTTTTTTTTTTTTTGGGGGGGGGGGGGGGGGATGGAGGGATTTCAAAAAATAAAATAAAATAAAGTCCGACTAAAGCATATACTTTGAAAATAGAGTTCCGTGTAATTTCACGAAAAATCAGAGAAGATGAGCATAGTTTATTCTTTTATTCATTTGTTGAGTTCACAACTTTTCAGGAAATTAACAATTAAATGATCGGAGCAAATTCTTTCATAAAGGGAATAAAATTACTCACGTTACTCTCTTTGTAAATCAGGGCAAAGTCCTTTATCAACCAGTATTTAAGGATTCCCAACCAGTAAAATTCCCATACATTGAAGCCTTTTGAATTCTCTCTTTCTTTGCCTCCCAAAGTTCACCAGACAAAGCATCACCGGCCTTGGGCGTACTTCCATTCATCTTTTGGATAAAATTATGTCAGATATGAGAATTTCGCATTCCTCAAGTGCAAAATTAAACAACAGTTAAGCGATACCCTTGGTTGTGCATCTGATGAATCTTGACCAGCACCTTTCAAAGTGAGTCCAATAGGTGCTTCACCTTTCGCTGCTGCAGCCTACCAAAAGTTGAAATTTCAGCAGCAACATTGAAAATTGTAAACATGAATTGGCAAGTCAAAATAATAACTAAGAATGTAGTTAGAAGAAGGTATAATCCCACTTTACAAGCACAACTTACCTATATTATGTGTGATAGATAGATACAACTGAAAGCCAACATTGTCACCTACAGTTTTCAACTAAACTAAAGCAGGCAAGGCAGGTCTAACGTGCTATAGCACACTTAATCAATGGAAGACAAAGAACAAGTAAGATTTCAAGCAAGCTACTTGTCATTAAGCAGGGTTCTGAGCAATCATGAAAACCAACAAAAAGGATTATCCAGAAGCATTTTTTTCCCTGGGGAAAGACACGCACTTAAGAGATGTTTTAGTACACTACCATTTCAAGTTGCCTCATAAGTTGAATACCATGGCATCAGCAATATGAGGACTAATCTATGTGTGTATATATATATATATACGTAACAAAATATATTTTTATTATTCATTCAGATTCATTATGTCTTATTAATGCACAATATTAATAAATAACTTTAACTTTTGGTATTATCTATTTATTATTATTGTATATATAACAAAGATAATAATCGGCAGTGTTCATCACTTTACCGTTCCTAATGTTACATCAACCAACAATAATTTTATCAAGTATTGTCCTTTTTTTACTTTATTGTGTCTCTCTTATTTCTTGTTTTTTAGAAGCTTAAATATCTTCCTACAATGTAGGGGGCAAGATATTCTAGTTCATCATAAAAACTTGGCTGCATAAAGGAAAATAATGAGAATCATAGCAATAGCAGCACTCAAAATCACTCAAAGGCTGACCTTGACTTCCTCTATAGCCACTGTACTTGGAACACGACGATGTTCCTTCCGCTGTGGTGGTGGTTGATCCTGAATATCTTCCATTCTAACCCCAGGATCAGCTGTCAAAACAACTCGCACCCACTCCAAATCATCATCAAGACATGATGAATTGATGATGCTTCTATTGCATCCTCCTCAAGAGTTAAAGTAGGACTATGACTGTTAGCGCGTAGACCATGCACTTCAGACTTCTCTACTTGGCAACATAATTGTGTTTCCAGAGAAAGACTTACACTGACAAATTTAACTTTCACCTCAGATGTACGGGTCATTGCCTTATCAATCGCTTGGGCAGTTGACCTGGACATTCTATCATTGATATTACGATACACCTTGTGTATAGTCCATAAAGGATATGCCCAAGGCGGTGGTTTTGCACGAAAGCATCTCCATTTGCCAAAGGAATTCCACCTTTAGAGAGTTTCTGGGAATAGGATGCCTCCTTGGCATTGCTGTATTATATATTTTAAAGGAAGTAATATGCGTCAGAAATATGGAAAGTACAGATCTCTCTTAACTGACTACTTGCACAATGCTCAAAGATTATCATCCAGTAAATAGTAAATACCTTGGCATTTCACATTTCAAAACTTCAACACAAATCAGGTAAGGTGCCTTCTCCCTAGAATTTAAGAGAACAGCTTCATCTTCAGGTATATGAAGCACACGATATATCCCCTTTCCCAGAGGAAAGCAAACTCCTAGAAAAATTTTAAAATCATCAGAGAAAGAAGACAAAGGAAACTGCAAATAATGGGAAATGTAATTTTCAACAGCCCTGCAGTAACATAATCAGCCAACTTAAAAATGATTTTCAGCAAAGAACTAACAGCTGGCAACTAAAACTACATAATAGGAAAAGAGCTTGTCATTGATGTCAAAAGAGCCTCTGATAGGATGAAAATGGCAGTTTCTAAACATTGATTCCTCTAGAGATGACATACAAATAAATGACATATTTTCGGCCCACTTAAATATTTCAGAACACTCTTTGAGAAAAGCATTTCATTTGCTCAGCTGCCAGATACAACAAATACCAAAATTCCTAGTACCCTTAAATGAACTGAAATTCGTAGTAGCCTTAAATGAACTCCCTGAAATAATAAACATAATAGTTGGCAAATACCTCCCGTCTTTTGTGCCTCAGCTACATGTAAATTTATCTCTGCAAGTGACTGAAAACACACAGAAGAAACTGTTAGAATATTAGGAAATAAATAAGGAGATTAGGATTAGGATCCCTTGATTATTGCTGCTTGATTATAGCAGATCTGATTTCCTATTTACTAGTCATAATTGTAATCCCTAATCTCCCTCCTCTAATTTCTCTCCCTTAGCCTATATATTGTGAGTTCTATTCATCTAAAATTCAGGCCCGAAAATTTTTAGGTTCAATATTGCCACGAAAGTTTCCAAATTATAGTAATATCACCTTGACCATTATAAAAATTAAATCTGATCATTAATTGACAAAATATGTTAAGCTAGCAGTATGAATGACATTGAAGAAGAAGATTTAAATGGAGAAGGGGCTCACGTTGGCCTGATGGTAATAGAAAATATTTAATTAATGGATGCAAAACACCAAGCAAGATTATTGAGAACAAACCACCAAAACCCCCTGTCGCCACACCCATAAGATAAACAAGTACCTCTTTATTTTTCTCTTTATCACAAAAGATGGATTTACCTCTTTGATTTTCTCCAATCCTTCATAGATGCATTTTCTTACAAAAGGTTCCATATATAAATCTAACTTGGAAAAAAGAAGTGGACAACACATGGACTTGCTAGGTATACATATTTAGCCAACTAACAATAAACTTAGATTATAATCAGGGTGAAATTGCTACGATTTAGAAACTTACCGGACAAAATTGCTCAAAATTAGATCTAAACCCTTTTTTTTATACTTCAGATCTTATTATCCCTTTTATATTTAATCTTTATTAACATTTCATAACTTCACTTTTTCGATATTTAGGTAAATATGATTGGTTTTGAAGTTTATTATCCCTCCCCAGAATCACCCACCATGCTATCAGCTCTATTATTTTTGTGCTTCTTTCAGATATATAAGGTATTTGCTTGGTTTTGGCAAAAGAAAAAGTGGCATTGCTTGAAATATCAACCTCTTAATGAGGGACTAAAGTTTTAGAGTATTTTTATATTTTTATTTATAAAAACGGGATTAAAAGATAATAAGTTTAAAGAAAATTGTAAGGATTAATTCATTATATATATCGCATAGAAACATCATCATTTGCACATCATTTTGGGTATTAATGATTAGTTTTGTTTTATGGCACATCATTTGATTTTCGAAAATATGGTTGAGCTACATGCAGTTGGTTCTAAAAGACATATAGTAGAGTGGTTTTTTTTAAAAAAAATTTTTTGGCAGGACATATTAGAGAGTATTTGATATTTGCGTTTGGTTAATTTTGATTAAAAATATTTTTCCAGAATAGCAACTTGAGTGAAAACTATCTACATTGCACCCAAACAAAGTGAACAATTTACCCAGCCAACCAGAATTGACTGGTCCTTCTCTTATTTATAGAAAATATTATGTACATACAACACAAAATGGGCCAAGGCTAAACTTACAAGCCCAAACTATACAAGCCTAAACTATACAAACAACATATTCAAATAACATATTCTAACCAATGAGAGTTGGCATAGATAGTAAGGGATCCAGGACTAGGCCTAAATGGTCGTGGGTTCGATCCCCTCTGCCGTCGTTGGGACTCCTTTGGTAGGCAATCTCGTAAGTCCCCAGTAAGTGCTCATAGAGCTCGGGGCCGTGCCCTGGCCTTAGTGGGGGCGATGTCGAACCCTCCAAAACTTTTTTATATAAAAAAAAAAAACATATTCTAACACCCCTTCAAGTGGGGGACTAAACAAATTTGTAGTGCCCAACTTGCGAACACAATTATCATGCCCTTCTCTACCAAGTGGCTTTGTCAACACATCTGCCAACTGATTTTTTGAAGCTACATGCAGTAAATCAATAATACTCTGTTGTAGTTTTTCACGTACGAAGTGACAATCAATCTCGATGTGCTTCGTACATTCATGAAATACAGGATTCGTAGCAATGTATATCGCTGCTTTATTATCACAATGAACCTTAACCGGTTCCAAACCCTTTACACCGAGATCCCTCAATAATCTAGTAAGCCAAACTATTTCTGACACCGCTGTTCCAAGTGCCCGATACTCGGCTTCGGCTGAAGACTTGGAGACGGTATGTTGTTTCTTTGATTTCCAACACACCAATGACTCTCCCAATTTAATGGCGTATCCTGTAACCGATCTCCTAGAGTCGTGACATGCTGCCCAGTCTGAATCTACATAGCACTCCATACTGAACTGGTTTGTCGAAGAGAGAAGAATCCCAAGTCCTGGGCAACTCTTGAGATATCTCACAACATGAATTGTAGCCGCCATGTGTGACTTCCTCGGAGCACTCATAAATTGACTCAAGTCTGCACAACATAGCTAATGTCAGGTCGAGTATTAGTAAGATAACATAACCTACCAATCAAACGACAATAGACCGCCGGATCCAACAACAAGGGATCCACTTTGTGTCTTCGCTTCTGTTTTGTACGAGCACACTTGCTTGTATCAGGTTTCACATGTCCTTCTAGACTCAACCGGGTGCTCCTTTCCATGGGAATGGATAGTGGCTTTGCCCCACTCAACCCCATATCACTAATGAGATCAAGTGTGTATTTTCTTTGACTGAGTACTATTCCTTTCTCTGAACGAGCCAATTCCAACCCAAGAAAATATCTCAAATGTCCTAGATCCTTGATTTTGAATTGACGGTGCAAATAAGCTTTAACATCCTCTATTCCCTGCATATTGTCTCCTGTAATAACCAAATCATCTACATATGCCAAAACAAGGGTTATTCCATTATCATTCGATTTAATGAACAAAGAGTAGTCATACTTGCTCTACCTAAACCCCCTTGAATCAATGCATTAGTAAGTTTCACATTCCATTGCCTAGATGCTGGCTTCAACCCATACAAGGATTTACGAAGCTTACAAACTTTATTTTCGCCAAAAATATCAAATCCTTGTGGGATGCGCATGTAAACCTCTTCATCTAAATCCCCTTGCAAAAACACATTGTTGACATCCATTTGACAGAGATGCCAACCATGCATTGATACAAGAGTGAGGATGGTCCTTACTGTGACCATTTTAACGACCGGGGAGAAAGTCTCAAAATAATCAATCCCTTCCTGTTGACTGTATCCCTTAGCCACTAACCTTGCTTTATACCTCTCAATGTTACCTGAAGAGTCATATTTAATTTTAAAGACCCATTTACAACCAATAGCCCGTTTACCTTTGGGAAGGGGAACAATGTCCCATGTCTGATTATTTTCCAAGGCGGCCATTTCCTCATGCATGGCCTTCATCCATTTGGGATCCTTAGATGCCTCTTGAAAAGTAGAAGGCTTAATGAGCTTATCAGTACTTAACAAATAATCCTTGTAATCCTTTGTAACATTGGCATATGAGATATATTCATGAATAGGATACTTACAACCGGTCTTAAGTGTCTCACCATTCTGAACCTCTCCAAGACATATGTATTCATTCAGCGATGCTGGAGCTCGTTTATCCCTTGTTGGTTGAGACTCCTTATGTAAAAGCTGTTCTGCATCAATAGACAACTCATTCCCCGGTGGATCATGATCATGAGGGTAGGGTGGATCCCCAGGTTCCGCATGAACAGAATCGGACTGTGGAAGAGCTTGCAAATCATGAGTATCATATAGAAAAGGATTTAAATCAGATGGAAAAGGACTTTGTTGTACCGTAGGTGTGGTATCTTTAAAAGGAAAGCGGGTTTCATCAAATCTAACATGTCGGCTAACCATCACAGTTCATGTAAGCAAATTATACAGCAAATAACCCTTTTGATTAGGTGGATATCCCAAAAAAATGCAAGCATCAGAACGAGGCTGAAATTTGTCAGTATTGTTTTGGAGTGTCATAAAAGCTAAACAACCAAAAACTTTAAGATGAGAGAGATCAGGCTGTCTATTGTACAACATTTCATAGGGAGTTTTATAATTCAATGATTTGGAGGGAGTGCGATTGATCAAAAAAGCAGCTGTCTTAATGCTTTCTCCCCAAAATCGGATTGGCACATGAGAGGATAGGATGAGACTACGAGCAACATTCAAGAGGTGTCTATGTTTTCGCTCCACCACACCATTTTGTTGAGGTGTGTATGGATAGGTTGTTTCATGCACAATACCCTTACAACGAAAAAAATCAGCAAGCTCATTATTCACAAACTCAAGACCATTATCACTTCGAACCTTTTTAACATTGGCAGAGAATTGATTATAAGTATATGCAATAAAAGTTTTGAGACAAGAAGCACTTTCATGTTTATTTCGCATAAAAAAGATCCAGGTACATTTAGAAAAGTCATCAACAATAGCAAGAAAATATCTATGACTAGAATATGTGGGTACTTTATAAGGTCCCCAAGTATCAACATGTATCAACTCGAAAATACAATGAGTAACAGAAGTGCTACAAGGAAAAGATAAATGAGTTTGCTTGGCCTGAGAGCATATGTCACAATTTGGCATAAATGAATAAGCAACATCTTTATTTAGAGAGTCTAAATGTTTAAGAACATCTAAAGGGGCATGACCCATCCTATGATGCCACAAAACAGAATAGTCTTTAGTGTGATGAGTAGAATGCAAGTGCATGATTCCCTGAGATTGTAGAGTCTCCTCAACTAAGTACAATCCATCAGAAACTTTACCAATCACGTGGGACTTCCCAGTTAACTTCTCCTACAAAGTGCAGAAGTCAGGATGAAATGATATAGTGCATTGCATTTGCCTAGTGAGCCTAGAAACGGAGACCAGATTGAAACAACATTGGGTAGTAAAATATACATCATGCAACACAATATTATCCAATAATCGTACTGTCCCCATATGTGTAACAGTTATTTTATCTCCATTAGGCATTTTAATCTTTCTAAGTGGACCAAGATAAGGGGCAACAGTGTCAAAAATGGCAATATTACTAACAACATGACATGTGGCACCTGAATCTAGTATCCAATGAGAATTAGTTAAGGTATGTGGCAATGCATTAATCAAACTTGAGATGGTTTCCTCAAAATATCCAGCAGCCCCAACAGCCACCTCATCCGAATCCTTCTGGAGAAGTTGAAGGAGCTGGTTGTATTGCTCGTAGGTCAACGTAGGAGGAGAGGAGGTGGAGTGGGATGCATTTGCTTCTCCCACAGCTGGATTGGCATGATTATCTTGGTTTTGTTGATTGAGGCGAGGCGGGAAACCAATAAGCTGATAGCAAGTGTCCCTTTTGTGACCTTTCTTGTTGCAATGACTACATATATCCTGAGAACGTCCTTTACCCCTCACCACGGCCCTGTCTACCACCTCTAGTGGTCAGAGCACTGCCATCAAGAGAACTGACCGAAATGGGAATAGTAAGGTGACGTTGGTCCTCTTCTTGAACAATCATAGAATAAGCTTGGTTGACCGTTGGGAATGGGGACATGAGCAGAATCTGTGATCGAACAGGCTGATATGTCTCATTAAGCCCCATAAGAAATTGAAATAGTCTCTGTTGTTGACTGATTTTAACAAACTCTTGAGATGTGTTGCATTTACATGAGGGCAAGGGTACTAACACAGAATACTCATCCCATAAGTCCTTTAATTTGGTAAAATATGCAGCAACCGACAAACTATTTTGAGCGGTAGAAGCAATAGAACGATGTAAGGAATAAATGTGTCCACCATCTACCTTGTTAAAGCGCTCCTAGAGGTCTTGCCATACACGATAAGACGAATCAGCAAAGACGATCCCGGTGGCAATATCCTTGGCAACCGATTGAAGGAGCCATGATAGTACAACAGCATCACAACGTTCCCATAAATTTGGGTACGCAGTAGCTTGTATTCGTGGGAAGGTGCCATCAATAAAACCAATTTTGTTCTTGCCTCTAAGGGCTAGGCGCATAGCTCTGCTCCATATGACATAATTGTTGGAACTGGTGAGAAGTTGTGGCACCAAAGAGGTTAGATGAGTATCCGATGGATGCAAATACAGAGGGTGATTAACATCAACAGGAGTCTTGGTGGCTTCCATGAAGAATAGACAGTGAACTCAACCGTGAACCAAAGAAATACAGTCCGTTAGGCAGATGAAACTCGAATGAGATGAGATAGGGGAAAGTAACTCATAAACGTCGACAATGTAGCAACAGGATGGTAATAGAACGCAGCCAACCAGGTAGACGATAGCCTCAACGCAGACACAGAGAACTCAAATATTGAAGAAAAAAGAAAAACAAACCAGGCGGAGAACGGCAAGGCAAGAACAGAACTCAACAAGAATCTGGCAAGCACAGAGTCCGGCGATAATCTCGGCTCGGACAGCGAGAGGGACGAAGGAATGAAATCCGGCGACAGGCTCAGCTCGGATTTTACAAGAATCTGGCAAGCACAGAGTCCGGCGACAATCTCAGCTCGGACCTGGCAGAGAGCAACGAGAAGCAATGAAATCCGGCGACAGTCTCAGCTCGGATTGGGCAAGGGAATTCGACAATGGAGCCACGGTGACTAAGTGGCGACAAACCAAAAAAGACCCAACGGAACCACAGATCGGCCTTGTGCAAATTTGCGCGAACACTATCCAGCGACGGGACCACAGCAATCTGGTGCGGAGGCAAGACAAGAAAGACCCAAAGGAACCACGAAACCACCGATCGGCCTTGCACAGATCGGTCTTGCGTGAAGTTGCAAGAACCAGATCGAGAGAACAGAGTGAAGGCGCACGGGCGAACTGTGCGCGACCGAATGGAGAGAACACAGTGGGGGTGGGTCGGATCTTGCTTGGGGGCTGGTATGATTGGGTGGGTCTTGAAAATGGGGCCGTCAATCTTGGGCGGGTCTTGAAAATGGGCTTGCAAGTTTGCTACAAAGCTCTCTTCTTGTCCACTAAAAGTTGGGGTGGAAAAAAAAGAACCTGGCTCTTGATACCATGAAAACTATCTAACATTGAACCCAAACAAAGTGAACAATTTACCCAGCCAACCAGAATTGACTGGTCCTTCTCTTATTTATAGAAAATATTATGTACATACAACACAAAATGGGCCAAGGCTAAACTTACAAGCCCAAACTATACAAACAACATATTCAAATAACATATTCTAACATTGAGAACGGGCTGAATGGCATCAATTGTCAGTAATTAAAGAATATCGCGGATTGTGAATTATTACCTAAAGTAAAAAAAATTGGTGCAAAAGAAAACGTTCGAAAAATTTATTAGTATTAACTTAAGGACTTGAACTAGAGTATTATATTGGTACTTCCTCCATATGAGATCCGGCAAAGAATTGATACTTTTTGTATATAAAAACATATTAGATCCTTTTAACTAATAAATTTTTAAATAGGGACATTTCACCAATTTTTCAATTTTTATTAATTAATAATTTATATTGATTACCGCTATGTACTAATTACCTATGTAAAACAAAAAATTTAGGGAAAATTCAGGGAAAAAAATATTTAAAATAGTAAAAGACAAAATGTTTCAAATATTCATAATATTGTAGAGGTGGAGTACCTCTTTTTTTCAAATTAAAAAGGAAACAACACAAATGCTCTTACCTACATTTTTTTTTTTTTCAAAAAGTCGATTTGGTTTCTAGGGGGAGAGCCGGTAGATGTTTTTGGTGTGTGGTTGGAGGCGAACTCAAAGAAGAAAAGAGCGAGGGAGAGGAGGAAATCACAGTCATCACCTTCATCATCTTTCCTCACCATCACCACGAGTCGAACCGTGCGCTTGCTTGAGGAAGATTGAGAAAGGCCGTGTCTGGAGGAAGAAGACCTTTATCTTAGAGGCCGAACCTTGAATAGAGAAGGAGGAAGGGAATATCATCGACCAACATTATCTTCTCTCCACCTTCACCATCGTCAAACCACTCCACTCCATCGCATCCACAACACCACTGTTCACTCCCAACATCACTATCACTTAATCTGTTCTAACCATCACGTAGCATAAGCTTTTCTCTCTCACCATCGACTTCCTGCCTTCTTGACCTTTAAACCTTTCCTCTCTCCAATTTCGTCTTACATCCTTAGTCCATTGTTTCACCTCAGGTAGTGCCTTAGATGCCTTGCTGAAAAGTGTTGTTGGTCTTTTCATGGTGATAAATGGTGCTATGTAGGTGCTAGTGACTCATATTTTTCAATTGGAATTTGTGAAAATTAAGCTTATCAGAATTTATTAAAACCATATATGAACTTCTGAAACCCTTACTAGAAGTGGGAATTAATACCTGTCACTATATCAAATGGTGAACTTTGAATTAAAATTTGTGAAAATCTTATGAGAATTCGTTAAAACCTTATTTAAACTTGTGAAATCCTTATCGGAAGTAGGAATAAATACCTTGCCATTTGTTACAAGTGGTGATTTTTAAATTGAAATTTATGAAAATCTTATCAAAACTTGTTAAAACCTTATATAAATTTGGGAAACCCTTATCGAAGTGGGAACCAATACCTTTTCATTATATCAAGTGGTTATTTTTTAATTGGAATTTGTCAAAATCTTATCAGATATTGTCCAAACCAGTGGCGGAGCCACACTTGTGCCAATGGGTGCAAGTGCACCCACAAAAATTTAAAATATATATATTATTTAGGTATAATGTGTTAGTATCGGATCCATAACTCGGTAGTAGAGGATTTGATTATTGGTGAAGAAGGTCATGGGTTCGAATGTAGTTGGGTGCTTTTCCATTTCTTATTCTTTTCCCAATTTTTTTTTTTTTTTTTTTTTTGGTGTAAATGGGGCCTCAGCCCTTTCACCTTTTTTTTTTTTTTTTTTTTTTTTTTGGTTCTTTGGAATGCTAGCTCTCGAACTCATATGCGGTTTCAAAGCATGGCTTTCAAATTAATGCGTCAATCCAAGCCCCATCCTATCCCTATACTGACCAATCAATTCGAGGAGGATCCACAAATCTTTTCCCAAGTTTTTACTCCTTACGAAAAACATCTCTTTTTCATTTCTTATTTTTTTCTCAAGTTTTTACTCCTTATGAAAAACACATGTAGCGGTAATTTTATATGTGATTTCAAAACAACGAGAAAGGCATATTTTTTTATAACCTTGACCACTATTTACATTTTTTTTTATATTTTTAAAAATTATAAATTAAATACATTTATCATATATAATTTCACTCTTAATTATAAATAAATCCTAAAAGTAAAAATTAGGATATTACAAAAATCGTTGAGCTCATAGGAGTATCAGCCCTGTTGCATTGATCCATTCCATATTTCTTAAGAAGCTCTTGCAGTATTTGGTTTGGGAAATAAATGAATATTACATTTTTCTTTTGCTTGATTCAAAGTCCTAACAATAAATTTAATTTTCCAATTGTAGCGTTTCAAACTCACCTTGCATGATCTTAGAGAACTCTTGAAAAACTTATGTTGAATGTGATATGTTTGATAAGATTGATGATGAAAATATAATGCAATATTTTCAAGGAATGAAGAATCGAAGAATACTTTTGTAATTGTTTGTTGTAATAGCTTAGTTAACTCTTAATTATTATTTTTCTATTTTAAGTTGAAGTTTTCTTTTCTTTTCTTGTATATATTCATTTGATTTTTAATACATTTAAAACTTTCCTTGAAAAAAAAAATAAAAATCGGGGGCGCTGCCCTCGAACCCCCAAATCCCCTTACTAATTGTGCACCCACAAATATAAAATCCTGGCTCCGCCACTGGTCCAAAGCGTATATGAACTTGTTAAACCCTTATCCGAAGTGGGAATCAATATTTTGCCATCATAGCAAGTTGTGGATTTTGAATTGGAATTTGTTAAGATGTTGTTAGAACTTGTTAAACCTTTATCGAAATGGAAATCAATATCTTGCCAATTTAGCAAATGTTGATTTTTGAATTGTAATTTGTGAGAATTTTATCAGAAATTGTTAACACCTTGTCTGAACTTGTTAAATCCTTATAAAAAGTGGGAGCATGTTTTTTTAAACTCAAAAGGACATTCTTGTCATTTCCATTTAATCTTGAAAATAAAAAATTAGGCCTTCACACCTCTTTGGTATTATAAATACTAGGAACACCTTTATGTCCTTTAGGATTTTCAAAGTTCCTTTTTAGGGATTTTGCCAAAAATTTATCCATGCATTTCTCATTTTCATTATTGATTTATCATTTTATATCCATAGAATAATTATGTAAAATAGATTATATGTTTATATCTGCAAGTTTTGAGGTTAATTTAACAATACAATTTTATAAAAAAAAATAAATAAAAGAAATCTGAATTTAATTAATAAAAGTTTATAATTTAATTTAAAAAAATAAAAATAAGAAAAAAGAGGTGGGATTGGCGAGCTTATGTTGGCAAAGCACAACACATCTTAAGGAAGGATTTTCTAACACGCCTGCGTTACCACCTCTACTATGTCTGTCATCGTACACAAAGCCAATATTGTGTGAGACAAGATGAAATTGCAAGACATAACTTTTCCATGATGGAATATCGTTTGTTTATACAATCTCTCTCTAGCTATAAAGCTGGCGGTGTGTCTTTTGTTCTGAGTGGTTTTAGGGTTTTATAGGCAGGTCATCTTCTTCAAGTTCATGTACTTTGAGTTTTTTCATCCAGGTAGTAATTTTCTTTCCATATTTCTCAGTGAAAAGAGGTGAAGTACCAGACTTGGTGCAGAAAATTTATGCTGGTTGTTCATTGAAACTTAGATTTACATAGATTTATGTTTATCGTTTGAAAGCATTCATATGTACGAGTTTATCAGTGTGGTTTGGTTTCACTGCACCTAAAATTAGGGTTCAGGCCATGATAATAAGATGCTTTGAATATTAATGAAATCTTATGATATATACAACGTACTGTACATTTTATCTATTTTACTACACGTAAGAAAAAAGTTATCTATTTAGTGAATATAATACATAGTTTTTCTTTTATTCACGCCCAAGTGATATTTTATTAGTTATCAAACTGAGGAAATTAATACTCACCTTGCGAGGCTAATATCGATCACATCATATTTCTTCTAAACCAAACACTATGTGAAAAGGTTATCAAACTCGTGAGGTTACATAAACTAGTGAAAATCACATATAGTCATATTGTGAACTCAAATAATAAATTTGTAAGAGTTTACTTTTATCATTAAATAGACCTTTTTATGTTTCTAACTTATAGAATCGTGTTAAATCACTGGTAAACTCTTATTAGTTGTAAATTCGATTAAACTCGCAAGTTTATTAGCAAAGTTTATTATTTTTACTTTTCTAACTTATAAAACCGTGTTAACTCACTCTCAAATTTGTATTAACTTTTTCAATTTGATTATATTCAATGTCTTCATATATGAATTTTATAGATTTTTTTTTTTTTTTTTTTTGTTAAGCAAGAGAAGTTATGAATACTAATATATTTAATTTCAATTATTTATATTTAAAATATATTCAAATTAAATTGTTGTTATTTTTATATGTTAATTATTTAATCAAACACTATTAATACATATTTAATGATAAAGGTAAACTTTACGAGTTTACAAATCGAGTTCACGATACGAGTTTATATCATTATCACTAGTTTGTCTAGTTGTCAAACTCGTAAATTGACTATCGATTTTACTATTTTTACGTTTATAGTTTACAAAATTGAATCAAGTTGCTAGTGAACTCGTGCTAGTTGTAAAAGTCGCTAGTAAACTCGTGTTTGTTGTAAAATCAGTTAAACTCGTGAGTTTATATATCGAGTTTACCATTTTCACATTTTTAACTTACAAAATAGTGTTAACTTGCTCTTAAACTTATATTAACTTTTTTTAATTTCATCATGCTCAATGTTTTATATATGAATTTTATAGAAAATTATTTGTTAAGTATAATAAATTTTGCTCAAAAAGTATGATGAGTTGTGAATGTTTATGTATTTAATTTCAATTATTTGAATTCAAAATATATTTGATTCTAAATTGTTGTTATTTTTTATATGTTAATTATTTAATCAAACACTATTAATAATTATTTAATGATAAAATTAAATTCTTATGAGTTGTAGTTCACAAATATCACGAATTTGTCTAACCTAGTTTGACAACTTTTCCATAAATGTTTGGTTTGGAGAAATCTGATGTGATCGATATTAGCTCCGCAAGGTGAGTATTAATTTCCTGAGTTTGGTAACTAATAAAATATCACCTAAATGGGCGTGAATAAAAGAAAAACTATGTATTATATTCACTAAATAGATAAATTTTCTTACGTGTAGTAAAACAGATGAAATGTACAGTACGTTGTATATTGTATATATCGTAAGACGTCATTAACATTCAAAGCATCTTGTTATCATACATATAAATGCTTTGAAACGATAAACATAAATATATGTAAATCCAAGTTTCAATGAACATGACAGCATAAATTTTCTGCACCAATCCTGGTATTAAGAAAGTAAGAATAATAGGAAGAAATTCTAATTGTATTTTCTCAATTCATAATGTGTGAGTACAAGTTATTTAACCACTATCTCTAATTAATTTCTGAAAATAGGAAACTAATTACAAAGTAAATAAGACAAGAAATAGGAAACTAATTACAACGTAAGTAAGACAAGAAAACTAATTACAATTCAATATACTCTAATCGTGGTACTTCACCTCTTGTCACTGAAAAATATGGAAAGAAAATTACTACCAGGATAAAAAAACATAAAGTACATGAACTTGAAGAAGATGACCTCGCCTATAAAACCCTAAAATCATTCAGAACAAAAGACACACCACCAGCTATATAGCTAGAGAGAGCTTGTATAAACAAACGATATTATCATGGAAGAAATTATTACTGATGTTGTGATAATAGGTGCTGGGCCTTCTGGTCTTGCAATTTCAGCTTGTCTCACACAATATTCGATTCCTCATATGATTCTTGAGAAAGATGATTGTAATGCTTCCTTTGGAGAAAATACACTTACGATCGTGTCAACCTTCATCTTGCCAAAGAGTTTTGTTCTTTGCCCTTAATACCTCACTCACCTTCCAGCCCTACATTTCTGACCAAAACTGAGTTTCTTGACTACATCGACAACTATGTCAAGCATTTCAACATAAGCCCTCATTATTGTCGTCTGGTTGATTTTGCTGAGTATGATGAAACTGAGGGGAAGTGGCGGATCGAGACTACGAACACCGAGGGAGGAGGGCGGTGCGAGGTTTACTTGGCCACTTATGTGGTG
This sequence comes from Acacia acuminata, assembly GCA_019022655.1. Taxonomy (NCBI): domain Eukaryota; kingdom Viridiplantae; phylum Streptophyta; class Magnoliopsida; order Fabales; family Fabaceae; genus Acacia; species Acacia acuminata. Next base: position 102,912 of record JAFJYI010000140.1, read on the forward strand.
GTGGCGACCGGTGAGAATAGTGAAGAGTATATTCCTGAGTTGTGTGGATTGGATAGCTTTAAAGGAGAGATAGTGCACTCCAAGAATTACAAGTGTGGTTCTAAGTATGAGGGCAAAGAGGTCCTTGTTGTTGGCTGTGGAAATTCTGGCATGGAGATCGCTTATGATCTTAATGAGTTTAAAGCTCAAGCTTCTATTGTTATCAGAAACCCTGTAATTTTTCTTTTTCTTCTTTATTTATTTTTTATTCTTTTAAAGCTTTAAACTCGGTTTAAGGTATAAAATACATATAAATTTTAAGAAAATGACACAACCATTTGAAATTCATTACTTTTTGTGGTTGGACCCACCATCACCATCTTCTACAAAAAGTAACAAATGTTAAATGGTTTTAACAGTTGTGTCATTTTTGTTCTAATTTTGACGTTCATGGTATTTTTACACCTAATAAAAGTTTAGAGTAACTTTTGCACTTTAACCTTTTAAATTATTGTATAAAAAATGATTAAACCAAGTTATAATATTGTTGTTGTAGGTGCATGTGCTTACAAAAGAAATGGTGCATCAAGGCATGTCGATGCTGAATCGTTTCCCAACTCATAAGGTGGACAAAGTGATGACATTCCGTACAAACTTGGAGTATGGTGATCTCTCCATTTATGGTATTCATCGACCTGACGAAGGACCCTTCTACCTTAAACAAGTCACCGGGAGGTCTCCTGTCATTGACGTTGGTACCATCCGAAGGATTCGAGACGGAGAAATTAAGGTTTTGTTTAATCCTCTGGAAGATTACCTCATGTGACTTCAGAATATTGTTTCTAATAATCTGCATCTCGTACAGGTCATTTCTTCCGGAATAAAGAGGATTGAGAAGAAGAAGGTGATCTTCGAGAGCGACATGGAGAAAGATTTTGACGTGATTGTGTTCGCCACTGGATTTAAAAGTGCAGCTAATAAGTGGCTCAAGGTATGTTATCTCAACTCTCCTTTAAACTCCCTCGGATTCTTAATATAAGACCATTAGATTTGAATTTGGGTATATTAACAGAAGAGGGCCGGTGTTGATTGATGTAGGACCATGAGTATGTATTGAATGAGAAAGGGATGCCAAAGAATGAATTTCCAGGGCACTGGAAGGGAGAGAAGGGGATATACTGTGCAGGGCTTTCAAGGAGAGGTCTCTTTGGAGTTTCCATGGACGCTGAAGCTATTGCTGATGACATTAATATGGAACTCTCAAATTAACCGCTGAGGTCACTTCCCTCCCATGAGATCATGTTATTATGACGGTTTGAGAACAACTTTGTGAGTTTTAATTTGCAGCATTTTAATATAGAATAAATGCTAGACGGTAACAGTGTTGTTGCCTAGTGGCATAGAAGTTTTTCTTTAAACGAGAGATTGCATGTAGTTGGATTTTCCTTGTAAAATCGTGTTATCCCTTTAAATAAATAAAAACCATACTAGCTAATAGTTCGTAGCTATTATTTGAAAAAAAAAAAAAAAAGATAAAGAACAGTCAGCTTTGTATACGATGGCAGACATAGTAGAGTTGGTAGTGCGGGCGTGTTAGAAAATTCCGCCTCAAAACGGGTTGGCGCTTTGCCAACATAAGCTCACCAATCCGACCTCTTTTTCTCATTTTCAATTTTTTTTAAAAATTAAATTAGAAAATTTTATTAATTAAATTCAGATTTATTTTATATATTTTTATAAAATTATATTGTTAAATTAACCTCCAAACTTGTAGATATAAACATATAATATATTTTAAATAATTAGTCTATGAATATAAAATGATAAATCAATAATGAAAATAAGAAATGCATGGATAAATTTTTTGAGAATATCCCTAAAAAAGAACTTCCAAATGCCAAAGGACAAAAAGGTGTTTCTAATATTTATAATATGAAAGAGGTATGAAGGTCTGATTTGTTCTTTTCAAAATTAAATGGAAATGACAAGATTGTCCTTTTGAGTTTTAAAAACATGCTTCCATTTTTTATAAGGGTTTAACAAGTTCGGAGAAGATTTTAACAATTTCTGATAAGATTCTTATAAATTACAATTCAAAAATCATCACTTGTTCCAGTGGCAACATATTGATTAATTCTCACTTCTAATAAGGGTTTAACAAGTTTAGATAAAGTTTTGACAAGTTCTAATTAGATTTTGACAAATTCCAATTCAAAAATAACCACTTGATACAATGACAAGGTATTGATTCCCACTTCTAATAAGGTTTCACAAGTTTAGACAAAGTTTTAACAAATTTTGATAAGATTTTGACAAATTCCAATCAAAATTCATAACTTACCACATTGACAAGGTATTGATTCTCACTTTTGACAAGGGTTTCATAAGTTCAGATAAGGTTTTGATAAGTTCTGATAATATTTTCACAAATTTCAATCCAAAAATCACCACTTGCAACAAATGATAAGGTATTAATTCTCACTTCCAACAAGGGTTTCACAAGTTTAAATAAGGTTTTAACAAATCCTCACAAAATTTTCACAAATTTTAATTCAAAATTCACTACTTGCTACAATGATAAGGTATTGTTTCTTACTTTTGGTAAGGGTTTCACAAGTTCAAATAAGGTTTTAACAAGTTTTTATAATCTTTTCACAAATTCCAATTCCAAAATATGAGAATATATAGCACCATTTATCGTCATGAAAAGGCCAACAACACTTTCCAGCAAGGCATCTAAGACACCACCTAAGGTGAAACAATGGATTAAGGATGTAAGAGGAAATTGGAGAGAGGAAAGGTTTAAAGATCAAGAAGGAGGGAAGTTGATGGTGAGAGAGAAAAGTTGATACTATGTGATGGTTAGATCGGGGGAAGAGACAGTAGTGACGTTGATAGTGAACAATGGTGTTGTGGATGCAATGGGGTTGGGGGGGATTGACAGTGGTGAAGGTGGAGAGACGATGGTGGTTGATGATGATGGTCTTGGATTCCCTTCCTCCTTCTCTATTCAAGGTTTGACCTCTAAAATGAAGGTCTTCTTTGTTGGAAATTATGCCCTAGGGGCTAATCATTGTACTTTAAACATTATTGTTATTTAAAGTATTTCTACATTTTGTTATCATATCATTTGCATATTTATTATGATGAAGGTATTCTTAGATGTATCATAAAGATTGTCCCAAATATCCCTGGTCGGTCATCTATACGGGAGTAAAGATGAAATAAGACCAGTATGACTTTAATAAGGTACAGAGATACAAATCAAAGTTTTAGGCACTTGTAAGAGTACAAGGTGCTGGACCGACCCACTATGAGAAAGCTGCATGGATTAAGCCATAAGTTTATCTCATGTATAACCACGTCACAATGTCCTTTGACCTGAGATCATCATGGATTCCTATATGAGAGTCGTTAATCGTTGACCTAATCAAAAGTCACCTTTGACCGGGTGATGATAAAGGTTTCAATCGAGATTAGTGGTTTTCATGCAGAGGAACGTGAATGGTCAAGATGGGATTTGTCCCTCACATTTATAGAGAGATATTACTAGGCTCTCGATGAGTAAGTTTAAGAAATGTATGGCTATACTACGATGGAAATGAGTTTCCATTTCAATTGTTAAACCACTCAAGAATTGAGAAAGTAATGGTCAAGAACAGGAAGACGACACTATCCATGCTTCATCCTTGACCAAATTATCCTATAACAAAAGGGACGTGGCATGGGTTATGATAGGTTGCATCGTTACATCGATCCTTATATAAATTCGGTAGTCATAATGTCTTGCTAGAGACCGTTTGTGACTTGTGGGTTGGTACAGTGTTGGCATGCCGCCAATTTCATGTAGGCCTACAGGGTCGTACACAAAAATAGCCCAACACGAGCTATAATGTCCAGATTCTGAATCTAAGATATGTCTAAGATTTAATGAATACAATGTTTAATCTAGGAAGGATGGATATATATATGTATATGTATATATATAAAATATAAATTCAAAAGATTAGGTTATAAAAGATAATTCTAAATTATTTTATATATATATATATATCCAATAATGATTGGATGAAGATAGGAGGAATAATAAATGATGATTGAATTAAAAATGATTTTGAATTTTAGTTTAAGATATAAATGTGATTCATCATCTTAAATTCTTATTCAATTAAGATATAAATGTAATCCATCATCTTAAATGGTTGACTCAATCAATCAATCAAGAAATAAATATGATCCATCATCTTAAATGATTAATGCAATCAATCAATTAAGATATGAATGTGATTCATTATCTTAAATTTATTCAATCAATCAATATATGAATTTAATTCATTGTGATTTGGAATTTCCAAGTCAATTTTGGATTGGACCTTTCTTGTAAGCACTTAAATTAGGGTTAGACTCTTATAAAGTGCTTATTTTTTTGTGTGCCTTTTTCTTGCACGTTTTTCTAAGAGAAAAACAAGATCCTTATGCTCTCTTAATTTCGGTTTTTACCAAAGGTTTAGAGAGGAAAATGTGCCATCCATAGAAAGACAAGGTTCCAATGATCTTGCTCCTTCTATCTTTAACTTAATCCTAAGAAACCATCATCTTCTTGGCAAGAGAAGACCCTGGAGGATCCGGAGAAAGACGTTGGAGGCGTTAGCACACGCCGCTGTGTTGGGGTCTTGTTCGTGTGGATACCGGTAGAAGGAGCTGGTTCGTTGGTTAGCTCCTAGTGATCGATCAAGACGCATTCAAAGAAAGGTACAATTCTCACTACTCCAATTTAAACGTCATTGACAAATCCTCCATTGGGATTCAAATTTTATTTTGATAATTTTCTTCCGCTGCCTGTTTGAATCCCAACATTCTTTTCCTCCAGAGACGACCCTTTCAATCTTCCTCAAATTAGGGCAAGGTTCGACAGTGCTAGCAAAGTACTTTCTCACTCTTTTCTTCTTTGTTTTCGGCCTCCAACCACACACAAAAAATGTTGGCTCTCCCCCTTAGAAACCAAATATGACTTCTTCTTCTTTTTTTTTTTTTTTTTTAAAAAAAAAAAAGTATGTAAGGACATTTGTGTCGTTTCCTCTTAATGTCAAAAAAAATAATAATAACAAATTAGGTACTCACACCCCCTATCGTATTATAAATATTCGAAACATTTTTCTTTTACTATTTTTAAAGTTATTTTTCTGGAATTTTCCCTAAATTTTTTGTTTTACATATGTAATTAGTACATAGCAGTTATTATATATAAATTATTAATTAATAAATGATTATACCCTTTTAGAAAAATTGGTGAAAAGCCCCTATTCAAAAAATTTATTTATCAAAAGGATCTGATATATTTTTATATACAGAAACTATTAATTCTCTGCTGGATAATAGTACTCTAATTAAGTCCTTAAGTTAATACTAATAAATTTTTCAAACATGGACTTTTTCACCAATTTTTGTTACTTTATAGGTAAGCCATTCAGCCCATTCTCATGTTCCTATGCTCGAAATATATTTTTAATCAAAATCAACCAAACGCAAGTAACAAATGCTCTTTAATATGTCCTGGCACGAAAAAAAAAAAAAAAAACCCACTCTAATATATGTCTTTTAGAACCAACTGCAAATAGCTCAACCATATTTTCGAATAGCAAATGATGTGCCATAAAACAAAACTAATCGTTAATACCCAAAATGATGTTTCTATGCGACATATATGATGAATTAATCTTCACAATTTTAAAGCTAGTTATCTTTTAATCCCGTAGTTTTAAATAAAAATATAAAAATATTCTAAAATTTTAGTCCCTCATTAAGAGGTTGACATTTCAAGCAATGCCACTTTTTCTTTTGGCAAAACCAAGCAATTACCATATTATATATCTGAAAGAAGCACAAAGAGCTGATAGCATCGTAGGTGATTTTGGGGATAATAAACTTCAGAACCCATTATATAGATTTACAGAAATACTAATTGATTACCTATCGATAATTAAGTTCTCACATTAAGTCGAAGTTCATTATATAATCCAAGTCACTTTTTTAATTAGTTGACATGCATAACAAGAATTTCAATATATAATACGTTTTTATTAAAATGTCAAAAATACTTAATGCCAGCAGCAAAATTTTAACAATATATATGCTAATAATTTTTAAGAAGAACAATTATAAGACTCGCAACAATATCTTAACATTTATGTGTTGATGAGTAAATTAAATAGTATTTTAAATAAGTTAAAATATATGTTTGGTCATTTGGATTACTTCAAATTTTATTTTAGTCTTTAAGTTTATAAAGTGTATTTTTTTACCTTTTTAACCCATTAATCTTAACACCGTTAGTTTGATTTAACGGACAATTGAAAAATCCTAACAAAATTTATGTGGGGGCTTTGTGATTAAATACGACAAAGCATGCTCTAAATTTTTTATTTTTTAATATATAATTTTTATATTTTGAAATTTACAAATGTTTTATCAGTATTTAATTGCAGAGTTGCCATGAAAATTTAATGAGTCAACAATTTTTATTAAATAAAATTGACGGTGTACCAACCGAGGTTGACATAAGTGGTAAGTGACTTGTGTCGCTTAAGCAAAATCTCAAGTTCGAGCCTATGTAAATGCAAAAAAACTCAGTTGGGAGACTCTCTTACCATTGTCAGGTACACGACGTGGGTCAGATCGTCAGGTCGAAGCTCTACATACCGTATGAGCAAAAAAAAAAAAAAAAAAAAAGACTAACAGTGTTAAGATTAATAAAGTACAAATATATTTTATAAATTCAAGGAAGTAAACTGAAATTTGGTTTAAGGAACAAAACCGTGGCGTCACTAAATACTTTGTTTTCCTCAGAGCGTCAATAAATACTAATAAGCTCATAATATCACCACTCATATATTAATATTAATAACTATATAAATTTATGGCTGGCAACAAAAGTTAGCCTATCTTCCTTTATATGAAGATAATATACAAGTATAAGCTATAAGTGTGTAACTAGACACATCATATGAAATGAGGTGAGAATGAATTAATATGATTTATTATAAATTTTATATTATATTATGATATTACTAATATACACACAAGTAACCAAATTTATTTTATTCATTTATATAAAACTCAAATTCCAAACGTACGATTACTCCATACAACTGTCATATGCGTATAAATTGTATCAGATACTTGCGTTACAAGATTTCTAAGAGTTGTATTGGTATGAATAATACCTAAATTAGTATTCCGTTTAAGAATCGTTAAATCTTATATTAAACCTCTTATTCACCTAATTACTAATGTATAAATTATGCTGTTTTGTTCATGATTCTACTTCTACTTCTAAATATTTTTTGTACTGTGATTTGACTGTTTTTGTTGTTGCTTTTTTCAGGATGTATTTTGTTGTATTGGATCTGGCTTTACTTGTATCCAGATATTGTACCTGTTTGTAGTATTAATATAAATATCTTTCCGAACAAAAAAGATGTATAAATTAAAAAATATGTACGTTTGATTCATTAGATATTATTTTGATGAACAACAACCCTTATTCATGCGACATCATTAAATTGCTTGAACCAAATATCTAATAAGAACAGCTGCGGTTTTCAAAACTACAAGAAAAAGTGTTATGTACAGTTAATTGGGTTTGAAAAATTGTTATGTGCAGTTAATTAGGTTTAAAAAATTGCAGCTGATGAGCTGACTGCTATTTTTTTCCCGGTCGATGAATTCATGCATGAACACGTGCAGTGAAAACTGAAAACAATTAATGATAATCTAATTTTAAGAACATTGCCGAACGTTGAACTTTTTTACTCATGTTTATAAAAATTCATTTTTAATTTAATAACTATACATAATTAATTTAAATAGTTATATACATATCTTAATAATTATGGATTCAAACAATTTTTAAATTAATTATATAAAAAGGGCTTCTTCACTAATTTTTCTTCTGTTATGCAACGAAACTTTGAATTTCAAACACTAGCCACAGGCTATATATCCTTACCTTGAGTTGGCGTTGATTGATTAATGCACATACTCTTTGATATGAAACTTGTCATACTATTGATACATAAATTAAAAAGATGGTCTATAAATATATTAGATTATTATTTTTGGCCTTAATCACTACATCAGTATCTTCTTCCAGGTCAATCGTTTATGCAAGCTGTATCAGCTTGACTTCTTATGAGTAACTTTGGGTTTTATATATTAGTATATGTGTGTGTGAGCATGGTCGTCTTCTTCAAATCATGTACTTTATGTGTTCTTTTGAGGCCTAAGGTGCATTTTTGACAACAAAGTTTTTCATTACGAGACTACGAGTGTTTGATATAATTAAGTTTTGATAGGTGCACAAGTAGATATAATTTTTAAAAGGTCATCAAATTTTAGCAATTCTCTTATATTGGCCTAATTGCCCGTTATAAAGTTGTACAGAGAACAAGTGGGTCCCATATAAAAAATAGACAAATATTTTTGTCAATTTAATTTGATGAAATTGTTAAAATTACTCTGTTTTTGAAAAATTATGTTTATTGTTACATGATTCAAAACTTAATTGTATTAAACATTCAGCGAAAAAATTTTGTTATTAAAATTGCACTTTAGCCCTCCCAGTATTAATTTTCTTTCCATATTTCTTAGTGGCAGAAGGTGAAGAACCCGGCTGGGTGTAGTAAATGTATGCAGGGGCGGAGCCACATTGGTTTTTGTGTGGGCAAGTGCACCCACTAAAATTTTCATAATAGATATATATTGTGAAGGAATATCATATTAAGTTGTCAAATGGTGTAGTTGGTTAGAGGTTTTCACACTTGACTAGAGGTCCCTGGTTTGAATCTTGTGCTCCTCCTCTCCTTCTTCTTCTTTTTCTTTTCATTGTTCACTTCTTCTTTTTTCCCTCTTCCCCTTCTTTTTAGGCAACAATGTGACTTACTTCAATGGAGCTATTTAAATGATTTTGAAACTGACTTAAAAAAATTTATGGTCCAAGATAGTCATATTTTCTTTTAAGTCTATATTCTTTTGTTTTTTTTAATGCATTTAAAACTTTCCTTAAAAAAAAATTGGCGCGTGCCCCCGAACCCCACCATTTATTGTGCACCCACAAATATAAAATCCTGATTCGCCCCTGAATGTATGGTATATCATGCCTTCAGTGAAATTGGGTTTATACCCATTACATTATATATATCTACTACTACCTTCTATATCATTCGTAAAAGATCTCGTTTGTAGTATAAGCATGTGGTTATTTTCTTGGGTGCCACCTGTTCGTCATATCATTTTCGTCATACCATCAGATACTGTAGATAATATATATATATACACACACATACATATATGTATGTATATGTCGACAACTATTAATGAATAACTTGAGGCAAAGAACGTGGTTTGGTGTGCATATGGTGTATGGTTCGTGTTCAGTGAAACTGCCCAGGTTCTGTTTAGTATTAAAATACTGATTATATCTCCTTTCTTGTAATTAATCTTCCTTTAATTTTAGATATATGTGTCTATTGTTTCAAGAATTTACGTGAGATGCTTCACGTAGACACGTACGTCTTCTGAAATAATGTATCAAATTGATTTATTTGCCGCGTTGATGAACATAATCAACTGAATAATTTTAATGCGTAGCTATCTTATTTACTTCAAGTTGGCTAGTCTTTCTGGCAAAAGAAAAAGTTGGCTAGTCTTTAAGGGTATCTTTGGTTTGAGGGAGGGGGAGATTTTTTGCCTCATCTTTATTAAATTGCCCATGGAAATTTGTCAATATTTCAAAAATATACTCTCAATAAAAAGAAATATTATTTTCATTAATGGCAATTTGGTCAATTCTCTACTTTCCACTCCCTCCCTTCAAACTAAACATACCCATAAGTACACACGCTCTAATGGAAACAAAAACTAATATAATATTAAAATTAATAGTTTTATATTAATTACCACGCCCTCCCATGAAATACTCTACTTTTACCAGGCTGATGGAAATAGGGATATGATTGACAAAAGGATAATTAAAGGTGAAATCGTTTTGTATGAAGATCATGCTAATGCAAATATATATGTAATGTTCTTTTATTTTTATCATATATAGTAGAAAAGAGGTGATGCTCATCTCTTATATTAACATTTTCCAAGAACTTGTTCTAGTAGAGAGTAAGGGAAGACACTTATGGAATAAGCCTTGAAAGCTAATGCTCGGAGCAAATATTATATTGTTTTTATTTGTCATGACTCTAAGATTTTCGCATTTTATTTTTAACTTATAAAATGTTTTGAGGATTTAGTTTGACACTTTATTTGAACTAATTATGTATTTTGATGATTTGGACAATGAACATCCTTATTTGTGACTTTTGACTTTTGAAATACTTTGGTTAAACATTTGTTTGCTTGGTTTGATGTGTTATATTTTTTGTATTAGAGCCCAAACGTTTCGTGGCCAATTTTTTTATTTTTTATTTTCTAAATGTTTTCTTTTAACTTTTTAAAGGTCATGGAAAAATAAATATCATAATACCTACACTTCCTTTTATTTAGTTTTAGAATTTGCTTGGATATCTGTTTAGCTTACCTATTGTCCTTGTGGTATTTTCATAGGATTTGAGAAATGGATTAACCCAAGATATTCAACTAAAAGACTGGTAATGTGAATTTGCATCAAGCACTACTACAAAATAGGGGTTTTTTATTACCACATTTAATCGGATTATAGATGATGAAGTCTAAAAAGTATGACCATCGGAGATTCGTAAATATAAAGAACTTTTTAGACCAGTTCCTTTAACATGAGGTCTAAAAAGCATGATCGGTGGCAATTTCATAAATATAAAGAAATTTTTAGACTGATTCCTTTAATATGAGGTCTATAAAGTATGACCACTGGCAATTTAATAAATATAAAGATATTATTTAGACTGGTTGGTTTCCCAAACAACCGGTATAAAAAATGAAAAATAAAATAAAATATCTATTACTTTTAAAACCTATTGTTTCAAACAAGAGGTTTAAAAAGTTAAAAATAAAAAATAAAATAAAATATCGATTACTTTTAAGACTGTTGTTGCAAATAATAAGTTTAAAAAGTTTAAAAATAAAATAAAATAAAATGTTTATTAGTTTTAAGACTGTTATTACAAATAACCGTTCTAATAATATAACTTTTAAGACCTTTTTTTTTTTTCATTATAACCTGTCTAAAAGATGAATCTTCTTTCTCTATTAAATTTCTAACCTTTTCACGCCTCTCAGCTCCCACTTGGGACCGAGTATTTCTTCATCAATGGCTCACTTCGTTAGTTCAATCATTTTGAATTTTCAAGGATCCCAAATACCTATAAGAATAGCCACCTTTGGAGAGGATCCAGTAGAATTTCATTTTTGCCTCAAAAAACCTGAGCTTGGCAACAACTCAAATTGTCACCAGCAATTCCTCTCCATGGATTTTCTGGTGTTTACTTTACCAATCACTATCTTGCTGCTTTTCATTATCTTGTATTTTTTTTCTGCCTCAATCTGTTTTCATTTTCTTTTCAATGTTCAAACAAAAAATAGATCATGCTTAAAATGCGCAAGAAGAAGCCAGAAAATCAACCTCAAGTTCGTATTCGCTCGAAACCTCTGATTCCGTTTGTCGCCGGTTCCAGCCTAATTTATTTTGTTCATTTGTTTAGGTTCACGGAGATGAATCTTGATGAGGACCTCGAGAGTTTACTTTCTTTAGTTATACTCTTGAGGAAGGAGAATGCCGTCATATTTCTCGAAGTCAGAGTTAGTCTAGAATAGGGGACCTTCCCCACCGAAGTCGAAGCTTTCCGCCAGAAAATTCTCGAAGCCGATAGCATCCAGTTCACTTCTCCGGAGTATAATTTCTCCATCACGGGTATGATCCTTCTCGGAGTCATACAGCGGAATAAATCGTATAATATCGTTTGGGTGTAGAATACTGATATTAATAATAAAACTACTTTGGCTATATGCCAAAAACAACTTCTCAAGACTATTAATATTACAGTCATCTAAAATAAAATTCATTACTCTCTAAAATCCACATCCAAACTAAATAATACTATACAAATTTAATGCAAATAACCATTCCAGATTCACCACCCACCAGCCTTGAGCTATGCTCTGTGTCCACCATTTTGCCCTAGATCTTTGCTCACCACTGTGACCCCTTCCTGAACTTTTAGGCAAGTTTGAGATTCAAGTTGAACCCTAGAGTAACAGTTTAATCTCATATAAGTATATTCAGCATATGTTAGTCTACCACAATCATGAAAATAACAACAATAGCATTAAGGATCAACTCACAAATCGTCACGTGCAAGTAACACAATATAGCATAACAACATATGCAATGTTAACTGCTGAAAACACAGGACCTACAAGTCCCAGATCCACAGCACTGGGAAAAACAATAACTAAGCCTCAAATCTAAAACAACTGAATGCAATAAATGTGTGTCCAAAACACGGATCACAATCATGGTACAAAACATGTATACACAGATATACAAAGCATATGAGATTAACGTTATTACCTGTTTGCTCAAGAACAGAATAATGTTCAGGTTCTTTGTCGGGTCTTGGGCACTTGTAAATTCTTATTATTACAAAAACGATGGACAGTGTTCATTACTTATACCCAAGCATGATAAGAAGGTTTCAGTTATCATGTAGAACTCATCACAACCTTTAAATGATAGGTGGTATAACATAGACCATTATTTATGTCATTTTCGGACTTTAACTAGAAATTCCAGAATTTTCACCAAACTTTGAAAATTCGTGTTTAATTGTATATGTGTTCAATTTAGGCAATTCCAAAGGCTATGGGACCCTTGATAAGTCTATTTCAAAGGAAAAATACCATGGATAGTCAAACATATTCGCATTTCCAGAATAAACAGAACATTACCATTGTCCGAAACGATACTTCATGATCATAGGTCATTCTCAAAAATTCATAAATCATAGTATATAGGTCCACTTGACCTATATGACATATCAAATTAAAGCTTATCATATCTTCTTTGATTCTGAAAAGTTTCATATCTATTGGATATCATTTGCTTAGTCAAAAGCACATCACAAGATGACTACCTCCCCAGAAGCCTTAATTTGCCAGCATCAAGGGAAATCCCCTTCATAATCTATGTCATGCTTCCTGAACTAAGCTTAATTGTTTGCCTGATACAGGCTTGCCCTCAAGTACCTAGGCCCGAGATTCAGGTTATTACAAATGGTAAAAAAGTTTACTATTTTTGGGAGTTTTCTCCCTTAATTCTCTCTCTATCCAAACATAAGGTAAAAAAAACTAAAGGAGGGGAAGATTTTTGTGAAGCCAAATGAGACCTCTTAGGCATGCCAGCAGAAAGTCTTTAATGGAACTCTTTCCTTTCTTCCCAGTGAAAGAGAAGAAAGGTTTGTTAAAACGGAAAATGATTACTTGACCATGCTTCATTTTCCTGCCCTTCACTATGTTGATTGCAATTCAACCAGTCTTTAGAGAGAATGAGATGAGAGCCGTTACATTGAGTGATGATCCAGAAAGACTTTGCTCTTGTTATGAACTTCATGCTTTCCAAAAGCCAATAAGGGAGTCGGTAACATGTCCCAAGATATCATTGATTAGTGTAACGCATAATTTCTTTGAAACCATAGGAAGTTAATCAGGATGATGATTGCTTTCAATATATTTTCCTCATTTGACTCTTTCAAAGGAAACAATGTTTGTTTCTACCATAACATAAAAGAAGGAAGATCCAAAGTATCCAATTTGATAGAAATACCACAAATCCAGAGACTGCCTTAAAGAAGGGGCAAGAGACAAATTCATACTCCAAAGATTCTTTGAATTCACAACCAAAGGGACACGGGTTATCAACCTAAAGGTGGGAAGACATGCCGGAATTTGTAGCTTGATCCTAAATAAGTCAAGCTCAAAAAGTTGGTTTTCCTAACATGATGTGTTTCCATATGAGTATTTAATTATTAATTAAATAATAATTAAATACTTATGTGATCAATATAAACCTCGCGAGGTGAATATTAATTTCCTGAGTTTGGTAACTAATAAAATATCACTTAATGGGCATAAATAAAAGAAAAACTATGTATTATACTCACTAAATAGATAAATTTTCTTGCATGTACTAAAACAGATGAAATGTTAAGTACTTTGAATATATCTGAAGACGTCATTAACATTCAAAGCATCTAGTTATCGTGGCCTAAACCCTAATTTTAGGTGCAGGGAAACCAAACCACACTGATAAACTCATACATGTAAGGAACTAGATACTCTGCCCAGTGCCCCTCTGCCCATCCCTCCTCATCTTCGATCCTGGTCGTCGAATAAAAGATGCGAATGATCGAAACTAAGATTTGAAAAATCCCGCAGGATCAGCAGAATCAATCTACCGAGATTGGAAAGAAAGATTACGATTGGACCTCGACAGATTTGGAAAGGCCCAGTTTGCTAGACGTACACCACAAGTAAACCTGACTATATAAGGAAACAACAGCCAACCCTAAAAGGGGTCGAAGTCGTCAAGAGTCAAAGACCAATTCAATACGTCCAGACTCGAAAGAAGAGTGAGAGAAGTTACAAGGCACGAGAACTCCAAGAGAACCCAGCATCCTTCCTTGCAGTGAGATGGAGACGAGAAGACGTGGAGTTGTGACATGACAGGGCTTCTTCCACGCCGTCGGAACCTCCATCAAGCTTTCTATTTTTCTTTATTTTAATTCTAGTTAATCTTTGATCATGGGCTATTTTGTTGTGCTCTATTTAGTGATTCCCTCGTCAGTCATGAACTAAACCTCCTTTGGCTGAGCGAGGATTGTTGGATATGATTAGTTTTGATTATGTCTTCTATAGATGCCATTATTAAGAGCAAAAAGCTTGTATGCTATATTTATCTCCTACATTGACTAACTACTATATATTTAATGTAGATTAGTCCAAGTTGAATTATTGAGATTAATCAAGAAGGAGATAAGAGGTTATGAAAAGAAGAACTTGCAGAAAATGTCAAGGAAGCAAGAAGTTATGAAAATATTTTGGGAATAATCAAGAAGAAGAGAAGATACTGAAAAAGGTAGAATTTGCAAAGAATGATGAGTCCAAAGAAGCAAGAAAGAGTTGAATTATGAAGATTGATCAAGAGGAGAGAAGAAAGAAAGAGAACTGGCTCAATGGAATGAGAAAATCATTATACAAGTTTTTAGATTGATTCTAGAAGTCTCCACGGTGATATAGAAGTTGGAATGGCTCAAATCAGAGTTAAAATAAGCAAAATCAAGCTTCGGGATGAATTAACTCGAGCCAGGATGTCTAGACTCGAGTTAGAATGGTTTCTACAGTGTTTTGGGCATCTGGTACAAGTTGACTCGAGCCAACAAACTCATAGACTCGAGTTAGGGCCTAAACTCGAGTCAGACATATTGTTAACTTGAGCCAATAGTGTTTTTCAAGTCATTTTCGCTCTTTGGTACGAGTTGACTCGAGTCAGTCTTCAGTTGACTCAAGCCACACGTGTCTTCAGCAACTCTGTTCTACTTTGTTTCACGTTCATCTTGGGCGAGGTCTAGTAATTCAATGATATCTCCCAAACCAGAGATCGGATTGAGGTGAAACCAGTGGCATATGAAACTAGACTCCCAATGCGTCATTTTGATATAAAATTCAAGCCTAAAGGAGTTCCAATAAAGGAGCTATGAATTGTACAAGTTGGAACATCAATTCACGCCACACAGCAGACCAAGCTTCGGTATTTTGGGTGTATCTCACAATCTTCAAATCCAATTGAGCTGAAACTGGTGCCATATGAAAGTAGACTCAAAATGAATTCTATCAAGAGTTGAACCAGCCAAAAAAAAGTTCAGACCAGGGAGTTATGGCCTTCCAAAGTCGATACTCAAAATTCTGGAATCATATCACCATAGGCTCGGTTTTCTGGACACACTCACACTATACACAACCAAATGAAATGAAACCAATTCCATATGAATCTGGACACAACAAGTGTTTCATAGAATTTGGAAGAAACCAATTTTGATTAGCGCCTCCTCAAGTCAATTTCAAGTCAAAGAACAAAGAAATGAGGATTTTGCCTCGAGCCAGAAGTTCCACCTCGAGTCTGATGGAGGACAGGAAGATAAACACTTTGAGAGAGGTTTTTACCTCAAGCCAACAAGTGTGCCTCAAGTCAAATGGCCAACCCAAGAGATTGAAGAATGGAGAGCAGTTTTTAACTCGAGCCAGTAAGTGTCAACTCAAGCCAAATCAACCTGATACACCACGAATGTGAAGAACTAACTCGAGCCTCAACCTCGAGTGTGGGTACAGACTTGAGCCAAGGTTTTTATGCCTCGAGTCAAATGTTTCTAAAACTATTGGATCAATTGATGATTAACTCGAGCTAGGACTTTGGTTGCCTCGAGTTTGGGCATAGACTCGAGCCAAGGATATGTATGCCTCGAGTCAATATTCTTTAGACTTCATTTCTACATATTCAAAGTACTCCAGACTCGAGCCAAGGATTTTGCTACCTCGAGTTAGACAGTGTTGTGATCAGTCTTCTCAGTTTTAAACAATGGATTGACTCGAGCCAAAATTTGTTTTAACTCAAGCCAATGTTTCTCTGATTATAAATCACCATGTCTGAAATCGTGGATTCTCATCAAGAACATCCAGATGAATTCCAAAAGACCTTATACTACTTCTTAACATCATTTATATCATTTGTGTATAAGTTTCAGGTGATTAAAGTTTGAGATAACATCAAACTTGACAGAAATCAAAATCTGTAAAATGAAGATGAAGGTTGCTGCAGATTTCAGAAAATGACTGTTATAAATTGATTTCTACTTGCTATACTTCTCAATACTATTAATCATTTTTGTTAGCAAGTTTCAGATGATCAAACAAAAGATTAATATCAAATTACCAAAAAGCAGATGATGGCGTCAAAAGCTCCAACGACTATATTTATTTCTTCCAACCATCATATGCTAAATGCGAAGAATTGCTCAAACGGTCGAATACTCTACATCAACTATAAAAGAAGAAGCTTTCAAGATAGAAGTGGTTAGAGATAAGAACTTACACTATTGAAATGTCAACATTATGAATCCAACGCTTAACTCACATACTCTCTGTTTCACAATGATTATATAGTTTTCAGTAGAGTGTGATGATCGATTATGTACTTCAGTGATTATTATTCATCTACTCTGTGAGAGAGTCTAAACTCTTATTTGATTATCTGTTTAGTGATCAAATCTCAAGGTTGTGGAACCTTTGAGTGTGTACAGTTACAACTTGTAAGGGGGAGTGAGTTCGAGAGTGAAAGGATCATCCTTTGTTTACAGAGTGTGTAATTGTATCCTTACAGTGTGTAAGGGGAGTATCTCGGTAAGAGATTGTAAAGGCTGCACAAGTGCCCGACTAAACTTGTGAGGTTGTAAAAGCTTTTCTCTTGTGCCCGGTTAAACAAGGAGATAGTGGATTGAAAATCTCAAGTGGAGCTTGGGGACTGGACGTAGGTCAAGGATTGGGCCGAACCAGTATAAATCTCAGTTTGCATATTTTCTTCCCTAAACTCTTACATTTCCAGCATATATGTTTGAATGACTGACTATCGCTTTATAAACTATTTCTGTCATTCAAACTACTTTCAGTAAGTTGCGAAAAGATACTCAAAATTATCTAAAGTCCTATCAGATACCCAATCCACCCCCCTCTTGGGTGATAGTCAGGTCTTACAAGGATGATTTCCTAAGTTTAGAATGAACCCAGTTGCTAGTTTTTAATTCAATACATTCAGTTTGCTTATCAGTAATTTAACTTCTTGTCGATTAGCGAGAGCTAAGGGCTAGATTAGTGGCCTTGGCTTACTGAGAGGGAGTCGGGGTTAAACATATGAGAAACAGTGATTACTAGGCAGACTGGTGCAAGGCTTGACCTATTATTGTAGGCTTCAGGAATGGGTCTATCGCTCATAACCATAACACCTTGATTTGTAATGATAATCTAACTAGAAAATCACTATATACATATGGGGGAAGTAAGTTAGGATTATACGTATCGAACGCGAGAGCTTCAGTAGATTAGAGTGGTGGGTTAACTGAATGACATTCTAAATGGTGTTTATGCTGTAGCATTGCGAGAGCAATGCAGTATAAATGCTATAGCAATGCGTATAGGCAACTGGGGGATTGATATGCTTAGGAAGGATTCTGAGCTCAGCCTATCTTTTTACTGATATCTTCTTACGACTACGATCACTTGTTTACTTTCTTATTTATTAGGATAATTATAAAAAAAACCTCCCAAACCAATCAGACTTTATTTTCTTTTTATACACAACCGATTCTGTATTTTGGCGTTATCATTCGATATCTCAGTTTCCACTCTACTTACTCTTTATTATTTATTCAACTGGTTCACTTGCCATAAAAAAAATCGACCAACATAGTCTACAAATGAAATAGGATGGAGTATTAAAAGAGGTTGAAAATTGATATCTTAAGCATTTTGCAATTTCATGAAGCCACTCGTTACCTTATGGGGTAACATATGTTTGTTTCGCGTTAGAAAAAACTTTAGTGATTTAACTTTTCATTATAGTTATTATTATTAATTTAAATTTACCATTTTATCATAAGTTCTTTCTGATTTAGATGGATTCATATCATTTGCCCGTCAACTAATAATTCATTATTTTCTGACCAACACTACTTATAAAAAATAATTATTCTTTACTAATTTTCAGATTTTATAAATTATTTATTATTTAATTATTTTTAAATCCTATGATATTTTGGTGTATCTCTCAACTTATACGACATTTTCTCTCATCCCCTATTTCAGAAGTTACCAAAAATATTCCCTCCTTTTGTGCAAAGCATGATTTGGCCAATTTTTTATGGTAAGATGATGTGCCCAATTTTTAAATAGGCTAATTAACCAACAACAGTGGGTCTAAATGTCTAATAGAATAGATCAGTCTTTCAAAACATGATGCGTTAAGGTTTTAATCATCATTGAAAGAAGTTCATAGATTTTAGTAGTATCCCCCTCAAACATCATTATCTCTAGGGGTGTGCATGATGCCCATCCGCCCTATTCGCCTGCCCCACGCCCAATGAAAAATTGCCCTGCCCAGCCCTAAGAAAAGCAGCCTAGAAAAAATTGGGCACAACTGGGCTGAGCATTTTTACGGGCAGGGCTAGGCACCGGGCAGGGTATGCTGCCTGCCCATTTGGCCTTGCCCAATAGTGTATATAACACTTTTTATTTTTTTAATAGAATAAAAAAATATTTTATAGTTTATATTTTTTTATAAAATAGTATTATATATTTTTTGCAAATTATATAACTTATAATATTAAAAAAATATCCTCATTTCTTCAACTCTTCCCTTTTCCCATTGTCGGACTCGGATGGCAAATTATTTTTTTCCTAGATGCTGCACATGGAGAGTGGAGAATGTAATAGTTACAGTTGTCGGTTGGCTAGTGGTGGATGAATGTCTACAAGGCTTTAATTGCAATTTTTTGATGCCTTGTATTTAATGAATTATTGATGTTATTTAATATTTCAGTTATGGATATTTGACTATTTGTTATTTTGTTAAGACATATGATTGTCTTTTTAATTTCAAGACTTAAGTTGTAGACTTATGTTTGAATATTCCGAAGTATAGAATTATGGATTTCATTTGAAGTTTGCAATATTGTTTATTAGGTATAACTAAAGCTATTTTTTTCGCATAGGGTGTGGCAAGGTTACAGGATATCATCACTTAGGCAGGGAAGGGCCGTCCTGCCCAACCCATTATTGTCCTGCCCAAAAATTTTAGGGCTTCTATCGGGCAGAGCCGGACACTGGGCCGTATTTTACTGCCCAATGATGTATTGGGCAGGGCATCGGGCAAGGGTCTCGCCCTGCCCAGCCCTGCCCATGCACACCCCTAATTATCTCTAATAGAATAATACTTGTTAGCAAAAAAAAAAAAAAGTTGATTAATATTTTTTTGGTTTTTGTTTTTGTTCAGCAACACTAAAATCTGAAGACACGTTTTTGAAAATCATCAATAATCAAAGGTAACATTGGGCTAAAGTTCATCTGAGTGGGCATAAGTTTCTGCAGAAAATTCTTGGTTAAGCCCTAAGCTACATAATTGTATTTTTTTCTTTTTTTTTTTTACAAGTCAACTCTTGCAAGATAAAATTTAGACACAATATTTTATTTATCATGTGTTTTTTTCTTGTAAGACTTGCGTGTAATTTTCCCTTTAAATATGGGGCAATACTTTTTACAAACATCTTAAACTCTTTAAAATGCACATAAAAATGTAATTGTTGTAAATATTAGTCATATTTAATGCAGTTGTAATTATAAAATATAATCCCAATGGCAATACATTGTGCCTCCCTCCTTGGATTCGTCTAGACATTTGTTGTTTATCGTATTTTCTGTTTTTTCATGATTATTTTTTGTTCGAAGTTTCTTCATGATTAGAGGTTCCCCATTGGTGCTAATTTCCAAGTTATATGTAGCCGGTCTTCACATAACAGGATCATGATGACTGATGTTGTGATTTCTTTTTTTTCTTTTTTTGAGAAAATTCAAAATGATAGTATTCATTAAAACAACATCTTAAAATGTTCCATAAGGTACAGGACAACAATTATTATGTAGTAACGAAAGAAAGAAAAAGAGGGGAGTTGCAGTAACAGAGATGGAGGAAAAAAAAAATACTACAAGAGGGTCTGTTTGATTCTATTTTTCAAAACAGTTTTTTTTTTTTTTTTTTTTTTTTTTTTTTTTTAAAGAAACATAAGAACAATAAAACTTGTTTGGAAAACTATTTTCAATAAATTATTTTTAAAAACAAAAACAGTTTTTAGTTGTTTTCTTATTTCTTATTTTTTGAGATTGTCATCTATCCACTATTGACACCACACTTGGAGCCGACCAGTACCACGTCACTATCGGTGATAAATGTGGCCATGACATTTCAAAAACATACTTTTCTAAAACAACTATCTAAACATTTTTTTATTTTTTATTTTCTTGCTTTCAAAACTTGTTTTTAAAGACAAGTTTATAAAACAATTTCGGAAACAAACAAGCCTCTAATTAAATATCATAACAAATCACATTAAGATTTTGAGATGAAAACCTATGGAGGTTGTACCTTTATTTACAATTGATAAAATCTTCGGAGAAGGCTATGCCATGTTTGGATGGAATGGAGGGAATATTAGGTTTGAAAACTACCATAAATGATTTTAAAAAAAAATGGGAGTTTTCTTTTTATTCAAACATAGGGTAAAAGAAGACTTAAGGAAGGGAACATTCTTGTAAAGCTAAATGAGACCTCTTAGGCATGCCAGCAGAAAGTCTTTAATGGGACTCTTAATTTCCCTTCTTCTAAGTGAAAGAGGAAAAAGGTTTGTTAAAACAGCATTTTCCTGCCCTTCACAATGTTGATTGCAATTAACCAATCCTTAGAGAGAATAAGATGAGAGCCATTACATTGAGTGATGATCCAGAAAGACTTTGGTCTCATTATGAACTTCATTCTTTCCAAAAGCCAATAAGGGAGTCAGCAACATGTCCCAAGATAACTTTGATTAGTGTAACGCATGATTGGGTTCACATTCATCCCTATAATTTTGGGGTGAGATCATTTTTAAAAAAAAATACAATTTATGTATTTTTATTTATTTAGATTAAATTGTTTGCTACACACTTTGGAATATTTTTTCCACCCAAAGTATTTCAAATTAATTAATTTATATTCATGCATTCAGAAATATTATTTTTCCAATAACTTCTAATATTTGAAATATTTTTTTCAACACCCGATATTTTAAGTTAATTAATTTTTAGTACATGAAGTATTTTTTCAAAAAATAAATAAACTCCTTTTATATGTGGATGAGCACTACATACTCATCTTTCGGATGAGCATGAAATGCGAGGTTTGGGCTGACCTGCGAGCTTTTAGGCCTCTTCAAAAACATTATTTTCTTTTTTATATTTTGATATGGATAAAAGTAAAACAATAAACATCATACGAGTATATTTCAAACCATAAAATTACTAAAAATGCCAAATTATTGTCCAAATTGTCAAAATTATACCAAGTAAAGCCATTAACCCAAACATTGATAAACTGTTTTCTAAAATTAAATAAATCAGACAAAGCACAGACTAAACACTCCACATGTGACATGTCTACAAAACATGTATCACTATGGGCAGGCTATTCTTCAGGGAAAAAACATCAAGGTATTCTTCTTTTAATAATAACTTTAAAGTATTCTGCTTCAAACAAAATTCACTTTATAATTTTGCTGTCTTTTTATTTTTTATTTTTAACTTCAGATGCATTGCTGTTAAAACTCATAAATTTATAATTCAAATTATATAAACACAAGTTATACACACACACACTTGCATACACTCTCTTATCAAATATATATAGTTTAAATACAACATATCAAATCCTTATCTAATGTCCGAATTAGCTCATTTTTTAAAGTTCAAATGAATAAACCCTTTTATGAAATTCAATTAACAATTATATCTATGTGACATCATTAAGGATGAAAAAAAGGGGGAAAATTATAATAAAATACCTTTTGAATTTATAAAAAAAATTATTATCTAGACAATAAACCTTCACATATATTGATATGTTGATGAGGTTAAAATTAAAAAATACCGTTTAAGAATTTTACTAATCATAAGTAATGTTGTCAAACTTGCAAGTTTAAGGAAACTCATGACAACGACGTAAACTTATATGGTGAACTCAAATAGTAAATTTGTAATAGTTTATTTTTATCATTAAATAGATATTAACAAGTATATAATTTAATAATTAGAATATAAAAATGACAACAATTTGATTTAAATATATTTTAAATCCAAATAATTGAAATTAAATCTATTAACATTAATAATGTATCATATTTAACAAAGAACTTTCTATAAAATTTATATATAAAGCGTTGAACATGACTTAATCGAAAAAGTTTAGACGAGTTAAGAGTGAATTAACACAATTTTTTGTAAGTTAGAAAGCGTAAAACGATAAACTTATGAGTTCAATTGAGTTTACTGGTTGTCACGAGTTTACCATCGACTCAATTTCGATTTAGTAAGGTAAAAACGCATAAACGGTAAACTCGAAGAATCAACTTGTGAGTTTAACAACAATGATCATAAGGACTAAAATTTGAACACCAACACCTTTTGTGAACAAACTCAAATGATGATTGTGCAATTGACAAAACATATTTATTTTTTTTTTTTAATTTTAATATAATATATTTAGATTATTAAATTAAAATAAACTAACAAATCGCTACAGATGAAAGTGAGGTTTTAATAATTAGATTAGTAAACTAATATATTTAGATTATTAAACTAATTTTTTTTTAATACAATAAATGTTTTGATATTGACAACTTCATTGAGTTTTTAAATATTTTTCAATTTTCATATATATTACATTTAAAGCTAATAGCATTTAATTCCATAATCATTACTAAAATTTACATAGGCATCACTTGAATTTCCTGCGTTAGTGTTTTATATTAGCAACATCAACTGTGTTATAATTATAAGATCAAAAATATACTTTTTAAAATTAAAGGACTAAAATATATCTTATGTAAACTTAAAAAAAGTATACCTTAACTTGATAAAAAAATTCATACCTTGGTTATATGTAATGAAAACATATCTGCATGACCAAAATTTTTTTTTAAGGAGATAGTTTGAATTTAACCAATCTTCCATATATTGATTTAATTTGATCAACAAGGAAGAAAGAACAATTTTTTTTTTTATTAAACTAAAATTAGAATTTTTTTGGGCCGAGAACAAATTGGAATTAACAAGGAAGAAAGCGGACATAAACCCCACCACAACTCCCGAAACCAGAATGCAAAGACCAGATAAAGTCACTTCAGTTCCCGGCGATTGTTGGGATAAAGTGTGAGCAAGTGATGAGAGACAGAGGCACAGAATTCTTTTGCGGCTAAACATGAATTCCCAATTTCCCACTACTGTTAATATTGTTCAGTCCCCAAAACTCATATCCAGCTCTAAAACCCTCTTTGGCCATTTCCCACAATCTTTATCTCGATTTTCTTATTGTAAACGCATTTTGAGGACCAGATTATGGTATAAGAAGCCTTGCACTAGTCGCAGGACAATTAGAATAAGTGCTTACAAAGCTTCGGATTCAACTTCCAGTCCACTCACAGTAACCCAGAATGAGGAAGAAGATGATGCTGAGTCCCTTAAGCTATTCGAGGTTGATTTTTTCACCCCCTTTATCACTTTCTCTGTTCCGTTGGGTTAAATGGAAACAATGAAAAAAAGTGGAGAGCGCAACATAGTTTTGAAAAGAAATGAGAACTTGATTGCCTGTTTACGCAGAGTCCCTTGTTCTGGTATGTTGTAAATAACTAAACTGCTGCGTGGCTGTAAGCCACGTTGATGAAATTTCTTGTAGTAGACACATGGGCAATTTAAACTCTTAAAGTAATGAACCTTTACGAATTTTCGACAGGAATGCGACAGAAATGGGGTATCTGGAAAACAAAGGGGAGTTGGAGTTCTGCCTGACTCTGACTCAACCTCTGGCATTAGAGTTTTGCGTTTTTTTCCTATGCCTTTCATTGATCATTGAGAAGTTAAGCTTCTTTTTTTTTTTTTTTTTTTTTTTTTTTTTTTTTTTTTTTTTTTTTTTTTTTTTTTTTTCCTTCTTTTCTTTTGGTTTTTGTGTGTTCTTGGGCGGGGGTGTGGTGTGAGGATTCTTGGTTTGGAGTTTCCAGATCAGTGGGATCGAGCGGGAGAACTTTTGACTGCCGTGCGTAATATGGTCTTGGTATGGAACGAGTGATTATGAGATTACTTGGAGTTCTCCTTCATGTGAGAAGTAGTGGTGGTTAGAAAACTTTGAAGTATAGGCTTTGTCACTTTGAGAGCGTTTGGTATATCAAAGTTGGCCACATTTGGTTTGCTTTCGAGAAAAGAATCAACAGACGTTTATATGAAACTTTTTTGGCTTTCAGTTTCTCATTATGCAATTGCACTTTAGAGGTATAACTTTCTCATATTTGGTGCATTTGTTGGAACTTGTTACATGTTCATATGATGACAAGGATAACACGTTTTGAACTTCTAAAATACTGAGAATAATATAAATATGATATATTTCAGAAACTGAAGGAGGCTGAAAGGAAAAGAATAAATGACTTGGAAGAATTTGAGAACAAGGCTAATGTGCAGTTAGAGAGGCAGCTTGTCATGGCTTCATCTTGGAGCAGAGCTTTATTGACTCTGCGTGGCAAACTAAAGGGTACTGAGTGGGACCCAGAGAACTCACACAGGATAGACTTTAGTGATTTTCTGAGACTACTTGATTCAAATAATGTCCAATTTATGGAGTACTCAAATTATGGTCAAAACTTATCAGGTAAATTTTTTTTTTTTTAGGAGTATTATGCTGATACAACACTTGTTGGCTAATTACATTATTGAATACTTATTTCTTACTAGCTTTGATTGGTAATTACATATGAGGTGGCTGCTTGCTTTAAATGTTAACAAGAAAATATATTAGAACAAATGTAGTTCATACTATCTTTGTTTGCAGTCCATAGGATGGTTCATCGACATATCATAGCTCACTTTGAACATCATGTTATGATATTTCATGCTAAAGAAATATTGACTGTTTGGTTCAGTACAATAGTACATTACATGGTTGATCAAATCCGTTTTATATTCTGCACTATTTTGTATAGTGCATTCATATCTATTTAAGTAAAGGAAAAAACTTATATGCTTAGCCTTATATACTTAAGGGTGCTTGTTTCCAATCAAATTAAGATATGTGATCCTTTTATATATTATTTATTCCATAACAAACTTTTGTTATTAATATTTTAACACTTTAAAATCCACCTGTTCTGATTTGATGGGACAAAATTATATTATGTATTTAAGGCTAAGTATCCATGTCCTCCCTTCAAGCAAATCTAAATATTGTAAGTGATGGAATGGTGAGGATGGTCGCAAACTAAGGTTTTGTTTGGAACTTTTGGAGAGGAGGGGATGGAATGGTGAGGGAAGGGATGGAGTGAGAAAAGATGAACACATTATAAGTGATAAAGACGAAGGCTCCATTCGTGACCTATTTTACCGTATAAAAAAGGACAAGGCCTAGGAATAGTGGCTCTATAACCATTGAACTTCAGCAGCATTGGCATTATTTTCCTAATTTCAATGTGTAATTTTCTCTTGATGTGTATGGTGGCAAGGAAAAGGCAAAATGAGGAAATAAAATGATCAAGTATGAATGTCTTTGTTAGACATTGCTTGTAATTGTGCGTGGATGCGTCTGCATTTTGCTTCCTCTTTTTATTTTTATTTGTTTTAATTGTTTCAATCTCAAGAAGAGGAGGAAGAGAAGGAGAAAGAAAATGTAATTTTTTTTTAATCATTTGTGAGACATTTGTAATTTTTTATCTGGTTTTCAACAGAGCATAATGGAGTCGTGCGATCCATGTAGCCGACCCACCTAGTGGAATAAAGCTTTGTTGTTGTTGTTGTAAGACATTTGTGTTTACAAATTGCAAGGCATTCACATTATCCAGGAATAATTTGTTAATTTTTTAAGATTATGGATTTTCCCCCAATAAGTATTATGGAAAATTTTGAAATGGTCTGTTTAGCATGTTTTTGACTTTCTATGATGAAAGCCTCCATTATGTATTACTCCCTCCATCTCTTTTTATAGTACCCAGTGTTTTTCAGCCCGTATCCCTTTTTTATAGTTTCCTTCGCAATTTGAGGAACAACAATAGCGGCAAAACCTTTATCCTACTAAGTGGGGTTGATTATATGGATCACATGATGCCATTGTCCTCCATCAATAACCAAATCTTTTGATAGATTATTAACCAAAAGATCCCGCTCTATAACCTCATTGAGTGTTCAATTTAGTTTTCCTCGACCTCTGTTTAGAGGACTCCATATGCTTGATCAACCTTCCTCACTAGCGCACCCAATGTCCTTCTTTGAACTTGTCCAAACCACCTCAAACAATATCTACCATTTTCTCTTATATAGATGCCACACTAACTTGTTCGCGTATATGAGCATTAGGAATTGTATGTTTTCTTGTGTGACCACACATCCAAGGCGAACAGCCTTTGGTCGATGGAATGCTTTAGGCAAGGGAAGTCAGCAAAATGGATCTGTAACCTCGGGAATTCGAGGAAGTAGAACTATTATAAAATCTTTCCTTATATGCCCATAATCAAAATTTTTTCCCCCAACCCCTAATAAATAATTTAACCATCAGTACATTTAATTAGGGCTAGACTTGGAAAGAAGAAAAAAACTGTAGACATAAACAACTTCCTCGGTCTGGGTGAATTTGGCAATTGGGTACTATATGTAAGGGACGGAGGGAGTATTTTCCAAATGCCATATCAGTTGTGACATTCTTCCTTTTTCAAGAGTAGTGTTGAGGCAGAAGCCTTCAATTTTAGGACTTCTACATGCATATAATATTCTCCACTATACTCTTTAATAGGAGAAGAAATCAATAATGCTGTGTTGCATTTGAGTTCTATGATGATGCAAAAATGTGTTAGTAGAATGCTTAAACTGTTCTTCCATGTTTGCTGCTCCATACAACCTCAATTTTAAATAATGAGCTTTCTTTTTGGGTGAATGCCTCATGTTGAATATTTATTGACTTAATTGTGCAGTGATTCTACCATATTATAGGAATGGAAAATCATCAGGAAATGAAGTGAATCCCAAGGATATTGTGTTTCGACGTCATGTAGTTGACCGGATGCCAATAGATTGCTGGAATGATGTTTGGAGAAAGCTGCATCAACAAGTTGTTAATGTTGATGTCATTAATGTGGATGCCGTACCTGTAGAAATATACTCAACCATTGCAACTGCAGTCATATGGTCTATGCGACTTGCCCTAGCTGTTGGTTTTTATGTATGGATTGATAATTTGACGAGACCGATATATGCAAAATTGATACCTTGTGATTTGGGAAAACCTGACACACAAGCTAGGAAGCCACTTGAACAAAGTACACTTGGATCACTAGGCAAGAGCCGGTAGGTGGAGAATATTTCTTTCTTCTCTTACATGTTCCACTTTTTAGTTGGAGCTACACTTTTGTTGCATATATCAAGGTTTTAGCTTTTTAATGTGTCCCTTGTTCTACTTATAGTTATGAGAAGTAAGGGATGTGTCCTATTATATGATTTTTATCAAATGCCTTTTATGCTTTTTTCTAGGTAGCTCTTTTATGAATTCATGATTTGGAAAAAATATTATTCAACATTTTTAGAGGTAATAGAACCTTGTATGGAATGCTATTCATTTTCTTTTGGTTAGCTTAGGTGAAGAGGGTGGGCTATTTCTTGGTCTGCTGCTTATTAGTTACTTTGGAAACTTATTCTGAACTTCATATACCATTTTCTTAAACCATGTCCGAAAGTCAGATCAGTCTGCAGAACTGTGCTAATTACTGTTGACATCCTCAACACTGAGCAACTAAAGGCATTGTTATGATCTTAACCTGTGGGCTTGCTTTAGCTTTACCATAGCGTCAAAAATCATCTGGAATAACAGACATTTTTACTATGCCTTTAAAGGGTTCAGTTGTGCTACAAATTATTTGTGACACTAAGGTTGTTGCTATGTGGCCTTCAAGCCACGGGTTTAAATCTTAGAAATAGTCTCTCCGCTTACAAGTGTAGGCTGCGTACATTTATCTTTCCCTAGACCCCACCTGGTGGGAGCCTTGTGCACCGAGCCACCCTCATTTACTTGTTTGTAGAATCATAGTGGGCAGTACACTGTTTCTCCTAATCTTGGATTTGCCTAAATGTTTGTTGTTTACTGTATTTCTTTTTCTTCATTATATTTAAGAGAATTGAAAAGAAAAAACATATCTGTAGGTTTTTAATCTTTTGAATTTTGTTGACGCTTCTTTGATTGGAAAATTCAACATTTTTGCAAAATTTAAGTTATATGAACTGTGGTCTTCAAGTGACAGGTTCATGATAATTGATGATGTGTTGAAATTAGTTGGAAAGTCAAAGTTCAGAGTGCAATTATTTTTCTGTGTAGAAAGAAAAAGAATTTAATAACAATGCTCGTTATTTAGATCTAATTTTTCTGCTTTCCCTCAGGGCTAAATTTATATCTGCAGAAGAAAGAACTGGTGTTACATTTGATGATTTTGCTGGCCAGGAATATATAAAAAGGGAACTACAAGAGATTGTCCGAATTCTAAAGAATGAAGAGGAGTTTCAAGACAAAGGAATTTATTGTCCAAAAGGTGTGCTTCTCCATGGGCCTCCTGGGACTGGCAAAACGTTGCTGGCTAAGGCTATTGCTGGTGAAGCTGGGCTGCCTTTTTTTGCAGCAAACGGCACTGATTTTGTGGAGGTGTTGCCTATTCTCTAATGTTATTCAATAAATTGAAGAGAAAATTATGAGAAAGAGAATTTGGATTCATCACAGATAATAATGAAGGAGAATTCGGGAACTCAAGTTATTGTTTATTGTTGAAATTAACTCCAAAATCATGAAAACTTCTAAAGGGCAGGGATGGAGATTCTGTATAAGTGAGTCAGCTGGAAGTTCAAATAACTAGATGTGAAATAAACTGCACTGCTTATGGCATAAACTCCCGTAAATTTATGGTCCTTTTTATAAGCTCCAATTAACTACTTTACATAAGTTAAGAAATTTAGTTACAATTAGTTATTTTTCATGTGATCTCAAAATTACCGTAATAAAGTCATTTGTTAGGAGTTTGGTTGGTTAATTAGGATAGTTAGTCAGTGATACCAGTTAAAATTAGTTATTTTTTGTATGATCTCAAAATTACCCTCAATAAAAGTCATTGGTTAGAGGAGTTTGGTTGGTTAATTAGGAAGTTTTATAGTTAGGATACTAGGTGGAAAACATTAATGCTTTAGACAAGACATTATATTATAAAACATGTAGGAGGTCCTTCTAATAAATACAGGAGGGAGTATATTGATATTGATGATTAATAATTATCTGATGTTTCATAAAACGAAAACTATTTTGGCATAGAAAAGAGTATGATAACTTGTTGTATGTGTTCTTCGTCCTCACATTTTTCTTTGATAATGCAAATATGTTTTTTTTGTATCTGTTTTTGTCCTAGTAATTCAAGTTAGAATGCAACTGGTTAATTTAACTTCTCCTCCCCTCAGATGTTTGTAGGGGTTGCTGCATCACGTGTTAAAGACCTTTTTAACAATGCCAGATCATACGCACCTTCCATCATCTTTATTGATGAGATAGATGCTATTGGTAGCAAGCGAGGAGGACCAGATATTGGCGGAGTAAGATAATGAACAAACTTTTCACTTCTGTGGCTATGGATGTATTGCATGTCAGAGAAAATTATTTACTTGACATTTATGTTCTAGAGATTTTTTAGGATTAGTTTGTAATTATATCATTACATTGTTCTTCATATATTACAAAATTTTCCTGAGGCTCAAATCATTCTACAGAGCTAGTTTGGTTCTGAAATTTTTATACATCTCCAAGTTAACTGTAATGGCACACAGATATCAAATTTAATGACCTTTAGTAACGTTGATAAGTTGATACTCAGCTTAAAGTAATTATATTTTCATCCAACCATTTGGGATGAGTACTGAATTTGGTGAATATGTGTGCACTAGATGTGATAAAGTTTGTGGTGTTATAAATCAGCTCCTGTCATTCTTCATCACTCTAGTGTTAGCCATGTGTTAGGGCATTATATTTGGTAATTTTCTGGTGGAGCTAGACATATCAAATTTCTTGAGCAATTTTCTTCTAAACACAGGATATTACTGCTTTATATATGTATGTTTGTTTTCATCAATTCTCGAGGGACTTTTACCTTCAGTTCTGTTACTGCAAGTGCGAGATGAATGGAATTATTTGAGCTATGGCATAATACAAAAAATGAAGGGCCTCAATCATATTGGTTTTTAGTTGGTTGGTTAGGGAAACGTTGACATTATGCTATGAATGTGAAACTGGAACCTGATTACAACTGCAACAGTTACAAGAAGCCATGCTCTCAAATATTTTTGGTCAGTGAGTGAAACAAACAATGGGGACTGCTTTGGATGATCAATGAGTGGGAACAAGAAAAGAAAATTACATTTATTTATATTTTCAGGCTTATGGTGCTATGAATGTTAAAGATAGAGGTGTTAATAAAGCTATCAATCGTGGTGAATACATGACAATTTTATGGCTGCACTTCCATTCCATGTCATTTAATGTATTTTGCTGCAAATCTGTTTTTGGTTTTGCCTTGTTAACTTGTACTTTCCTTTCTTTGCTCACTTCACCATGCTCCCTTGTTTCCGCCAATAAAACCTCTGTTTGCAATTGTGTTATTAGGGTGGGGCAGAAAGAGAACAAGGCTTACTTCAAATTCTGACCGAGCTGGATGGATTTAAAGTTTCTACAGAACAGGTATACTTCCAAATAATTTCCAGCATCATAAAGAACTTATTTTTTTCCTGATATGCTAAACTTGAGTTTCAGGTGCTTGTTATTGGTGCAACAAATAGATTGGATATTCTTGATCCTGCTCTCCTGAGGAAGGGTCGTTTTGATAAGATTATTAGAGTTGGTTTACCATCTAAAGATGGAAGATTGGCCATTTTAAAGGTTTTCTTGGGGCATGATCTTTATATGTATTTCGGATATTGGCTTTCTTTAAGTTGTTTTACACTGATTTTTCTTTTATGGATTTTAGGTGCATGCCAGAAATAAATTTTTTCGTTCACAAGGGGAAATGGAGATACTACTGAAAGAAATTGCTGAGCTCACTGAAGATTTTACTGGGGCAGAGCTACAAAATATACTGTAACTAGTTCTTAATTGAGTCATCGGATTTCTGTGCCAACCTGATATGCAGACTGATTTATCATGAATTATATGGCAGGAATGAAGCTGGAATTTTGACAGCCAGGAAGGATTTGGATCACATTGGACGGGAAGAGCTACTTGAGGCTTTGAAGAGGGTTTGTGGTTTACCCCACTTTTTTTCTAAAAGAATGGGCAATAATTTTTCCTCTTATGTGTTTGATCCATTATTTTTTATTTTTCATGAAATTTCATGTCCCCTGAATGATCTCATGGATTTACAGCAAAAAGGAACATTTGAAACTGGGCAAGAGGATAGTGCTGAAGTTCCTGAAGAATTGAGACTGAGATTGGCTTACAGGGAAGCAGCTGTTGCTGTTCTCGCATGTTACTTTCCTGAACCCCACCGCCCTTTCGTTGAGGTTGAGGCCGGGATATTTCTTTGTTGTTTTTCAAGTTCATTGCATTGGAGAAATGGTGATTCATTACTGTGTTTATGGTTTTGCAGACCAACATAGATTCCATCAGTAGCCAACCAAATATGCAATATGCTGAAGTTTCTGGAAAGGTTTTTGCAAGGAAATCAGATTACATAAATTCTATAGTGCGTGCTTGTGCTCGTAAGTTGTTATGAACTTCTGATTTATTGTCTTGTAGTTGTTGTTTCTTAAAACCGTTCATGCTTCTTTTCCCTGGATAGTCAATTATCTCAGTACTATGACAGAACCGGTTGTTTAGGTTTGTATTGAGATAGTGATGAAGACTAAAGTAATATATGCGATGCCTAAGCCTCACATTGAGTAGCATGAGACAAGGCGTTTTTGGAACAAATTGCGAAGACCAATAAGCCTCAATAAATATAGTTTAGAAACCTTACTTTTTTCAAAAAAGAAGTGTAAACTTCCAAAATTCCCTTTATTCAAAGCTCACCTCTAATTAACTCAATTAATGAAGGTTATTTTTGAAACAAAATCATTAATGAGTCATTGTTTCCTCCAAAACATCTTATATTATGAAACATGAAACTATTTCAAAAAGCGTCTTATGAATTGGAACAGAGGGATTACTTAATTTGTTGGTTCTCACACTTTAATATCTACTATTTTGGGTTGGTTCTCCATCCCACTTCGCTATTGATCAATTGGTATTAGAAACAACATTTAGTGTCTCTCAAAAGGGCTACATGTGACGGGTGTAACTAGTGGAGGGTTCTGACTGACGAGGATGTTGAGTGAAGTGTTATTAATTGGTTGAGACTAAGGTAGTAGGAGATGTCTAAGTTCTTAATTGAGTAGTATGGGATACTCTATGGGTTATTTTGGTGAATTGTTTTTCCTAGCATTCGGTAAAGTCTTTTGCTTATTGTGAGTCTTTGAAGTAGTCATCTACCACACTAAGATTTACTAAAATCATCTTATGGAAGTCAGTTCCATGTAGATTTCTTATGAAGTTGATCATTCAGAGAACTCATCTACTTTATTAAGTTATATACTTGAGTAGTCTCTTAAAAGCAAGAGAAAAGAGATTTAATAGATTTCCGGAAGAAGTACTTGGACGATATGGAACAGGAAATTATTTGGGAATATGGCTGAAGTAATACTCTGTCAGTAGGAATAATGTCTGTAAAAGATCAGGTTTCAACATCCGAACAGCTAATGTCAGACGAGTTTTCTGCTTATAGATACCAGTGCAAGCAAAATTCTATATTGTTTGTAATATATTGCTCTTGAAAGCTTTTGAGTGAAATTAGGGGCTAAAATGTGTTCTGCAGTTTGATTGTTGGTTCATCATCGCTGATCTTTTCCCCTTCTTTATAATTTATAGCAAGAGTAATTGAGGAGGAGATGTTTGGGATTGACAACTTGTGTTGGATCTCTACAAACGCAACATTAAAAGCTTCAAGGCTTGCTGAATTTTTAATTCTGCAGACAGGAATGACTGCATTTGGGAAAGCATTCTACAGAAATGATAGAGATCTTGTGCCTAATGTATGTGTGTAGTCCAACTGTAACAGCTACTTTTACCATATGTTTTCTGCCACGTTGCAGAAGTGTCTAATATTACAATTTTAGCAAGACTTATGGTAAAGCGTTTTACCACAGCTAGCAATGAAGCTTGAAGCACTCCGAGATGAGTATATGCGTTATGCTGTGGAGAAGTGTTCATCAGTGCTACGAGAATACCATTCAGCCATCGAGACAATCACAGGTCTCATTCTTTGTTTATTTGTTCATTAACAAGATGGCATTTGTCATTCAGCAGCTTCACATTATAATAGTTAAGATCTGATCTTTAACAATTAGGTTTACTACAAAGTAGGTTAGCAGGTTTTCGTTAAGTTTCATGTAAGAAGTTCATGAAAACTGACAAGACTGTTCCCCACTAACCTTTGTGCAGATATTTTGCTTGAAAAGGGACAAATTAATGCTGAGGAAATCTGGGAAATTTATAGGACAGCTCCTCGTGTGGCTCAGGTACAGTTTTAACTTAGTAGGATATGATTGCCCTGTTCTTTTAATTGCCTACTATCTTTATTTTTTTGTTTATGACGTTAATCTTCCTCTTTATTTCTTGCATAGCCTAATGTAAGTTCAATTGATGAATACGGAGCACTGATTTATGCTGGAAGATGGGGAATCCATGGGGTCTCTCTTCCAGGAAGGGTCACATTTGCACCAGGCAATGTTGGGTTTTCAACCTTTGGTGCACCCCGACCGACAGAGGTGCATGCAAAAGCATGTTCTCTTAGTTTTTACAAGCTGCCTTATATTCTCATTTAGCTGACAAATGCTCTTTTTCTATTTCCTGTTTCCTCCATTTTACTGCAGACCCAAATTGTCAGTGATGAAACTTGGAAACTAGTGGATGATATCAGGGATAAGAGGGTACAGGAAATTAAAGAGGAGGCTTCAAAGGAGGCTCAAGAAGATGAAGAAAAACCACAACTTTTGATGGCAAGCCATTTCCTTTGAGAGAAAATTGTCTCCTGGGGCTTCAGGTTTATGAGCATTTTATGATTCTTATCACATTTTGATAGTCTTTTATTGTCTGTTTTTTCATGTTCTCTTGTTGAGGTAGTATCTGATTAAGGTGACAGCCAATGGTTGAAAGGCAGAAAAAAATAAAAAATAAAAACATACAAAGGAAATAGAACAAGTTGATAATTACAAACACTTTATTGTAACTTCAGTTTCTGTGGGAATCTGCCATCAAATGGGGAAAAGAATCTGATCACCACCCATTAAACTTGTCAGAGAAGTAGCAGCGATTCTTGCCTCGCCCTGAACGCATAATTTTCCTTGCACATTTTTTTAAAGAAAAGTCCACTTGAGGACCCATTTGAAGTGATAAATACTTGAAAGGATTTTGGAATTCACAACTGCTCTGAAATATAAAATTTATCCTTGGTATTTCCCAAATTCCAAAGTTGTCTTTCTTCTGGAAGTTAAGACTTTTCCATGTCTTATTGTTTTAGTAGATGCGTAAATTTAGGGAGTATGGGCAGTAATTTTGAGAAGCAATAATGATACATGATAATTATGATCTATTTAAAGGAATTTTGCATCTTTGAGACTAATTATTATTCTGTACAGGTCCTTGATTGAGAATTTCCTCATTATTAAAATAAAATCTGCTTATTGGAGGCTGTGATATAAGGAAGTTTTCCTTCCTAATTATATTAAGTTGGAAAAACATGAATATCTCAACTAATACATATTATACTTCCTCCGTATCACATAATAATACCCATCAATTTGCTTGTTTTCTGCGCAGCATTTTGAACTCAGGGAACAAGGACCATAGTGGCTGCAGAATTTCATTAAATTTTGTCGGAGGTAGTATTGACATTGAGCCACAAAAGAGGCACTGAGGCTTTCAGTTTGAGTTCGAGTGAAGTACAAGTCTCTATTTGAGCAAAAAAAGTACAAGTCTCTAAAAGAGTTGGACTACTCAAGTAGTCCTACACTCCTACTGGTCTTTTAGCATCAGAAATCAAAGTTATCATGGGGATACGTCATTGGGGGTATTCTTAACAAAATCATAAGAGTAATTCTATAGGAATAGTTTTTTGTTTTGATTATAAATGTATAACGATTTATAGATTGTCTTCACATAAGTTTCTGTTGTACTCTCAGTCTTCTGTAGCAAAATTTTCTAGGAATCTCATTGCTGTAAAACTAATTTCTCTTTTTATACTCACTGAGGATGGCAGGGTTCTTGTATCATTTTTGGGGTGTAGGAAGGAAATATGCATATGCTTTAGATAATGATTATGCCAAATGGATTGTGACCTCCTTAATTATGATCAGCTGTTGGGGTGGCATAAAAATATGATTTTGATCAATTTCATAGCACCAAAACCTGCATTTTCAGGTTGCAGGGTTGATCCTGCTTATTGTAATTTAGGATGTTAGTGCTTACCCTTGTAATTCAACCGAAAAAAAAAAAAAAAAAAAAAAAAAAAAAAAAAAAACCCTGCCCTTTCGATGTTACCTTATCTCCTAATCATTTTCATTTACAGATTCACATCTTCTAGCAGCCACCTTCTCAAATGCATAATGTCTCCAAGCTCCGAGTTCTTGCTTCCCATCCTGAGCATGAATCAGATTTTTTTTTTTTTTTGGTTCTTCTTTGTTTATTTTATACTTTTCAAATGATTTCATACTGCCTTCTTCTTCTATTACTTTCATACTACTAGTATCTGGTTTACTCTCATTGTGGGCACCTCTATCAACCTTGTTTGTACATGTCTGACTTATCAATTGAAAAAGCTTCATATCATACCAGGTTTAAGTTATATCAGCATGCTCGTTGAAATATTTTTCTGATAGCACTGAGTATCTTAAATTTAGAGAGTTCATTGTTACTAAGAAAATAAGAAAAATACTTTCACAAAAAACATTGCTTCAAAAATACTTTAAAATATTGGGTGTAACTTGAATAAAAAACTTTAGGGTATTGTGCAAACCATAAATCAATTTAAGATATTAAATATTACGGTGTTGAATGCATCAGGGATAAAAGCTTTTGTTGGTATACATGGGTATAGTCCAGAAAAGTTCCCAATAATTGATGGTTTCAGGCTTTCAGATCTTCGTGCCGGGCTGCTGCATGGTATGAAAAGAGGAACTTTTGTGAAGTGAACAGAGATTGGATTAAGAGTGTTGAGCGTATTTAAGTGCGACCCGTGACTCTTTTTCTGTCTATTTCCTATCTGACAAACAATGCCTCATGAGTAGCTTGCTACCCTCCAAGTAAGCACCTTCCACACTCACCAAATACAACCACTAAACGACACTTTCATTTTCATTAAAATATACACCAAGTTAGGTATTCATATTCACATGTAATTATAGCCATAGATTTGTGATTCAATCCAATATATACTGATACTGCATTTATAACTATATTTCTAGTGGAGAAACATGTTCAAGTTTTTTTTTTTTTTTTTTTTTTTTTTTAATTTCATTATAACGATTATGATGATTCTTTTGTTGTGGCAAGTGTGACTGTGATTTTAATGATATATGGTTTAAGGTGTATCCAACATCCTAAAACATTTTCTTATGTGTATTTGTCATCTTACACCTTCAAGTATTTGTTATGCCTCCAACACTCTAAAATATTTGTCTAGGTGTATTCATCACTCTAAAGCATTTTTTTGGCACATCCAATACTAAGGTACAAAAAATACTTTAGGATACTAAATGGATTTGAAAAAAATACTTCAAGGTTAAATATGTTACAAAATACTTTAAGATACTGAATGTACCGATAAAATATTTTGAAGTGTTTGGATGCTATATTGAAGTAACTTATGTCTTGATTTTATCTTTGAACGTGGAATGTTATTGGAACTTGCATGTTTGTATTGTTAGTGAAACTCAAAGTGTATTTTGTCGTTTCTTTTTGAATGTATTTTGAGGGTGAATCAAATTAGATTAGTAGTACCCTTTATTTTTAGTTTAATGGTCTTTAGTACACTTGTGACAATCCCAATCCCCAATTAATTGGGTACATTTAAAGGGGTCAACCTATTATGGCTCGTGTGTGTACAGTACACATTAGTCAAGTTTAATCTTGGATCGAGCAGGTCATTTATTTTCTCCTTTTTTTTTTTTTCCAAATGAGATTAACCTTCATCTCTATTCTTCAGTATGTTCAACATTCAAATCTAAACTTTAAACTTTAAAAGAACATGAAAGTGGAGAAAGAGAGGTGCTCAATAAATCAAGAGTAATGTATCTAGAACGTTAAATGTGATTATTTAAAATCATGTTCCAAACGATTGTAGCAATCAATCCCAACAGTTTCTGAAGGTTGGCTAATAATGGAAACTACTTCTTTATTTTAATATAAGACATATTTACTTAATTTAATTAAATTAAGAAAGTTAGTTGAGTTAGTTAATTAAATATGTATTTTCTAAAACACCCTAATCATTATTTCTGATCTCTGTTTTTCTCTCCTCTCGTGAGAGTACCTTCCTTCCCTCTAGTGGAGCTACCCCTCTCCTCCGGCGAGAGTTCAATCCCTGCAGACTGCATTCCTACGCACTAATCGTAGGTGCAATCCGTCCCACCTTTACAGTGATCTCATCAGTTCAGGTACTAGTCGTCTCTTCCCCGATCAATGGAGAGAGGCACGAGTAGCAACAGTAACAAACCTCCATCAGCTGTGCACCTGAACCTTGGTTCGCCTGCTAATGTTCAAAAGGGGCGAGCCCTTGTAGGGCGCCTGGAGACTGATAAAAATCTGAATAAAGGAGTTGTTTTTTCAATGATCAAGAAGGGCTGGGGTCTATTTGAGGAGATGGAGATTCATGAGATGCCTGATAAAAACACATTTCTATTCCGCTTCTCAAGGCAGGAGGACTACGTCCATGTGTTGAAAGGCCGGCCTTGGTCGATCCTTGGCACCCTACTTAACCTCCAGCACTGGGACGATTACACGATCTTAAGCGAAGTAGATTTTGATTGGTGCCCTTTCTGGATCCAATTTCATGGCCTTCCGCACGTCGCCTTTGACCGTGAGAATGCTACTATCCTGGGGAACTCGGTGGGAAGATTGGTAATGTATGAATCCCCACGGTTGCAGAATAAGCTATCCCGAACATTTATCAGAACCAGAGTTAGTGTTAATATTCGGGAACCTCTTGCTACAGGCTTTTGGGTCCCTCGCCCCCAAAGGAATCCGATCTGGGTATCTGTCAGGTACGAACGCCTCCAGAATTATTGCTACGACTGCGGACGCATTGGACACGAGGCAAGAAATTGTAAATTTCAACTAGAAAATGATGATGCAGAAGAGACGGAGACGCGGTATGGCAACGGACTGGGAATAATGCATGTCAAGACCATAGAGGAGGCGCTGGTGATCCATGATCGGAACTGGGAGGAATCATCTTTTCTCAGGTATAAGTCGCCGGCACCGGCGGCTGGGGAACCCTTCAGTAGGAGGACTATCGGTTCCCTCCCTAAAAGTGGAAACTTCTAGGATCAGGGCGATAGCTCAGCCAAATTGCCTCAATGTCATAATAGCATGATCAATGCTCCTAACGGTTTTGACTACATTGATGATACTGTTATGGTTTCCAATCAATCTGAGCCTAAAATCACGGAAGTCCCCCCACTTACTGCCCCATCGACCCAGAAGCCACTCTCAACGCCTCAGGTTACGCAAGATGCAAAAAATGGGGAAGCTACTTATGGGAGTAAATGTTGACATTTACTCCTCAGCATCAGATGCGGACAATGGGATTAATGGTATTAATGAGGCTTTTATTGCAGGTAATCATGCCAAGTCAACGGCCATCAATGCCTCCCCTCCGTGGGCCCTACAAATCAACCACTACAATCTATCCTACAATCAGGGACCCCCGCCACGTTGGCAAAGGCATGTTGCACCCCCACTCTTTCCCATTATCCGCAATCCACGGACCCGCGGGATCGTCACCGGCCCGGAATCTTCGTCGCTCATAAAGAACTCGGGCTACTTGGTGGAATTCCCGCCGTCTGAGCCTGATACTAAGGCGATCATTAATCCCCACGCTGGCCTGTCCCCACTCTCGGCAGTTACCTCAGGTTTGAATAGGATCCAACTGAAAAGGCATCAGGACCATCTAGAGATGGATAAGAATCCTACTCCTCTGAAAAGACGCCTCCTCTTCCTAGAACTGCGCAAGAGGTTTTGAATAATACAAGCAGTACTCCTGATACAGTGGGGAACATGCGTGTGAATGTCCGGAAGATAAAAAATTCAATTCGTGGTAAGAGAAAGACCAATAAACACACTAGCATCTTTGGGACGCTCACTAATCGGCTGCCCCCAACCTTGCAGTACCCCTGGAGTCCCCATCTGATGTTAATACTAGCAATACTACCCCTGACTTGGTTTTTCTAAGTAACGCCGATGGTTGCCACCAAGCAACCATCGGTTCGCCATGAGTCTTCTAGCTTGGAACTGTCAGGGGTTAGGGGTTCCCCTGTCAGTTAAATTTCTTAAAGAAACATGCAATAAACAAAAACCCCATGTTGTCTTCATCATGGAGACCAAGAAGAAACGGTCATATGTCAGCAAGATCAGAAGGAAATGCGGTTTTGAAGAAGAGTGGATTGTTGATCCCATAGGGTTGAGTGGTGGACTGGCATTATTTTGGGAAAAAGACACCATCATAAACATTCTTTCTTCATCAAGCAATGTTATTCATGCATCATTGTCCCACCCATCAGCTGAGTTCCCCCAGTACATCTCCTTTGTTTATGGCCCTCCAGATGAACATGCTCGGCTCACTGTATATGGAAGTATTGCTCAATTTGCCAAATCTAGATCAGCGAGTTGGCTTTGTTTGGGGGACTTTAATGACATCACTTCTCACCAAGAAAAGCAAGGGGGGAATCCAAGACCCATCCGGAAAATCCTTAACTTCCAAAAGTTCATCTCAGACTGCTCTCTCATAGACTTGGGTTTTCATGGTTCGTGGTTTACCTGGTGCAACCGGAGACATGGCGATGCCACTATCAAAGAAAGGATTGATCGGGTTATGGGAAATGATTCATTCTGTCACTGCTTCCCTTTTGCTCATGTTTTTCATATTGATCCGTTAGGATCCGATCACCATCTTTTGTTTGTTAACTTTAATCATCTTTCGAAGAATAAAATAAGACCTTTCAGGTTTGAGGATTATTGGATTGCTCATAATGACTTTTTGCAGGTAGTTCATGATAGCTGGAACGCGGGCAATTTAATCGAAAATCAATCTATCTCGCGGTTCACCCTATCATTAAATAACTGTCGGAGAATTCTTATTAATTGGAGCAAACAGAGTTTCCCTAACCGGAAAATGATGATTGAGACGTTAAAAGCACAACTAAGCTCTTGTCGCCAGGGGTACCAAAATTGGGAAAGTAAACGTGAGGAAACAGAACTCCTATGAAGTATTGAGGATCTAATGGACCAGGAGGAGAATTATTGGTGGCAACGTTCGCGCATCTCATGGCTCCAATCTGGTGACAAGAATTCAAAATTTTTCCATCTCTCTACTCTTATCAGAAGAAGGAAAAATTCAATCTTAAGCATTAAAGATGCAAATGGAGTGTGGACGAGAGACCAAGGTAAAATTAATACACTGTTCACAGAATTTTTCTCTAACCTCTTCTCTCCTTCAGGGCCAAGAAATCTAGCGGCGGCAATAAATCCAGTGAGAGCTAAGATTGATGAGGCCACAAATGATCTCTTACTTCGGCCAGTTACCAGTGAGGAAGTTCATTGTGCTGCCTTTGAACTAGGAGGCTCTAAGGCCCCCGGTCCTGACGGCTTCTCAGGTAAATTCTACCAATACTCATGGGCCGAGGTAGGGGATACTATTACTAAAATGGTGAAAGATTTTTTTGAATTGGGTCTACCGCTAGAAAATATCAATGGTACAAACATTACTTTAATCCCCAAGGTTGATAGACCAGAGACTGTTTCTCACTTTCGTCCCATTGGCCTTTGCAACTTCTCCTACAAAATAATTTCAAAAGTATTGGCCAACCGAATGAAAAACTGTCTTGATAATTGTATTTCGCCAAATCAAGGAGCCTTTGTTCCAGGTCGTTTAATTCAAGATAATATTGTCATAGCCCACGAAGTGTTTCATTATTTAAGGCGAAGGAATACTGGTAATAAGTATGAATTCGCTCTAAAAATGGACATGAGTAAGGCTTATGACAGGGTGGAATGGGACTTTTTGAGAGGTGTTTTACTCAAGTTTGGATTTTCCCAAAGATGGGTTAACCTTGTCATGACCTGTGTGGAATCTGTTCACCTTAACCTGTGCATTTCAGGGGAAAAAATTGCTTCAATCAAGCCGGGTAGAGGCCTCCGTCAAGGGGACCCCCTCTCACCCTACCTTTTCATACTTTCCCTGGAAGCCCTTTCGTGCATGATTAATAACTCTGTGTTACAGAGGCAACTTGAGGGGTTTAAACTCGGTAGTCTCTGCCCTCTACTATCACATATTTTCTTCGCAGATGATGCCTTGTTTTTTATGAATGCAGATGTCCAAAACTCTCAGGCTCTAGCAGGAATTCTTTGCAGTTACTGTACTGCATCTGGGCAACTTGCAAACTTGGAGAAGTCAAGTATTGTTTTCTCCGCCAATACCCCACCTCCACTAAGGTTCAACATCTGCAATATCCTTGGCATTGAGGAGAGCTCCGACCAAGGCAAATATTTGGGGATCCCTAGCGTTTGGGGGAAAACAAAACATCAAGCTCTTGCATATGTTTGTGAGAAAGTAAGCAAGAAGGTCATGGGATGGAGCCACAAACATTTATCGTTCGCTGGGCGGGAAGTCATGATCAAGGCCGTCATCAATTCGATTCCAGTTTTTCCAATGACATGCTTCAAGTTCCCAGTCAAGACGTGCAAAGAATTGAATAGATTGGTGGCAAACTTCTGGTGGGAAGGACAAAATAAAACGCATTGGGTGGCTTGGAATAAACTCACAACGCCTAAAACTGAAGGTGGCATGGGCTTCCGGGAATTCACTAGATTCAACAGTGCCTTATTAGCAAAGACAGCCTGGAGATTAACTCAAGCCCCTGATGCCTTGTGGGCTAAAGTACTTAAAGGGCTCTACTTCCCTAATGGAACCTTTCTAGATGCAGGAAAAGGACGTAGAGCATCTTGGTGTTGGTCAAGTATCCTAGAGGGAAGGGATTTCATTAAAAAGGATCTATGTTGGCAAGTTGGAAATGGGGCGTCAATCCGTATTTGGCAAGACCAGTGGGTCCCTTCCCTGCCCTGCCACAGGTTAGTTACCGATGATAAGGACCTTAAAAAATCAAATATAGCAGTGGCTACTATCTTATCGCCGGAACAACGATGCTGGGATACCTCCTCAATTCGGCGCAAAATTGATGATAGAGCCAATGACGCCATCACAACTATTCTCCTTCCTCGAATCCCTACTGCTGATAGATTGAGATGGACGGCCTCCAAAT
Source organism: Acacia acuminata (assembly GCA_019022655.1). Classification (NCBI taxonomy): domain Eukaryota; kingdom Viridiplantae; phylum Streptophyta; class Magnoliopsida; order Fabales; family Fabaceae; genus Acacia; species Acacia acuminata. The sequence continues at coordinate 146,397 of JAFJYI010000140.1, forward strand.
GTGGGGCCTATTCGGTCAAACTTGGCTATAAACGACAAATTCCTCCTCCAACCGAAACACCCGGTCAACTAGTTCCTCGTCTCCGATCCCCCGAGGCAATGTGGAAAAAGACGTGGAAAATAAAGGCCATCCCAAGGGTAGTAAACTTTATTTGGCGCACACTCTCTAACGCTCTAGCCACGAATGCTAATCTTTTGCGGCGTAAACGAGGAGCTCGGCGGTTTGTCCCATCTGTCAGCGAAGAGAACGAAACTATAGAACACCTGTTCTTTAAATGCACATGGGTACGGTGTGTATGGTTTGGCGATCGGCTATCCTTCAAAGTGGATCGGAGACTCTTCATAGCTTTAGACGTTGGTGGATGGAGATCATGAGTCCATCGAGCTCTCTTACCGATCTGGATATTGCACATATCACCGGGCCGCTATGGTATATATGGAAAGGACGCAATGAGAAGGTTTTTAATGACACTCTTCCGGATCCGGTTGGGGTGATTGACAAAGCATCTCTGTCCTCAATGAACTGCGGGCGTGTGTAACCCTCTCAAAGAGCCCGATGGAACCGAGTGTGCCGAAACCAATCACTAGTTGGTTGCGCCCCCGAGAATGTCCTTAAGGTTAACAGCGATGGGGCTTATCGCATCTAGGTGCCATCTCGCCGCACTTGGCATTATCTGCCGAAACCATAGAGGAGATATGCGGTGGGCTTTTGTGGACAAAATTAAATCCATTTCGGCATTCATGGCGAGGCTTTAGCTTTGCAAAGAGCACCGATGTTATGTCAAGACTGGGGAACAAGAATGTCATCTTTGAATCCGATGTCAATTACTCATACTTGCCTAGAAAAGAATCAACCCGATCTCGGTGAGTGGCGTCCTAGCGGAATACTTGCGAGACATCCTCGGTGTGCTCAAGTCGGAGGCCGGTTTCTCGTTTCGTTCACTCCTCGTCGGGGGAATAAAGCGAGATTTCCTTGCCGCATCTACTAATAAGGGGGTGTGCCCAATAGGGTGGGTAGAAATGCCCTTACCCCCTTTGCTTGCAATACATCGGAGAACGACGCACAGGATACTAGGGACGAGTCTTCAAGGTCCTCTGTTCAGCCCAGCCCGATGATCCGGGGTGATCTCTATTCATTTTCGCTTTAATGCTTAGTAGACATAGTCTATTTTTTCGCTTTTTGTCGGTATGGTTTGTTTTTTTCCTTTCGAGTCCTGTTACTTTCCTTTGGCTTTTTGATCGATGACCTCGGTTTGTTTTTTCGGCATTCAATGCCCTCCTTATGTATTCAGTTTCTTATCGTAATGAAATGTCCCTAGAATTTGAACAAAAAAAAAAAAAAAAACACCCTAGTCATTTTCTTTAATTTCATCATTCACTTTTCTTATTAATTATGATTAAAGGAGCATCAATAGAGGTAAATTTAAAAAAAAAAAAAAAATTTGACAAATATGTAAATTATATCTTATATTTGGACTATAACCAACTCCTTAAATAGAGAGAGAGAGAGAGTATTTAATTTAAATATCCCTTCTCACAAAAAACTCATTAAACCCGTTAAAGAATTTATGTAAAACCGTTTAAAACAATCAGATCACTTAAAGCCCATTATGATTCCAACATTCAGATCAAAGACATTAAAATTCATTAGAAGAGTTTACATTTCTGTTTACTGCCATCCCAGCATACTTTTCCTTTTGGGCTCTTTTAACAATACAGAATCACTTATTATTTAGACCCCACAATTTCAAACAAAGTGAAACTTCACCCACTCATTATTTTCAACATTTTGTCACATGCCTTATTAATTCCTTGGGTCAAAAAATAAAGGAAAAATCACATCAGGTTCCTAAAAATAAATAATTTTAAAAAAGTCCTATGACTTATAATGACAAGTGAAAGGCCACCGCTAACAAATTATAAAACTTTTATGATATTATTATTTTTTAATTGGGACTTGGAGTAATTTTCCTAACATAAATCTAAAAGCAACCAAATTAAAAACAAAAAAAAAAATATCTGAGACACAAAGGTCAAGACAACGTAAGAAGAAAAGGGAAAAAAAGGATGAAAGTATAGCTCTCCCTCCCTCTTGCCTTCATCATTGCCTCAATTTTCTATAGCTTTATCTCCCATCTCTTTCTACTTTCTTCTTCATTGTGTCCTCACCATCTTCCTTCACATCTCATTCTCTGATAATAATGGCATCTAAACTATTTCTCCTACCTTTCTTCCTCTTCCTCTCACACCTCCTCCTCCTTCTTCTTCAACCTCAACCATTTGTACAAGCAGACACCAAACTGATCCGCCAAACTTGCCAAAACACAAAGTACTACAATCTCTGTTACTCTTCCCTGAAATCTAACCCAACAAGTCCAAACGCAGACCCAAAGGGTTTAGCTCTGATAATGGTTCAGATTGGAAGGGCAAACGCAACGGCAACTTCTTCCTACTTGTCGTCTAAGTTGGTTGGGCCTTCAAACGACACTGTGTTGAACAGAGTCCTCAAGGAATGCTCAGAGAAGTATGGTTATGCTAGTGAAGCCCTTCAAGCTTCTTTGCAGGATCTGAATAATGAAGAATATGACTATGCTTATATGCGTGTCACTGCTGCTTCAGATTACCCTAATGTTTGTCACAATGCCTTTAAACGTTATCCCAGTTTGGTGTATCCTACAGAGATATCTCGTAGAGAAAAGGATTTGAAGCATATCTGTGATGTTGCTTCGGGGATTATTGATAATCTCTGGAATAATTAGATCAATCAATTAATGCCTTCTGTCTCCTTGTAATGCAGAAACATTATATCTTGTGTTAAATCTTTCTGAATCTTATAATCTTATGATATAAGCTTAAGGTTTATACTACTGTTTTCCCTCAACTCCAATTCATGCCATTTCTTGCTTTTTTGTGACAACCATTAGTGTTATTGACTGGTTTAGATCTGAACACCTAGGAACAGCTAAATAGGGTGAGTCTCGTAGCAAGAACAGCAAATGTTGCTACCGTGTGACCTTTGAAATGGAGGTCACGCGTCTAAACAAGGAAACAGCCTTTTTACTTGCAGAAGTAAGGTTGTGTATATCTATTTATTTCCTAACTCTACTTGATGGGAGCCTGTAAATAGGGTTTAGATCTGGGCATCAAAGCATGCCAAATGAAAAGTAGTTCTTCCAAATGAAGATATTTGAATTCCAAAAATTCAAATTAAAAACTAAGACCTTAGGGAAGGGGAAGGGAATGGAGTCTTTTTACTTAATCCAACTATTTCTTGTGTGTTTGGTGCAAAAACATAAAAGCAAGATCTAGGGAAAGAGATATATCCCTACCATGAGGGCCTAATTGGTTAGGTTAATCTTGATAATGCACTATGAAAAGCAGATGATAAGGATTATTATGCGTGTTGAACATCTCCCCACTAGTAGCAGTAACGTGTGAGTTGTTCAAATTAATGAGTTGAGAGATTGATGGGTCCATGGGATGTTACTGATTGTCAAAATTAACAAACTTGTTTGTGATTGGTTCACTTTCAGGACTGTATTATGAAGTGAACTCCCTTTTTGACCTTTTTAAGACCTGTCGTTTTTCTCCTTGAAAAAAGATCTTCGAAATAATTGATCCTACCAATGACTCATCACCTCTTTTGAATTTCTCTCATTTTCCTTCTTCAAAGTTCAAAGCCATATATCAGATAAAGAACTAGGGCTAGAGTAGCCCACTTATATCCTTGTAAAGTTGGAGCAGGTTTGTTTATATATATGGAGTATATATATCTCTATATATAATATAATCAAATCAAAGAGATGAACAAAGGTGCATCTATATTGCTGTCAATACAAAGGATTTATGAGCACATCGTTAAGTATTCGCTGTCAATATAAAGATTTTGATGGTGGACAATGTGTAAGTATTTGTGTAAATGCTCTTTTAATTTAGAGGATGAGTCACAGAAACCGAACCCGTTTAAACTTTTTTCTATTAAAAACAGGGATGGATAAAAGTAACGAAAGTAAAATGGGGCCTGTGACATGATGATTGAGCCCTACCAACCAGACCCCAATATCTTGTGTGCTTTTGGATTTCAAGAATTGGGAACAAGATTAATCATGACCACTGGACTACTAGTATCTCTAGTTTTTAGTATAAGGTATCAACTAATAATTCTCACAAACCAATAGAAATAGTTAAGTCAATAAAGTTGTCCTACAATTTAAGTAACTCATACTATTACCCCTATTAATTGCACTAAACTATTAATTATTACTCTCACCCACTACCCTTCCTAATTAGGGGCATATATGGCAAAAAATAATTAATGCTCATTAGAAATGAGCAAGTGGCAACTTCCAAAACCTAGGTTTTGTTAAAGTTTTGACAAACACTCCAATTTTTTTCCAAAATGATTTTCCACCCAAAACCTAGGTTTTGCCAAATCCAACTTTTTTTCACTTTTCACTTTTGAAAATCATTTTACAGAATTGTGGACCCCACCATAATTGGACAAAACCCCAAAATACCCTCAATATATACTCTGGTTCTTCTTCTTCTTATTATTATTTTTTTTTGCTCGAACTATACTTGAGAAAAAAAAAACTCTGGTTCTTATTATTATTTTTTTCGCTGAGCCACCGACGCCCCCTCTATTGGCAGAAAAAAAGTGAAATAAGAACTTTAGATGAGGTGAGAAGGCCCGGTTTTTCGGTGGCACTTTTTTATTGAGCTTCAATCTTTTTAATTATCTCATCGTTACACTTTTACTTTTTACAATTATTTTTCTATATAATTTATTAATACATATATATTTGATCTAATCTTTATCATGTTACATAATTCACTAATGGTAGAAATTTGTTTTTCTAACAATTTTATGTAATTTTTGGTATTTATTATTGAATATAATGTTTATGATATTTAAAATACAACTTTATCCTTTAAATGCAATTATACAAAAAGCTAATGTCTTTTTTGGTAAATTTGATTCCTCAAAAGCTAGATAAAAACATCCAAACACTATAGTTTTTTTCAAAATTATTCTCCAAAAATCATTCTCCAAAATCATTTTTCTAAAACCTAGGTTTTGGTAAATAGTGAAAATCATTTTCCAAAACAGATAACAACAAAGAGCAGCTATGGAGGATCCTGCAAGATCAAATACTTTCCTACACAGAAAGTCTTCACAATCCAAGCTAACTGCAAAACTAACATTGTTTTCAGAGATAAACAATCTCTCTCTAGTCTCTCCCTCTCACACAGGGAATTTGCAGAATAAATACTGAAAGCCAACTGTAACGTCCTTCTTTTAAGGCATAAACTGTAAAGGGGCTAGCTGTCTAAAGCTTCTTAAATCCGCTGGTAAAAGAACCAATGCTAACATTCACACATGAATTTTCGTCTTCTTTTTTGACTAAAAGCTGTATCAGAATAATCTTTGGATAGCTTTCTTGAGGAGAGCTAACACGATAACTTAAAAAAATTGAAGTAGAGAGAGAGAGAGAGAGGGAGGGATGATACAAAAGAGTTAATTACGTGTGAGTTATTATATTCAATTAGTTTTGAATAATCCTACTAATTTCTCACACTCCATGTAACTATGATTGATTCTTCTTCCCTTTTTTACTTTTGGCAAACCTTTTCTTTTCTTTTCTTTTTTTCCAAAAAAGAAAAAAGAAAAAATCGTCCCTTGATCTATGATTGGGTTATGTCTTACCACCTCAAAATTTGGGATTTTGCTCACTTTTGTTTTTTGAAATGCCTCATTTTGCGGCAAGTCTGAATCTGAATTGAATACCCTAATGACGGTAAGACTGGCCCACTATTACCGAAAGGTTTTAAAAAATAATTTATTATGTGTTACGCACTTTTTTTTTTAAAAAAAAAATAGAAATAGATTAAAACAATTTTATAAAAATATTTTCAGGAAAAATAATATGAAGCTGTCTATAATGAAATATTTCATATTGAGTGCATTTCCATTCACAAAGTTATCGTGTTTGTTTTCCTAAAATGTTTAGAAATCTCAATATCATAATTTAAAATTTAATTGTCTCAATTTCATTCCTTTAAAATTCCTTACGATATTTTTATTTTTTTCTTTCAAATATAGGATTAATAAGTTTTTATCATCAGTTAAAATATATATTATTAAAATCAAAATCAGTATATTTTTTATGCCGTATCCATATGCGCGCGCGCGCATTTCTATATGTGAAATTTGTCTTATGCTATACTATTTATACATTATTAATCTGACCTCTGATCTCATTGTATTTTGTCTAACATGCACTTTTTTTATATATAAAAAAACAAAAATTGGCATCCGTAATCCAAGAAAAAACATAATTTAAAAAATTTAAATGGTAATGAAAAAGACGTACACTTAAAAATTTATATTGAATTTTACGGTTTTTCTTTACATGTTTTATTTTCTAATAATAATATATTTTACCAAAATATGATTTATTAAAATGGCACCTGCAAAAATTCAGAATGAAAATAGAATTGATTTCGTTTTCATGGCGACTCTTTAATTCCGTGGTCGGTGAAGGAGCAAAATATGTGGCTTGATCAAGTTGCTGAGTCTGAATGTTGAACCTTAACAAATTTAGCCATAGAATTTACTTGAATTCAATCAATGAGATTGGAAATAACCAATTGCTTGGTGTGACAATATAAGTATAACCAATGTTCTTAATCCCGGATCCACCACTAAATGGTCGTAATCTTTGGGTGATGGTCGTCAATGAGTTCGAAATACCTGGTAATGAGATCAGTTAAATTATAATGATATTTAGATCAAACTAATGAGAAATTGAATATGAAATTATAATGATATTTTATTTTATTTTTTAAGAAAACTCAAGTGGACTGATTTACTACAATCCTGGTTCAGGGACATTTTCATAAAAAAAGGAATCAGCAAGACCATTCTTCGCCAGTCTGTCCGCCAATTGGTTTTGCTCTCCGATTGACTGAAGTTCCCAATTGTTTTTCGATTCAAACCGGCTGGTTTGATCTAAGTTTTAAATCCTGAAGTATAACAACTTCGGCTTCAAATCCAATTTTTCATGCTCGATCCAAGCAAAAAGAACTTGATGATTTACTCAGATACCAAGTTCGTGATCGACGTTGGTCCATCCAATGCATTGCCTAGTTCCTCATTCAATCAAATTGTAGGCCTGTTCATCAAAGGTTTGAGCCACTCTAGGTTTTGGGCTTTTAAAGACAAACTAGGCCTTGTTGGTTCTCAGACCCTAAATATACACAAGTGTGGGCTCAAAGCTGAAGCCCATTCTATCAATCAAGTCTATAGCGTTGAAAACTCAACAGGTCCAACCAGAGCTATCGGATGCAAAATCTCATATGGAAACTTATATAAAAGCAAAAAAAAAAAATTCTCATATGGAAACTGTAAAAAAGAGTTTGAAAAACAACCCTGACCTGCTGATAGTGATCAATTGAATTTATCGTGGAATCTGAATATGCATTTCTCACATAATCCCATAAAACTCCTTCCTCCTCCCTGGGTCTCAGATCCTATTTTCGGATTGATTTTGCCTGCCTTTTTCTTTGTTTCATTAAAGATATTGTCGTCTTTTCACACAGTTGAATTATATCGTTTCAAGGACTTGCCTGAAAATTAAAGATTTTAAGGGAATTTTACATCGTATTTTCTCTAACTTAAAACTTAAGACTTAAGTGCAAATTTTTTTTTAATTATAAATCATATTTGTTACGGACCGGCCCAAAAGCCTCCAAGTCCATAGCAAGGCCCAAGCGAGAAAGGCGTAATCCGCCAATCATGGCGGGAGAGCCAGAAATCCCGGCCAGCGGGGATTCATCCCAATCATATCAATCCACCGAGATACCCGTCCCATTTAGGAAGTATCTCGGATATCCGCCCCATTAATGACACGTCACATTAATGGGATATCGTCCAATATCCGCCCCATTAATGGCCCCCATTAATGGCGTGCCCGGATATTGCACCGTACGCCTCTATAAATATAGAAGGCGAGGTAACAAGGTACACACACTCTAAACCTAGACTATTTACCTACGGTCTCACCGTGCACACACAAGACACCCCTTTGTCGTGTACGGTGATCCCACGCTCTCCCGGTTATCTCCTTCATAGATACCCAGTGTCCGCCGATACATCCAAGATCAATCTACCGGCCCCCGGGCCGGACATCCGTGTTCTACACCGAACATTGGCGCCGACCGTGGGGACCATAAATTTCTATCCCCGTGACCATCAATGGCTCACACCGAAGCCACACGCAAAACCAAGCAATTGGGACCCCAAACGAGGAAAGCATGGTACCCCCAAATCAACCTCAGGCCGGCCGAGTCGACCTCGAGACCCGCCGGATCGGCCACGGACCCATGATGGACAATCCCGAGGAAAAACTCCGGAAGGATACGTTACCGACTCAGAAACCACCTCGCCTTCCCTCGACAAATCTTTGCATGAAGAATCCCCAAAAGACCACCCCCAGACGGACCCGATTCCGGACGCTCAGTACTAGACACCGACGTCCGCATACTAAGGAGAACCCAAGAGGCGATGATTCGAGATTCGAAAACAAGGAAAAGTTCGATCACCTCCAAAGGCGGGAGGATTTTCATGCTCGGAACAAATGATAGAGGAAAAGCTTGAAAACCTTTTTCAACGCGGAATCCGAAAAGCCCACGTAAGAGGAAGGAGGTTGTACGCTGGATAGCAATAGTCCGCGTACCGGCCCGAAACGAATCAACATCCGTGGTAGGAAAGAGGGGGACGGCAGGGGGAGCGAGACCGCCAACCAACCCCGAAAAGGCACAAAGAGGCACCTTTGCGGATCCGGGATAGGGAAGGCCGAGGCGGCGAGACCACCATGACGACGATAGGGAACCGGGAGAACCGAGATCGTGAACACGACTCGGACGAACTACACGAGGCGATCACTATGCCTCGGACACGAGGATCGCCACGGCGATATAAGATGAAATACTTGGCCGGCGCGGGAGGGACTCCATTCTCACGAGCTACGGCCACGGCTCCGCACTCCGAAGAATTTTGACCTAGCCGACCTCCCCCAATATGATGGGACCCGGGATCCACGTCATCACCTCGAGTTATTTGAAAAGTTAATGTGGGTAAGATCAATAGAAGGTCTGGTGATACTAAGACTCTTCTGGCCACGTTAATCGGGCCGGCCCACAAATGGTTGAGTTCGCTACCCAATAATTCCATTCGGAATTTTGAAGACCTTGGTCGTAAGTTTGAATTACACTTTGCCACCAAGAAGAAACAACCGAAATCTCAATTCACGGCGAGTAAAGTGAAGCAAAAGAAGGGCGAAACATTGCGAAAGTATCTCGGATCGGTTCGGAGATACGGCAATACAGTGTACGGTCCTTATCCGAAGAGGTCCATGTGCACCGCCTCGTCAACGGATGGACCGATGACGCGCCGGCCCGACATCTATGCAAGAATCGAGTATATTCCTTGACGGAATTCTATCGAAGCGAAGAAATATCTAGACGTCGAGCAAATGGAAATCGCCAATGCGGATGAGCCGGAGAAGGTAAGGAATTCATCACCTGAAAGGAGGGATCGACCGACAAACACAAGGCGGAACCTCGTAGACGTGGCAGAGAGAGCCGGCCCAGACCAGAGCGAACGGACAATAAGGGGAAGTACGGAAACTATACCCCCTTGAATGTCCCGAGATCCCAGCTGTGGAAGGAGGTCGCGCAGACCGAGATGAGGAAGGTGACCAAGCCAAAGCCTCTCAGAAACCGGTCCAATACAGACCGGGGGAAGTTTTGCAGCTTCCACGACTGTCCCGGTCACACCACTGACGAATGCTACGAACTCAGGGATGCTATTGAAAAATTTGTAAGGGAAGGGAAACTACGCCAATACGTCATCAAAACTCAAGGGAAATCTGGCAAGCGGAATGGTAGCCGCCGAAGCAGGAGTCCAGCCATGAACGCTTCGGATTCTGAGAAGAAGCGGAGAACCGGCCCTCCAGAGGGCTACCCGGACGCCGATCTCCAATGCACTGGAATCAGTGGCGGCTTCGGAGGAGGTGGAGATACAATAAGTCAGCGCAAGAAATACCTGCGAGAGGTGTTAACGGTAAAAGAGGTGCCGAGGTTCAAGGGCACGTCGTCAAAACCGAAACCACCCTTGGTCTTCACCGACGAGGAGCTCAAGGAGGTTATTCCGGGCCACCAAGACGGATTGGTCATCACCGGATCGTCGTAAACCGCGGTCAAACGGATATTTGTCGACGGTAGTTCGGCCGACATAATAAGCCGGGATGCATACCGAGAATGCACCTCGATGTCGAAGACCTAAAGCCATGCAAATCTACCCTCATCGGGTTCAATGGAGAGCGTTCCTTCCCAAAAGGATATGTCGACCTCGACCGACTTGGGAACTAAGGAAGCCTTCAAATCGGGACGGGTAAGGTTTGTAGTGGCGATTTCCGCTCCCCTTATAACATTATATCGGGCCGACCCACTATACACGGTTGGGATATGCCGGCATCCACCAAGCACCGTAAATTGAAAATGATCAATGATCGAATCGGGTGGTTGAAGTGTCGGGGACCCGAAAGCGTCGCGGCAAGTGTTACTTCCGAAGCCCTCCGTGTAGAGGAGGAAAAGACGTCATCCCCGCCACGGCTTCAAACCAACGAGGTAATGACTAATGACGAAAAGAGGGGCGACCCGGCAATCGGTCAACATGGTAGAACTAGACCTCCGTGAACCGAGAAAACCCACGCCCGAGCCGGAAGGAGAGTTGGAGGAATTAATCCTCGGGACGGACCCTCCAAGACAACTAAAATCGGCGGGGACATGGACGCAGAGATCAAGGCAAGGCGATCAAATTTTTAAGGCAAAACCGGGACGTCTTCGCTCGGACGTCGGCCGAAATACCCGAGATCGACCCACACTTCGTCGTCACAAGTTAGCCATATGGTAGGGGTCGAAACCAAGTGGCCCGAAGAGGAGAAATATCTCGACGACGGGCGTAAAGCCCTTGAGAGTCACATTGAAGAGCTCCTTGCGCCGGGTTCATAAGGGAAATACAATACACGACCCGGCTCTCTAACGTGGTCATGGTGTTAAAACCAACAGCAAATGGAGGGTGTGCACCGACTACACCAATCTGAATAAAGCATGCCCCAAAGACTCCTTTCCCATGCCCAAGATTGATCGCCTAGTGGATAACTCGGCTACGGATACCAACCGCTCTCTTTTATGGATGCCTACTCCGGTACAATCAGATCGCTATGCACCCCGACGATCAAGAGAGAACCGCCTTCATGACGGGTAAGGCGAACTATTGCTACAACGTCATGCCATTTGGATTGAAGAATGCCGGAGCTACATACCAACGCATGATGAATCGAGTCTTTGAAGATCAAATCGGTCGTAATGTGGAGGTATATATAGACGACATGATAGTGAAGTCAAAACACCCGAGCAAAGACATCCGGATCTAGAGCAGACGTTTGACAAATTAAGACAATACCGCATCAGGTTGAACCCGGCGAAATGTGCGTTCGGGGTGCCCGCTGGCAAATTTTTGGGTTTTATGTTGACCAATCGAGGGATTGAGGCCAATCCGGACAAATGCAAAGCCGTGCTAGATATGCGGGCCCCCAACTCCAAGAAGGAAGTGCAAAGAACGACAGTCGCTTGGCGGCCCCGACAAGATTCCTACCGAGGTCACCGAGAAAGCTCTACCTTTCTTTAAATTATTGAAGAAAGAAACCCAGGGAGGATGGAATACGGACTGCGAGACGGCCTTTGAAGAAATTAAGAAATGCTTGGCAACCCCGCCGGTACTAACAAAGCCGGATCAGGGGGAGACCTTGTTCCTATACCTCTCGGTAGGTGATGAGGCGGTAAGCGCCGCCTTGGTAAGAGAAACCGAGGCCGGACGACAGGACACCCATCTACTTTGTGAGCAAAGCATTACAAAACGCCGAGCTCGATATCAAAAGCCGGAGAAAATGGCATTCGCATTTCGACAACGGCAAGGCGACTTCGCCCATACTTCCAGTGGTCATCGGATCGTGGTCGGACCAACCGGCCGATCGCAGATTTTGCACAAACCGGATTTGGCCGGACGGATGACGAGCCGGGCGATTGAATTATCCGAATTCGACATCACCTTTGAGGCACGGCAGCAATCAAATCACAGGCATTGGCGGACTTCATCGTGGAATTGACTCCGGTCATGACCGACAATGAATTTCGGAGGGTATTTGTTGACGGGTCTTCAAACTTAAAAGGCGGAGCAGAGTCATTGTGGAAAGCCCGAGAGGGAATCGCTACGAGCATTCCCTCCATCCGGAATTCCCGACCTCTAACAATCAAGCCGAGTACGAGGCCCTCTTAGCCGGATTGACTCAAGCTAAAGAAAGCGGAGCCGGCGGGTTAAGGTGTTCACCGACTCACAACTCGTCGCCGCACGTATCGATGGCGGCTATCAAGCGAAAGGCCCTTTGTTGGCCAAGTACTTAAATAGAGCAAAAGAGGTAATGACGGAATTTGAAGAAGTCATTGTCTCTCACATTCCAAGAGAAGAGAACGCCCGGCCGATATCCTCTCCAAACTTGCAAGTACCAAAGGTCCCGGTTCTCATAGAACTGTCATCCAACGAGAATTTGGCCGAGCCCACGTGCATCATGACTATCTCGTCCGCCTCGGTTGGAGAAAACCAATTGAAGATTACCTTGAAAGAGGGATCATTCCCACGACTCTACCGAAGCCAAAAAGTTGATGAGAGAAGCCGCCATTTACACTATGGTCGATGATCGCCTATACCGGAAAGGAGTACACGCCCCATGATGCGATGCCTCGGCGAGTCCGAGTCAAGGTATGTCGACCGAGATACATGAGGGATGCAACGGCCAACACATGGGCGGCAAGGCGCGGCAAGGAAGGCATTGCGAGCCGGCTATTATTGGCCCACCATGATGCATGACGCCATGGAGGCCGCCAAGCGGTGTGACGGTTGCGAAACACGGCGGGATCTTATGGCCGCCGCCTACGTAGTTAAAAGGGATGCCCGCTCCCCGGCCCTTCTACAAGTGGGGAATGGATATTCTCGGACCATTTAAACCGCACCCGGGACGGCTCAAATGGCTCATTGTCGCTTGACTACTTCACCAAATGGATTGAAGCGGAAGCATTAACTACAATCACGTCGTCCGGGATTATGAAATTCGTTCGTCACAATATCTTCGCTCGGTTCGGGATACCTGAAGTCGTCACCGACAATGGAACCCAGTTCACGGACCAAAGATTCCGTGCCTTAATGTCCAACCTCGACATCAAACTACATTTCTCCTCCGTCGAACATCCCAGTCTAATGGCGTGCCGAGTCCGCCAATAAGATCATTCTCGACGGTTTAAAGAAACGCATGCTAAAGGCCGACTCTAGTTGGACCGAACAACTCCACGTTGTTCTCTCGGGGATACGGGACGAGTGTGCGTGACCTCTACCCAGAAACTCCCTTCCGGCCGACATATGGATGCGAAGCAATGATTCCGGTGGAAATCGGGCGGCCATCGTGGAGGAAGATCGAGTCGGACAAGAAGGACCGCATCAAATGACGACGCCTTAAAGACATCTCGGACCCGATAGATGAGATCCGAGTCACGGCTCATTCCGGGAACTTGCCGCCAAGAAGTTACTCGCGGCCAAATATAATCGCAAGGTTCGGCCACGATCCTTCAACCGGGGTAACTTGGTACTTCGGAGGGCCGATATAGGTAATAAGAACTCCCGAGACGGAAAACCGGCAAAGCAACCGGGAGGGACCGTATCGGGTTAAAGAAAAGCGGACGGGGGCATATGTTCTCGAAACTTTGGCAAGAAAGCCGGTTAAAAGGACATGGAACGCCGATAAGTTGAAAATCTACTACGCCTAGCCCAAGTCTACGGCTCGGTCATTTCCTACTTTCTTTCATGTTTTTTGATTGCTTTCCAACTTTCCCTTGCTTTGCATTTGAATAATTTATGACCATTTGTACGCTCTTTAGAGCCGCTTTATTTAATGAAGGAATACCTCAAAGAGGAGGCGCCAACGTGCACGATTATTTGCTTAAGCTTGAAGCCGAGGCCACAAAGCCCTAAGCAAAAACCCGACTCCGAGGTACTTATACCCGGTCGAAACGAAAAACATCTAGATGTATGACACCGCCGTTGTACTCCGACGCGCATAGGTAAGAGCTCCTTAAAAACGCCATACGTGGCCTTCGCGAAATTGACGCGTCAACGCTCGCCCGATTTAAGAAGGCAGGCGTCATCCCGACCCGATCAAGTCAAAATGTCCGATCCGAGGTACTAGACACCTCGGTCGACATGTGATGCCTCGCCCTTAAAACGGTTCCTACCATCTTTTTCGGCTATTTAAGCCGGGATGAGGCGGTGCGGTTAAGTGAACACCCCCGAGGGTACGACATACAACCTGTCCCACTCTCCCACACCGCAGTGTTGGTCGAGTACACGACTTGTATATAATGCAGTCAATAAATTTCAAACAATGAAATTTAAGAAACTGGCAGAAGGGCGGATAAATAAATTCCCCATAAGTCATACAAAGTTACGGCACGAACGCCGGAGTCAATAAAGTACAAAGGCACGTACGCCCACTAACAATAAAGATTAAAGCTTAACTAGAAGGACCGGCCTCGGGAGCACTCCCGGTCGCCTCACTCTCCGCATCCGACTCTCCCCTTCCGCACCCGGACGCGGTGGCGAAGGAGGTTGATACGAAACCAACGTTCCGTCTTCCACAAAGGCACGGAAGTCGTAGTCCGTCCAAGTTAAGCTCCGTCTTCGGATTCAAAAGTCGGATCTGCTCCAAGCAGTGCATTCTCGAAGCAATCGGCGGCGGTCCGCTTTAGAAGTTCGTCGGACTAAGCGCTCCGTCGCGATACGCCGAGCCTCCTCGACGGCTTTAACCTTATCAAACAACGAACCGCGCTGTTCTTGCGGGTTTTCACCACGCCATACTTTCGCTCGGCGCTTTCGGGCCGGACACACTCGAGGCGACTTCTCCGCCCCTTCTCGTGCCTCGTTGCATATCGACTCCACCTTAACGAACGCCTCCTTGGCAAAGATCCCGTTCAGCGGGCGGCAAGATCCCGCTCCTCCTCCATAAGGCGCGGCTTGGCCTCGGCATCGGCTAATGCCTTTTTTACGGATGCCGCCTCGGCCCAATGCCTTCTCGGGTTGGCCTCAACCTCGGCCCTAGCCGCTTTCCGTCGTGCGTTCTCCGTGTCGCCCGGAATGTACTTCTCCCTTACAATCATATAGGCCTGGGAAACCTATGGATTTACACAAGTACCGCTCGCGGCGAGCACCTCCTCAAAGACTAGGAGGGGACAAGGCCCGGCTCTCCATAAACTCCCGAGGGGGGAGAAAAGCTACATCCAGCTCCTTGGTCACCCCCTTTTCAAATACAAAACTCCGAGGAAGCATGGAAGAAGGACGTACGGGCACAGTTGAAGGAGGAGGAGGAGGCGGAGCGGTCGAAGACGCTGGAAGAACCGAGGCAGAAGGGACGGTCGCGGCCCCAGTAGCTGCAGCTTCACCCTCCGAGACGACAACCTGCTTCCCCTTGGAAATGGCTGGAACCCCCGCCTGAGGGGATCCGGAGGGCACGGATGGGGCCGAAGTCTCGACACCGGACACCTTGGCCTTCTTGGCCACAACGGGGCATCGGCCTCGGGCATGGTAGCCTTGGTAGCGGCAGCCGCGTTTCCGAGACCGACCGCTCGAAGAAACCGCGCCGGATTCACCTTCTTCAAGTAGCCGGGAAGGGCCTTCATGTCTTGGGTGAAAAGGACAGTAAAAAGAAATCAGCACTAAGCACAAATTAGGCGGCCAATATACAAAACACGACTAAAGGAATAAAGAGCATGGCAAACGGGGACTCCTACAATTCGAAGGAATTGGCCTAGATCCCTCCCCGGATATGAAAAAGGCCGCACTCGGGATGCCATAATGCTCCACGAAGGCGTCCAATCTTGGGACGTGAGGAACCATCTCGGGTAGCGGGTCCTCTTGAGAGATCTCGGAAGGACGAGGGGCGGCCTTGTGATGATTCTCCACCCAGTATAAAGGGAAGCGCCACCCCACATCGGCAGCCTCGACCCCCTTCAGAAACCAAGCCGGCTTACCGGGTACGGCGACAACCTTAAAAAAGGCACTCTTAAACCGCTTAAAAGATTCTGAGAAAGGCTTCATGAGCTTTCGGTCGGGATTAACGCGGAGAGACACTAGCCCTTTTAACTTGTCACCTTCCTTAGGTGTGCCAGGGGTAAAAGGGCCGAAATAGTAGAAGAAGAGATTGGTCGAACAAGGGATTGGAACCGGGTAGGAACGACACAATTGCTCGAAGGCTACTGTGTAAGCCCACCCGTTCGGATGAAGTTGAGACGGGGCCGGCCTCGAGTGCATCGGGGCAAGCATTTGAAAACGGGTGAAAGGAAACCGGACACCAACCCGTGTAAGGTAATCCCGATAAAAATGAAAGAAATTGGGACCGCCTACTTCTCGTTCAACACAAACAAAGCTCGTCGACTTCCGGCGGCGTAGGGACGCACCCTCCATGGTGGGTAGGTCTAACCGGGCAATATCCTCGTCCGACATAATGGACCGGGTCTTCAAGACCTCGGGGACACCCTGGGATACCTACGACACGGGGCCTCGGGTGGACTAGAAGAATCCGATGTCTCGACCTCGGCCTTTTTCTTTGAAGGCAAAGATTTTGAGCCATTAACCTATAGGCAAAATAAAAGGAAATTAGCAGAGTTGGAAATACGGAAAAACAGGATTAGAAGGCAAAACAGACGGCGGACTCGGACGAAAGGGCACGCCGGAAGGGGGACCCAAAGGACGCCGATGCCGGCAAGATCCAATAATCGAGGTGGCCCGGAAGTCTTCGCCGCGCGCAATGTGAAATGAACTCTCAGCCAAGCAGTCCCAACAGGGGCCGAGATAATCACCAGGATAAGGGTCCAAACTTGCAGGGGATGGACCCTCACGGAAACTGATCGGTTGGGCCGTCAAGGCAGGAGCACTAGAACCGGTAAAAGAACCTACCCCGGCCCGGAAAGGTGAAAAGGTAGGACGGTGTTTGCCGGAATTCGAACCATGGAAGGTGACAAAGCTCTAGCAGATATGGGTTGAGGCCCATTCGCCCGAAGAACCATTCCCACCTCGACGAAGAGGTGCTAACCTCTCTGCTTTCCGGAGCTCGGTCCCAAGAACCCGCAAGAAGCTCTCGGGTAACGAGCGCGAAGAAACTCCTCTTCCTCGGGGTGAGCGTTGTTCGACTCTAAGGAAAGGTCTATGTCTATCCATCGAAAGAGGAACTAGAACCTAAGGACTACGAGACTTCACGTCAAAGGCAAGGAGCATATAGAGCGAACACGAAACTAATCTTAAAAGAAAGCTCGAAGGCCGGGAGAATGGGAAAACAGAGGAAAAACCGAGATTATCTAAACAAGACGAAGTATGCCGTAAAAGAGTAAAGGCAAGGACGGAAAATACCTGAGTAGAAACAAAGAAGATGACTTGAACGAGTGAAATGTAACGAAGAGGATGACTTGAACGACCAAATTGTAGGACAATGGAGTTCTCAAGGGAAAGAAACTCGGAGCAAGTTCACTACAAGATTGTATGCGTGAAATAGTGAAAAACGCAAATATAAAACAAAAACTGCGAAGAAGGAGAGGAACGCCGGGGCATTTCGGTCTTTAAACATGGACACGATGGGAAATGCACGACATGATGAAGGAGCATTAAATGCGCACGCTAATCGGCACACGGAACGGCGCGACGTATGCACCCTTTCCAATCGGGACACGCCAGGTGTGAAAGACACAATGATGGCGCCTACGGAAAGAAGACCAAACGGTTTACCCGCGAACAGGGGACTTACAATCTAAATCCGAGGCCGCCTAATGTGCCCCGGTGCCGGGACGGCCCAAGGCACCATCCAGGGGAACATCACGGGGGTAAGCCGCGGCATAAGGAGCCGGCCGGACAAAGCATAGGCCCGGCCACACGCCGGACCGGGAGTATCACACACCTCGGCCGTCCAACAACATGAACAGCCAAAGTCGGGGGCAATCGTTACGGACCGCCCAAAAGCCTCCAAGTCCATAGCAAGGCCCAAGCGTAAGGCGTAATCCGCCAATCATGGCAAGAGAGCCAGAAATCCCGGTTAGGCAGGATTCATCCCAATCATATCAATCCACCGAGATACCCGTCCCATTTAGGAAGTATCTCGGATATCCGCCCCATTAATGACACGTCACATTAATGGGATATCGTCCAATATCCGCCCCATTAATGGCCCCCATTAATGGCGTGCCCCGGATATTGCACCAGACGCCTCTATAAATATAGAAGGCAGGTAACAAGGTACACACACTCTAAACCTAGACTATTTACCTACAGTCTCACTGTGCACACACAGCACCCCTTTGTCGTGTACGGTGATCCCACGCTCTCCTGGTTATCTCCTTCATAGATACCAGTGTGTCCGCCGATACATCCAAGATCAATCTATCACCGGCCTCACGGGTCGACATCCGTGTTCTACACCAGAACAATATTTATGATATATTATTGGCGGAATAATAGATAGTAGATAGGTAGATTATACGGATTGAAAAATACATAAGATGTTTTTAGAAGGGATAGATTATTTTCTTATGGGAATAGTGATATCAAAATAAATGTACAGTGAATTCAATATGACAAAATGGAGAGACTATTTTCATTCTTAAAACTTTGACTTTAGTAATTATTGTCGTGAAATTTGCAAGTTGAGTTATTAAATTCATTACTTTTATGTTTGTAGTTTATAAATTAATATCTTCTTTTATAAAATCATGTTAACTCATTTTTAAATCAATGCTAGCCACAAATTCAATTAAATTCATGAGTTAACTCCTTGAGGTTACATTTTTTCTAATTTATAAAATTGTGTCGATTCACTTTTAAACTCATGTCAAATTTTTAAATTTAATTATGTCTAATTACTTCATATATGAGCTTTATAAAAGTTTCTTTATTGAGTATGATAAATCATGAATATTGATAGATTTAATTTTAATTATTTATATTTAAAATATATTTAAATCAAATTATTTTAATTTTGTATTTTAATTATTTAATAATATATTTTTAATAACTCTTTATTGATAAAAATAAACTGAAAGCTTAAGTTTTTTTTTTTTTCTCTTTTTTGATATAAACTGAAAGCTTAAGTTCCTGTCACAAAATTTAAAACTGAGTATAACAACTTTAGGCTCATATCTGCTGAATAAGGTTGAAGGTAGACCTGTTCAATGCAAAGGGTATTCTAAGAAAATTTTTATATATTTTCCCGGACAAAAACCTAGTACAAAAAGGAAAAGAAATAACATAGTTCAAAAATATTAAATAAAAATTCATTTTTAATTTTTAATTATATTTAATTTTACATTTTTTGAAGTTCTTTGGAAAGAGGTCGATGAAGACCTAAACGAATGCTCAATAAGGTTATATCACCATGATCCTATTTATAAGTTTATTTTAACTAAACATACATATCAAGAAAAAGGTAGTTAGCTCAATAATTATGGGGTAAATTTTCAACTTTACCCTCATTTATGAATGTGTATCTTTCAACTCTTTCTTTTCTCTCTATTTTTATTGATATAATTAATATGTGCAAAATTATCATAATCTTATTTATTACCTGAAAGAGGACTTATAAATAGGACCAATTTTTTTTTATTTATCAAAATGGACTTATAAAATAGGACCAGAGTGGTATATAATGATCTTTTAGTTAATAATTTATCTAAAGATTTGACCTTAGATGACATCATGACATTCATGTAGCCAACCTCACCTAATGAAATAAGACTTTATTATTATTGTTTATTTAATTTTACAGGTTTTTGTACTTGTTTAAAATCACAATTGGGATCCCAAAAGTGTTTATTTATGTAAATCGAGACAAAAATCCTTTCACACGCTTAGCGTCTGTTTGGGATAACTTCAAAAGCTCAAATAAGTCCATCAGAAGACCAACGAAGGTAGAAGCTAGATTATTGACTGTTTGACATAATTTCAAATCTTGATGGGCATCAGGCTTTAAAGCCACTTTTTTTTATAAAGCCACTTCTCTTTGTTTCAGACTTTAAAGCCACTTCTGCTACCCTTATTCCAAACATAAATCACATAAAAAAAGTCCATCGAAAAAAAAGTTAATTAAGAAAAGTCTATCAGAAACAAAAGTAATTTCTACCATTACTATTCCAAATTGCAAATCTGATTGAAAAGCTGCTTTTGAAGATTGCAATCGCAATTCCAAAAACTCCCACTAAAGGGTTAAGTAACATTTTGTGTGCACCGGAAGTAATTTTGTCCCGAAGTTTTTTGAGTTAATTTTGCCCGAAAGTTTTTTGAGTTCAATTTTGCCCCTCCGTTAAAACCCTAATAGTCAAGCTGTTAGTTGACCGTTGGGGTTATTAACAAATGGGCAAAATTGCTACAAACAAAAATTTCTCGGAGCAACATTACTTAAAAAAAAAAAAAAACTTCCATGGTAAAATTGCTTCAAAAAAACTTCTAGGGCAAAATTGCTACTTAACACACAAAAAATGTTAAAACTGCTATTTATGATATCACATATTCTTAATTCTTATTTATATAATATCTAGGGATGGAAACAGGTCAGGCCAACCCAGGCTTCACCCTCTACAGGCCTGTTCAGCAACAAAGTGGCCTAAGCCTGGCCTGTGGCCTATTAGAGGCCATTTTTTCAGCCTGAGCCTGGCGCTGTGCCTATTAAGGAGGTCTATATTTTTAAAAATTTTATAATTAGGTTAATAGGCCACGGGCCTTATTGAAAAATAGGTCTACTTTAAACAGGCAAAAAATAGGCCTATTTTAAACAAGCCAAATTACATAAATCAACAAAGGAAGAGATAAAAAAGGGTTACATTTTCATTAACGAGTTATTGCAAAATTAAATATTAAATATAAAAAAGGTTAAGTAGCATTTTTGCCCCGGAAGTTTTTTTTGGGAGCAATTTTGCCCCTCCGTTAAAAACCCTAACAGTTAATTGTTAGTTGACCGTTAGAGGGGCAAAATTGCTCAAAACAAAAACTTCGGGGCAACATAAAAAAAAAAAAACTTAGGGGCAAAATTGCTTTGAAAAAAAACCTTTAAGGGAAAAATTGCTTTGAAAAAAAAAACCTTCCAGGGCAAAAATTGCTATTTAACCCAAAAAAATGTTAAAACTGCTATTTATGATATCACATATTTTTAATTCTTATTTATATAATATTTAGGGGTGGAAATAGTCACTGGTTGGCCCAAGCTTCACCCTTAACGAGGCTAGGTTTGTTAAGCAACAAAGTGGTCCGAGCACGTCCGCGGGCCTCGTTAGAGACAATTTTTTTCGGTCGAGCCGGCCTATGCCCTATTAAGGAGGCCTATATTTTTAAAAATTTTATAATTAGGTTAATAGGACCACAAGCCTGATTGAAAAACAGGTCTAATCAAACAGGTCAAAAATAAACTTAATTTAAACCGGCCGAATTACATAAAACAACGAAGGCAGAGATAAAAAAGGGTTACATTTTCATTAACGAGTTATTACAAAATTAAATATTAAATATAAAAGAAGGTTAAATAGTATTTTTGCATTGGAAGTATATGGCCAAAAGCAATTTTGCCTTGAAAGTTTTTTTTTTTTTTTTTTACGAGCAATTTTGCATTGAAGTTTTTTTTTTTTTTTTTTTTTTTTTTTGCGTAATGTTGCCCCAAAAGTTTTTGTTTGGAGCAATTTTACCTCTCCGTTAACAACCTTAATGACCAACTAACGGTCATAATAATGGTTGGTCAAGTTACCGATTAGGGTTGTTAACGGAGGGGCAAAATTGCTCCAAACAAAAAATTTCGGGACAAAATTGACCCCAAAAAATTCAAGGGCAAAAATGTTTCTAGGGGTGTACTTCCGGGACAAAATTGCTACTTAACCCCCACTAAAATGGCACCTGCGAAAACTGGGATGAAAATAGAATTGATTGATGGGGCTAATTTAGTAATTCGGCATGGGCCAAAATTTAGCAATTTGGTAAATATATTATAGAAGACTATTATTTCTTGCAGAAAGCGGTTTCCCGCCAACTGAGAGAAGCGAGCGAAGATCCCCTTCGGCTTGTGCTGTGCTTGCTTCTTCGTCTTCCCGAAGCTGAAGTCATCTCAAGAAACTGAGGAATGCGGGGTGGAACTTTGCAAATAAACTGGCATGAAACCAAACCAGTCCTTTCCCTTGATTTCCACCCACTCACCGCCACTCTCGCCACCGGCGGCGCCGATTTCGACATCAAGGTCCGTCTTCCAATTACTCTCTCTTCATTCTTATTTCTCGACATTTTTACTCTAGGATTAAGCGGGAAACTAAATTTTCCTTGTGTATAAGATTGATGATTGTTTATTAGTCTTATTGTCCCCTTGACAGAATTTGGGATTTGGGGTTTTCGTGGGTCAGATTAGAACTCGGACTTAAATGGTTAAAAATTTCGGAAAAAAGATATTTTTATTATTTATGTTTCGGGAGTTTGTGTAGTTTATAAAGAAAATGTCACTGAGCTCCTCTCTACTTTTGATTATGAGTTACGTTATTTGGTTTTTGTCCGAACAAGAAAATTGTCAATTATACGACGGTTAATGGTAGATTGTTCTTGTTATAATTGTGTAAACATCATCAGTGCTTGTTGAATTGGTTTACAGTTCGTTAGAATAGAATAAACTACTATAGCGATATGAATATTTCGTAGTTTTTTTAAGAAATGTGTTTAAAATTATATTTTCATATCTAAATGTCTTCTTTTTATTTATAAAGATAGGATGCTTGAGCTGTACCTTTGATCTTGTACAATAGCGGTGGATGTATAGCAGACACTTTTTTTTTCCTTAATTATTCATTATTTATTTTAAAATCTTTGACTTACCTTAATTTGGAGAATAATTTGAACCAAGAAATGCCATCTTTGTAAGGGAGGAGGAGATACTATATGGACTATGTAGACCATTGATCTCAGTAATATTGTTGAATAGAATATCCCTGGTATCTGTAACCTTTGTTCAATTTCCCATATATCAGCATGTGACATTTTTTATTATTCACCTGACTTATGTTTCAGTGCATTGCTTTTGAAAAATGCAAATGAGACTTTTCCTTCTCTATCTGACACTGCTTCAATAAATGAACATGTTAAAACAACGCCTCTTGAAAATTTCAGCATGTTTTATTTTTTGGATTTCAGCAGCGACTAACTATTGCTTCGTAACTTATATTTCCAGCTTTGGTCTGTAAAACCTGCAGAGGCACAAAAGAAACTACCTGTAGTGTCCTATCTGAATAGCTTGTCTTACCATAGTTCAGCTGTAAATGTAATTCGCTTCTCCTCTTCAGGTATGTTGGTATTATTGGTTTTATCTCCCTCTCCCCCCACTCAGGATTAATAGCTGTTTCACTAAATAATGTTCTATTAATTATTTATAAGAAAATTTATCCTGGACCGAAGTATTTGACACTGTATTAGTTATTTTGATACATGGTGACCTCCAGTGTCTGAGCTATCAGGATCCTAAAATGTTATCTCTGTGTACACTATAGAGTTCATTGGCAGTTTGAAAGAGTTTCCTCATGGAAATGGGTTCCACTTGCCTTTAGAAACCTCCAGAAAATAGCAAGCAGCTTTAACTAGAGTTGATAGGTCTATAATTCTAATTTTTGTCCTTTGTCCCTTTTCCTGATTAAGTTCACAGACTCTGAAGCACTATTTTCTTCTCTTGGTTACTGTCTGATTTGTATTTTGCCCAAGAAAAAAATTGGGTGATGTTATCTGCTACTAAGAACAATATTTTGCGTGATGCAGGGGAACTCTTGGCCTCTGGCGCTGATGGTATGTTTTTGTCTGCCTAATTGAACTGCTTTAATTGTTTAAGATTGTGATAATATAAATAAGTGATGTTTCTGGACTGGATTTTCCTTATTTTCAGGAGGTGACCTTATAATATGGAAGTATCATGTGACAGATACAGATCAGACATGGAAGGTCCTCAAGATGTTAAGGTAAGAGGCCTTTGATTTGATTCACCTATGATCCCAGCATATACTATAAATATAATGTACAATAAGCGGTATTTTGGTTTGATATATTTTTTATTTTATGTGAATTTTATATTTCTGTATATGATTAAGATTTTAAAATCTAGTCAACCAACTATTTCTCTATCTTTTTATTCATGGTCTTCTTTACAGTATTGATGTATGGCTACTTTATTTCTGAAGGCTATGGTATAGAAGCAAAGAATATACTCGACGTTAAAACTATAAATTATGATATAACTGCTCATCAGCCCGAGGGCACTAAAACAGTTTTCCCTTTCGGTTTTTCTAATGGG
The DNA here is from genome assembly GCA_019022655.1 of Acacia acuminata. Taxonomy (NCBI): domain Eukaryota; kingdom Viridiplantae; phylum Streptophyta; class Magnoliopsida; order Fabales; family Fabaceae; genus Acacia; species Acacia acuminata. Next base: position 170,899 of record JAFJYI010000140.1, read on the forward strand.
TTTCTGCTTCTAATAAATATATTTTAAAGATCAGTAGCTTTTTCCCTCCCTTTAACTAATTTTAGGCCCATTACTTTCCTTCTTATCAAGGATTTTCTGTGAAACAGGTCTCATCACAAGGACATTCTGGACCTTCAATGGTCTCCTGATGGCACACTTTTAATTTCTGGGTCAGTTGATAATAGTTGCATTATCTGGGACATTAACAAAGGTGAGAATGACAACAAATAATTGCACCATGTTCCAATCATGATGCTTTGACTCTGGTAGAAGGCAATTGAAATGCTTTTGTTATGACATCTGCTGATCATATCTTTGTTTATGTTACTGATTGCACTAATTTTTTTTTTCGTCTCAGGCACCAATCTTCAGACGTTGGATGCTCATGCCCATTACGTTCAAGGAGTTGCATGGGATCCTCTAGGGAAATATGTTGCTTCTCTTAGTTCGGACAGAACTTGCCGAATTTACATTAATAAACCTAAAAAATCTAAAGGAAGTGGGAAAATCAATTATGTCTGCCAGCAAGTTATTTCCAAGGCAGTACATCCATTACTAGATAATTCTAAGGTTAAGATAAATTGAATCGTATTCCTTCTTTAAATGTATAGATTGATTTTTCATAAGATGAACCTTGAAGTTTTTGGAATGCAGACAACAAATTATCATCTTTTCCATGATGAGACACTGCCATCTTTTTTCAGAAGACCAGCCTGGTCTCCTGATGGCTCGTTTCTTGTTGTTCCTGCAGGTAATAACTTGACCAAAATCTGATTCAATTTATTTTTGAATTTTTGTCTCTTCACAGTAACATATAATTCTATCTCTGGTTTTATGGGTCAGAGTTTGTGATAAGCTGTTTGCTCAAATTCTACTAGATAGCCCATCCTTTAGCTAAACATAGATTATTCTACAAAAATCTTGGTAGTGTTCAAGTTGATTGAATTAATAGTTCACCTATATTACTGATAATTTTTATTTGCTTCAGCCCAATAGGACTTGTCATTTTTTAATTTTGGATGGTGAAAGGGTATACTTATCTATAGGTAGTTGTAAATTTACCTTTGCGGTTTTGCCTGGCTTCTTGCAGTCAAATTACAACTTAATGTGCATTCTTTTATTTGATGGTGCTTGAAAATTATATGATGTTGGTTAAGTTTCTTCCTTCCAGGCTCTGATTCCTGAACAGTTGTTACCCTATGTCATACTTTTAAAAATGAAAAAATTTGGCACTTCACCTGTTTCAGGCTCATACAAAATTACTTCTGGATCTGAATCTGTAAATGCAGCTTACGTATTTTCTAGAGAGGATCTCTCTCGGTAAGTCCACCAAAATTTTCTCCATTAAACGATTACCTGAAAAAAATTGAGATTACCTGTTATGCTTTAATACCTAACATGCTATGTTATCTTGTATATTCATTGACCAAGTTTGGCATTTTGTTTGTGATTTTCCTCATATGCAGGCCTGCGATACAGCTTCCTTGTGCAAACAAAGCTGTTGTTGCTGTCCGATTCTGCCCTGTTAATTTCAGCCTTCGTGGGACAAATTCAGGTAATTCTGTGCCTGTTACTCATGCTCAGTTGCAGTATATATATGATTTGAGGCGCCATTTCCTCAATCATGTGGAACCCAGCTTAATTCTGGCACTCTGTCCCCTAAAGTGACCGCCAAAGTTGAACTACTTTCTTATTGAAACCTTCTGCTTGTCTTGGAGAATGTATATTCTTACTGAGGCAAGGTAATAATAATAATTGTATTTATGTTTGCAGCTGGGTTATTTAAGCTTCCCTATCGCCTCATTTTTGCGGTGGCCACTTTGAATTCATTGTACATTTATGACACAGAGAGCAATCCTCCAATAGCTATTATGGCTGGTCTCCACTATGCACCAATAACAGACATTGCATGGTAAATGTTTTAGTGGCTACCAGGCTGCTTTTTCATGTTTTGGTTTAAGAATTCATGCAATTACACACCTTTGGGGAAAAATTTTAACTATTACTAGCATTGTTCAAAAGGTCACCTGATGCTCATTATTTGGCATTGTCCTCTCAAGATGGTTTCTGCACTTTGGTGGAATTTGAAAATAATGAATTAGGAACACCTATCTCTTCATCAGGTACCCTTGTTTGCTGCTTTATCATATTTTCACCTCTCTGAGTTGGTTTCTAATGTTTCTGTAACATACTGATCTAGGAGAAAAGAAGGTTTCTGACAAGGATAAGACCCAGCCAAAGACATCTGACAAGTTGGTTATTGAAGGTACTGGGAATATTAGTGCAGCTGAAAAAGAAAGTGTGAAAAACGAAGCTGGAGTAAAGGCTGATGACATGATCATTGAATCAACTAGCAATGTTGGTATAATTAATGAAGGAATCAGGAAAGCTGAAGCAGAAGAGCAAGGGGACGACATGGTCATAGAAGTAACTGCAAATGTGGGTGCAGTTGCTGCAGAACGCATGAAAAGGGAAGCAGAAGAGAAGGCTGACTACATGGTCATTGAGGAAACCAGCAATGCTAGTGGAGTTGAGGCAGCTGGCAGGAAAAATGAGGCACAAGAGAAGGCTGATGACATGGTCATTGGGGAAACGAGCAATGTTGGTGGAGTTGTGGCAGCAAGCCGGGAAAGCGCAGCAAAAGATAAAGCTGTTGTGATCATCGAAGAAAGTGGGAATGTTGGTGCAGTTGTAGTGGATAGCAGTAAAAATGAAGCAGAGAAACAACCAGTAAATTCAGATAGTGTGAAATCAGATGAGCAAGGCAAGTCAGAGAATCACCCATCTGGTTTGGATGCTGTAAGAAAAGAAGCTGAAGAGAAGACAGAGAAACAAACATCTAGTTTAAATAAAAGGGAAGGAGAAGAAAGGGTAGCATCTAGTTCAAGGGGAACGGCAACATCAAATAAGACAGGCAAAAAGCGTATTACTCCCATTGCCATTGATCCATGAGGGAGACACAGGCATGCCCCTGCTGTCATATTATTTGACTGCAGGTATAGTCATGAAATTTGACCTATCTCTCGCCCCTGCCACTAAAAGATCTATCTTTTATGGCTTCCGATTTGCTAGTTTTAGGGATAGAATTCTTGCAAGGAAATGGGTAAGCTGCATACCGTCACAGCTATTCATCAGTCTATTATGACCATTGACACCTATAACTATTCTGCCAAGTATCCGAAAGTTGCTGCTGCTACTGTCGCCACCATTTTTACAACCTTTAGCCAATCACCATAGCTAAACATAGTAGTCTTTTCAGTACTTAATGTGAGTGTCAGGGGTTAAAAGAAGGGAAAATTTTATGATTGCACTTGTCGACTGCAGGAGTCCATCTCAGTGAAACTCCCTGCATGTCAATCCTTGTATATTTTTTGGGCTGTCTACATGTGTCTCACTATTTTCTTTTCTTCTTGTTCTATGAATTGCATCTGGTTATCTATTCTTTAATGTGGATTCCTGTTCGATATTAAGAGAATCTAATCTTCATTGGGAGTGCCACATCCCCCCCCCCCCCCCCCCCCCCCCCCCCCCCAAAAAAAAAAAAAAAAAAAGAGTAAAAAATTTATAAGCGCAAGTACTGTAATTTAGCATCGTTTTTGTACCTTGAGTGTTACTTTACACGTTGTATGAGTTAAAGAATTCGTGCTGTGATTGTCAAATTATGATACTTCTTTTTTCTTTTGCCAATGTCAAAGTATGGTACCTTGACTTCTTCAGCATGAGAACCTACTACAATAATGGCTTCCTGGACTTGCACCGATTCATCACTTTCAGCAATCTGAGATTTCTCAACTCTTTTTTCTTTATGCGGAAGCAGCACAAAGCAACAGAGACGAAAGCAAGAAAGAATAGACCACCAAGTGAGACAAGTACAGCAACTATGACAGTAGAGTGGTGTCCTGAGGGTGGTGGTAGTGTTGCCGGAACTGAAAATGACGGCCGTCATGGGGCAGAGGAGATATGATTGGGTGAGAAGGTGAAGGTAGTTTTGGTGGAGATGGGGAACTATGAGGCGGCGCTACTTTGGAGGATTATGAAGTGGATGTTGAGGGAATAATGGGAATCAGCAAATGGGAATTCTCATGTTGGGAGAGTAATAGAATGGCTTGTTTTAATCAATTTTGTTTTTTTTGTTTTTATTCAGTGTCCACTTGGGGACATCATGATTGGGAGAGAAGGTGAAGGTAGTTTTGGTGGAGATGGAGAACTATGAGGTGGCGCCACTTTGGAGGATTATGAAATGGAGGTTGAGGGAAAAATGAGAATCAGCAAATGGGAATTCTCATGTTGGGAGAGTAGTAGAATGGCTTGTTTTAACCATTTTTGTTTTTAGTTTTTATTCAGTGTCCATTTGGGGACATCTTTTAAGTTCATTTGGTGAGTAAAAGAAGTGTCCACTTTGTATACCATCTAATTCAACATAATCATAACACCATTGTCATTCAGCTAATTTAAGAACTTTTCTTTAAATAATGATTAGCTATAAAGATCAATAATGATAAGGCCATAGAAATGTTAACCCGGCATTTTCGTTTGTGGGGAGGTGTGGCATTGTGGAAAAGTTCCTAGGCTTGCATTTGTCATCCAGGGGTAGAATGAAGCTGCGTTGCTAAGATTGAGACGCCTATGGAGATAGTAGATGCTCCATGACTGGTTATACAGTCAAGTCGGGAAGTTCCCTAGTTTCCTAAAAATCAAAGAAGTTCCCTAGTTTCCTAAAAATCAAAGAGTACTAGGAACTGTAAGAAAAGAAATTCATTAAAAGACTTAAAACTTGTTAACCTAAAGTCTTCTATAGTATTTTTTTATTGTAAGGCTGCTATACATTTAACAAATAACCCGGTATTTCATGAGAGGACGAATACAAATTAGGTTGATTGATTTGAGACATGTTAGATTAGCTGAACAGACATGTTAGATTAGTGGAACGGTTAGTTAGCTGACATTCGTATGAAATGGAAGCAAAGCACATGAAGAATTGCTAAATAGGTTGGGAACTTGAGGGGTGCAGGTGATTTGGAAATTATTATTGATTAATGTTCTTGAAAATTGTTGATACAATTAGATATTATTGGGTTCATGACAAATGTATATGAGTCAGAACCTAATTATTCATGATGTCCATGTTGTTTCATTTCAAGTATTTTTTTCAAACACTTCTAATTCCTCCTAAAAATATACTTGATGCCGGATGCACTTTCACTTAAGTGACTTTTCTGTAGTTATTGGTGAGGTTAAAATTGTTCCTAAAAAGTGGTTTGTGGAAAAAAAAATCTCTTGGGAAAAAAATAAATAAAACTTTATGGATAAAATTGCATCACAAAATATGTTAGGATACCGGATATTGTTTTTCTCATAATCTCTTTCTCATTATCCCTCATCATCTCTAAATCATATCCATCCAATCAATCACAATACTACTTTAACCTCTCTCATCTTTCCAATTAATGGTCTAAATGGTGCTAATGAGAGAAAGTGAGAAAAATGATTAGGAGAGTATCCTCTTCCGGATACACGTGGTAAAATGCTTTAGGGTTAAAACTCTAAACCTGTTTTTTCTGTATTTAACCAGCCAATGGGAATGTTCATGTTGTGTCAAAGACAAGAGTAAAATAGCATGTTTTGACAATTTTTTTATTTTATTGATTCAGTGTACCTTGCTGCATCTTGTAAGTTCATTTAGTGAGGAAAAAGTGTCCACTCATATACCATCACATTCAACATAATCCGAACATTATTGTAAGAACTCTTCATTAAATCACGATCAGCTATAATATAACACCACAGAAAATTTTAAGAATATAAGCATATCTGAAAATAACTAAAATTTATTTGATTTCATTGCCTTTGAAATCATAAATTTTGTTAAGGTAATAATACTGAACAATTTAGAAAAAGAAACCAACTTACATGAGTCCAAGAGAGACCATTATTGAAAGAAAGAAACTATATTATTGAAAGAAAGAAACTATGATGATTAATATATACAGGGTTGAAATATACTTTTTCCCCTTTCTGTAGTGGCTAATGTGATTATTTAACTAATTTTTTAAAGTTTATTTGATACCCACCTCAACAAAATAATTGAAATTTCAAAGGCTAAAGCAGGGAACATAAAATATTTATTTTTTGTTTTATGAAAAAAAATACTTAATTTTCTTTTTTGATGAAAAATACACTTGGTTTCGGTGGATCTCACTGCAGTAAATATTGGTCCATCTTACAAGAAGTTTTCTAGAAGGTCTTATAAGAAGTTTTTATAGTTTGAATGAGCATTGAATATATATTTTTTTTTTCCATACATGCTAATATTAAATAAGAGTAGTGAGAGAGTAAAAATTAATATGAAGTTGGAATTTATGTAATTAGTAATGATGATATTGGAAATCACTCTAATTTTATGTCAAATTTAATTTCTTTAATTGTTTTTATTGCTATGTGTGAATCAGTTAGAAACTTCTTATAAAATGGATAGGATAGGCATCATGATTAAATTTAAGTGGCAAATTTGAAGCACCTTCTCTTTATATTTTTGTTTTTGCTAAACAAAAGTATCCTCGTTGTTGGAGACAATCATCTTCGAGGAATTGTCAGGAACTAAATGTAACACCTCTCTCCTTCATACAAATTCAACATACACTCTCATTCCTCTAAGCCCAATTTAAAGTTTTAAACTCTTGAGAGTGATATCATTCTTTTTAGGATGAAATACATTAACTATCCATCTGCTTTACCTAAATTATATAAACCTCTTCCCTATTTTGAAATCTATATTTAAACCTCCATTAAAATTAAAATGCATGTTATACAAGCATTCCTTGTATTGTTGAAATTTCATCTACTTCCATCTAATTGTCATCAGTTGACCATTAAACTAGATTTCTTAAACTTGTATTTGGACCAAAATAACCCCATTTAACATAATAATTATTTTAACATTAATATTCATGAAAAAAATTATACTACCGAAAAAAATTATTAATTTTTATTATCTTATAAAATTTATAAAATTTTATTTTTCATCATGTTTATTAAAAATTATTTATTTATATTTATTTTAAATGGTTAAAGATAAAATTTAAATAAATTTTATTTTACCATAGAGTATAAATGGAATAAGTCTAGCTGCTTGAGTGAAGATGTAAATTATTTAAATTTATAATTTATAATTTTTGATTTTTGATTTTTTTCCTAAAACATTCATAAAAACATTCAGTTTGTATATATTTATTAAAATAATTACTTAAATTTTAAATCAAATTTTTGTATGTAAATGAGCTAAATTTATTAAATTTATTTCCAAATATAATTAAAAATATTAAATATTGGAAAAAATATTGTATAAAAGTATTTCTAATTAAAATTTTTATTAAATAAATTTTATTTACTAATTTACCTTTCATCACACTAAATCTATATTTTTCATTAAATTTGTTATGAATAATTTAAGATTTTTTTTTCTTTTCATTTTCCATAAATTTAACTATAATGTAGAGTTTGGACTTAAGGTATGTTTTCAAAATAAAGGAAGGTTAGTATAATAAAAGCAATATACAAGCAAGGGTATAGACCTAGAGCATATTACTCTTCTCTTTACTTGTAAGTTATATAATAGTTAATCGGGGAAAAAAAGATATAATAGTTAAATTCCATTCATTATATTTTAGATTTAATTAATTAATAATTATATATATCTAAAATTTAGCGAAGTTAATGATAATTTATTTTAGGGATAATCTCATTTAAATCAATTTGTAATATTCAAATCCACACTTAGGCCTGCACTTTTAATAAATCCTTAATCAAGCCAAGAGGGCCTTATTAGGGAATTCTAATGATTGTTAAAAGATCATAATGCCTCTCCCCATGATATCATGAATCATCTAAAAAATAAAAGGGTGAGGCGAATTTTGGTTTTTGAGCGACACAATTATTAAAAAAATCAGAGAAATCGATTTTATTATGAATAATGAATGATGATTGAATTTTATAATTCCACTGTAATGTGATTGAAAGTAAATAATGAGTAAGTCTATGATTGACGAGTCATTGCAATGGCGTTTTTTTTTTTAAAAAAAAACTTGGAAACAATACAGAATTCTTTCTTATAAGCACACTTTTGGTGAATCAGTTGGAGACATTTCATGATTGGGAGAAGAGATGAATTCGACTGATGGAGATTTTATTAATAAAAAAAGAATGAAATAAAAAGAGAAGAAGGAGAAAATCTCTTAACGTAACTAGAGATTTGATGAAAGTGCAGAGGCCTGAACTTATTTGAGCATTTCAAATGAATTTAAATGGAATTTTTCATTTATTTAAGATATTGATTCAGTATTTAAATTACAATATCAACGATTTTATTTAGATTTATTGTAATAAAATTTAAAGGCAACCAAATAATTTTCAGGTCACAAAAAAATGGTAACCAGATAAATTTAAATTAAATTTAATGATATTGCTAAGAGAACATGTTTAATTAAAGCATGTTTGGTTCAATCTGATTGGATGTCTCCAATGGTAATCATGATTGTATTACTAAGAAAGAGTGTTTAGTTGCTCTTTAATATGATAATAAAGTTTAACATCGTACTAATGATTATTGAAAAATTGTTAATCCTCATTCTTACGTACCCTTATAAATTGAGAATTGCCATATCATTGCGTATGGTTGAAAAAGTCCAATTTACTTTTGAGTTTTCATTTGTCTCATTTCACTTATTACACCACAACATTGTTGCCACTACCTCGCTCCTCCTCTTACACCGTCGCCACCTCCATCGTTGTCGTAGCCACCACCACCTTTGCCGCCACCTCTACTACTTCCTCCACCGCTGCCTCCCTCACCATTGTGGCCTTGCCACTACCTCCCTGGTGCAGCCACCACAACCCCCGCCCCCTGCCACGACCTCCTCCTCCACCGCCATCGCTACCACCTCTATCATTGCCGTCTCTGCCACCACTATCTCCTCCTCCATCACCGTCATCGCCTCCACCACCACAATCATTGGCATCAGACGATCCTCAATGAGATAATGTAATAGTTTTGAAGAGATAGTTCCTCAATGAGATAACGTGACAGTTTTGAAGAGATAGTGCAATGACTCTTGATTATTTTTTCTACAAAGATGATATTAAAGATAAAATAGACCTTACATGATATATTAATTTTAAATAATTCTTAAAAAACTAACTCATTGCACCTTATTTAAAAATCAAATCCAACAATACCTTTGTAATTAATATTGCATTGCATTACCATTACATCGCATTATAGTGCATTGATAAGTAGATATTTTATAATTAAATGAGTATGGATTTTGGGATATATTGATTGATTTTACTAATATCTTATGCTTATTTAATTATCTTTATGTACTTATCTATCTTTTAATTAAATATAGGATAAAATGATATTATAATAGAAAATTTATTGATATCCTATTTATTTGTGTAGGAAATATTATGTGATCTAAGAGAGGCAACAAATTAAATTGAAAAGGATATAATATAATATATTATTATATTATATTAAATGGAAAAAAGAAGTCATGTGCAAATAAAAGGGGGGAAGACGCAAGCATCAGAGATATATATTACGGATAGCAAAAGACGAAGATTACGCGTGGCCCGAGAAAGGGTAAAAGACCTAAAAGGAATTATAAAGCAATCAGCGCATGGAATCAGAGAGAAGACGTATTTGAATCAATTGGATTGATGGTGAATTGAAGACGTGGGGCCAAGCCATATATTTATTAATGAGAGGAGTGCGGACGCAAGAGGAGGCCGAATAACAATTTGAGCGAAGACAATCAGCACGAGCCGCGAGAACGAGTCTGATTTTCATCTCTTCTATTATTTTTTTAACCTAGTCATGTTTGACTAGTTTTTTTTTTTGTAGGTAGGGCAAGGATGAACTCTATACGAATTTAAAGTATTTGGTTGGATTCTTTATTGATCGTTATTTTCTTGATTGGATGAATTATCTTTGTTTAAAGTTTTCTTAAAAATTGATCATCTTTTAGATTGTTCATAGGTTGGTGTATGACAATAGAGATGTTGGTGCATTTAACTAGAACCTTACGAGTTTATGCGATCTCATAATTCTGGTTTAAAAATATGATCTTTCCAAACAATACTAAGACATTAGGTTGTTTTCAAAGATAATTTGAGGTAGTAGAAGTCAAGCGTTGGGACTTAGTCCAACTTTAGATAATTGATCGTCAATCATGGGAATAATAATCAATTAGGGATTCAATTCAAATACTTGGAGGAACATAGGGGGATTCTCATCCCTAACTGCGTTTTTCTTAATTACTCATCTTCTCTCGGTTGTTCTTGAAGGTCTTAATTTCGATTACTCATCTTTTCTCCAGGTTGTTCTTGGAATTCTTGATTTTGGATTCGGTTCTTTATTTAATTCTTTAAATTTTGTTTGGTTACAACTCACCCCATCTTACTCGATTCATCCAACTAAAGCGAAAATAGCAAATTAGTGATTGAAAGATTATTCCTCATGGGACGATCTTTTTTCACTACTTTATTACTTATAACGACCGGAATGCTTACTTTACCAAGTCGCTATCATGCATTGCGGTGTAATGAGATCGGACCAAATGAGAATGTCTCCAAATTTTAAAAATTTAATTGTTTGAAAGTTAAAATGCAGCTAACTCCCTTTGAAAATCTGAATAATGTATTAATAACAGTAATAACTTTTAAAATTTGATGGAAGCTTCTTATACTTTTAAACTCAAATAAATAATCTGGAAGATAAATTAAAGGAAAATTAGAACTGAGGATCTAAAGTAAATGATACTTATTGGAAATGACCGTAAAACTTATAATTTTTTTAAGAGGACCAATTACTAAAAGATAAATTCAAAAAAACCAAAATACCCTTGATTGAGTTCCCTACGTTCTCTTCACCAATCTATTTTTTAAACTAATATGAATTTTTATAGTTCATTAAATTAAAACTCACATAAATTGACAGAGCTACTCCCCTTCATTGTCATTCTTCTGAGTGAAATATAATTTCGTTTGGTTTTCTTTAATTTTTTAGTATATACTCTTATACTCATATCCATATATCATATATAGATTAGAATGTCTTTTTAAATGATTGAGGGATGATCCTTACAATACACATAACATAGAACTTTAACAAATCAAACCCACTGTTTGTAAAACTATAGATTTTAAATCATAGGAAGAATTATTTAATCCTTATAGTTTTATTAGTTTGCAAATTCAGTCCTTCTAGTTTGATTCGACTCAACCCCCACGAGCCCATCCTATGTGGCGGAAAACTGAAAACAACTGGTGCACATGCACCTCCATGATTTTTGCACGATCATTTCTGTCAGCGTTTTTGGTGGACAATATAATTATCATGAGCAAAACAAGAGCCATTACATCCATTAGAAATCATTTACGTCCAAAACACTCTTCCCATTATGAGATAGATACAAATAATTGGACAAAGAATAGATGTTGAAAAACATATATACCTCATTCTCTGTTACATTAAATTTCGGTGAATCTGGTGGAACTGATATGCGTACTTTGTTGCTTGCTTTTTAGAAAAACAGGAAAATCTCCAGCAGCGAAGAAGACTTGTGGAATGAACAGTAGCGCCCACGGTGATTATGTCGAGTTGTGAGTTAGCTCTGGTTCATCCATAGAATCTATGCTAGCCAAAATGCAATGCAAAGAAAGCCAAACTCTAATTTGCAGCCAGAAATATGGTCAACCTGAAGACAGAAGTCATTGACAAGAATGAGTTGCTACAAAAACAAACGGTACACTTAACAAAGTAAGAAACTGTTTTTGAGACTGGTTCAAGAAAAAGGACTGCCAGGACAAATTTTTATCGTGACTCCCGCAATTTCATTTGGAAGCATAATATAATGATCAAAACTTGAGTAAGCTTAAATCATGCCAGATGCTTTGAGACTGAATGAAAGGGAAAAAAACATTAGAAAGGAACTGAACTCACTCTGTGATTCCATTTGCTGGAAAGGAAATTCATAATCACTAGATAGTTGTGAAAGGATAATTTCGTTCCACGTATCAGGTACTCCAGGCAGACACCAGTGGCTACAATCTTGGATAGATGGATTATCACTCCAGTTACCAACATGTGCATCACTTCGAAAAGCTGTCAGAGATGTAACATGGAGAACATTGATGGGAACTCTGACATTTTTTACCACTTCCAAAATTATATCTGAAAACAAACTTTGGTCCCTTCCATCAGTTTCCAGCATGGGGTACTGGGTCACGGTGCAAGTCCATTGGGGTTGTTGATCACTGATGCAGACAAGGAAAACTAGATCAGAAAGGTTGGCCAGTGTAGATTTAAACTAAAAAGATTCCATTTTTCCCATTGAAGGCTAGAGGAACCATTGATATTTCAAAAGGGTATAACATTATAGCATAATGGAACCTAAAGTAAGCAAAAGCCGATGCTACTAGCATACAGCTATATAAATGATGTCTTACAACACAGGTCTTACAAGGAGAGGTTCACCAGGAGAAAGGTAGTTTCAAAGTGATCATGTATAGGAAAGAGCCTGAAAAATTTTAATAAAGAACATCAAGTTACCAATTAGGTCAGAATACCTCCAGTGAGATGGCTCATAAGTCCTAAAGAAGACACGTGTTCTGTTTTTGTTGATCTTTCTCTCTATCCAAGATGCCCAAGTGCCAAGTGCCGTTCTAAAGGCAACAGGAATTGACATCCCAATTTTCAATGACCTTCCGACTTGGAAATAGCAACCCCTGTTGGATACAGATAAATACATAAGCATAAACAAAATTAAAAACCATACTAACCTTGGCGGATGAAAATACATATGAAGCATCACAAACATAATTCACAAACAAAATTCAAGTGAATAAAGTCTCATTCATATCAATAGTCAAGCATCTTCAATGTGAACACTACTGCAGAAAGGACTCGTCACAATCATTGGAATGGCAGCAATCACCCCCAACATTTTAAAATACATATAAGTGATATAACTGCTTTAAGCAGCATTTTTTTTTTTTTTTTTTTTTTTTTTTTTTTTTGCAGATCTGGTTGACATCATGAAGAAGTTCAACAAACATAAATTTCAATCTTCTTGAATAATAGCATTTAAAAACTACAAAATCATGTTGATGAAGTTAAGAAAAATAATGAAGGCTATCACGAGCCACTGAAATAAATTGCTTTGAAAGTTTTCCCATTGGATAAAGATAACTAAGAAATGTAAGAGGGAAGCAATAAACAGCAGAAGAAACAATTATTGTATCAAATATGTCCATAAACATAAAAGACACTAAGTGACCATTAAATGTAACAGAAAAGAACTTACGCATCAAAAAGTTTAGATGGCACCCACCAGTGCCCAGTGTTGAATATAAGAATATCAGAATCTGCCCACCGGTCACTTATATCATCTAACCTGTCCAATCGAAGTGTTGATTTAACCCTCTTTGGTGCATGCTTAGGTACCGGACTCGGTTGTACCAGGAAAACCGATCGAAAGTATTCAATGGTAAGATTGAAGGAACTAAACCGAACACCTAAGAATCTAATTGTCTTCGATATCTTATTTTGGTTTACTTCATAAACACTGTTTTTATCCCTCACCCCAGCCATCAGCATACATATCAGTGATTCCCATTGAGTCCTACTCATAGAATCGCCAACAAAAACAATTCTCTTGCCTCGAAACATCTCCAAAACATTACTTACATCAAACCTCGGAATATCACAATCATTGGGTTTCCACCTCCAATTAAGATAACTCATGTCTTTTCGGCCATTAGCTAAGCAATTGAATCCTCGTTCTGCAAAAGGGCACTCTGACGCATTGTACAATGGATAAGGCGGCACCTGGACCCACCTTCCCTCATAAACATCACAGCTTTTTAACGATCTGTTAGAATCGGAGACCTGCTGGCCATGGAAGATTGTGCGGTTGAGGTTAGGAAGTAAGTACAAGTATCCACCACCAATGGCGACGAAGAATGAAATTAGAGACCCAATCATCACAAGCACGAGGAAGTGAAGCCATCGGGAGAGCCAGAGACGTCTGAATCGGTTAGCTTTAGGACTCGCAACACCAAAAGACGTTCGATTGAGCGCCTTCGTCGTGTTGATTGAAATGCTCCGATTCAAAACACTCATAATAGTCCCAAATCATCAGCCGCAACGAACACATTAGACATTCAAGTTCAACTCAGCAATTTTTAAGATAGGATAAATCGCATCGATGGTCAAATTCAAACGGAAGATGTCGTGGCGGTGAAAGTGATGAAATCTGGGGAGGGTGGCGACTGGTGAGCTGTTTAAAGTCTGAAGAAGTGCCGGAAACGACAGATAGAAAGAGGCCCTTAGCTCAGGGAGGTACGGAGGAAATGTGGACATTGGTGAAATTGAGATCGAAGACAAAGGTCAAAGTGGTCAATTCGCTGGAGGCGACCCTTCTACAATCTTCTAGAACAGCTGGATTCTGTCAAGTAAAATTTATTTTAAAAAAAATTGTGGTGTAGACTTCTTCTTATTTGTTATATATATACAGATTAAAATAATGCCGTTGATAGTTGGAGAAATCACGAATCGCAGATTACACACTCAATGATAATATAAAAAAATAATGCAGTTGGTAGTAATACATTTTATTATTTTATATTAATATTATAATATTAAAACATATATCCCTATATTTATTTAGTAGATTCGAGTTTTAAATATCTTACAAATTTTAGTATTCAATTATAATTTATATTTTGAATAGAAAAATTTGTACAAGTAATAATTTTAGCTAAATATACCTTTATTTGTAATGAACTTTATAAAGTTGTTTTTAATAATCCGTTAATTTTCTTACTAAAAAGTCGACAGTGTGTAATAAACTATTACTTAAATCTAAATATGGGTAAATTGAAGAATATCTTAATTTGTATAATTAAATAATATTAGTCAACTTTCGGTGTTAAATTTTGAATAAAAAATATCCTTTATGTAAAATTTAAAGGACTAAAAATACACGTTCATGATCCAATCAATGTATGAGAAGTATAAGAAACCAAAATGTTCATAAGGAATGTTTAATCCCAACCTTTTATATAATTATATGATATTCAATCATCTAAGAGGTGTATTAAGGTTAATTAACAATATTAATATTATATTATATTTATAATAAGTTGTATTATGAAGCCCACCTAATCAATTTAAATGATGAATATTGAATAATATGAATAATTATATAAATAAAACAAAATCATTTTGCTGTAGCTGACCTTTGCATCTTGTCTCTTGATCATTTTGCTGAAGAGATTTAATAAAATTTCAAAACGTATATATAAAGACAAAATTCTATTTCAATTTTGATTAATTTTTAATGGAAAGATTTATATATTTTTTTAAAAAAATTAAAATTTTGATAACAAAATACGGCATTTGTCTTCCTCCACTTATGTGTTTGACATCAAGGAAAAGGCAATAGAACTAAAAAATTTTAAAAATAATAATAAAATGATTCATTCGGCCTAGTCAAATGGCAGTTGAGGTTTTATTCCCATACGATCGATTCTCATAATAAAACATCATTCCTCCTCAGGTGGGTCAAACCGACAAGTAGTTTGTCTATTATGGGGTGAGTTGGTTCCATCACTTGCAGCTCATCTTTTAATGATTCTTTTGATTAAATTATAGTGGTCTTAAGATCTGTTCATTAGATAATGTTTTCATTACCATTTGCAAAAACTACATTTAGGGCCCCAATATGTAATCATCTAATACAATCACTAATACTCCATTTGGTTCAAAATAACAAATTCATACGAACTAAAATTTTTTAGTTAAGTCATTTTATGAGTCTTAGATTGATAAATTACCTATTTTATCCTTACTAAATAATATGATTTTCAAACCCATTAAATAATCAACTGATAAATGTAGTTCCAATTACACGATTCAATGTAAGCAAAACAATAATTATTTAAATTACCCACATGACAACAGGGCCACATGAGACAAATGTAGTTGAAATCCAATAATTTTCATGTGCACGTGGTACTGGACATTTTTATAAGACACATTTTTGCGAAAATATAAAATTATTGGACCATGACAATCAATCAACTTGATTTGTTTGTTTGTTTGTTTTTGTTTTTTCTGTTTTTAAATAATTATTGTTTTGATTACATTGAATAGTTTTATTATTATTATTTTGCTTGATTTCTTATTAATTCGTACGAATTTTGGTTCAGTGACTTGTATGTGTTGTAATAAATGTTTATAGAGAGAAGTAAATTCCTTGCGTCTCATAGAAGACAGTTTTTTTTTCCAAAATGCCCCTAATTAAATAACTATTTACCCAAATGCCCCGTTTTTTCAAACTATTTCCCTTTCTTTTTGTTTAGTCGACTAAACCGGGCTCCAATTTTTTGAATTCCACGAGGGTTTAGTCGACTAAGCACGTAGCGGTCGACTAAACTCTGACGTAGAGCATTTTTTGCTAACTCACGAGATTTAGTCATTAGATTACGGTCTTAGTCGACTAAACCTCGAACGAGAAGAGCCTTTTAAAGCCCCCATTCGCGCATAATGAACCCTAATCATACATTTGCAACCCTTTCCCAACCGAATACTCTCTCTTTTCTCAGTTTTAGTGCGACCCATCAAAGTTTAATCTCATTCCACCATGTTCAAGGTATGATTGTTGTATAATCATTGTAGTTTCACTTTGTTCAGATTGTTTCTTTGGTTATAAGTGAAACCCTCCCTTTTTCAGCTCACAAATTGTTGTGTGAAGGATGAGTTCAAGTTCAAACACGCACGTTCGTAATCTACCATAGTGGGAGGCATTTTGAAGGTCCGATGGTGTTCAATTTGAAGGAAAAACGAAAATGATGAAAATCAAACGGGAATTACGTACAACGAGCTCAAAGAAATAATTCACCAAAAATTGGGGCTACATGGCCAATGCATTCATCGGTTAATTGCCAAAGTGGAGACTATAGTGGGCAAGGATATTGTATACTACATTAGTAATGATGTATGTGATGATGAAGACGTAGAGTGTGTCATAGATGCATTTGCTAATCGGAGAGCACAAAATTTTATTGAGATATATGTTGAGTTTGAATCGGTGAATCATCATCTATACCCATGCATACAAGATCACGGTATGTTGGTCAAGAAGAGACTGTCGGTGTATACGGACCTTCACAAGTCTTAATAAGTCGGGTAACATTGACGGATGAAGGGGAGGATGAGGAAGATGAGAGTTGGCACAACGATGAGGAGGAGGAATATGAGAGGTTTATTCCACTAGGTGACACCTCAGATACTGATGTGGAGGGTGATTTTGATAGAGACACGAATCGAGTAAACCCGAGCAGTAACAATGCCACCACTTCGTGTTGACCCAATTAGAAGTGGTAAGTTAGTAAACTTGTATTTGTACTTGTATTTGTAATATGTATTTAGTGGTTTTGAGAAAAAGATCATATTGACAGATGCGGGGCACGAGAGTGAGCCATTTTGGAACGAAAGCCCGTACTATTCCGATATTAATTGGGCGCACTGTGACAATGAGATGGACACGTTGTATGGTGATGATGACAAGCAAGGTGGTTCGCGATTAGGTGATCCATTATATTTGTATCAAGAGTTTCCTTCTAAGGCCGAAATGCAACATGCCGTGAAATTGTATTGCATGAAGTCTCATCGTACGCCCAAAGTTGGAAAAAGCGATGAGCATAGGTTTGTGATGCGGTGTCGAACCATGCCGACGGTTGTCCCTGGTATATGAGGGCAATTTTCCCCAAGAATGGAAATAGTTGGGTGGTGCGTAAGTGGGGTCAAGAGCACACTGCCTCAACCGAGTCTCGCCGGGATCATAGACAACTCGATTCGAAGTTATATGTGCAGCCATTATCGGTAGGTTTTCTATTTTGTTGCGGTTACATTCGGTTTGTTTATTGTTTGACATTTAGAATTTGCTTTGTTTTCACTAGGTATGTTGAGAGAAGATCCAGCTTTAAAACCGGTCTTTGATACAAGAGAGGATACAACGTTTGTATGGATATAATATAACATACAAGAAGGCTTGGAAAGGCGAAAATGAAGGCCATTTTGAAGTTATTTGGTGATTGGGAGGAATCATTTGCATTCTTGCCCAATTGGTTGACATACATGACGCGTGTAACGTGGGTTGTTTTCGGGGCTTGATACGGATGAATGTTTCGACGAACGTCATTTTTTTAGCGACAAACGCGTCTTTCGTAGGGTTTTTTGGACATTTCACCGGACCATAGAAGCCTTCAAATACGTAAGCCCATACTTCAAGTTGATGGCACCCACCTTTGTACGGAAAATACAAAGGTACTACTGTTGATTGCGACTTCGGGATGGGGATGGGAAGCTCCTCCCCATTGCCTTTCTTTGTTGTTCCTCCTGGTGAGAAGTATGATGATTGGTGGTGGTTTTTGTGTCTCCTACATGACCATGTGACGCAGAAGCAAGGCATTTGTTTGATATCTGATCGTCATGCCAGTATCATAAAGACGGTTAAAGATCACCCTACTTGGCAGCCTCCATATGCCTATCATGTGTATTGCCTACGTCATGTTGGGAGCAACTTTAATACTAGATTTAGGGATATGCAATTGAAGAAAACTGTTATGAAACTAGGTATGAAAGTTCACATGTCATTTACATCGTAAACTCATTTGTTATGATTGATTTGTTTCCATTGTTATGAGGTTACATTCGCTGTTATACAGGGTACATGAGTTCAAAGATCCAGTTTGACATCAAGTTTCAGGAGTTTATTGAGGCAAACCCACAGTGTGTCACCTGGTTTTGAGCGGCTTCCAAAGGAGAAATGGTGCGAGGTCCTACGATGTAGAAGGACGGAGGTTTGGTCACATGACGACTAACCTTGCCGAGTGTGTGAACAAGGTTCTCGGGTGCACGTAATCGCCAATCACGGCATTGGTGAAGATGACTTGTAGTAGACTTGTCGAATATTTTGTCACCGGGCGTGTTGAGATTAACGAGACATATATTGCCCGGGAAGGATAGTCTCAAAAAGGTCGAAGAAGAGTTACAAAGGATGGACCGAGTTGACCGTCACATATCGTGTGCGACTTTATGATGAGAGATTTACGAGTTATTTGAGGTTGAGGATGCTTACAATCAATCTACACATGTCGCCTAGGTGACATAATGAGGGTTGACTTGATCAATCGCAAATGTTAATGTGGGAGGTTCACAAAGAAGAAGGTATCCCTGTGAGTCACGTATTAGCGTATGCAAGATGGAAAATTTGAACCATTACGATTATGTTGACCCGGTATTCACTATCCCATACATTAGTCGTGTATGCGCGCATTAATCGGTATCCGATAGGCAATGAATTGTTGATTCAACAAGGAGAAGGCCAAACCGTTGTCCCAAACGCAAGTTTGTCGCGCACACTGTGAGGGAAGACCAAAGTCTACAAGGATACGAGAATGAGATGGATTGGGTGGAGTCTCAAACCTCAACCGTCAAGCAAAGATGTAGAAATTGCAACCAAGCCGGTCATAATATGCGCACATGTCCAACGAGGATTAGACAAGGTTGAATTATATATAACGTGTTTTCTATTGAGTTTATGATGATTTGTTTAGGTAAAAACTTGGAAATTCGAAGCATCCACTAATTCACTGATTGTATCGAATGGATAACTAGTTTTGAGACATTAGCGGATAAAAGCTATGTAACGCCCTTAATTGTTGCCAAAAATAACTTCCCCAGTCACGTTGAGGTGTATGAGTTGGTATAGGTTTCGTGCAAGGAGCAAACCGAATTCGGAAAGTCACCATGCTTACGTGATCGTGGTTTAGTCGACTAAACCATATGTGTTAGTCGACTAAATCACTGCATTTAGTCGACTAAACCATATGGTTTAGTTGACTAAACTAGTCACGAAGCATGGTGACTTTCCGAAGTTCAGTTTGCTCCTTGCACGAAACCTATACCAACTCAGATACAACGTCAATGTGACTTGGGAAGTTATTTTTGGCAACAATTAAGGGCGTTACATAGCTTTTATCCGCTAATGTCTCAAAATCGATCTAATAGTTCCATAAACCGTCTAAACCGGTTTGCCAAAACCTAAACCACATAAACCTAAAGCATTCACATGTCATTAGTAAAGAAGCAAAGACAAATTCAGATCAAATTCACCAAGTTCAAGCAAACAAACAAAAAAATATCAAGTCAAAGCAAACATTCAATACAAGTCAAAAAAAATAAGTCAAAGAGCAAACATAAAACATAAAATCTCTAGATCTAATCTTCATCTTCTTCAGATGCCCCAGGATCCTCCTGGTCGTTGTCATCGTCATCCGAGAAAGGTCGTCCAAGCCGCAACCAGGCCAAGCGCATCCTCTAACCCCTTCATCCTACCATACATCCACTTCCACCTCTTTTTCTGTTTGGCTTCCATCTTGGACATTTGTTTCCTGTTATCATGGATGGCCAACATGACATCACGCAAGGAGAATCCACCGTCCGGCTCAACAATGTCCTCCATCTGAACATCATCGTCATCATCGTCATCGGGGACCTCGGGAGGAACAATGGGTGGGCAAGGGCTACCTTGGGGGTACACCCTCCTCTACACCCGTATTCCCACACCCCATCGCCACCTTGGAGATCTTGCATTGCTCCAATAGCCGCTGTCCAAACCTATCACTCCATGAACCGTGATCCACCATTTGCTCATTCTGCATTGGAACACGAAAATACACCAATATTTTCTGAACCAGGTAGGCGTATAGGAGTGAGGCTGTATCCTTCTGTTTAGCCTTGGACATCATCCAGCAAATGTAATGCCGCCAATTCACGGTATGGCATGCCGAATACACCACATCACAGGGATGTCACCCTCCAACACCCTCGAATGATTGTAAGCCCAGGGAACAAAATGTGGGTCATGGCATAGAAGAGGATACGGGAACTAACGGTAATTTGCCCCACGGTAAGTACAGTCATGACCTCCGGCCTCTCCTCGTGACGGCCTCATCTCGATGAAATCCCCCAATGACTACATTGCTATCCCCATCATACAAGTATCTATCCTCATCCTCTCGCATCAAAATCATGTCCCAAGTATATCCTTCCGGATGGGAGCCGTCATCACTATGTCAATCCCGAGACACACGAGACTTGATCGCCATTTATGTAGCTCGGGTTATGGTAGAAAGCTCTCACCATAACCTCTCGAATACGGACAAGACATATCGGCCAGCCCTGTCAAATAGGAATTCCCCAATAGCACCACTATGTCAAATCCCTCATCTGCAAAGAATGTCATGTCTAGTGACTTCGGCTTGATAATGGGTCTTCTAGCAAGATTTTCCATGAATTGTGCATGCTCGCTTCATTATTGTTAAACAAATAACCAAAGCGAAGATCAACAACGGGCTCGGGATCTGTTGCGGTGTGACCCGAGAGGAGGATGCCCGCGCCTCGCCGTGCTTAACCCGCCTCTCTCTCTCATTGCCGCCGGAAGGAGCCTCCTACGACGCATAATTGCAACACCGACCTACAAATGGACATTACAAACCATCAACAAATATTCATAATTTTCAATTTCCCATATACATTCATCAATTTCACAAACAATAATCATTACCTTTGAAAAACAGAATCAACATCAACAAAATTCATGAAAACCAAAGTGAAATTAGTCCAAAACTCAATGATGGGTTTGCCAGAAAATAAAAGGCGAGAGGGTTAAACTTAACTTCTTTCACTTTCATTGATTGTTAAGAAGGATTCGGTGGGCATATTTCTTGTACCTATGTTTTGAATTGGTGGGTACATGTATCAATCAAATGAATGTCGTAAGGATAAGGATCAATTCAATTAGAATCGGTTTTGAAATAATTGCGTTTTCACTTTCACATGTACATTCATCAATTTCATCCATAAAAACAAATGAAATACTCAAATCAATGAAAGAAACACAACAAAACAAGGAGAGCATAGGGCAAAACACAAAAACGCAAATGGGGGTTTGCATAAACGCAAAAAAACGCAAGTGGGGTTCGCATAAACGCAAAAACGATGTCGGAACTTCGAAATGAAGATGGAAACATATCTACATCGAAGCAAATGGCACTAAATCAAACCTAAATCAACCCAATCAGATCACAAAACGTACAAACCCAAATGGGGGTTAGCATAAACGTAAAAAAAGATGAGGAACATACCTAAATCGAAGCAAACGACACTAGATTGAAGATCCCGTCGAAACCCACCAACGAATTGAGCAACCTTTGGCGAAAAAAACAGAGGAAGAGAGCTCTACAGTGGTTAGTCGGCTATTAGGGTTCTGTTTTGCGCGAATGGGGGTTTTAAAAAGCCCTTTGTCCGAGGTTTAGTCGACTAAGCACTGTAGCTTAGTCAACTAAACCTCGTGGATAAGCAAAAAATGCTCTGTCAGGTTTAGTCGACTAAGCTACGGTGCTTAGTCGACTAAACCTCGTGGAAATCAAAAAAAAGGAGGAGCCCCGCGTTTTAGTCAACTAAACGGTGATTTAGTCGACTAAATAGGGGCAAACAAAGGGGCAAACGGGAAATAGTTTGGAAACGGGGCATTTTGGTAAATAGTTATTTAATTAGGGGCATTTTGGAAAAAAAGCCCATAGAAGACAACCATGTCCGGCATCCTGAGTAGGATGATGGGAAACCATGTGCTTAGCTAGTGCCTTTGTGAATATCTATTTATCTCCTCCTTTAATTATATATTACGTAAGTTTTATTTTTATTTTATTTTTTGAGATAGAGGGAGTAGCAAATTAATTAAATGAAAGTATGTAAATTAATTAGTTGGGCTGGGGCAAGAGGGTGAAGGCGGGGAAGCAAATTTGCTCGTATCCCTCTCCTCGTATCAGTGAATCTGGCCGTCAAAAATTGATCCAGCGTCCAAGAAAGTGACACCTCAAATTTTGATATTTACCGCATGAGGTAATCCGAAATATATGAGGTGTCACTTTCTGGAAGCTTGGATCAATTTTTGGACAACCAGGATATACGGATACTTAGGGGAGAGATACTGAGCAAATCCGCCCGTGAAGGCAGTCCTTGTCCCTTAACATGCGATTTTAATTTGCCCAAACACATCTCATTATGGTATGATTAATGTTTGTCGGTAGTTACGTTAGACAGCCCGCAGATATAAAACGTTAATGATCTGCAAAATTCCACTACACTAATATGTAGAGCAACAGATCCGTACTAGAAAATTAACAAATGATACTATGTGGAATGCTAGTTATACCAAATATCAACGCTGGTCTAGCAGTATAAAATCCCATGAGATCTTTTTGAATCTCGAGTTTAAATTATAAAGGAGATACGTGTGTTTGAAAGGAAAACCATGAACCCTAAAATTGGAGTGGTCGGTTGAATAGGATCTAAAAAAGGTGTCTATACTAGTTGAAGTATCTATGTGTGTGTGTGTAAACATAAACAATTCTAGCTATAATAAGTTATCTCTTCATCTCACTATAACAAATACTTCCGCAATATATCAAAGAATGCTTGGTCTTATGATGGATCGGCTATATTACAAAGTTGGTTAAGTAAGTTTGAATCCCACCTTTTTCAAAAAGATCTGAATTAGTCAGTTACTTAAATACCAGGTAATGGAATAAGAAAAAAGTGTAGGATACTAGGTAGCCAAAAGGGTTATCAACCCAAAAATGCTTCTGTAATATACTTACTACTGACCATCTATTGAAAGCTTATTGGTGATATATATATACGCACACATACATGTGTGCACACATTGTCCTATATCTCATCATCATCAGTACTGTATAAAATATATATTTAGAGAGTTGATTTTGATTCTAAATATCAAACAAAGTTTCATATTTATCAATTTTTTCTTAATTTATCTATATTGATGCTCTCTCAACAATAATCAAGGAAGAGATGAAATGAGGGAATTAAGAAAAATGACTAGGATGTTTTATAAAATACATATCATATTAACCAACTTAACCAATTTTTTTAATTAATCGGCTATCTTTAGCACTTTTTGACACCATTCTGGTGCTTTACCTGAATCGACCTTTGACGCTTTCCGGTGCCATTTTGGCGCTTTTACAACCTGGTCCTCATCGCCTTTCTCTCAGGCCATCTCTTTTTCTCCTTCCCTTGTTGCTTCTCAGCCTCAGATTCCTCCATCGCCTTTCCTTATGTCTCTCTCACTTGTCCTCATCCTTCCATCACATTTTTCCCTTCTCTTGACCACCGCCTTCTTCTTTCTCCTTTGTCCACCCCCTTATCCCATTTCATTGCTTCACTTAATCATGGAATAAGCAGTGCTATAATTATTCTTTTGTGTTTCAGGCTGCTCGTTGGTCTCTTTCATGCTTCAATATGGTTTTTGCTTGTGTGCTATTGTAGGTTTATTGCTTGGGGCATCAACCTTTCCATTTGCGCCACCTGGAGCTTGGGATTGTTCACTTCTCTTTGCTTCTAGCATTTGGACCAGTCCGTTTGCCTCCTCTCTTCCTACAGGGAGCTTCGAACCACAATATGATAGTTCACTTTCTTTTTGATGGCTTTGAACCTTCTTATGTACTGAGGCTATTTATTTCTTTGTTTTCTATTTGTTATCAAGTGTGTTGTTTCTCATTGCAATTTGTTTGTTTCTTTGCTTTGCACTACTAGAAAAAGCCAAAATAGTGACGGAATTTGTGACGGAAAAAAATCCATCGCAATTTGCTACGGATTTGAAAATCCGTAGCAAAATTTTGCTACGGAATCCAAATTCCGTCGCAATTTGCTACGGAATTGAAAATCGTAGAAAAATTTTACTACGGAATTCTAATTCCGTAGCAAAATTTTCTCAAAAAAAAAAATCAGATTGCTTGGAGGGAAAAAGGCGCAAATTTGCTACGGAATTGAAAATCCGTAGCAAAATTTTGCTACGGAATCCAAATCCGTAGCAATTTGCTACGGATTTTGAATTCCGTAGCAAAATTTTCTCAAAAAAAAAAAAAAAAAAAATTTCCAATTTCTTGGAGGAAAAAAGCCCGCAAATTTGCTATGAAATTGAAAATCCGTAGCAAAAATTTTGCTACGGAATCCAAATCCGTAGCAAAATTTTCTCCAAAAAAAAATCTGATTTCTTGGAGGGAAAAAGGCCGAAATTTGCTACGGAATTGAAAATCCGTAGCAAAATTTTGCTACGGAATCCAAATCCGTAGCAAATTGCTACGGATTTTGAATTCGTAGCAAAATTTTCTCAAAAAAAAAAAAATTCTAATTTCTTGGAGGTAAAAAGCCCGCAAATTTGCTACGGAATTGAAAATCCGTAGCAAAAATTTTGCTACGGAATCCAAATCCGTAGCAAAATTTTTCCAAAAAAAAATCTGATTTCTTTGGAGGGAAAAAGCTCGCAAATTTGCTACGGAATTGAAAATCCGTAGCAAAAATTTTGCTACGGAATCCAAATCCGTAGCAAAATTTTCTCCAAAAAAAAAATCTGATTTCTTTGGAGGGAAAAAGGCTGCAAATTTTGCTACGGAATTGAAAATCCGTAGCAAAATTTTGCTACGGAATCCAAATCCGTAGCAAATTGCTACGGTTTTTGAATTCGTACCAAAATTTTCTCAAAATTTTTTTTTCCCAATTTCTTGGAGGGACAAAGCCCGCAAATTTGCTACGGAATTGAAAATCCGTAGCAAACTTTTGCTACGGAATCCAAATCCGTAGCAAAATTTTCTCAAAAAAAAAATCTGATTTGCCCCTTTTTGTGGCGGAACTTGATTTCCGTCGCAAAAAGCAAATTTTTGCGACGGAACTCGTTTCCGTCGCAAAAAAATTTGCTTTTTGCGACGGAAATCAAGTTCCGTCGCAAATCGGGCTTTAAATCATTTAGACATCCGCCATTTCGCACTCCATCCGCCATTTTGATCTCCTCTCCACCTCTTAGTCATTTTGTCGGTCCTCCTCATCACCTCCGCCCCTCCCCGTCCTGCTCTTCCTCCGGTGTTGGCCCTCCGTCTCCTCCAACGTCCTTCGTCCTCCGATTCCTCACCATTTCTTCCGTAACGTCCCTCTCCCTCCCTCCCTCTCTTGTTCTCTATTTTTTTTATCCGAAGTGACTATTGGTAAGCATTCATCACTCATTGTACAATTGAAGATGTTCATGTATTCCTCTTTCTACAATAAAAAAATCGTGTGGTATTGTGGTTCCTTCATTTCTTCCTTTTTTAACTGTTTGATGCAAGGTTTTTTTGTAATGAATATTAATTTTTTTTAATAATTCTTAGATATTAGGATCTATCTTTTATAATTTTTAGATATTAGAATATGCCTTTTATAATCCTAGATATTAGGATCGGCCTAAATCAATCAATAGATTATAGAACTTGAATTTTGTAATTGCTTTTCTGTTTTATAATTCCTAGATATTAGGATCGGCCTAAACTAGAGTATCTACATGTATTAAAATCGTGAAGGCATATGAATAATAAAAATAAAAAACTCAAAGGATTTTGTACATTTCTTTTTAATTTCATAATTTTTTATATAATTTTTTTTTTTTTAGGAATCGAGTTTTGCAACGGAATGACCGAATGACCATCTTGGTGCATCAAACACGGGAGATGATGAAGCATATGAAGATTCTACTTCAGTCCCTAATGAAGGACAAGGATGACCATACTCGTCTTTGTTTAGACTTCTTTTTTATTACATATTATTCACAACATTATTATTTATATTTTGTTTTCTCTATGTAAACTCTTTATGATTATTATTATATATTCAATTTTCTAAAAAACAAAAATCCATGGTACACTACTTTTTGTATTCACTTTTCTAAAAAAGAAAAAATTAAAAAAAAATATTTTTTTTTAAAATTTATTAGTTTTGCTACGGAATTTGTTTCCGTAGCCAATGCTCCAATTTGCTACGGAAAAAAATTCCGTAGCAAATTCTCCAATTTGCTACGGAAAAAAAATTCCGTAGCAAATTCGAAAAAATTTGCTAAGGAATTTTTTTCCGTAGCAATTTGCTACGGAATTTTTTTTCCGTAGCAAATTCCGTAGCAATTGCGACGGATTTTAAAATCCGTAGCAATTGCTACGCGATTTTTTACTACGGACAAATTCCGTAGCAAATCCAGTTTGCTACGGAATTTTTCCGTAGCAAAATTTGATTTTTCTTGTAGTGTTGCTTTTGTTTATGATGTAATGCAACTCTAGTGTATTGTACTCATTTTACTGTGTGTTTAATAAAGTGTATTTTTGTCAAGAACAAACAAATTTTCTTAATCTAATTAACTTAGGCAAATATATCTTATACCAGAGAAGTATAGGACATAATTAAGTGTGTGTGTATGCGTGTGTGTACATATATATATATACACTGACTATATGTACACAAGTGATTATATAAATTAAAATGTCCCAAACTTATGAAACTTGCTGTCACATAGATGTGGCTTTTATTATATATGAAGAAACAAACAAATCTGAAGCCATGCTCATCAATTATTGCTAGCTGAGAGCTTATTCGTTATTCATGCAGTTATGTATATGCCCCTAATAATCGATCAGTGGTACTACTCTACGTAAAGCTCGAATCAAATTTTTCTTCATAATGTATCAGTCATATCTTATACTCCCATTTACACTATTAAACTAAGGTATCACATAAACAGAGGGGGAGAGATGCAAATAAAATATAATTACCACTAGATCGAACTTGGTAAATTCATGGCTGTATAATTAATATGTTAATTATATGATACTCGTAGTAAATTTATGCCCAAACAAAAGCATACAAAATATATTTAAATATTATCTTCAGTCCTTAATATATGACACAAATAATTTATATTTAAATATAAATAATTTATATTTTTTATACCAAACTAATTTTTCTAACTTATAAACTTATATATAATCAAATACTACACAACATATATTATGATTAACTAACTTATTTAGTTTCTTTAATTAACCTCTTCGAAAAAAGTCAACTTAGTCTTATATTAAGAACCGGAGAGAGGTATCATTAACTGAGGAAATTCAGTGTTCATTTTTTTCTTTTTGGAGCTACATGCAGTGGAAAATGGAAGCTAGGGATTATACAGGTTTAATGAACTCCAGAATCTGGATTTACCATTTGTGCAACAGATAGAGAGAGAGAGAGACACTTATGGTTGCAGAGTCTGTTATCTAGCCAGCAAGAAGCAGATAGATCCTTGCATAACCAAACCCAGAATTCCATAATATATGTAGAATCATATCAATCAATTCTAAATGTAAGAGCTGATGATAAAACATTACATATCATCAGCTTCAACTCATTTGGCCTAATAGCTCCATCACTTTCTCTTATCTCCTTTAGGCATTCTTACACAATGTAACATGACACTCACTCACACAAACACACGCAACTATTTAATTAGAAGACAGTCAGAAACCATAATCCTAAGTTTAATTCAGTCTCCTCAACAACTCTGTCATCTTGCCGTCTGAGTAGATCAGCCACACACGCCTGCAACTGCAAGCGTGTATTGAAGCAATTATGCACATTCACAGTACAGCGCAAGCTTTCATATATATATATATATATATATATATTGATTATTAAATTATTTGATTATGCCTCGTGATCACACGTCACAGCTTATTTTATTTCTCAAGGGAAAAAAAGGTAGGCCAAACAAACTTTCCGGCCAACTTACAAATTAAAACTCAACACACATGATCATTCCCCAATATTCTATATATATAGATATATGTCTGTATAATACGTAACCCAAGCCAACCGTTATGATTATTCTCACGTTCTACACCTCCATTCACTCAACAATATCCTAACAACCACCCATAAATAATATTACTGTCCATCCTAAATATAAGATCTAATTAATTTTCTTTTAAAGAGATTAAAGATGCTAAATATATTACTTTGTTATATCAAATATTGTGTATGATTAAATTATTATCAGTTTTGTTAGAAAAGTAGTTTAGACAAAAACCAATAAATATATATACTTTAAAATAATTTATTTCACTTCCTTTAATCTCTCTAAAAAAAAAAGTTAATTGAGTCTTATATTTATTAAGGGATAGGTAGTATTAATTTATTAATTACTTCCCTTACATATTTATACAGTAATTGACATCGTACTCTAGCTAATTATTCACTAATTACCTTATGGTAAAACCGCGAGAAGCTATCATCAGCACCGTTAAACCCTAGTCTGACGGCGGCCGGGTTGGAGGTGGAGGCTGGTGTATAAGGCCAATCGGAGAGAGCGGTGGTGGTGGTGATCGTACTAACGATATTGTTGCAGTGTTTTACGTTGTGGTGGTGGTGGAGATTGCAGCAACCTGATTTGCCTCTTCAAGAACTTAACGTACCTAATGGCTTCGTCGAGCATGGATGCAGTGTCGAGCTTAGTTCCGCCGGGGACGAGTCTCTGGAGGATGCGGATTTTCTCGCTGATCCTCTCACGGCGGTGGCGAGCGGTGACGCTCTGAGGGTCGTCGCTGATCCGTACGTTCCGCCGCTTAGGTTTCCGGATGGTGGAAGGGTCGATGTCGACGGGTTGCAGAGCAGCGATCTTGTACATCATCTCCTTCATGGCTCCAAGTTCTTCTTCTTGATCTTCTCCTTCTCGCTCCAAGTTGAAGCCAAACATGTCACTGACGAGAAAACCAGAAGATGAAGAAGAAGAAGTCGAAGAAATCGGGTGGGTAGTGGGCCAAGAAGAAGCCATATTCTCAAGATTATTGTTGTTAATAACACTGGCGGTGAAAGAAGGATGATTATTATTCTGGTTGGTATTCATTTCTGAATATTGAAATTTTTTCCAACACCAGATGGATAGATAGATCGATGTGTATAGATACAATAGAAGTATAAAGCTGTATTCTGTGAGTTGCAAAATCAAAGCGTGTCTGATGAAGGAGGAGGGCTTTTTAGTGCAAAAGGGGATATAGTCATATAGCTACATGAATGAATAGACTTAAAAAGAAAAGAGGTTTATGAATGCTATACATTCTGCCCCAACCAAAAAAGAAAATGAAAATCTGTGATAATTAAGAATCAGTTAATCTCTGAATAAGGGTAAAAGAAAAAGGTATTCTAGCTAGGTTAAGAAACATTTGGACCTATAGAGAATATTTATTACTTCCTCGCGATTTTGGTTATAAATATAAGACATATTTTTCTCATTGTTATCAATCATTTTTTAATTTAGGGATCCTCCACAACAATAATCAAAGAGAAGGGGTATTAAAGAAGACGACCAGGGTATTTTAAAAAATACATATCATATTAACTAATTTCCTTAATATAATTAAATTAGATAAATATGTCTTATATTAAGGATCGAGGAGTAGCAAGTTTCTATATAAACAACATCCTCTTATTCATACATTAAAATAAACAGACTGCAGATACAATTTAACGTGTATTTGATTCCTGAATGTACTGTATCTGTATTTGTTTATTTTTATGGGGTTTAAGAAGTTAACCGAACTGTGTCCAATTCGAGTGATTCTATATGCACTAAAATCCTAGGGCTGCTTCTCCTTCTTTGACTTATAGTTTATACATAATCTTAAACAACCATAACAAAAACCACTTTTATACATGCCTGTAAGGGAGAATATATAATTCAAAGGTGAAAGAATTTAACCTCGAAAGATCTCGCTCTCATATACATACTATACCAGTAAACCTTATAAAAAGTGTAGTTTCAAGTTATGCCATGAGTAATTAAAAATATTGCCTAGTCCTCCATCCTCCAAATTTCAGGTAACTTAATGAAATTAATCCTAGGTTGATATGTATGTACTTCTCATCATTGAATATTTATATTTATTTTGGAGAACGAGGAAGTATCTCTCTCTGGTTTTTTTATAACAACAAGCTAAGGAAGTATCTCTATAAATGCATGGAAAATCTTCTTCAAGATAAAAGTGCATTTTATTTTTTATTAAAGGATCATATACATGCAGGCTTACTTATGTACCTTTTTCATATAATTTATAAAGATGTTATTAGTTCCACAAAAATCAGTTCTTGTAGGGAAATTTTCAAAGATTGTCGCTTATAATACAAACACAAATGCAGTATAGTAAGTCATACTGTTCCCAAATTATGTATGGCGACTCATATATCAAACTTCGTGCAAATGAATAAGCTAGTATATTTATATATTATGCGAATGAAATATTAACAGTATATCTATTGGTAAACTTTTGCAAAAAGATTTGATTTTCATTGCGATTATTGGTGAATGAATTTAATAGTATAGATAAAATCAACAAAAAAACAAGTCTTATTTCACTAGGTGGGTCAGCTACATGAATCACATGAAGTCAAATCAACAACCAAATCATTGGATAACTTGTTGATCAAGAGGTATTATTCAATAACTTCACTAAGTGTCTTTTGGTCTTCCTCTAGCTACTTCTTTTCATAAGACTTCATATTATTTGATTTACTTCATTGAAACGTTCAATGACATTTGTTATCCATGACCAAATCACCTTAGACGATTTTTAACTATTTTCTCTTCAATATATATCACTCTGATCCATGTTTTCTTGTATGACCAAACATCTATCTCAATCACCTCTACTTTATGCTCTTGTTATCCCTTTAAACCCCAATATTCTCTCATAGAGAATTGATGGTAATTGTAGCAATGCGATAAAACTCTTCCTTTATCTTATTAGATACTTTTCAATTACAAAAAACTCCAATAACCTTTCTCCCATTAAACCACCCAACTTGAATTATATTATTAGCATCTCAATCAATTACATCTTTTTTTTTTATAATTGATAATATCTAAACTTTTCAACCTATGAAATCATTCGATCTCTCAATTTAACCTCCAAATCAGTCTAACAAGCTAACTGATAAAATCATATATATGAAATATTATGAACCTTTATGGCTAAGAAAAGAAATGCAGATCAATTTTCTCAGAATTTATACATCAATATCTACAAATTTTTAGCTAGTATAAAAATTATTCTAACAAGTTATATTATTAGTTAGCAATGAACAATATAATATAGCTCATTTTTCGAGTTTTATGTAATCTACGGGATCCAATTAATTAGTTATGTATTGACAACAAACATGCATAATGTAAATGTTTAATCATAAGAAGACATGATTGTTTTAAATATTTAATTAATGTTCATTGTGAAATTTTTTATTAGTCGATTAGGGTTTCAGCATCAGGGTTTAAATCACTATCAGAAAATTAAACAACTCTATGCGGATATACTATGAAAACCAATTGCCTTTTGATTCATCCATTTTCATGGGCTGAAGAAGTTAGGGTAATTTATTCATGTAAGAAGAAATATCAAAAAGTCAATTAATTTTTGACATTTACCTGGACGCCTCACGTTACTTTCGTACTTTTGAAAGCTATAATTACTTCCAAGAAATTAAATATCAACGTTTGAAAATGTCGGTATCCTGGAACATTAATCATTGATGAGATATCATTGTGTTGAATTACTAAGAAATTATTCCAGCACCATGTAATTAACGTGGTTCCGTGTTATTGAAGCCAATTTATCTTTAAAATGAAGACAATTAATTAAGCTGATGTCATTTAATTTTTCCTTAATTAGAAGATTTTCCATATCCTAAGAGTTTTGCCAATCAAACGACAAAATTTAAAATCTGTACATGTAGAACCTAATTTAAAACTCCAGAATTATTGCAAGATATTACCTAATGCTTGATGTCATTTATTTCTCCTTGTCACCTAATAAAATTTTTATATAAATTAATAAAGTTAGTTAAACCTAGATATTGCTGTAAAAATTACCCTTGCTAAAAGTCATTAGTTAGAAGAGTTTATTGGTTAGTTAGTTAAAAAGATTTATTGTTAGTTAGGGATAATATGTGAAAAAAAATAATGTTTCAAATTAAATATGTCATATTATTTTCTTGGTCGATAT
The DNA here is from genome assembly GCA_019022655.1 of Acacia acuminata. Classification (NCBI taxonomy): domain Eukaryota; kingdom Viridiplantae; phylum Streptophyta; class Magnoliopsida; order Fabales; family Fabaceae; genus Acacia; species Acacia acuminata. The sequence goes on from JAFJYI010000140.1 coordinate 203,941, forward strand.
ATGTCATATTATGAAAAATATCATATATGCTTATAATAATTAAGATCCATAAGGAGTACTAATTATTTTGATGGAACTTTTTAATCAAGAATTTGATTGAAACTAATTATAACCCCAAAATGAAATATTCAACACACTATATTCAGCACGAAGTACATAGCTTTCAGACATATATACGTATATTTGTCCCCAAAAAAAGACATATATACATATAAGGTAACATTAATCTATCATAGTAAAAGAGATGAAAGCTTCAGCCAATCAATTTAAAACGTAGAATTAGGTCGAAAGCTGATGAAACAAATTGGATTGAACGTATGGAATCTGTCGCAATCAATTAGGGTTTAGAGATTATACACATGGGGACGCAGTTATATATATAGATCAATTTCTGGGGCCATTTTCTTCTTCAAGCTAAGCTAGCTATAGTGGAAGACACAAATGCATGTGTCAGTGTTTGCTTGTTTGTCCGTATAAAACAATTACATAATTGTAATTGTAAAGTTCTTATAAATCAGTTGAAAAAGAGTGTGATACAGTAGACTTTATACGTGTCCTTATGGAAAAGAGAACAAACTTGAAAATAGAAGAGTATAGATGTGTGTATATATAAAGAGAGAGAGACGGCAAAGTGGAAAGAAAGAGAGGAAAAAGAGGTTGTGTGGGGATGTTTTTCTGATTCATCGCAGGTACCATAAGTCATGAATCTCTGAAAAAACCCTACTCCCATCATCAGTGTGTGGGACAAGTTAAGGTTGTGAGTGATCATTTTTTTCCTCAGTTCTCAAGTACAAACATGCGCTCCCAAACATACACAACATCCTAAAATTGATCATAACTTTCGCTGGATACATCAATGTTATGATTCAATATATGGTGTTATACGCTAGCCCTTGCGCATGCACAAAGAGCAATCATTCTTTTCGGTAGTTAGGGTTTCATTTCATCACTTGGCTTTATTTTCCATACTTAGAAAACTTGAAGAAACTACACCTTCATGTGTAAGCCAGTCACTGAAAACAAATACGTGGCTTTGCCAATTCGGTTCTCTCTCTCTTCACACTTCCTTTTCTTCTCTGCATATCTATCTACCTATCTAACACACACAAATCAAAAGCAGGAGATCAATCATTATCACCGTCTACCACTCTGGTCCTTAAGATAATTAAAGCGTTTCTAATTAATAACCACATCATTAAAACCAAAGAAATGTGGTTAAATCTTTAACTTTGTTTAAAAATGAAAAAACTTTCAAATTTAATTACTCAGTGAATTATGTCCAAGAAGTCATAAATGTTACAATTAATGAGATCTTAAACAGTAGTAATTTTGAAAAAAATTGTAATGAAAACCCCAACCACTTGGTAACTTATAATAAAGGATAATATATTTCTTCTAAAAATATGTCTTATAATAAAGATCAAAGTACTATCTGGTATCACTACTATAGAAATTGCGATATATGATGATTATTAACTGTCACACATCACGGTTTCGAATTAATATATATGCGGAGCGCTATAAAAGCTCAGTGTAGATATATTACGGTCCCAAACTATTATTTATTTTGAACCTATTGTAACGATTATAATATAGCACTCGTTATATATTGATATTTGGGAGGCCACGATCTACCCATTGCTATGATAATATTTAACGGTACATGTAAACAACCATCATATTATATGATAATGTTTGCATGATACATAACGGTCTCATTTTATAATCATTATTTATTCAGTAATATACATAACGGTTTGTATATAAGAACCGTGACTTTTAATAAACTTAATAATCGTCTCACGTAGACAAATGTTATGAAATAAGTACATAAATAATAGTTTATGAAATTAAAAAGAACCGTGACATGTATGACACATGATGGTTTTTATATAGTAACAGTGATGTATGAATATAAGACTCTTTAAGTGAGAGTTTCTGAGCTAGTTGACCTCCTCTATATATAATAGAACAACAGTACCTCCAACACCGTGTGTCTATACAATTTAGCATGGATCAAGACATTACAGGCTTTATGGGGAGAATCAATGGCAACTATTGACGTATATAAGTGATAATGTGACTAGTGACTTATATACAATTGTGGCTCTTCATAGAAATTAACCCTTAAAAAGCAAAGAATTTTGGGAAAAAATATATACCCCTATCAAAAAAGGCAGAGGGCTATGCAAACCCTTGAACTCAAGGGTTTGCATAACTCCTGTGCCCTTTTTGATATGGTAATTTGTTTCTTCACCATTTTCCTTTGCTTTTCGGGCTTAGTTGCTGAAGAGACATAAGGTATATGTGAACACACACACACACACATATTAGGAGTGTGATTAATTCTAGCCACAAAGCCTAGAAAATCTTGATCCATATCCAAATTTCTTAATACCCGATGTTGGAAGTAGCGGAGCCACACTTGTGCCTATGGGTGCAAGTGCACCCGTAAAATTTTGAAATATATATATTATTTAGCTGTAATGTGTTAGCATCAGTGGACCCTTAGCTCAGTGGTAGAGCATTTGATTATAGACCATGAAGTCATTGGTTCGAACCTGGTTGGCCCCTTTTCATTTCTCATTCTTTTCCCAAGTTTTACTCATGAAAAACACCCCCTTTTTTTCTTTACACTATCCCTCGCAGCCTTCTAGGACTGGGTCATTCTTCATTGATTCTTGGGGGTTGTGAGTTCGAGCCTGGTATTTATACTCCCTCATCTCTAAACCAAAAAAAAAAACGCCCCTTTTTCATTTCTTATTAGTTTCCCAAGTTTTTACTCCTTATGAAAAACACATGTAGTAGTAGTTTTATCTGTGATTTCAAAACAACACCAGCCACTATAAACAGCAGAAAGATTTTTGTGATTTGGTTAATCTGGCAAGGATAGTTTCTTTAATTCAGAAATCATTGAGTAGTCCAATTTCATTAATTAGCTTTATTTAAAATTGTAATGAGTTTGGTGGTTGAAACTTTGGTTTTATGTAAAATTCTCCAATTTTTATCTTATAGAAGTGTGATGGATAGTTTGTGCCTCTTGATATCGGATGAAATTTGTTAGGATTTAGAAAATTCATAGTTTATTGCTGATTTGATGGTAGATGCTGATCCTATTTTATGCATGTCTGATTTGCTTAGAACCCATTGAAAGGAGTTTTCTTTTCTTTTCTTATATGTATTCATCTGATTTTTAATACATTTAAAAATTTCTTTAAAAAAAAATTTCTCTGAATCCCCTCACAAATTGTGCACCCACAAATATAAATTCCTGGCTTCGCCACTGGTTGGAAGTACTACTCTATCACTTACACACACACAAAAGACTAAGTAGCTCAGAAACTCGCACATTGAAAAGTCTATGACTGATCACAATGTTGAGTTTTGTAGCTTTTAACTTGGTGCCACCTGCTCAATAGAAAAATCTCCAATCAGAGCAATATGAGATTTCCGAAAGGAAAAAAAAAACATAACTTCAAGATAATAAGTTCAATATATCACCTAAACCTAAACTAGTTTATTCACATAGTTTGTTCGTGTATGACTATCGGTACATCTAAACTAGTTTATTCATAAGGCTTGTTTATGTATTACTCTCATCGGCACACATTAACTAGTTTACCCATAACACCTATTGAACTTTTTGAAGTAATTTCCAGAGATATGGATACTTCAAAAAATGGAGATGTATTTTCATTAGGAATAATATGTTCAGAAAATACTTCAAAAAAGATCAATAAATTAGGAACCTAAAGCAATGGATTGACAACTTCTTGTAATAGGAAATGAACTTTCGATCAGAGCAATAATAGGTTTTCTAAAAAAAAATAATAACTTTGCAAAAGCAAGTTAATATCACCTTGAATGCTTTATCACGTCGTGACTTCACTAAGGCACCTTAATCTAACATGGAGAACATAGCATCAAAGGAATTTGACCGAGCTAAGGCTCACGAACAATGAAAACATGAGTTAAGCAAGTGAAAGAAACTCGCTCAGCAGTCGCTGAGATAAGTGTGAAGGTATTAACTAGTGTGGTTATCGCTAAGAAGTAAGATGGAAGCTTTTTATGGTGGGGCTTGACTGAAAAGCGACTCTCGACGGCCATAAAAGACAACGGAGTACTAAGGTTATGATATTTGAGAGTTTTGTTTGAATAGACTAAGTGTCAAGTGTGTTGTTTCATACGCTTAAATAGAAGAGGAATGGAAGGGTGTTTTGGGTTGTCATTCTGAAGACATTACATAACGAGTGTATCGATAAAATATTTATTTATTTGTTTATATTTATTATGGTTCTTTGTTAATAATTGTGAGTTATGTTATTGTTTTAACAAATACATATACTAAGGTTATTGGTTAATACCCATGAGGTATGTTGTTATTTTATTATAAAAAAAAAAAAAAAGGCAGCTAGTGCCCAGATAATTACATTTTTTATATTTATAAAAATAAAATTAAAAAAAAAATTAACATCTGGTGACTAGTTTCATAATAGATGATATGAATTCTACTACAAATTTGGAAACTTTTTTTTTTGTGTGGTCAATTTGTACAAAGTATTGTCCAACATTGTCGTCCTCATCATCATGTTCATCCTCCTCTTCCTCGTCCTCTTCTTCATCCTCATCATTAGATGAGACAAATGAAGGCCGGGTTAGAATATTATCATCAACATGGGGAAGGAGAAAGATTTTGAATCATCACGGTGTTTGTTGTTTTATGACATTTTTTGTTTAACAATTGTCATTGTTGAGAGACAAAATATGATAGTTACTAATTATCACCATTATTTATTTGCTTGGACTTCTATTAAGTGACGGGTTCTACATAATAACCATTATGTATCTCAAACCAGCATCTCTGCCCCCTTCGCCAATTCAACTATTGGGCTGAATGACGAGATGACACAAGAGAAAAGAGCATTAAGAAAGGATCTTGTTGTCATGAAGGAGGTCCAAAGAAAATTACGAGAGAAGTGAGGAAACTTATCGTAAGGTGGAACAAGAAATTACAAATTGTGAAATCTAACAAATTATGAATTTGTCAGATTTCAAAATTGACCTTTCTTGTTCCATCTACAGTAAGTTTCCTCTCATCTCTCTTAATGTTCTTTCTAGACCTCCTTAATGGCAACAAGATCCTTCCCAAGTGTGCTCTTGACTCTTGTGTCATATTGTCATTAAGCCATATGGATTGGCAAATGGGGCACGATCACTGGCTACAGCGTAGGGGGCGACGTGGTTAGGATCCTTAGTACTTGAGCCATTTATTGCCACTAACAAACCTTGAGGAGGAGGTGGCAACCGAGGAGTTCCTTGTGATCTTAACATGATGAAGGAGAGAAGAAGGACGCTAATAAAGAAAAGTAGTAAGAATCAAAAGTAATATTTGAGTTTAAATAAAGGTCTAATAGATTGCGAAGGTTATGACTTATGAAGGTCTAACGGCATTACAAAGGGTTATGATGAGTTATGACATTGATGGTCCGAATGTTACAAAGGGTTATGAAAGAGTTAGATGATTGTTGTTTCTAAAGACCGTTATGTTTTGTCTTTGCTGATATAAATGTTTGGAATACGAATCATTTGTAAATATTACATGACGGTTGTTTCTTAAGAACCATCATTTTTGCCACTAAATGAATTACGGTTGTTAGCTACAACCGTTATGTTTGTGTTTTCGTGAATTTCACTTTGCAATATATGACGATGCGCATAATTAACCACTACGTTTAGCATTATATATCTTTGTGTAACCTTCGTCTCGACATACATAACATTTATTAAATGTAACTGTTATGTATTAGACATTATAAATGCACAAATCAACCTGTAATAGTATATAAAGTCTATCCTCAAGTTTGGTTGCTAGCTATTTATTCCTCCGACAAATTATACTCAATTAAGGTTAACTTTTCAAGCAAGATATTCCCTCTATAGTCCTTTTTATTAGTAACTTTCTCTCTTATGACTGATTTGTAATAGTTAATACTACATCTAGTTCAAAATATAAGAGTCAAATAACTAAATGAAGCAATTTGAAAGGTTAGTTAAAATTAATTAAAGACAATAAATATGTAAAAAAATATAACTTATTTTCCTAAAAAAAAACCCTATTTATGGAGAGGGTGAATGGGAGAGAGAATGAGTGGGAAAAGAAATGAAAGAGAAGGAGTTGACAAAATATATGAGAGATGCATATCATCAACTAGGGGTAAAACTGAAAAAACAAAATTAAATGATGAGACAAAAACAAAGTGGATCTTATATAAAAAAAACCCACACATCTTCACAAGTTTGGCGATAATATTTTGAATCAGAGGGAGTATAAGCAACTTTTTTCTGATGTCTCAAAATTTAAACCATTTTTTCCTTTTTTTACCCCTATTAAATACATATGTTTATATTAATTATCTTCACTCACCACTAATTCTCTTTCAATTAATCATTTATTACTCATTTTATCTCATATTTTATACTAATTCTCTCATATTTTTACTCAATTTGTTTTTCTTTCCTATGCTCTTTTCATAAATAGAGGCATATTTGAAAAAAAAACATAACATTTTTTATACATTTATTGTTTTTAACTAATTAGGGGAAATATCCCGCCAATTCCCCCATTTTGCGAGGGAATAATTTGTTTTGTGTAATCAGAGAAAAATTACTTGTAAAAAGAACTGGTTGGAGTAATTATAAAAAGACACGGATGAACCACTGAAGAACTTGCCAAAAGTTTATCAGTGTCACATATAAACTGACATATATAATTGTCAAATAGATTTTTATTTAGTTTAAAAACTTAAAACCTCATAAGCTCATATCATATTTAATTATGGGGTAAACAATGGAGGAAAAAAAAAACAAAGCAAATTAACTTTTAGACAAGTACAATCAAAGAGTAATTTGCAAAATGGATTAGCTCTATAAGCTCATATCATATTTAATTATGGGGTAAACAATGGAGGAAAAAAAAAACAAAGCAAATTAACTTTTAGACAAGTACAATCCAAAAATTATATTACATTTGGTCATAATTATAGGATAAAGCTTATATCCAAATAATCATATATATGGTGAAAGTTACTTTGACGAGACTTTTTTAATTCACAAGAACAGAAAAGTATACACACACACATAAGGATTAATTTCATTTCCTGCCTTTACACAACATGAGTTTGTGTGTGTTGTCAGTAATAGAATTTTATTAATGGAAGTATATGTAATTTACTCTATAAAAGACGAACTCAAAATCACCTAAAGTTTTAATTAAAATTAAACTAGATCAATGATTTTTTTTTTTTCCTGAAAAGTGAATAAGAATACGGGAGGAATTTGTATGGAAAATTTCTTTGAAATTTATGAATTTATATTGACACATCTAGCTCTATTTTCAAAACTAATAGTTTTTCATAAATTCTTTTGAACTAGCTAATAAATATATTCTATTTATTTGTAAAGCCTATACAATCTTCTTTAAGTTTTATTAAGATTACATATATTTATCTCTTCTTTATTTTCAAAGTATAAACAAATTCTCTAAAGACAATGGAAAGAATTGCATAACTAAGAAGAAAGTCAATGAAAATTTATGATAGTCTACTTTTCATTTTCTTAATAGAGTCTCCCTAATTTTTCAAAATAAAAGGATAATATTTTGATTGTTTATTTAAAAAAATGAGAATTTATATAATTTAATAAAATTAAAAACATAACTTTTTGAGTGGTGGGGTGTAAATGTTGTAGGGATTACTTTTTGAGAGTGGTAAAAATGGAAGAAGACGTTCAAGTGAGCGTGCAAGCCTTCAAGTAAAATCAACTCCTCCTTCCTTAACCTAGGATTTTTTATTTTATTTTTTGGAATTATAAGGGTTGACACTAATGACTTGAATTAGAAATGAGTGAAATCGAACCCGCAACTTCTCACTAGTAGTGAAGTGTCTATACCATTAGGCTACATGGTCTGTAGTCTTTAACCTCAGATTCTGATGAACCGACTTAAGAAAAGTAAAGAGAAGGAGAAAAGGTGAGGAATTTCATAAATTTCCTTGTTTGAAAAAAAAAAAAAAAAATACAAAAAAAGTGAAGCTATGCTTGTTCCCTCTATCAATGGCCTTCCAAATCTTTTCTCTAGACCCTCCCCCTTCCATTCTAATTTTCAACTTTGCTTGTCTCGTTTGGTTAGTATGGAAAAAAAATGTTTTGAGCAAAAAAAAAAAAGTATGGAAAAATTGCTTAAAATTTCCCAATTGAAAAATGTATTATTGTCTAAAAATATATTAAAACCCAAATTCTCGAGCACGAATAACTTTTTTTAGCAGTATGAAACGCAATTTCAGCTATATGAAAATGTCTTCCATTTTACACATAGTTAAATATAAGACCAAATATGAGTGACATTTGCTAAAAATATGTTCTACCTAAATCTTTAAATAAATTTTAGACATCTTTAAGGAATAAATTTTACTATTGAGAATTGGGATGTTTCATTTACTTTTTTTTTTTTTTTTTTAAAGTTTGTTCCTCGGTCAAGAATTAAATTATACAATATTTGTATATCTCCATTATTATTATTATTATTATTATTCGACAAAAATGAGTTCCACTCTTTTTTTTTTTCCTTATATTATTTCTTTGTCCCATTATGCTATTTTTATTGTTTAAAGATAAGAAAAGGTAAACAAAACTTTGATTAAAAGAAAATCAAATCGGTGTTTTCAAAATTAACAAAACAGCACGGATTACTGCATTAATTAGCTCATGATTACTAATTAACAAGTCATTGTTGTTTATTGATGCGGGGTCTTGCATATATAAATATGTTTACTCTTTCTATTACGTTACGTTTCTTTTCTTAAAGATGCTGTTAGTTTATTTGGCAATCAATGTTAAATGATATGCCTGCACTCATTTGGTACAAAAACAATAGGTTGTGATTTTTATTCCTTGATTCTAAACGTAGATAATTAATTTATAGAGGTTAAAAAAATAGGTGATGAGTTAATTATTTGTAAGAGATGCATGTTAATGATTTTGGGCTTTTAGATCAATTTTTGAATGACTCAGATGCAAAGATACTGAGCGATGCTAAGACAAAACTTTCAATACATACTTACTTTATATACTGTAAATCACGATTAAAAAAACTATTTTTAAAAATTTTAATCGTTATTCCAAACAAACATAAATTTATGACCACAAGCGGAGGAGAAATTTTAGAATATGCACATAGCGGTCCCCAATCAATGCTTGTTACTTGCTTACTTCATGTACTATTTTCTTTCATGTCTTTATTTTTATAAATCTTAGAATATGTACATAGCGGTCCCCAATCAATGCTTGTTACTTGCTTACTTCATGTACTATTTTCTTTCATGTCTTTATTTTTATTTTTTAGCCACCGAACATAAATGAAAGTAGATGGATGAATGAATTATGGGTAAGTGGAAAAGAGAGAATTGTACAAATTCAATTCTTAACCAAAAAAGAGGAAGCATTCATGGAGAAGCACTCCAATTTTGATTATCCTCAGCTTTGCAACTAATTATATGAATCTACCACTCTAGTCCTATTTATAAGTTCATTTTAACCAAATCTCACACACCAACAAGAGGTATATAGTTGATATAATGATTATGGAGGTAAATTTTTAACTTTGTCCTCATTTATGATTGTGTATTTTTTTTTAATTGTTTCTTCTCTCTCTATCTTCATAGGTATAATACTATGGGTAAAATTGTCACAATTTCATTTATTACATGAAACTGGACTTATAAATATGACTAGATTTTGTTGGTCAAAATAGACTTATAAATAGAATTAGAGTGATACACCTTTACTCTCCATCAATCACCAACTTCAATATCCCCCATGCATGATAGTGAAAACGGAGATTTTACCTGAAAACAAAAGGAGAATGAAAAATCGTAAAACGTAAAAAAAAATCGTAAAAACTTAAAAGCGTTTGAAAAATTAGTAAAATCGTTTTAATAGAAAAAAAAAATCATAAAAACGTAAAATCACAATGATAAATCGAGTTTTTAACTACCATGCCCTCATGTCTTCTTGCTAGGGGCATAATAGACTATTCACGTAATTTGAAATTTGGTATTACATGTTCTTATTCCCTTTCAGCAATGCCTCTCACTAATGCGCAATGATCCTCTCATGTCCATTACTTAATCTTTGAATTAATACCTATTAATGACTAATAAATATGGAATGATTTTGGGTAACTCATCGCTACTCTGCATCATTCATATTTAATTTGGATGATTCAGATTATTATTTTTTACATTTATTTAAGCAAAAGTATTTTAATTTGTTTGAAATTTAACATAAAGATGATGTCTTAACTGCAGTTATTTTTATATGTTAGACTATTGTAACTTAAGTGGATTTAAATGTTGGACTATTATGAGTCAAACCCTTACCAACTAGACCAACTTTTATTGATAATATTGTCTCATTTGAATACTAAGTATATTTGAATTTTAAAAAACAAGTGCTTGTGGAATAAAATGAAATTGCTTTGATAACATGTTTGTTAAAAATAGGGTGACAAATGTCAACGGCTAGTTGCCTTAGTGACAATGTCACTTGCATGCTTAGATAAGGTCTTAGGTTTAATCCCAACGTTGACACTAGTAGGATATTTTATAGGGAAAATCCCTCTCAAAACCTAAGTTACCAAAATATTGTAAAAAGGGCTCAAAAAAATTAAAGCCATTTTTGAAAGTTTACTCTCTCTGACTTTAAATATAAGACACACTCTCACAAACATGGCTTTTGTTTGTATCCATATACATGACGTCAAACTCAATGGCGGACGCAGGTACATCACTTGCCCCCGTGGTTTATTTATTTATTTTTTTTTAAAAAAAAATTAGGGTTAAATCTAAATACTAGAGAATCCTTTCGCATCGTAGAATCAAACTTCTTCTTCCGAATCAAATCCAGAATCAAATAGCTTCTCCGAATCAAACTTTTGCCATTTGTTTAATGTCTTATATTAAAAAAGATGTATTTTATCACATTGAAAATAAGACAATTATAATAGAATTCCAAAAAATAAAATCTAAAAAGATGATATTGTAATTATTTTTATTGTAATATACTTTTGTTATTAAAATATATGTTCTTGAACTTATTTAGTGCCCAAACTTTACTATTTTTAACCACACTTAGCCTTGTGTTTTCCTTTATATTCTTTTAATTTTTAATATATTTAAAAATTTTCTTTTAAAAAAAAAAAAAAATTCCTCCACAAATTGTGCCCCCTTCCATAAATTTCTAGATCCGCCCCGGTCAAACTATCGGAACACATTAAACATCACAATTTTTAGAAGCTCAAACTTCAAAAGATTCAAATTGTTTAAAAAACTGAAATCAAACCAGGCTTTAAAATAAAGTATAGTTCACCAAATAAAAAATATTGTCTATCCGATTCTTAATATAAGAAGTAATTGACTTTTTTAAAAGAGGTTAAAGAGAATAAATAAATTACTTAATCTTCATAATATATATTGTGTGTCACTAAATTATAAAACATCCTAGTCATCAGAGTAGGACATATGACAGTGATTTGAAAGTGAACCCCCAGTCCATCACTGGCCTGTATAATGGTTTTTTAACTATAAATCTTCAATATTTTAGTTCATGTGTATATGTGTATTCTATTTTGCAATTGATAAATAGTATAGTACTCAATTGTGTTTTATCTTGAGCAATAAATTGCATTTTTCTTTTTCTTTCTTTGTGTGATATGATGGCATTCAGCGATTTTCCACTCGGAAATAACGAGGTTAAAGTGATTAAGAAAAAGATATAAATGATTAAGGAGGCAAAGATGATTGGCTTGGTACCATCAATCCCAAAAGATTATAAATTTTCATTCACGAGAGAATAATGCTAGCCATTATTGGACAACTAAAACCAGAAAGCAAACAAGAAAATTTAACACAAATGGTGAGACATTTGCCAGTTTTCTAGTTAAGCATAGCCAAACTTGCTGCAAATAATTACTAATGAATGAAAGTAACATGAATCATATCACAAGCTAATTCCAAATTGTCCATTCCCTAGCAGAAACATGGCTTATCTAGTCCAAGCTTGTGACAAGGATGTAAACTCACAAGAGATTACTTTTATCAATAAACAGATATTAACAATATATAATTAAATAATCAAAAAAAAAAATAAAATAAAAATGACAACAATTTGATTTAAATATATTTTAAATCCAAATAGTTGAAATTAAATCCATCCACTCATAATTTTTCTTATTCAACAAAGACATTTCTATGAAGTTCATATATAAAGCCACTAAGTATGATGAATAAAAGTAACTACATGGTTCATACAACAAGCTAATTCCAATTGTCCATTGCATAGCAAGCACAACTCATCTGGTAATCTTGTCTATTCTTGAGCAGCTCTTGATGCACCAAAACCTGGCCTGCTCTTCCTGGTGCGAGCATTTGTATGTGTGCGTTGTCCTCTGCAAGGTAACCCATCCACATGTCTGAAACCCCTGTAGCACTGAATACTCACCAACCTTTCTATATCTTTCTCAACACACCTTTTCTGATAACATCAAAAAGTAAAATTGGGTTATACACATAACAGAACAAGCACAGGAGTTGTATCATTGAGGTAGAGAAATTTGTGCTAGAAATAGTCACAGAGATGGTACCAAGTCATTTCCAAGCATGTACTTGGAGAGTAATTCTCTAAGGGAATATAACTCTCTCTTACTTAGGTCCTTGACAAATTTGTTCTCAACCCCAAGCTCACAGACAATATGGTGAGCTTTGGAACGGCCAATTCCATATACATGCTGCAAGGCATATTGGAGGCGCTTGTTGTCAGGGATCTCTCCTCCAACACCACCTCCAATATTTATATATTGTGCTCGTACACCATGAAGCTGCATTAGTTAAGGGAACAGAAAAAGAGATGAGATTGGTCCTTCATTTGGTTGCTGAGAATTGAAGAGAAAGTTGAAATTACAGTTAGTAATGCACACAACAGTAGGCAGGGGATATAGGATTTCTTAGAAACTGGATATTTCATCTAGGTTTGAATGAACTAACTTGCTCTGATAAAAATATGTTGAAGACTGGGACACAGATTAATCCAAGGTTAGCAAGAACTATACAACAACAAGAACCCTTATCTCATTAGGAGGGGTTAGCCACATGGATCGCACCGTGTCATTGTGCTTTATCAATAACTAAATTTTTGGATATATTGCTAAAAAAAAATACCATGCAATAACTTCTTTTAGTGTTCTCTTTGGTTTTCTTCTACCCCTCTTCAAAAAACTCCAAACTGTCTTGTCTACTTTCCACAGCAACGCCTCACAACAACCTTTCATTATACATGCCCAAACCACCTTAGACAATTTTCTACCATTTTTTCTTCAATAAATACCACACCAGCTCATTAGGAGGGGTTAACCACATGGATTGCACAGCGTCATTGTGATCTATCAATGACTCAATTTTTGGATGTATTGCTGAAAAAAAAATACCATTCAATAACTTCTTTTAGTGTTCTCTTTGGTTTTCTTCTACCCCTCTTCAAAACAATCCAAACTGTCTTATCTACTTCCCATAGTAGCGCCTCACAACGACCTTTCATTATACATGCCCAAACCACCTCAAAAAAATTCCTATCATTTTCTCTTCAATAAATACTACACCAAATCTTCCTCATATATGTTCATTAAGAATCTTGTCTTTTCATGTATGACCACACATCTATCTCAACATTCTCATATCTGCTACCCATATTTTATGCTCTTGTTGTCCCTTTAAAACCTAACATTCACTACCATATAGCATCACTAGTCATATAGCAGTTTGATAAAAGTTCCTATTAGTTATGATAGATATAAAGCATAGAACATAACTAATCCAAGCTAAAATTTCTCTTGGTTTTCAACAAGACAAAATAGGAGGGCACACACTCACTGATAAAGTTTGACGAAGCTGGTAAACAACATCAGAAACAATTCCGGCAGAACCACGCACACCAAACATTTTGCAGAATTCGTTGTTGCAAGGTCCAACAATTATAATGGAAGAGAGGTCCGTCCTACAAGAGATGACACCACCACTTCTTCCTTCTAGTCCGTCCACAGTAAATCAGCAACAGCCTTGTGGCTGTCTGTTTGGCAGTCACGGTGATAGAACTAGGAGTCTGAGCTGATTTTAGAGAAATGTCTGTTTTTCCTGGTCAATTAGAAGAGATATCAGATGAGAGTGCCTTCACTTCTCAGGCCATCTCTAAGGGTCTTGGCCAATCTGCTTATATCCTCTTATGCTATACTTTGATGTTCAGAACTGTTCAATATATAAATGGGATAGGCCAAGCATAGTATCTAAATAGCAAGATGCTTCACAAATATTCAAGATATTTAATAAAATACTAATTAGTGTCTGAAATATAGTATTAAAATTATGACTAGCAAGAGTTCGTATATAATAGACTGGACTTTGGATTGCCTTGAGGCCCAGCCTGAGCATGATTCAATGGTTGGGCCATGTTTTCCAGCCAAATGCCCAACCTGAACAAACAACGCATAATTCTCTTAAGATTGAGAAATGCAATAATTTTCAATTTCAAATCAAATATGCTTATAAGATTAGAACTCCCTCTCCCTCTATGGCTTTTCAAACCACATATCTCATAAAAGTTGCGGCTTTTTTTAGTGACAGGAATAACAACAAAGAAATTTGCAAAAAGGAAAAGACAAGGAAAGCAAATCAAAACCATTTATCTCTATTAAACATGTCATCAAGCATTAAGGTCCCAATATCATATACAAATATTCAAGTTGCTTGCTTAGCAACACCCAAGGCTGGGCACAGACCGCAGGGATGACCCAGCCTAGCATAAGTCTCACGTCTAAGGTTTTGACCTGTGAGCCAGACCGGCCTAGTCCAGACAGTTAACTAACCAGGGCCAGCCATGGGGGTTCAGGCCAGACCAAGCCACAAGACTTTTTTTGTTCTTTTAAATCTCTTCCAATTAAACCTTTCTATGGCACCATCTATAAATTTGACAAATAAAAGCTTTCCACAAATGATTTTATACCAAAAATCAGAACTGCATCCTGCAAGGCGTTGATTTGAAAAACAATAGATAATCTGATAGCCTGAAGGATACAATTGTGAATACAACAATTCCTGAAGTGTCCGAGCTTCATGTATAAATGAGAGAGAGAACAGAAGATTTAATGAATATAGATCAGAACTGTGCATACTAGAAAAACAAAGAAAGTTACCTCTGAATTGTGACATTATTATCAATCTATATCGAATTGAGATTCATTGACTCTTAACCAAACAATCAATGGATGCATGAACCATCACAGCAAAGCTAATTTTCTAAACTGAGATAGAGCATACACTGATGTTGAGTGATTATCAAACCATACATTGGCAAACATGCACCAGATAAATAAATTGTTATTCTCCTGTAATACTCAGAAAACTGGTTTAAGTGGCTAATAAAACTAATTTTTCGAAATAAAGCAAACCCAATCATCAGTATTCTGAAACGATCATTTAAACATCTTTTTGCGGAAGCTAATGTGTATTATCACTGCTAGCGATATTTCCAGGAAACCCAATAAATGAGATAAAAGATGGAAATTAAGGTACCTGAAGAAAAATGATCCAACGGCGACGGCAATGTCGAGAAACAACAACTACACGGACCAGCAGGCTCACGGCAACAAGGAGGAGGAAGCCGAGAGAAGCAGAAGCAGAACACCGGGCGATGCAGAGGGGAGAAAAATAACGGATCGGGGTTCCAGGGTTGACGATTCGACCCGTAACCCGTTTTAAAACGACCCTTTGGGCCGCCATTAAGTTTTTTGCTCATTTAGGTTTTGGATAAGAAAAAAACCGGTAGAAAAAGAAGAATGGGTTCTAACTTGAAGCTAGGATGAGCATTATTACTTCAGCCCAAGGAGATAAACTGATGTAAACCCAGGTTGAATCGTTCAAGTTAAATAATGTCAAGGGCTCGGTCGATTGGACTTCGGCTTTGGTCCAATTCAGCTTACCGTCCGCTGCGCAAAACGGCCGTTTTTGGCGCAAAACTGATCTTCAACTCTTTTAAAAAAAAAAATTTTTAAATTAAATATTTTAGGCACCAAGTGGTACTCTGATACTGACTGGGATACTTCATAGTCTTTAAAAAAATTTATGATCTCAAAAAAAAAAAGTTTACTCCCTCCGGTCTTAATTATACTAACTTTTTTGGATACTAATTAAATTAAAGTATTTGTATTTATATTTTTTTCTTCAAACTAATTAGTTTGACTAATAAACTAATATATAATATAAGAATACACAATATGTAAAATGAAAAACTTATTAGCTTCTTTAATCTCTCCAAAAAAAAATATTTTAGGATCTTAAAAAATATTTCAAGATCTTGAAAAATTTATGATCTAAAAAATATTTCAAGATTCTGATCGATACTAAAAATATTTTCAAGATTATAAAAAGTATTTTTTTGATCTGTCAAGATCCTCAAGATCTTTTTAGTACTCTGAAATATCTTTTTTTGAGATCCTAGAATAATTTTTTAAAATCATGAAGCATATCAATCAAGATCCTAAAATATATTTTTAGTATTTTTTTTAATTACCAGTTAAAAATATACTTTAGGATAATTTTTCAATATCATGAAGTATTTTTTAGTATCGATCATTATTTTCAAATATCTTTTTAATACCAGTTAAGACTTCGAAATATTTTTTAGGATCATAAAATAATTTTTTTAAGATCATAAAATATATCAAGATTTAAAATATAGATCTTTTAAATATCGCCTGAAATATTTAAAAAAAGAAAAAGAGACAGCTCAATTTTGCACCAAAAACGACGCGGTTCACTGTAATCAGCTTAATTGGACCAAAGCCATGTCCCTGTCAACTATAGAGGCCCTTGCCATTTGTCGCGGCATTATTTATGATAGGTATTGGAGCGGGATCATAGGCTTTTCTAAAGTAAATATTGAATTATCGTACGGATGTCATTGTTTAACTCTTGTGTGTTCTAAAAGATCTTAAGATTTAAAGCATGTTAAAATAAGAAATAAAGGAAAGTTAATATCTTTAACGGTTTTTTTACAGCCAATAGTCTTTTAACCTAATAACATAAAAATTTCCCTAAGATGTCACAGATTCGATCCGCAAGTAGTTTTAGACCGTTAGTCTCTGCACTTTTAATTTTTGTTTTTTCAAAGAGAAAAATAGAAAAAGATGATTCTTGAGGGAGTTCAACATCGTAGAGACTTCTTTTTTTTTTTTTTCACATACCACCTCCTTAATTGTTAGCGTTGTCAAAGAAATCAAAAATCTAATCGTCCTTGTGTGGGACATGATGGAGTCTAATCATAAAAAAGATTGTCTTCAAGCAAATTAGTCTATCCTTTTTAGGAGATTGGCAAGGTGATTGGAACAAGACAAAATTCATTTTGAATTCAAATATAGCGGATAAGATAAAGTTAAATATATAAATATATATATAGGTTGGATTTCTCTCCTAATCTCTTTCTTATTATTTTTCATCATCTTTATAACATTATCCATTCAATCAATCACAATGCTATTTTAATTTTTCTCTCCTTTTCCTAATCAACGGCCTGGATGGAGCATGTGAGAGAAAAAGAGAAAGGAGATCATGAGAAAATCCTCTCCCCATATATATACATACACGGCCCTATCGTTCATAATTCATTTTTGGTTAAAATATTCGTTTGGTCCTTCATGTTTGCCTCTGATATATTTTAATCCCTTAAGTATGTAAAGTATATGTTTGGTCATTTAATGTTAACACCGTTAGTTTAACTTAACGGAAAATACTGACTCAATAATTTTTAGGATGATGATTTGTACAATTAAATTCTTACCAAGCATGCTTATATATTAATATTTTCATAAATTAATATTTTAAATCCTATTAATCGAAAAATATTTCATCTTCACAGACTTTTTTACGATTTTTCACAGTTTGTGAAGATTAAATATATTTTTTTGTCGAAAAAAGATTAAATATTTTTAATTAATAAGATTTAAAATATTAATTTATTAAAATACTAACATATAAGCATCTTGATTGATTTAAAAATACTTAAAATTTATTAGTTAAGAATATTTATTAAAATCAAGTCATGCATCATTTATTGAAAAATTTATGGATAAAATAAAATTCTTCAAATGATCTTTTTTAAGTTTTTTTTCCTTCTAAGAATTCCCTTTAACTGGTCATGTCTATTAAATGAATAATAGAGTTAAGGTTGTAAAATAACCTTCAAATTTTATTAAAAGTGCAATCATAATCGTAAATTATTTTTTTAGAGCAAAAACAACCAATATTATTATTATACTTCCACCGCCATTGCTCTAAATTTTTCATGTTATATATGGATGTTCTTATTCTTGCTTTGATATTCGCCCATTCAAAGTCCAGTGACATATATAATTTGCTTTCACTTATATAGAACATATCAAACTAGCTCCCGCTTAGAGATAAAGCTTATGATTCTCTTCAAAGACCCGTATGGAGGAGTATTTGACATTTACTTATTCGTGTCTTTTATTGCATTATGATGTCCATAATATCTTATTATCTGAAAATTTGGGACAACTCAATAATTTTCTTTTGTTCTGTATTCATCTTAATTCTTCATAGTAATTTTCAGCCAAACAAAATCTTTAAAGGAGAGAATTTTATTTATTTGTCAAACAAAATCTTAATTCTGAAGTAAAATTATCATTAATACATTTTCTTTTTTGATTAGGTAAGGAAATAGGTGAGTTAAGCCATGAAACTCACTGGAGGCATGGTTTAAAGAATGCTTACATAGTTGCCCATAGAGGAACTAGATCCTCTCATCATCTATTTTTCTCATTATCCCTTATAGTTCTATCTAAACCGTTGATTGAGAAGATGAGAGAAAAATCAAAATAGTATTGTGATCTTTCACATTATATTAATTGAACGAATATGATTTAGAAATTGTAAGGGAGGATGAGAAAATGATGATGAGAGGAACTGAACCCACAAAAACAACTTTTAGTGGCTAAATTCTTAATCTGCCAAGTGGAGTCGCCAAAAAGAACCCTTGAAAGAAGGGAATAGAAGAGTAAAAGACCAGCGCAATTTAACCACCTTAGGTTTTAGGCAAGAGCAGGAGGCGGGCAACATATTAAACCATGTTACATTTTAACCCATAGATGTTTAATCTACAGAATGCAATGTATTTGTTATAAAATAAAATAAAATTATTAAGCAAGATTTGAGTGAAGTAAGAATCTCGCTAAAATCATAAAAAAACTGAAATTATTGATGAGTGGTGTTAGTTATGATTAGTTTTGATGATATCTTATATTGTCATTATCTAGAGCAAAAAGTTTATATCATATACATTGATTAACTACTTTGTTTATTGTAGGTTAGTCAAGTTAAATTATAGAGAATGATTAAGATCGGAGATTCAAGAAAGAAGAACTTGCTAAATATTATGAGAATATCAATATTTAAGTCTCCATGATAAAACAGAAGTTGGAACAGATCAATTCGGAGTTAAAATGAGTTAGAACTACATTCCGCGTATGGCACTGTTCCTGGATCAATACTCGAGTACCACCATTTCAATACTCGACTATGTCATTTAATCAGCTCCAATTCAGATGAAAAACCCGTCAATACTCGAGTATCTACAATGAATACTCGAGTATTGGACCAATACTTGAGTATGGAACTTCAAATACTCGAGTATTGGCGTGCTTTGTCCATGCTCTGTTCAGCTCTGTTTCTGGCGACCTCTGGTAATTCGATGATATCTCCCAAACCAGGAATCAGATTGACATGAAACCAATGGCATATGAAACTATACATCCAACACGTATTTTTGGAAAAATTTCAAGTTCAAAGGAGTCCATATGAGTGAGCTATGATTTTTGCAAGTTGGCACAAGAATCACTGTCACAATCCAGACCAACCTTCGGTGATTTGAGTGTATATCACAAATGACAAATCCAATTGAGCTGAAACTGGTGCCATTAGAAACTAGACTCAAATACCTTTTCAAAAACATTAAGAACACAGAAAACGAAGATCAATTGAAGAAGTTATGATGTTTTGAAGTTGACAGTCGGTTTTGGATGCTACAAAAACGTTGGATAAGACAACGTCCATTCATCTGATGTTAATGGATGAAATGCAACTAGATTGGAGTTGATTCTTGCTGAACTAGAAAGACGACTTAAAGTGCTTCCTAATATGGGGTCATTTTCCAAACTTGAAGATGCATCAAAGATGCTACGCTCACTGGAAATTGCCCGTTGTATTGCCAATATTGTTGCGTTTCTGGAAATATGAAATTTGCACAAGGATAACATTTGAAGATAGTTATTCTAGCAAGAATGAGATTACTCTAATACACTACTCGAGTAGAAGGCAATATATACTCGAGTAATGTCGAAGGAGCCACTGCAACGAGTAAAGTCATTTATGTAATACTCGAGTATACCCCAAGCAATACTCGAGTAGCAGCAAGACAGAAACGATGCTGAGTCAATCAACATAGCAATACTCGAGTATCTTCAAATCAATACTCGAGTAATGTCGAGCCAGAAGCAAATGCCTATATATCAGAAGTCTGTCATACTCGAGTAGATAAGTGTGATACTCGAGTATGTTCATTCGTGGTTCAAACTCTCTGAAGTCTCTCAGCTGAATACTTGAGTAGGATATAACATATACTCGAGTATGATCATTCTCAGTAAATCTAATGAAGAACCCAGATGATACTCAAGCACACCGAAGAGTATACTTGAGTATGCTACTCAAGTATGAGAATTGGGGTACCCGAGTAAAGTCAATAATAGGCATCTGTGAAGAAATTCTTAAGGGCTTACTCAAGTATTCAAGAAGGCTACCCAAGTGATTAATATTTGAATTAACATCAAACTTGATGGAAGCCAAAATCTGGCCGAAGCAATTTTGATGTCGAAGAATTTGACGAAGTTTGCTACAGACATTCACAAATGGTAGAGAAGGCAGAATGCAACGATACTTGAGTATTGGATATAGATACTTGAGTATGGTACTCAAGTACGATGAATTAAATACCAAAGTATTGCTTACTAATGAGTTTAATTTAGTGTATCCATTTCAGCGAAGAACAGGAGATACTCG
This sequence comes from Acacia acuminata, assembly GCA_019022655.1. Lineage (NCBI taxonomy): Eukaryota > Viridiplantae > Streptophyta > Magnoliopsida > Fabales > Fabaceae > Acacia > Acacia acuminata. The sequence goes on from JAFJYI010000140.1 coordinate 225,168, forward strand.
AGTATTAACATTGGAATACTCGAGTATGAACATTTGCAAAGTCTCTGGTTTAATTTGAACTGCTGGATACTCGAGTATTAAGCATTGGCTACTCGAGTATATATCAGAATGAAGCATCTGTTAGGAGTCTCTGCAAGAGGATACTCGAGTATATATCAATGGATACTCGAGTATGGTATATCAGCAAATATATATCAGCAAACACAAATCATCTGCAACTTCATTCGAATGATTTGGTTAATTGTTTATATATTCCAAAACATCATTCAATATTATTTGTATTATGATTAATCATCTTCTTAAGTGATTTTCATATGATTAACCATTGTTTGAATTTCGATGAGCTGTAAAGCACCGAAACAGACGGAGACACAGAAGTCGACACGATGAAGGATGGCCCATACCATCAAAAGCACCGAATCAATATTTTAGGCTATTCCCCATCGAGAACACGTGAATGACAACTATAAAGATTACCCAACTATGTTTCGATTGTGGTTGCGCGAGATATTAGAAACGATTGAAGACTATCAACGGACATATTCAAATATTCAAACGGATAGATTCAAATCCTTCAACAGTCTTAATCTTCAACAAGTATAAATACTCGAAGGATTGAATTCATCAAGTAGAACCAACGGATACACAGACAAAGCATTAAAAGCATTCAATCTACATTATGTATATATCTTAGGATATCATTGAGCTTCAGTGTTTATCATTCATCTACTCTGTGAGAGAGTTTTATCATTTGTATTACAATTAGTTCAAATCTCAAGATAGAGGTATCTTAAGTGTGGGTGTATCAATTACAACTTGTAAGGGTGAGTGAGTTCGAGAGTGAAAGGATCATCCTTTGTTATCTTTAAGTGGAAGGTTTGAATCTAGTGTTCAAAAAAAAAAAAAAAAAAAAGGTTTGAATCTACTTTAATGTTATGGAATTATTATTATTGCACCCACATAACGTGTGGGATTTTTTTGCTTCTTTTTATAAACTTCGCTAAGAAACACTCTTATGGAACTAAGGCTTGTTGTTTTGTTGTTACTCGTAAATAATAATGGAAAAATTATAATAAAGAACCTAATAAAAATAAAATTTATTAAGAAGTAACATAAAAATGATAATTATTTTGAAATATTAGAAATTAAAACATTAAACTAGAAAGACTAAATTGTCCTAAATAGAATTTATTTTGAGACTTGTTCCTCATCTCTTCTTCTACTCCTTCATAACGCTCACTCTTCTTATCGAACTTTCAATCTGATTGCGAAACCATTTAGAAAAATGGCAGCGATGAGAGGTCATAGAAAATAGAATTGTGGAAGAAAAAATTGAAAAGGATAAAGGGGGAATGAGAAATCAGAGGAAATTAGAATACAGAAACCACTGTGCTATACATGCAATTCAAGGAGAGGCACTGTGTTATGTGGATTGGAGTCATAATCAGTAACTGTAGTCCATAAGAGTCCCACAACTCAAACTCACATTAACTATGTATATTATATATAATATATATAATTGTTTAATCTTTATTTGATTATGGGTGTACTATGTATGAATCATCGAAAGACTCTTGATTCCTTAACACACAGAAAAACATTAAACAACATTTGCTGGATGCACGTGCTTCATCCGTGTAAAGATTAAATATAATCATGTAATTCATCAGTGTAAAGATGTAAATATAATCGTATAATTTGAAGTAAGGGTTTTGTGTTAAGAAAGATGCTGCAAATACAACAGTGGGTTTCCAAAGAGTTTCTGGAGATGACCAAACCTTAGACAGTGTTTGGCTTGTTGACAACTTGTCATCAATATATTGAAAATCTGAATTGGTCTCTATTGGCGATTATCTATCAATCAATCACTGGAAATTCTGATTGATTCAGTTAGAAAAAATATAAAAAGTCTGGCTAAGGCAATTTAAACTTTCTATTTTAATGTTTTAATTTCTAGTCCTTTAAAATAATTACATTTTTATGGTTAATAAATTTCTTAATCTTAGGTCCTTTATTATAATTTTTCCAATAATATTTAGTAAAGAAGGGACGGAAGAAAATTAAACCCAGACAAAATTGAATCAAAAAAGATCCAAGTGAGTAAAATAATAAATAATTAATGTGATTTTTTTTTTTTATATTTTTCAATTGGGAGCTTAACATTGGTTTTTTTTTTTTTTTTTTTTTTTTTTTAATGGTCTTTGCACCATCTTTTCTGCTTCGGAGTTCTCCTCCTGTCAGCAGACTTTTCATATTTAATAAAATTTCCTTTTTCATTAAAAAAATATTTAGTAGGATTTTAATTTTTTATTAAATAAAATTTCCTTTTTATTAAAAAAAAATCATATTGAATAATATCTGCGTTTTCCCTTATATCAGAACTAGTTGTGTACCAAAAAAGAAAGAAAAATAAATAGTTTTGAGCCCCTACCATTCGTGGAATTTTTACTAAGGACGTTGTATTTTTCCTGTTCACACCATGCCATTTGATATACTTCCTCCGGTGCTAATTATGGGAGTTGATTTTGTCCTAACTCCTAATTATGTTTTAACTTTTATCAATTTTTTTTCCTATAATACCCCTATTTATACTTTCTCAATAATAATTAAAGACAACAATAATTTAATAATACACTTATATATTTTATAAAGTAAATAATGTTTGCAACTCATTAATGTCATATCCACCTAAATTATACTTTTTTTATCTAAGATAATCTTGAGTAATTTTTGTCATATTTTTCTCATATCACCCCTACTAATAAGGATAGCACAACAGAAATGTTGAATGAATTGAGGAAGACTAATATACTATTTGCCAGATTTTATAAATAGCTAGGGGATGACAACGTCTCTTGTCCATTGAATGAAATTTTGAGGATTTTCATATTTAATAGAGAGTTCATACGTTATTAATTGGTAGAGATATATAGATTCAACAATTGTGTCTTTCTCATAATCAAGTAGTATTAATTGGTAGAGATATATAGATTCAATAACTGTGTCTTTCTCATAATCGCAGAGAGTATGGATACGGGGCAAAGTGTTTCCTTAATGTGTTATTTTAAATTTTAGGTAAGGGTATTTTAGAAATATATATATATATATATATATATATATAATTAACTCATTTAACTTCCTTCCTTAATTCCTCCAAATTCTAGTAATCTACTCTTATAATTAGAAGTGGAGGAAGTACTAAATTGTATATGCTATGTTAATGTTGACAATAAATTAATGATTCTTACGTTCAGGTTGCAAATGGTAGAGTCATCAACACTAAATAGTAATTCTGTATGTCAATACATATAATTTATAGGAGGACTAGTAGCATTTTTAATTTTTTAATTTTATAGTCATTTTGATTTTGATCCCTTAAGTTTCAAACAATTGGCTTTTGTCTCCCTAAAGGCAAAATGATCCATTTTTTTTTTAAATTAAATTATAGGGACCAATGTTTTAAATAAAATAAAACTTGAGGAACCAAAAATTCTAATTTAAAAATTGAAAGACAAAAACTAAAATGAGTACAAATTTAAAGAACCACAAATTATATTACTCCCAAACTATTCACAATACATTTAGTCCCAAAAGGGGGAAAAACATGAAGAAGCATTCACAATCACAGACATGAATAATATATATAACGTGGTCAACCAATTTGATTGTAATTGATTTATAAAGATTAAATTTTGGGTATTCACAATTACAGGACATGAATAATATAATTATTATTTGATGGAATTTTAGTTTTAATTTCCATAATTTTAAATAGTTGGGATTTTAATTTTTATAATTTTATAAAGATTTGGTTATAATTTAACGAGCAGTAAACATACTTTCGACGAAATATAAAAGAGTTGCTCATAAGAAACATGGTTGATGATATTGGTTTTGATTCATTTATTTATTTATTAAATTTTTTCATTTATCAGTCCAAACAGAAGAGGCAAAAGTAATTCTTCAAAAACACTTCTCATGTTGTAGAAGAAGTATATTCTTATGTCACAGAGATATGAAATGGTGAGTCCATCATTATATATGTGGATCCCATCATTTCGTGTGTGTGTGAATCTTCTTCTTCTCTGCAAACGGCGTGAGAAGTTTAAACCCCTTCTTGATTTATATTTTTTGTAGGCTTCTTTCTTCTTTTTTTTTTTTTTTTAAAACCTCATATTCGCTCATTACTATAATGGAATGAGATCTTTTTTGTAGGTTTTTTTTTTCTTCATTGGCTTTTTTATAAAAAAAAACCTCATATATGATTTAAAGATGGTGAGACAAACCAAACACTCCTTTAACATGTATAACATCGTGAAGAGCGGCTCAAAGCCCGGTCAATCGTCATTATGGCTTTGGGTCACATGAATACTTTTTTCTTTGGTCAAAGGATACTTCTATTAATACTTCAAAACATTACAAACAAAGTAGAATACACACAAATAAATAGACTACCTCGAAGAGGAAAAACCACAAAGGAAGAAGCAACAACAATATAAAAAATTTAAAAATAAAAGCAAAATATATATTGTGAAACAAGAGGAACACCATTCATCTTTGGTTGACGGGATTTGAAGTTTTATTCTATTGAGGGTATTGCCACCCAATATGTGCGAAAGTTAGCTCTCCGACAATTTTGGGGCTATGAATGAGTTTCAAAAATACGTTATCATCCTGTGATCTTGGAGCTTCACTAGTATGCTGAAACAAAACAAAACCCCATTTTGATCCCTGATTTGCATTTATATATTTATATTTGAAATTGCCGTTGGGTAGATGGGTAGTAAGTCGTAACTAAATTTTTTTTCCTTGGCAATGAAATTCCTCTCATAAGTCATAACCTAGTTTTCTGGGAAAGGATATTTGAAGTCCCCAATGACATTTGATTAGTGATTTAATATAACATTCTGTCCCCTTCATCAGTGGGGCCATGGAAATATAGGTCTCGGTTTATGGATAATATTGAAAAAGAATATTACTTGCTATGGACCCATCTCCAAAGTTAAGATCACCGGGTTTACGATCCATTCTTCATCAAAACCGCATCGACGCCTCACTTTCCTTACAATGTTTTTCTTAAGGAAGACTAGAGTTTAGGCAACCCCCAAATGAATTCATAGTAACCGGTGGTTGGTTATTATCCAAGTTTAGCTTGTTAATCTCCCCGGAGAAGAACTACTAATAGCATTCAATCTTGTTTTAGATTTCGAAGGAATTTTTTAACTGACTTAAAGTTCCTCCTACGGTCCTTCTTCACACTAATTGGGACTGGTATAGCACTATCCAAATCCTTTGTATCATTAAAGTCCAACTTCCTACACTTACTTGAGTCAAGAGCATCCTCATATTGTCTCTTAATTTTAATTCTTTACCGAGATAGGAGACAACCCATTGAATAATAGCATTTAAATTGAGCTCATCATCACATGGAAAATCGTAGAAGAGAAGAAGCGAGGAGTATGACCACTAACCTCTATAGGAGAAGATTTAACTGAGTGTGTCCCTATACCGTTCAATTCAATCAATGATGGGTCCACGGTTTCAGAAGGAACATCACATTCCTTATTAATCCTCACCACATCAATTGGGAAATTCACCCTATACGGCTACAAAGAAGGTTCCTTGAACTCATAGCTCTTCACACCATCCATCGGCCCACTATCCTTCAAATCATGCTTAGCCGTAATTCCCCTCGGTCCAACCTCATAGCCCAGATTTAAGCCTTGTGGTCCATGTTTAAAACTTTCACACGGGGTTGATTTAAATAATAACTTTCCTCGGTCCAGCCTCTTCTCCAACGTAGCTCAGATTTAATCCTTGTGGCCCATGTGAATTACTAGACTCACAACAAAGGGGCTGATTTAGCTCAAAGAAAACTTTCCTCGGTCCAGCCTTATCAGCAACGTAGCCCAGGTTTAATCCTACTGGCCCATGTGAACTGAAAGTCTCACTACAAAAGGGCTGAAATATTGGCCTTTTTCCAGGCCCATCCGAGTCCACAACAGGGCTGATATGATGCACAGAAATCTCGCTACCAAGGGGCTTAATAATTGGCCTTGTTCCAGGCCCAACCGAGTCCACTTCAGGGCTTTTTTGTTGAACAAAAATTTCCCCACCTTCACCTATCATACGACTCTGACCAAGCCGCCTAGTCAAACTTCTTTCGTCACTCATGCTCTCACCGGTCTCCATCACACCACCAGCTTCCATCAGCATCGTCGACTGCGCCCCAGGAGCCGTTACCTCCTGTTGATCGTTGCGCCCTTGCACAGGGTCGGGGGCCCACCTTGGTATCCTCCCCCTTGTCGGAGACAAACCACCGGCCGGCGGAAGTTGCAACCCAGGATTGAGAGGGACCCCCAACCCGATCTGCTTACAGACGTCCACCACGCCGTCCGTCTTAGTGCTTCGGTGGGACCTGCCGGACTGAGCACCAGAAAAACCAAGTGGGACTTCAGGCCAATCCTCACGACAAATCACCACCACCTCGTCAAACGTACGCACCCCATTAGCACTAAGCCAGGGGCCAAAAGCCTTGGTACCTTCTTCCCTACAAGAGCTTTCTTCTTTACATCCTCTGTTGTCATGTCCAATACGGCCACATTTATAGCAGAAGATTTGCAACCGTTCATACCGGATCTTAACCTGACCAAGCTCCTTAGCCTCTCTTGGAACCCAAAACCAAAAGAGCCAAAGGTTCATCCAGCGAATAAGGGAAGAATGAAACTCCTCAACATTTTCTCGACCATCGGATTTCAAACATCTTTTATCTCCAAGGATCTTCGCATTAGAACTCTCAAACGCCTTTTTTTTGTATCAAAGCACACATCTTGAAGAATCATATGATCCTCCCAAATTGAAAAAATGGAGCCATTGAGGATAAAAATTAAATTATTAAAACGAAATAAGAAGATTAATTGTTCGATCTAGGTCATGTATTTCCACCACCTCCTCCATTTGCCACACTTTTTTAATCATAGACTTCACCATCGGAATATTAAGCTTTTTCCGGGATAGAATCATTCCTACCAAAGATTTCTTATGTTTTTCAGTTTTTGGAGCCAAAGAACTACCTGTCTTTGTTGATTCACGTCGGTTCCTTGTATAACTCCATGTATAACATGCAGATGAACCACTACCAAGTGAACGAGCGGCAAGAAAGGCCGGACTGGAAACCAGGGAACCTGACGAAACTCTCACAGAGGAGAGAACATGACTCTCACGGCTTGAGAGAACTCAAATGATGGGATATTGGGATAGGGTCACATGAATACTTGCCAGTTGCATGAACCCATAATTTTCTATGAATTGACTATTTTCCTGTGTCTACGAAAAAATGTAGCTTCAATCCGCATCAAAACGCACAAACGACAGAACTGTTGAAGCCCTTTCTTACCAACACACAGTGATTCTCGCTCTCCCTGATCGTTTTCATTATCCCAGATCTAGCATTCTTTTTCGATTCCACCCAAATTTAGGTCTTCAATGGTTCTGATTAATCCTCCATGTTCCTGAATCTGAATCCCCTAACTCCCATCACCCTCTCACTGTCCCTAATTTTCAATTCCGATTACCAAACGCATCTAACCTCGCTCTCTGCTTCTATGGTCCTGATTGTGCGCCCGTGATGTATCCACTATGATCTCCTTTTGGCCATTTTTGAAACCGCCAAGCACGTCTTTGCATTTCCCGTGATCATTTTCCCTCCACTGAATTCCAACTTTCCAAACACGGCCCATCATCATCAATTCCATTCGTCGTCTTTTGTCGCCCTCTATAAATTCCTCTGCTTTACTCTTCTATGACTACTACTCCCAGAAATCCTCACTCCCCTTTCTTTCTTCCCAAATCTTCTTTTCTTCTCTTTTCCATGGCTTCTCTTCTCTCTCTTTCCCTTCTCTCATTCTTCCTCTTCTTTTGTCTCTCCTCCGCCGCCCGCCACCAGCACAAACCACCACCCACCACCTCCCCCTCCACCTCCTCCTCCGTTATCGTCCAGAACGCCTGTAAAGCTACTCGCTTCCCTGAACAATGCCAATCTTCTCTCACCAAACTCCCTCCCGATCCAACTCCAGTTCAAATCCTCCAATCCGCCTTGTCTGTCTCGTCGGAGAATCTCAAGACGGCGCAATCCATGGTCAAGTCCATCCTCGACTCATCGGCGTCCAGTATTAACCGAACCACGGCTTGCAAGGTCTGCGTGGAGGTGCTCCGTCTCTCCGACTACCGCATCGGTCTGGCGAATAATGCGCTGCCAAGTGGCAGGAACAAGGACGCTCGCGCATGGATGAGCGCCGCCCTGCTCTACCAGTACGATTGCTGGTCCGCTTTGAAGTACGCCAACGACACTCGACAGGTCGGTGAGGCGATGGCGTTCTTGGACTCACTCACCAGGATCTCCAGCAACGCGTTGAGCATGATCGCGTCGTATGACGTCACCGGGAAGGACATCGCGTCGTGGAGGCCACCTTTGACGGAGCGCGATGGGTTCTGGGAGGGATCCCGGTCCAGTTCTGGGTCGTTGGCTTTCAGGGGCGGGTTTCCGGCGAAAGTAAAGCCGGATGTGACGGTGTGTAAGGATGGTGGGAATGGTTGTTACAAGACGGTGCAGGAGGCTGTTAATGCTGCTCCAGATAACGCGGGAGACAAGAAATTTGTGATATATATAAAAGAAGGTGTTTATGAAGAGACTGTTAGGGTTCCGTTGGAGAAGAGGAATGTGGTGTTTTATGGGGACGGTATGGGCAAGACCGTCATCACCGGATCTGCTCAGGCGGATCAACCCGGAATGACGACATACCTTTCAGCTACTGTTGGTGAGTTTCATATTCGAAGTCTCATTTTCATGCCCTTTTCTATGGAATCTTCAGCTTGTTCTTTACTCAATTTTTAAAATTTGTTGATACTAATTGGATTTTTTTGTCTGTTTTTTTTTTTTTTTAAATATTAATTGGAATTGGACCACTATAGCTCTATGAACAAACAAAATATGTAATTGAAAAAAAAGCTTTGGAAGTTTCCCCTTGAAGATTTTGGATTCTGTTGGTGGTCAGTAAACTTCCTGAGCTCACCTTTGTATGACATTGTTTAGAAATTCTTTTCATGAAAATGCCCAGTTACCTAGACAAGATTTGATTTCTCCTCTTTTTCTGGAATGCCTGTACAAGTTAGATTTGAAATTGTTTCTTGTAAACCCAAACAATTCTTTCTGAGAAACCTTCTTCTGTTAGAAGCTAGAATATAAGCATTGAGATATCTGTTGAGAGTCCTGCCTATACAAGCATTGGTCTGAATTCTGAAAGATGAAGGCATTGATCTGTTAATTGTTTTGGCAGCTGTTCTGGGTGATGGATTCATGGCCAAGGCTCTCACAATCCAGAACACAGCAGGCCCTGTAGCTCATCAAGCAGTGGCCTTAAGATCAGACAGCGATTTCTCTGTGTATGAAGAATGCGAATTCGTAGGCAATCAAGACACACTCTACGCTCATTCCCTTCGCCAATTTTACAAATCATGCCGCATCCTTGGCAACGTAGACTTCATCTTTGGCAACTCCGCCTCCATCTTCCAAGACTGCCAGATCCTAGTCCGGCCCCGGCAAGTGAAGCCAGAGAGCGGTGAGAACAACGCGGTCACTGCACAAGGCAGAACAGACCCTGCTCAGACCACTGGCTTTGTTTTCATGAACTGCTTGATCAATGGGACTAAGGAGTACATGGATTTGTACCATAGCAAGCCTCAGAAGCACAAGAACTACTTGGGGAGGCCATGGAAGGAGTACTCGAGAACAGTGTTCATTAACTCTTTCTTAGAAGAACTGATCTCACCCACTGGGTGGTTGCCATGGGGTGGTGGTTTTGCTCTAAAGACACTTTACTATGGAGAATATGCCAACACAGGACCTGGTTCTGATCTGAGTCACAGAGTTCCATGGAGCAGCAAGGTCCCAGCTGAACATGTGTCTGCATATTCAGTTCAGAATTTCATCCAAGGAGATGCGTGGATTCCATCATCCCTGATTAGCTCCTTAGATTTGTCATAGAGGCAATTAATTGCTTCTTGTTCTTGTCATAACTTGTTTTCCCTAAATAATGAGTAGTAATAGTAATATATAAGTATATAATTACTTGACAAAGATTCAGGCTTTACCATGTTGGTCCTTCTTGCCCATACCCTTTCAATGGATATTGTAGAAATGAAGAATGATCTGGACCACTAAACATGATGACAAGTGTGCGAAACAAATGTGTATAATTGTGTGGCATAAAATAGGAGGACAAGCAGAAGGGAAGGAATAGAGTGTAATGTTTATGTAATGATAATATGAAGCCATCACGCAATGCCTTGGTGGATGATGTACAAGTGAGATGGCAAACACAGCAATTGATTCCTTTTCGTGACTTGCAATTATAATTATTAAAAAAAGAAAATGATTGTGTTATCGGTGAACTATAGTGGGAGGCAACTAACTAAAAAAGTAGGGGAAATTGGAGAGAAGTGCCCCATTACAAATTTTATAGCTGAGGACGTCTAAAAGCCGAGTAACATTTCTTGGTTTGTACAAATCCTACATAGCAGCGTCTGTGCATAAAAAATTTTTAGGTCTTCCTCTCTTAAAAATTAAAAAAATAAAAATAAAAAAAAAAATCAGTGAAGTAATAATGCTAGGCATGTGGGGGCAGGTGGGTTAGTTACTTGATATAAAAACTAAGATTTGGTTGTTAGTTATTTGATATAAAATCTAAGATTTGGTTAGACATGTAATGAAGAGAGGGAGGGAAGCAGAGTTCACAAAGTAATTTGTGCATGTTTAGATTAGTTTTAGAGAATAATTTTTACAATTTACAATATAAATATATGAGATGAGTTTTAGAGACTTGTAAAAGAAAACTTTTAAAGTCACGGTTTTATGATTTGCCAAACGTAAATTTATATGGAATGCCATGTAGCAATGATGGTATCATGAAATAGTAGAGTTGACAAACAACGCAAGATAGTGTTATAGTGAAGGTAGAGTGGTTGAGGAGCAACCGCCCCATTTGGACCTTCCTTTTCTGCATTGTCAACTTTCTGGTCCCAAGCAAGTGCAGAAGTACTGCCATGCTATGTGTGTTTGTTCAACCTCCAGATGCTTTCATCTTCTTTATCCGCAACGAATTCTCTCCTCAAATTAGATTCAATTGCCTTCTCTAATTTCAAACTAGACTATAATGCATGTCTTTTGCATAGAGCCTAAAATACTCCCTTCGGGTGAGTTGATCTTAACCTTAAATATAAGACATATTTTTTATGTTTATCAATATTTTTTTTTTTGATATATTTCTATTGATGTTTCCTTAACAATAATCAAGAAGAAGAGGGGGGGGAAGGAATTAAAAAAGATGATTTAGAAAATATATGATATTAATTAACTTAATTAATCTAATCCAATTTAAAGGGAAATATATATGTCACTACCACTTTTTCAGAGTTAGATCGAATATTAATGATAAATGTAGATAATTATGATCTAATGGTGAAAAAGTGGTAGTTAATCAATATCCTCTATACTCCAATTAAGTAAATATGTCTTATATTAAGAATAAGAGAGAGTAAGTTTGACAAATTTATGATTACAATTGGAGTAGAGGGGACAGGGAGGCATGAAGTAGTTGTGGAGGAGTAACCGCCACATTTGAACTTCCTGCTTCCTTCTGGCTACTACCAAATCCTAATGATGCTCCGAACTAAGTTCCATTCCATATCTGTGTTTGTTTTTCCCACTTCCACATGCCCCTGCCCTTTATTAAAACGGAGTTTTCATTTCGGTCTTTATGGTTTATATCAACGATCTCTGTTTTTATAACTTCTCGTACTGCTCCTTTGGACCTTTTGAATAGTGCATAGAATTACTTCTCTTGTCTCTGTATACAAAAAAAAATATTACCTCCGATTATAATTATATGAATATTTTTGTAATGTAAATTGTACTATAAAAGTGTTCCTATAATTAAGACCAGAGGGAGTAAATAAATAAGAATCACTTCTGTTTGTTTGGGATGAGTACACCAAATAAGGCGACATTTACATCCCTGATTATGTACTTGTTTAATTTTTTGAAGTATTTTATATTGATTGATTGTGATGATGCTGGCATCTTAATTTTGACTACCATAACGCCGAGTAACATTGATTTGAAAATATTTTATTTGATGAACAATTTTTTTGAAATTTTTAGGTTACCTTATTATTATTATTATTTTGCTAAACACGAGTATTCTTGTATTGTAGGCAATCATGTTCGAGGTTCCGTTAGGTACTAAATGTGGGCACTTTTTCCGATGAGGATTCAAACTTTGATTCGCTATGTTCTGAGACACTTTCCTCTTCCATTAAACCCAACCCTTGTTGCTAGCTTATTAATTAATCTATGATTTACGGGAAGAATTTTAGTATTACAAAAAAAACTGACAATTTTAACTTTTGGGCCATCCTGTTAGTTCAATTTGTTAGGATTAGGGATCACTATGTGGTCTTCTTTGTATATTCTGACTTACCCGGGCTGATTTGAATAAGCCAGGCCCATTAACTAAATCTATTTCCACGTGGCCCACTAATCTTTTTGTTTTTAGCACATTAGGGGTGGGACCTGCATTCTAGTGCCACATATGTCACCCTTGGTGCCACTCGCCAAGAACCCATTGGTGCTTCGCTCGTCTTTTAAAAAGCATAAGAAAGAAACGTTGTAACGGGGATGAGATGTGAGCTTTCAACTCATGACTCATGAGGTTCAAATCTCACTACCAAAGTGAGGATTTTGTTGGTGGATAATTTTTAAGTATTATATGAATTCAAAGGCATATTTGGACCTGGAACCTAACTCATCTAAACTTTTTGTATAAAAAAAAAAACTTATGTAACTCTGATTTATGCCCTCTTTGTGGGAAATCACAGTGAATCTATTGAACATGTTTTTTCACTTTGCAGTTGGTGAAGACTATTTGGTTTGGCTGTTCTTTGATTTTTCTTGGTGATGAACATAATGTTTCTTCTATTGAAAACTGGATTCAAAACTGTTTTCTCAATGTGCTGGGATCTATGAATCTGTAAAAGATGCTCAAGAAAATGAGTTTAGATGAGGTAATTTTTGAATCACAATGGAAGGCTCTAAGTAACTGCATTTCAAATAGTGTTTCTGATAATCAAACATCCTTACTTCAAGGAAATCAATTCAGAATCATCAGTCTGTCGAATCAGGTGTTGAATCCACCGTCTTCGTTGCAGTCTCTTCTTAGTAATGATTACACACGTCGTCACTTTAATCTGGTATTGATTGAGTTGTAATTTCTTTTAAGCTTTTATTTTTTTCCTTACCTTTTGGACCAGAATGCTATTCAATTTCTAATTCATGGCTGGTGGTTGTAGTACTGTATTGGTGATTATAATACAAATATTTTGGTTGGCAAAAAAGTTGAACATGGATGTTATAAAAAGATGGCATCTACTCCTCTCTTTCTATTTCTTCTTTATTACAAAATATTTCATTTCAAAAAAGAACATGGTGAGTGGAAAAATCCAAACTCTTCTTCATATAACCAATTGGGTAGTAAAGTTCCTCTACTGTTGAATTCTAATGACATGAACTATAATAATCTGATTACATTGAAGATCCTTTTTATGATTAAACTGAGAAGTATCTAACAGGTCACAGACCAGAAAGAGAAGCTTTGTTTGTAGCAGTAACTGCAGGTGGTGTTGGATTATAGTAAGGCTCAACATCAGTCCAATTATTCTCTCCCCAATGCTTCAACATGCCCTTCCAATTACACACATTATCTATACACCTTTTCAATCTCCAATCCTTCACTTTAATCCTCCAATGTCCATCCGTATAATTTGCCTTCTCAGCTTGCCTCCTATCAAACTCTAACTGTGCCTTCTGCTTTGACTGCAACAGACAAAACTGCTGCAACACCTCGGGCATTGCATCATGAACCCTCCACCATCTCTCGTGAGCAACATCGCTTGCAAACTCGTGAAAGATATCGAAGTTCCAGTTACAGTCATAGTCCCTAAAGCATAGCCATGGCTTCATTCCTAGATAGTGAAGAACATAGAGAATTGGAGGGTCTGCTCCAAAAAGCATTGTCTTCATTTTTTTCTTCTCTTCCTCATCACCAACCCAGAAATGCTTCAAGAAGTTCATGTGCCTCGGAATCCTATGCCACCATGTGAATATCTCATTTAAATACCCTTGATCTCCTCCATTGTAGGACTCTATCTCATTAATATGATCCATCAGAAGCTGGAATGTGCAATTGGAAGGCTCAACCACCATAACACCTGAGTTAAAAAGTGAGGCATTGTTTCCTGTGGCTGTAATTTCTGGCAATCCAAAAAGGAAATCTATGTTTCTGAGTATGAGCAAGTCTGCATCAATGAATATGATCTTGTCATAGTCTGTGAGCTGCCATAGTCTGAATTTGCTGTAGTTCCATTCGTTGTAGGCATCTTTTTCGGCTTTCGGGTTTCTGATTCTTTGAATTATTCTTACTTTCCATCCTGCTGCTTCTAAACCACTTCTGTGGTATCCACTTATGGTCTCATCAACGAGTATCACAAGGTCCCTGGTTGAACCTGACATGCGTATGCTTTGTGCAGCAGCTATGGCTCCACAGACATAAACATGAGCTGAATGAAGAATTGTTGCATAGGCTTCTCTGTGTACATTACCAGCATACACCAGCTCTGCTTCAAATGAATTCAAACACAAAAACATAGAGTTCCTTAGTGTTTTACTTTGAAAAAGATGCATAACACTGATAAACTTATTAGAAAACCTGATCATGATATAAGGGCAAAGTTTATTCCAATAAACTTTTGCAAACTGAAGTTGCCCCGCACGCCCTGCCGCCCCGGGGGGGGGGGGGGGGGGAATTGGTTTTGAAAGTAAATTAGTGTAATAAGATTTATATGTGAATGAACTTTTGTAAGTATGGGAGAAAATTGTTTGGACAATATATTAAAAACAACGGCGGAACCACGTTATGGCCAGCTGGGGCCTTCCGGTCTACTTTTCTTATCTTATGTATTAATATATATGTATTGTATAATATTTGATTTTGGCCACTAATTTGGCCAAAGCTAATTTTTTTTTCTTTTCTATAATTATACTCTTTTTTTGGGATGTAAGAGGAAAGTAAAATTTTTGTTTGAGATACCTATTGAAAATATTAGTATCATTTTATATCGATGTTGTTCATCTTCATTTTAAGGACCAAATATGTACTCAAAATCACTTCTTTTCACCTCACTCCTTTTATGAAAGTTATTCTATGTATTTTTATCTTTCTAATGAGGGTAATATTGTGTTGATTAGTGAAAAGTTTGGGATTATGATTTCTGGAAAGTCTTGAGTTTTGACAATGGATGACTATATATATGTAGAGGATGATCAATGACTAATTTTAATTGGTTTGGATTTATTATTTGGTTGTCTTATGATTTTATAATGAATTTCTCTTTAAAAAATAGATTATAATAAGTTATTTGCTTATTTGAAATTGAATCGATTTGTATTTTTTAAAAAAATATTTTTTGGGTTCATATTATATTTCTTTTATTTTCTCCAATTATTTTGTTTTGAGGTAAGTGGGATGTGCATTTAAGTGTTAGCTTTGTGGATTGAGTAGTACTATAAGAATTAATATTTAGTGACACAAGATAGTAATTAACATTGACATCAATATATATTCACCAAATTTTTTGTAAGTTGAAAAAAATGAGTAAAGATAAGCGAAAAGCATAAATGTCTTCTTTAAGAAGAAAATAACTTGAGAAAGTGATATTTCTAAGAAAATAATTTCGAAAGTGATGCACCTTCTAATAAATCTCATTCTAAACGTCATAGAATTTTTATTTACTAAGTTATCTTTTAATTTTTAATTGTGGATTATTATTTTCTTGGAATTTTTAATGTTATGCAATTTTATTTAGTAAATAGTTCAATATGTTTATTTTTTGGCCCGAGCTAAAATAATTTCCGGTTCCGCCCCATTTTGATTAAAAAGTTAGTTTCAAAAAGTTCAAATATGAAGAAAAGTCAAAAGCTACAAAAAGTTGTTTCAGCTTCAACTTGACTTTTGGCTCAGAAGCTCATTTTTTCATAAGTCATCCCAAACATGACATGTTGGGCCAAAGTGGCTTTTCATGACAGAAAAGTCAATTTGACATCACGTTAAGCCTAATTCTATAAAATATCCATTTGATATGTCTTAATTACTGAAGAACCAAATAAAAAGCACCTAAAAATATGTCTAAGTTTATGTAAGAAAATATCACCAGAAAAAGTCAGCACTAAAAGTGAAACAGTAGTGAAAGAACTGACCTTTACCCCTCATGGGAATTGCAAGTTCACAAGATCCAACTGGGAGCTGAACTTTTTGTCTCAAGACACTCAAGTTTGGCTTGTACAGCCAAACATTTCCTTCATGTGCGACAAGTTCTTTGCAGGTAAAGAGATTTGGTACTGGAAAGCAATTACTAATGAAGAGAACATGCACACTGTAGTTGCCTTTAAAAGAGGCTGCAAGCTCAGCTGCAGCAAGCTGCAGGTGAAGCCTAGCAACATCTCTTGACCAATTCAAATTTTTCGCCCGGCGACAAGGAAGCTTCACAACTATGAGATTAAGTCTTGTTCCGGGAGATCTAAGACTCGGTAGAGACGGGCAAACTGGGACTTCAGTTTCTTCTTCCTCATCAATCCATTCTGGGTATAGAGACTCCCAGGTGTCATTTCTTGCTGCATACTCAAGATGCAATACTATGTTCTTAGCATCAGGCATGAGTTCCTCCCATTTCTCTACTTCAGAATTGTTCAAGTTCAGAAGACCAACCCCTTGCAATTCATTTTTCCCACCCACCTTCCTTGTCACTGCCAATATATCATTCCAATTAATGTCCTCGTTCGATATATATCGGGTATCTGAGCCGCCCCATATCCACCTAATCACAAAGTAAAAACCCGGCATTTAGGAGGGCAAAGATATACTCCCTCTCTCTCTGGTCCTTAATATAATATATTTTTTAAAGTTAATATTGGTCCTGAATATAAAACATAGTTTTTATATTTATAAATTTTTTTTTAATTTATCTCTATTGATACTCCTTTAACAATAATCAAGGAAGAGAGAGAATGAGGAAATTAAAAAAGATAACTATAATGTTTTAAAAAATACATGTCATGTTAACTAATTTAACTAACTTACTTTTAATCTGATCAATTAGGTAAATGTATCTTATATTAAGAATTAGAGAGAGTATATAGATTTGTTGATATTATCTTGTGCGTGTATGCGAGAAATACATACCCAGAACCTGAGCTTGATAAGTGGTTAGTGTTATAAACCTCAGGAGCATAGAGAAGAGTTACAAAAGTGCCAGAAATGGTTATTAATAGGATGAGTTTTAAAATGGAAAGTTTGCATCTTGATGAGCTCTTGTCTTGGCTTGTTAAATGGAAAGGCTTCTCCACATCTTTCGTCTTACTTCTTGGCAATCTTCGTTTGAAGTCTTCACTGATCCTCGTAAATATGATCAACACCATGTTAATGGATAGAAAAGGCAAAAAAGAAAAAAGGGGAAAAAAAAAAAAAGAGAGAAGAAATAATCATTAGACAATATTATATTATAAACTGTTTATGGATTTTGTACTTTTCGCATAATAGAGGCAGTACAGAATACAGATTGATGTGTATTTTCTTATCGTCACATGATGCAAACAATAATTCCAATAAAAGTACATTGTAATTTGATGTATATGTGTCTTGAAGTACTTGAGAAGTGAGATTATATGTTATGAAAGTGGTGGGGTTCCTTTGAATGTAAATGACAAATATTTTGAGATGAAACGTCATTGTCAATTTCCTGAAGCTATGAGATATTTACAAGAATGCCATAAAAGCTAACTTTCAGAAGTTCCCTCCTGCTCTGCTAACTAAGACTATTGACCAAAATCTAGAAATCCTATTAAGTTAAATATAACCTACGACAACCACCAGATTTGAGAATCAGTCATGACGAAAACAAGCAAGTTTACACGAGTAGAAACTCTAAAAACTTAACCTAAAACAAACAAAACTTCAAATGCAACATATATTAAAGGCAGAGAGAAACACATACAAATTAGAGTCAATAGGTTTCTGCTGACAGAAACTTTATATTATGAAGCATATAAGATATTAAACAGTGGTTTTTGAGACACACTGTTCAAGTTAAGTGTATCAGTATGATGAAGCTGACGAAACAGAAAGAATTTAGCAGAATGAATGTGAAGAGAAGAAGAAGGAACTGACATGGAAGTAGGTAAACGGTGTCTAGCTTCAACAGCATGTGTGGAATGACCCATTGTGGCTCTCATATTACCTATTCAGCCACAAGGGCATGCAGCATCTGATCTGCAAAATGGCCAACCAAAAGAGTGAAAAAAAAAATAAAGCCATTAACAACACAAACTAAATCAGAATCCTCACGGTAACGAGCTTAAAGAAACCATATATATATATATATATATATCAAAGAGCAGTAATCAAGATCATCACGACATGAATGATACATGGAGAGAGTGTAGCTTAAGAAGCTGGTGGCGATGTCATTTTCAACAGAAGCAGTTGAAGCAAAGGAAACTTGTTAAAGAGCATATGAAAGTACAGATGAACCCAGAAAACCTGGAAAAGAGAAGAGGAAGAGAAATGTAGTTGAAGAGACTCCTTTTGAGAGATGAGGAAGAGACAATTGATGGCATAGTTTGAGAGACTTTGATGAGTCAATATAGACAGACAAAAGAAGCTGAACCCATAACTTCTTTTGCAAATTTTCCTTCATCTTTCAGTTTCATTCTTGTTCTCACCTACCCTCTCTCTCTCATATTTTTCTCTTTGTAATTCATAAATTATCCTTCATCTTGCATGATAATCCTTTTTTCTTTTTCTTTTTATTGGTCAACCTATCAAGCGCCGCATAACAGAGTATAAAAGCCATCTTTTACAATGATTAATTATTTAGGCCTTAGGGAGCTATTATATCATGCAAGATTTCACACCTTTTCTTTTTTGTCAGAATGGTTCACCAAAAGAACTCATCATAGTTTAATATTTAAAGTTAGCCCTCTTATTCTTTTTCTTCCTATGGAAACCTGAGAAAATGAATTTAATTAATTCACTTTTTGATTAATAAAAAATTTCCATTAATTGATCAATGTCTGTTTTCTGGTTGGAGGTTGAGGAATGATATATACTTCAAAACTGAAATATAAGTTCTTGAAAACATTGATTGGAAGCCTAAAAAAAAATATAGAAAAAATTGTCGTTTTAATGAGAGTGGTTGCTAGAGATTAGGTTAATGAAAATAATTGTTATATTTGATTTAGAGTAAAGATAACCCACATATCTCAATCCAATGTCACTTGCCAAACATGGATTTTTAACCACTTTTTCCCCCTTTCATTCCAGAGATATAATCCATTTTTAAAAGATAAGATTGTTGTCAGTGTTTTTAACTTTTGATCTCCTTCTCTGAAATATTCTTACATTTGATTCTAGCTAATCTCAAAGAATTACAGGTCAAAAAAAGAAGAAGAAGCAGTTAAAGACTCTTATCAGTATAATTCCTTCTTGGGAATGCTAATAAAAGTTCATCTGCATTTGAAGAAACTAGGTGATAACATCTGGCACCTAAATTAGCTAGCAAAGACAAATCCAAAGAACGGATTACTATTCTTTGCTATTTCTCATATAGTGATGGTAAAGAACAGGGGATATGACATGATTAATCATGTTTATAATTGATTGATATTGGTTTAAGTGTCCAATTCATATACTATTTCACCAAACCAATAGGTTAAGCATTCAAAGAATATCGTCAAAACCACAATAAAAATGTTGATTAACTGATGTTTAAAAAAAAGGGGATTGCTTATCTATCAACAAAGGAACATTGCACCAGTTTAGGCCACCCCTGTTCCCATCTAACTTTTCTATACATGTTTTTTGCCCCTTAGTCTTTGCACTTACGTTAAGCCTGATGTTGAAAGTCCAAAAAAAGGAAAAAGAAAAGAAAGCCTATTATAAATAAATCTGGTGGTATTTATAAATCCATTTTAACCAAAATAATTTAGTCATATTTGTAAGTCTAGTTTCATGTAATAAATGAGATTGTGACAATTTTACCTATATTAATTATAACCATGAAGATAGAGAAAGAAGAAATAGTTGAAAACTACCCAATCATAAATAAGGGCAAAATTAAAAATTTACCCTACAATCATTGAGTTAACTACCTCTGCTTAGTATGTGAGATTTAGTCAATAGACTTATAAATAGGACCAGAGTGGTATATGTATAGAGAGAGAGAGAGAGACAAAAAAGGATATAACTCAAATCAAAGTGAGGAAACTATTATAAAAGGAAATCTGTTGAAGCAGAGACAGAGCAGGTGGCAAAATCATTGAGTAAATGGAGTTGTATGGTCCTGTGGAAGCCTTGAACCTCTCGCTACTTATCCTTTTTACTCTATCCACAAATTTATATGTATGTATATGAGTCGTTTAGGGGTAATAGTAGAATATAATAATGGAGGGGAAAGGCAAAAAAAGGGAAGATGAAGAGGTGGGAGGGTATAAATGTGGATTGAATTGGAAGCAAAGTAAGTGAATGGGTAAGGGTGGTTTCTTTTCGGGGTTAGCCCTACTTTCTCTTTACACTAACAATTATAAGATGAATCGTATATACTGATATGCATAATTATAAGATGAATCATATATACATATTGTTATTCTAAGCTTTAAGCTTTTTTTCTTTTTATTTGTTAAGTGTTACGAGTTTGATTCTTGTTTGTGGCTGGATTGCTTTATGCTTCCTTTTATTTGTCAAGTTACGAGTTTGATTTAGTTCATCTTGATCTTGATCTTCATTTCTGCTTTAATAAATAATAATAGAGATAAGATATCAATTTTATTTCTGTAAAATCCGAAAGAATAATGAAATTTCATTGATCATCAGTTTGATCAAAATAAAATTAAGTTTTGTGTGAAAATAAAATGATTCACTTACTTTATTTTTTAAATCACCTTATTTGTCTTGTAAATTTCTTTATTTATCTTGTAAATGGCTAAAATGTTCTTGTTAACTTAATAGGTTTTTAAATCTATTTATTTGTTTTTATTTTTATTTTGTGAATTCCTTTATTTATTTTGTTAATGGTTAAAATGTTTTTATTCCATGGGTTCTTTTAAATCTCTTTATTTGTTTTATAAATATCTTTATTTGATTTGTAAAAACCCTTATTTTTTTTTAAAATTCCTTTATTAAAAAATAAAGTAATGATATCATTGTCTTTTCACCAACAAAAATTAATTTTACTAAAAACTTAATTTCATAATTGTTTTAATTCATAAAGTTTTTTTTTTTCACCTTTTTTTTCAAAAATCAAATACGTTTTTTTCTGAAACAGAAATTATATTTTGTACGTCTTTCATAAATTTAAAATTTTACTAAAATTAGTAAATTACAAGTCTTCTCAGTTTTTGATATACACAACACTTCATAAAATAAATAAACAAATAAATAAAAAAGGTTTGTGTAATTTTAACAAGGGAAAACTATCCATTTTCAAGTCTCAAAGAAAAAATTACAAATAGGAATTTTATTCCGACCCAAATTATTATTTATTATTTACAAGTTCATTTTCTTAAATTATTTACAAATCAAATTAATTAGTTTGAAAAAAAAATATAAATATAATAATTTAAGTAATTTACAAATGTCTTATCAAGTCCATTTTCATCATTTACAAATCAAACTTTTACATCACAAGTCAAGTCATTAGTATTGAATTAAATTCAGAGGAACTATTTAAATTTAATTTTCAAATTCAAAGGATCTATCTATATTTAATTTTCTTACTTGCAACCTATTGATATTTTTCATTTTTAACAAAACACAAAGGAAATGTATATAAGTTTTTTATTTCAATGAAGTTCGGCTTTTGGAAATTATAATTTTCTTTAAAAAAAAAATATTATGTAACTTTAACGATATAAAAGACTAAAACTTATTTATTAAAAAACGAGTATACAAAACAGTATACTAATGTTAAAGTGAAAATTGCATAATTCAACCATTCACCTGTCAAGATTAAACAACCATTTAGTGTCTTTAATCTTTATTCATAAAAGGGAAATTATAGAACAAATGTAAGGCTTGAACTTAGCTTACTATCACCCATCATCCAATTTGATGTTCCGTATGCAGAAGGATAAGGGACGACGAGGGAAATTGGTATAACAGAAAAACTGAAGTGTTTCATCTTGAAAGGCAAGAATTATGGATTTAGATTTAAGGAAAAAATACAATATAACTGCAGAGACACCTGAGATGCAATGTACCACGTCATTGCATAAAGCAGGTCAAGAATGTCATCCTCATAAAACCTAACAACTCCATACTCCACAGACAAAAAGACCATACCAAAGGGAACAAGATAGAAAGTTCTTGATTTCCATCTAAGTAACGTTGGAGACACCCTTCTATGTCACGTCCAGCTAGCCTGGGGGGAGATGACAAAATTGATCTCTCAGATCTTACTTTTCCATTCTCAGATTAGAATTTCAGACAGATTATTTTACAAATCAAAGAAACCCTTTCCTCTCAAGACAAAAAAAAATTGATTTATATTATTGTGTAGAGTATAAGAGAGAATTGAAACAGCAAAAGGGCATTCTATGAAGGAGTATCAGTCAGCATTGCATTGAAAATAATCACACATCAGGGTCAGATTTCTCCTCTTTTGGCGGTGCATGCTGCCGCGTGAGATGGGATCGTGTCCACGGATCAAGAGGAGCTCTCGGTGGTGGTTGAGGAGTTGGTGGCTTTGACTGCCTCAGCTCATTTTCTCTGTCAATAAACCTGTTTCAACATATAACAAATAATTAATCAAGTTGGGCCAATTTTAATATCCTCCTCCTTCTAAGCCACCCACGAGGCTTGAGGGTTTAAGCTTTAAACTTACAGTTCACAATGACAACACAGTAAGACAAGCAGAAAGACAATGCGTGCGTTTGGCTAACCATTAAAAAAACATTTTCTTTCAAGCAAAATCATGGTTTTGTTTAATTTCATCCAAATACCAAAAAATGAAAAAGTGATTATATAGCTTGAATCCCTGGTTTGATAAAACAATTCCAGATCAGTTTTTCAAAAGAGATTTTTGTGCTTGTTGGCATAATAATGAGGCAGCAGAGTACCAAAAATACCCCCATTCAACTGCAAACCCTGTCTTCTTCTTTATGTAATTACCTCATTACCTTATTTCCTTTTTTAGTACTTGACACGTGAAAAAGTGTTTTTGATGACATCCATCCAAACATTTTCAATTTCATCAATATCACTTTTTTCCACAAAAGCAATTTTTTCCAAAATTTAGTCTCCAAAAGCCAATCCAAATATCAAATACAATTGGTAACGCATGAGTTAAAATTCAAGACATTACTCAATGTAAGCCATTGGTGCAGCATCCCCACTCGAATTCGAGTCCGAAGCACCTAGTGTATCCACCAGCTCTATTCCTGCAAAATATATTTTCTGTTCAGAGTCATAAACTAACATTCATAAATTGACCACTTAATTTACCTCCCTTTCAACACTTACTTGTATCTGTAAGCCAATTCTGTAAATAGCTTGTGAAGTACATCATCTCCACGCACAAAACTGGCAGCACGCCTTGCAGCATGTTGGGTACCCTGCAATAATTTAGGTTGGGGACAATACCTAAGTCCAAGAGGTCCAAGTAAATGTAATAAATTATTTAAAAAGTGAGTACTCTGCAGTCATCTTCAGTATCAATACCACAGTAAAAGATGTCAACAATCATCTGATTCTCATAAATTATAGTGAAAAATACACATTTAACTAGCTATTATACGATCTTTTAATTTCTCATTATACGTCTGAAGCCAACAAAAACACTTGTACTCAACTATGCAACCTCACTTAAAATAACAAAAATAGAAACTCAAAAACTATCAGAAGTGAATGGGATCAAGTGACAGCTTCATAACCCTAGGAACCAGAAATTTATTCCCTTCTTCACAAGAATTTGCCAGTGTAAACAAAGCTTCTCAATTCAAGCAGTAATACCTACTTCTTTGAACACGACCATTAAAGAAACAGCTGAACTCATTCTGTAAAATTTCGAGAACCTTGAGCATGTCATAGTTAAAGGTGAGAAACAAGGTTTCCGAACATCAACAAAATATCGATGATAAGACAAAATGCCAATAGCAATGACCAATAAATTCTGTTCTATACCAGTCCTTTCCAGGACCCCAAAAAAGAATCCCCAAGGACATACATGAAGGCCTTATATTGAATAAAAATGGAGTTACGAACCTCTTTCCCAAGCTGTACCATGTTATCTGCAAGTCTGCGGACCTCTTTCGCCTACAAAAGAAATACAAACATCATACCTGCAAATTCGTGCCAGAAAATTGAAATGTTCATATCTGAACTTCTATTGATATCATCCATTCTGATTTTATTACTCAACGAGAAGCACAGGTAATATAGCTCAGTAAAAAATATGCATTTGCCAAAACATTCTGATCATACAACAAGAAAATAAGGTTTTCTTAATGTTATTGCAATTGTACCCCAAAAAAAAAAAATTTGAGCTACATCTATCACAATATCAGCTAAAAACATTTGAGAGATGAATCAGACTAATAACCGAGAAATGACAAACCCGGAACATGGGGAAGGGGGGAGGCCGGGAGGGGCGGGGAGGAATTACCTTGGCAACAGTGGTTTCGATACGCTCGTGCTTCACCAACTGCGACACCATTGTTCTATATAAGAAAGACAAATGAATTGCTGCCAATTTAGCAAAATTTCAGATAAAGTTTAGATCAATAAGAAATCGATCTTTGAACTGGATTAACAACCTGAGCAAAGACATCCGATGACCCGTAGGTCGACCAAGCTTTCTGAACTTCGTCATTTTTCAGTGGAACAGAGTAACTGATGGAGCAGCTTGAAATGAAAAATCCCCGAGATTTCAGTGTTGGACAGAGCTGAAGACGACGCAAGGGTTTAGGAGGGTTAGGGATGACTAAACATTGGGCTTTTCTCTTCGCTTAGCTTGGATAGCCCAATATTCTAAATTTTGACAAAACCTTTGTTGGGCCTATGTACTGGATTTGGGCCTAACCCGACCATCTTTTTTCAAAATATAAGTGCCAAGTTTGTGAGGGGTTAGTTTTTTTTAATGGGACCCACTTTCCTTTTACTTCTGTATTTAATGTTTTTTGTCCAAATTTTCTACGCTCTCTCTCATCATTCTTCTCTCTTACATTTTCTTTCTTTCTTTTTTTTTTTATTTGTTTTCTCTCTTACTTATTCCGTTAATAAATTAGAGTATATTGAGAAAAGAAAATGCTACTTCCAGTTAATTATAAAACATAGTTGACTTTTTTTTAGAAATATTAAGGAAAGCTAAATAAGTTATTTAATCATTTCATATGTTATGTATCCTTAGATTATATATTAGTTTATTAGTCAAACTAATTAGTTTGAAGAAAAAATTGAAAATAAAAATACGTTAAAGTAACTTAATTAACTTCCTTAATTTTTACAAAAAAGTCAACTATATTTTATAATTAGGACTAGAGGGAGTATATATCTTGCATATTTATTGATTTTGACAACTTTTCACTAACTTCTTAATAAATGTAAAGTAGTTATTTTGCTCTTATATTTTGAACCGAGAGAGTAAAAAACTTTTTTTTTTTTCAAGGCTTAAGTACACAAAAGATAAAACTCAGTAAGGAATTAGGTCTAGCAGAATGAACTACTCTTTTATAACATGAGGAATCAAGATTTGAATTTTCATTAGAAGAGGTGCCTATATTTAATACTTAACAATACCTTAAATATGATTATTTCCAATAGAAAACTACATGCACCTACAAAAAATGCTCACAGATTGAAAACCATTCTAAAAGCAAGTCGAAGCAAAAGCATATCTAAAAGCAAATCGAAACAAAAGCATATCTATGGAAATCAAAACAGAAGTAGATCTATGGAAATCGAACCTGTATCTTTAGATCGCTGTCGGTGGTGGATTTTAGTCAAACCTATGGGAGAGGGAACGAGTTTTGGAGCTTCAACATTGGTAGACAGAGGGCCACAGGGAACAAACGCAGTGGGAGGATGGAGGTCCGACAATGGGAGAGGGAAGGAATTTCAGAGGAGGGAAGACGCAAAGAAGAGGCGGAATGCTCTGGCTACAAATGCCTTTGAGGTTGGTTTTCTAAAAAGGAACCCTCCAGTTTGGCTGCTTTTGGCGTCCTAATAAAATTTTAGGATGCCAAAAATGGAGGGGAATTTGACAATATGGGCAGCAAATGAAAGGTCTAGCAGTAAAAACCCCTACTTTTGGCATCCTAATTTTTTTTAGGACATCAAAACTACTACTTGTGGCGTCCTAAAAATATATTAGGATGCCAAAAATAGTGATTTCCACCCCTAATATATTTTTACCCCTAAAAATATATTAGGGATGGAAATAGGCCGAGGGCTGCCCGCGATTTGTTAAAAGCCTAGTCGGGGGGTACGTCAGGCTAAAAGGTCAGGCCAAAGCCTATTTCAATGCCTGTTTGTCTTAACAGGTCAGGCCTAGGCCTCTCAATAGGCTTGTCAAGCCTGTCAGGCCGACCTATTAAGCCTGTCAGGCTGGCCTGTTAAGAGGAGTTTTTTTTCCAATTAAAATATCTCTTCCCTTAAAGTAAGCCAAGGGCCCAAGGCAATAAAAATAAAAATAAAATAAAATAAAATAAAAAAGCCCAATTCTACACATTTGATTTCTGCCTTCGCCTCTATCTACTGCAACTCTGTAAGTAACCCTAATTTCATAAATCACAACACAATCGAGATTCGAGAGTCTCCGTCCTCGCCGTCGCACGTCTTCACCGGCCTCACCGTCGCACGTCTTCAGCAGCCTCATCGTCCTCACTTCTTCTTCACTCTGTGTCTACCCACAAGAGCTTGGCTATGGAACCCATTTCTTCTGCATCAACCTGCGAAAACCCAGAAGTTGAGGTTGAAGAAGAAAGCTTGTGCTTTTCCAAGTCTCTTCGTGTTTCTATCTTACCCGCATTATATTAAAGGTTACTGGGTTTTATTTTTTTGTGTTCACGCTTTTAAATGTTTTTTCTTCTTATTATTTTATTTTTTTGATGGTGATTGCAGGAGCTTAAAGGACTTCATTATCAGCTTCGTGATGCTGCAGATTACTGTGAAACGACATTATCAGAGAGCAAAGTGAAAAGAGAGTGAGCCATCTCAAACCTCTCCTCCATAGCCATATTACTTGCTTGTTTTGATGATGCTATCTAATGCATTTGGATTCCATGTGTTCTTGATTTTATTGGCTTTTACTTGTCTGTTTTTGAAAAAAAGATATTTATTTGCTAAGCGTTGTGACTTATGACTCCCACATTATGAGCCCAGCGAGAACATGTTGAGAAGTTTTGCTATTCTTTAATTTCTTGATTCTTTATCTTGTTTTGGAAGCTTTGTTTAACTGATACAATTATGTTAAAGAGATCTTTGTTCACTGATCAGATATGCTCATCCATGCCTGTCAATTTTGGAGGCAATTCTCATATTACTGTATTTTAGATTCCTGTGAAAAGACATTCTCAAATGAATGTATTTTAGATCATTTGGAATAATTTATGTAAGGCCTTTTTTTTGCTTTGTTTATAGTTGGCCTATGTTCGGCCTTTTTATGTTGAGGCTTATGGCACATTAGCCGATTCTACAAGATTTTAAAAATACAAACCTCTTAACAGGCCACATTCCAGGCCAGGCTCAGGCCACTTCCGTGCATAAGAAGCTTGGCCTGTTTCCACACCTACCCATATTGTCAAATTTCCCTCCTTTTGGCCACTTTTGGCGTCCTAAAATTTTATTAAGACGCCTTAAGTACACTTTCTACATCCTTAAAATTAAAAGGACATCTAATATGTAAATTTTTTTCCAAATAATTATAAAAATGCCACCCGTCATATTTTACTTCCCTTCTTAGACAACTGACGTCCTTTAGGGAAGTAGTATCATTTTTTTGTAATAGTGAGACTAGCTATCAATCAATATTTTTTAAAAAAAAAAATGTAAGTGATAATCTCCAAGGAATAATTAAAAGAATAAGATTGATAGATTGTGTAGTAAATATTTTTTTATTGATATAGGTTATCCGGATATAGATAGATAGAGAGAGAGAGAGAGAGAGAGAGAGAGGTGTCAAGAGGAGAAAGAGAGACAGAAATGTGAGAGAAGAAGCCATCTTGTTTTGGCATATGGCCACTGGTTTTCTCACTCTTAGTCTTCACCATGCTTGTTCATGTTTATCCTTTACTTTTACTTGTTTCTTCTTTATTTTTAATTCCCTCACGTCACCTTCTTTTCCACATCACACTGATATTAAATTCCTCATTTATATATGATCCTTGTCTCACACTCTAATCAATAATTGACGATAGGCCATTGCTTTCGCCTTCCCTTTCCTGTTCTCTTATCTCATTGTCTGCTTCTTCTTCATAAAGTCTTCAGTGTTAATGATGATTAAGAATATGTATGACTTCATTGCCCTAATTTTCTTCACATTGGTTTTGGCTGAACCCGCGCGCATATTTATTATTCCCTCCTATCCTTAATATACTCCTTCGGTCCTTCCATTTCTTTCTGATGTTTCTCAATATAATGAATAAAACTGTTTTTGCCTAAAATTTTAAATTTTCATTTTTACCCTCATTAAATCTATATAACTCATTATCTTTACATCCACTATCTTTCATGTATTCTCGTTCTAAATAAAGGTATAATTGGACAAATAGGTGTAAAGTTACATATTTATTGTTTTTAACTAACATTTTGAACCATATGATTTTAGTATTTGTTCCTTATAAAAAGACTACAAGAGTAAATATTTATCTAATTTGATTAAATTAATAAAGTTAGTTAAAATACTTAATATGATACATATTTTCTAAAACACTCTGGTCATCTTTCTTAATTCTCATTTTATCGTTCCTCCTTAATTATTATTAAGAAAGTATCAATAGAGGTATAATAAGATAAGATTAACAAGTATGAAAAAAAAAATTTTTATATATATATATATATATATATGTTTTTAGAATAAAAAATATATATATTATTTAGAATCAAAATCAACTCTCTAAATTTGTTCTCTATTAAAGATTAGAGGGAGTATTTCTTTTTCTTTTTTTTCCCCACTACATATCTATTATTTCATTAATTGCAAAATATTTTTGTATTAATTATTAGTGCAGCTCATCGTTTTGTATACTCTTCTCCATTAAATGAAGGGAAGGGGGAGGAAAATGGAGAGAGAGAAAATTTATTTGTGGTGGGGCCCACAAAAGTTTTCTCCCTTTTAATATTTTCCCTCCATTTTCCTCCCCTTCCCTCCTCCTCCCCTCAACCAAACATAATAAAAATGAAAGTGATAACAATTTACTCTCAATTTCGGCTTTTGCTCTCTACTTTTGTGTTTTTTTCTCAAAATATTACTCTCAATTTCGGCTTTTGCTCTCTACTTCTGTGTTTTTCTCTCAAAATAACACTATTTCATTAATTTAGGATTTTTTTTTTTTTTTTTACAAAAAAACATGGAGATAACTTAAAGATGGGGCAAAAGACAAAAGAATTAAGCTTAAGCTAATGGTTTTGTTCCATCACTACTAGAACCAAAAAAAAAAAGGGCACCTATGACCGCAACATCTAGATCTCAATAAATAGATCAGTGACATTTTTTTAAATATTAATACAACTTAATACTAATAGCACTTATGAGCCATCTAAATAATAGAGTAGTACTTCCTATATTAAGTAGTAATGCAATATGAGATGGATCAAGATTTTCTAAGTTTTGTGGCTTGAATCAATCACACACTTGACCTATATATCTCATAATGTAAGTATTCACTACTTGTATCTTGTGTCTCATAAGCAATTAAGCCAGGAAAATAACCGGTTGGTGAAAGAAACACAAATACTTGTATATGGGAGGGCGGCAAGGGGTAAGCAAACCCTTGAATAGCTCAATGGTTTACTTACCCCTTACTTTATTCAAGGGCTCACATACCCGTGTGGCCTTTTCAATATAGACATTGTAGGTTTTTTCTCTAATCCATTGCTTTCCAAAGTTAATTCATATGAAGAAACACAATTTATAGGTAAATAGTTACATTATCACTTATACATGTCATCAACTTCCATTGATTCTTCCCAAAAGCTTGGAAATCCTTATCTATCTTATAGAAACTTGATGTGAGAGGTAATAATCTATTATATACATCTAGCCCAATTAGTTTAGAAACTCTCACTTGAAAAGTCTAACAACCATATATCATGGTTATTATATAATAGTCATCATTTATTATAAAAGTTGTGTGGTTCTTATTTGGGAACCGTTATCTATGTTATTGAATAAATTATGGTTGTCAAAATGAGATTGTTATGTATCATGTAAGTATTACCTTATATTATGAAGGTTATTCACATGCGCCTATCAATTATTATCACAGCAATATGCATATCATGACCTCATCAAGCCTCAATACATAACAGGTGTTATCTTATAACCATTATAATAGGTCAAGAGTAAATAACAGTTAAGAACTGTAATTTATCTATGCGGAGCAAATATTGCGCATGCATATATAATGGTTAACCGTAAAGTATGACAATTAAGAACATTATGTATCATGATTTCTATAATAATGATGGCATTTTTGTTTTTAAGATTGTATGTAGAATTTATATTGCATAATATAGCTTTTAGATATAATAATAATATTCAACATGACTTTTGTAAAACAATATAAATCATACATTTCTTTTTAAAAACAAAAAAATGCTCCCTTTTTAGGCTAGGTATGAAATTCCCTAGTCTAAAGAGTGTGCATATTTTTTTATTATAAATTGAAATTTTTAAACACTGGTCATCTAATCAAACCGATTGATACAAGATCGGATTTACAGTGACTTTTAAGACCAATTATATGTCTAGTCTTAATCATAACATACATTTTAAACTGATGGATACAAGATCAGATTTAAACCCGATAAGAAAAAAAAAAAAAAACCAATTTCAATCTTCTTAAAAGCTTGTTTTTTTTCTAACAGTGTATACCCAATTGTTTGCGCGTGTTTCAGTTGCTTTTCAGTACGATCAAGTTACGTACTTTGATTTAGTGTAACATTCTTCTACTCCTCCATGATGATGATAAGAACGTAGTTTTTTTTTCCCCGGCTCGAAATAAGAACGTACTCTTGTCTTTTTACATTCAAACAAAATATAACCAATGATATTTTAATCATCTCATACTTATTTGTAGCCTCCTTATCTCTTACATGCAAGGTAAAACAAGAGGAGTACTAGAAACTCATTATGATCCAATTTATCATAATAAATCATCCAACAAATTGTCCCTCCCCACAATTATCTTATTCTTTCCTTAGTATCAAGTACTCTTAATCTTCACATCAACCTGAATTGATCATTATATTTTAACAATATTTAATTTATAGTATGAGTCTCGTGTAAATTATTATGCCATCTAAAAATAAAAAAAGAATTCATGATTATTTATGAAAAAATGAAGGTTATTATGTTAATTCACATTAATTAATAAATTTCCTTCAACGCTAAATACCTTTCCAGCTTTCCTCTTTTTTGTTTTGTTTTTACCGCTATACATATAAAGGTATGCACGTTAATTATTAGGATATTACCTTTTTTATTAGCTGAAAAAAAGAGCAAATAGAAAGGTATGCACGATATTAGGCTCAAAGAATAATTTCTTATGCAAATAATAAGAAAAAAATACTTTATGAAAACAAATATATACACATTTTGAATAACTACTAATGGAACTGATTTTATTCATATTTAAAAATTAATTTTTAACTTATATATTTAAAATTGAAAAGAGTATCTTTTATGGGTAGAAAATGAAAAAAAAAAATTTGAAAATTGCACCTAGGTTCCAAACAAAGAAAAATACGACAAAATAGTCTCCATAAATCTCAAAATTGTATAAAGTTTCGATAAACTTTTTTTGCAATATTTTTTATTTATGAAAAGCACAAATTTCTTCATAGAGGTTTATGGACTTGTTAATGCAGATACATAGAGTTGTTAAAATATGCTCATGGACTTATCAAAACATGTTTATAGACTTGTCAAATCATACTCATTTGTCAACACATGCACATTGACTTGTTAACACAACCACACAGACTTGTCAAAATGTAGAAACATGCATACAAACTTATCAAAACAAATTTATAGACTTGTCAATATAGGTACATGAGATCATTTGTATCTTTTCATGTATAAAAAATATTACAAAAAGATCCCACGAGACTTCATTGCAATGTGGATGGAAAAATCGTGAATGGACAAAAAAAAAAAAAAAAAACAAAAAAAGTTCTTGGGCGGGATAAACGTGGATTGCAAAGGGGATCCAAATAGCAAACGAAGTCAAAACGATGTCGTTGTCTGGAAGGAAGACGTATTAATATTATCCAAAGGAAAGCCAATGCCCAATAGATATGTGAAGACTAATCATTCGTTTTCATATGTGAGTGACTTCCCAAAAAATATTTAATTCATGTAATAATTATCCACAAATTCATAGACGCAAGCTCCTCTAACAAACCCAAGAAATTTCGGTGCAAGGAAACCAAATAAAGAACGATACAATCTTTCTTTTTCATAATTTTTATTTTTTCATTTCTCTTTTATTTTTAATTTAAAACGTGTGTGACTAACAGAGAATCTTCAACATTCAAACATGCAGTGAACAATGAACATGAATCTATCTGATTTTTTTTTTTTAATAAAACTTTAGGAGAGGGCTTGGGCTCTCATACAGTCTACAGGTAGGCATTATCACTTTGATTTATAGAGGATATAGGATTAAGAGTATACATGCTTCCATCTCAGCTTACACTACCCCACTTCACTTAACCTAGAATGTCTTTCCAACGCTCGACCAACTCAAGATTAAACCATCTATCCTTTGGTGGTGAGAGTGTCTAACGCATTTCCTGGTAATCTCTCTCTCTTTTTTTTTTTTCCATTATACTTCCTCATGTAGTATATAGGAGTGATGTTTGTCTTTATCCGTTTAACACCTTGATTCATTTTGTTGTCTCAAATTTATAATTTTTTTTTCTAGATTATCTCTATTAATCCCAAGGAATATTTAGGAAAACAAATACACATATATTTCAGGAGAGTTTGATTTTACATGGTTCTGTATTGTATGAGCTAAATATGTGACCAATTTTATCTCTTAAAGGTAAATGTATTTTTTTTTTTTTTTAAGTGGAGACAATCACTTCATGTCGTCACATTCAATTATTTTTTGTTTTCCTTATGACTTAACATTGAATAACTCATTAATAAATACTCCATCCGGATATGGGGGTTGTTTTAATCCTCAATATGTTTTACTCCCAAATTTATATAACTTTTTTAGATTATCCTTAATGATATATTGGACATGTTAAGGGGACTTCAATTTTCCACCATCGAAATAGCTCTCAATGCAAATGATTAAAAGATATATTTAAGAAAATGCTAATACATGCATATTTCCTATAAATAAATTCCTTCATCTCTGTAAATTAGTCAGCTACCTTTAATATTCAATATCAAATTGAGTAGAACGATAGGATTATTGGGTGATTTTTTTTCCTAAAGATAAACTTTTTATCTACTCCGTCATATCGTAAGTATAAGATATAATTGATTTTTTAGAGAGCTTAAGAAAGTTAATTAAATTACTTCAAAATATTTATATTTGTCATTTTTTCTCCAAACTATATATTTTACCTAACTTTTATATATATATATATATACACTCTAAGAATACGTAATATATGATATAATTAAGTAATTTATTTAGCTTTCTTAATCTTTCCAAAAAAATTAACTTTATTTTATATTTAAACTCAGAGGAAATATATGTTACTCTCTCTCGAATGTTCCATAGTCAAAATTTGCTTTAAAATGAATGAGCGAAATTACCATCAAAATGTGAAACACTAACATGGAAATTATATGTTTATACAATCACATAAAGACAAACAATGAAATCACTACTACTATCAAACCATCTCTCTTTGCCTTATCAACCTAATTACCATATATATGCCAAACCATCAATTATTGTTTGGTCAAAACAAATTATTGTAGAATATAATGCCTTGAGACGAAATTGAATTCACTCTACAAAAGCAGATCCAAAATTGGGGCTATAATTAACAACTTAGCCATCTAGCAAGCTAGCTAGACATTGCAACAACTGAAGCTCATGTTAGAGAATTGACAAGACAAAGCAGAAAAAGCAACAGAAGGCAAATCCATTTTCTTAGGCTTCACCATTGGAGGAACCCAACACTTGCCAATTTCAGAACCATCACTATGATCTCTTGCTACAACCTTATTATAATCATAATCCTTTCTTGGATTCTCAGAGAGCCATTTTGATTGCATGTAACTGGTTGTTCTCCATGGAGGAACATGAAGACCTCTCTGTCTAAGGGACTGTTTGGCTGCAGAACACAATAAGGATATTATCTTACACAATCTGTCTTCATTCCCAACAAATATTACTGGCACTAAATCTATCATTTCTCTGTAGTATTGTGTTGGCCTTGCTAGTTCAAACTGAGATCTGAAGTCTATGTCCACTATTAGCCTCTCTGTTCTTCCATTCTCATCTTCATTCATCACTTCAATAAACTCATATTCACCTGTGTTACACAACAAACAAGAAGTTTAGTTATAAAGCTCGGATTTTTATGCAGGGATCAGCTCAACTTAGCAACAAAGTTCAGATTTTGAATGTTGAACTAGAACTAAGGACCCAAAACGAGATGACCCAAATCAGCAAAGAGAAGCAAGAAGCTAAAGTGGTTGATTTAGAGAGAGAGAGAGAAACCCACCAGCAGGACAACCTAAGGAAGTGGACCAGGATGTTTGACACAGAGAAGCATGAAGGCCATCGATTTTGAGGTTCTTGACAAGCCACTTCCTCAGATTCGTGCTTCTCTTTGTATCTCTTCTTCCTTTCATGTGCTTCAACACATGCTTCAGAACCTTAGCCTCCGACGATGTCTCACTCCTAAGAACATCCTAAAAATTCACGAAAAAATCAGCAACAAAAAATCGGACAACACAAGAAACAAATACAAAAACCCCAGAAGGCTCTGAAAAATCTGAATTCATTGGGAAGAACCTGCAGAATAAGATATTGAGTTCGATGGTTCAACGCGAGACAGTTCGAGGAAGAAGAATTTGTAGGGGAGGGAGATTCCGATTCAATGAAATCTCGTACCATCCGAACCAGCTCATCCTCCTCTAAGCTACCCATCTCTCTGTTCTTCCCTGTGATCAGAAAAGGGAAGGAGAAGAAAAAAAGAAGCAAGAAGAAGAAGAATGACTATTGGTGGGGTTGTGGAAAGACTGTGTCTTTTTATATATATACGAGGAGTGGGTCTTATGGCAGTGGAAAATTGAAATAAACGGTTAATAATCCAGGGAGTGGCGACAGATGAGGACACGATAGGGTAATTGAACAGAATGATTAAAAACAAAAACAAAAATTATTACTTGCTTGTTAGGTGGAACCAAATTTACTGCTCAGTGCAATGATAAGCTCTCAGAGCTTTCGTCATTTTGGATGGCATTGATTGAATATATTTTTTTTCACTTTCTTTCTTAAAAAAAAAAACGTGTAAAAATCTTGAATAAAAACATTTTCCTTCTCAGTTTTTGAAAAAAATGAATTTTCAATGAAAATATTATTAATTAAAATTTTAAATTTAAACTGCTGAAATTTTATTGGAATTGTGTACATCTTACTACAGTGTATCTCATCATTACGATGAGCACTGAAAGTAGTCGGTGGTTAAGTATATTGTAGGAATATGCGTATCATTCTTATTTTTCAAAAAAAGGAAGATCCGAAAAAATTCCAGGAGCTGCTCGAAAGATATAGTCTTTGATGTTTGGGAGATAAATGAGGATAAAATGGAACAGATAAGGACAACCTTTTTACAGTATACGTTATGATTTAGAACACGGAATCCATAGGAGGAGGAGGGAAGGAATGGGAAAAATTCTTTTAAACCCTAAAAGATTAAAAAGAAAATATAAAAAATGTTTCACAAAAATTCCATATTAAATAAGTCTTATTAATAATTTCTTCAGTAAATAATTAATAACTCTATTTATGGATTTTAACAACTCTTTAGAATCTTCGTAACATTAGAATTTTCTCTGAGATTTTTTTGATTTTTTTTTTTTTGTCCCTTTTTTTGATTTTTCCGATAATAATTGCTCTGAATCTGCATTGGTGAAAATAATAAATAAAATAGGAAATTTAGTGTGTGGATTCAATTTTGCATGTCACATGATTTTATCATGCAATGTAAAGTAAAACAAAGTATTGACTCAAAAAAGAAACTGTGTACCATAAATTGGAATGAATGAGAATGGCCCTACTCATCCTTCTAAACCGGAAACGTCAACACGTATTCCTTTCTTTCTGCTTTTGTTGTTATACTTTTTGTTGTTTTTTTTTTTTTTTAACTATACATGGCTTACCCAAAAAAAAAAAAAATAACTGTTAATGTGCACGCCTATGGTATTCATCAATGTGCACCAAACACCACATTTTTTTTTTTTTTTTTTTTAAGTGTAAAAATATGCTATATATGAAAGTTTCAAAACGTCACTTAATATGACATTACTTTCTTTACTTTTCAACAGTAGTATGGACACACACAAAAATTAATTCTGGAGGGAAAAAAATTGAGTTGAATTTAAAAAATTGAGAAAAAAGTAGAGTTAAAACATCTTAATTAATTTTGGTACTCTTTTATCTTACATTTTTCCTTTATTAAAAATTTTAATTGAAAATTTTTTGGGAAAATTACGTGCAAGTCCCAAGGAACAAAAAATATTACAAAAAAGTCCCTTGAAATTATAAAATTACACAGAAGTCCCAAGGAACTTTTTTGATATTATTTGTATTAATAATAGGAAATGCTATATTTACAATAGTAAATGCCTATATTTACAATAACATTTAAACACCTGACCATTTACAATAGAAAAAGTCATATTTACAATAGGAAATGCTTCATATTTACAACAACATTTAAACACCCGGATTTTGAACGTAGAAAGGTCATTTACAATAGAAAAATGCTAGATTTACAATGAAAAAATCCGTATTTACAACAAAATTTAAAATCTGAACATTTACAACAACAAAAAAACCATATTTATACAGGAAATGCCTATATTTACAACAACATTTAAACACCCGGATTTTAAATATAGAGAGGTCATCTACAAAAAAAATGCTAGATTTACAACAAGAAGTGCTATATTTACAACAAAATTTAAAATTTGGCCATTTACAATAAAAAAAGCTATATTTACAACATGAAATGCATGTATTTACAACAACATTTAAAAACCCGGATTTTATTTCCATACAAATAATATCAAAAAAGTCCCTTGGGGACTTCGTAATTTTGTGATTTCAAGAGACTTTTTTGTAATTTTTTTTCGTTCCTTGGGAACGTGTAATTTTCCCAAATTTTTTCAAGAAAATCCATATGGGGGCCATTTTAACAGAAAAAATCTCAAAGATTCTGAAAATCCCAAAAAAGGCCCCAGGACCTTTTCTGGTATAAATTCATTAAAACGTTAACAACTAAATCAATTCCCATTAACAACTAAATCAATCGCATTAACAACAATATTTTAACAACTAAATCACTACATTAACAACTATATATTTTCCGATTAACAACTATATCATCGGTCAACAATTAACGTTTCAATAAATTTATTTTTTTTTGTCAAAGTTTTAATAAATTTATACAAAAAAAGGTCCTAAGATTTTTTTGAGATTTTCAGAATCTTTAAGTTTTTTTAAAGATTTTTTCAGTTAAAATGTACCTGATATGCGTTTTCCCAATTTTTTCCTCCCCTCATTTTCCTACAAAATCCCTGGTACTCAACACATTAATGATTTGACATTTTTACAGTACTTTAAAATATTTATGTACATTTTTGTACCGAAACAAATTTTACATTGACAGGTACACGTTAGCAACCTTCTTAACAACTACAAAGACAACAATAACATCATTATGAGCCTAGACACCATAAATTTTTTTGTAGTGAAAATGCACGTGAAGATTCTGCAATAATACAAAAATGTCACTTCGGTTAATATCGCGTAGTGTTTATTACGTGTGCCTTTTTGTGCCGTTGGACAACAACATGAGCCACACACAAAAATTAACTGATGTTAATATTTATGTTTTTTTTGTATCCATGAAAAAAAAAAAACTCAATAGTGCCGGGGGCACATTCACAAATACTAGAAAGTATATTTAAACATTATCCAAAAAATAAGGAAAATCCATTTTAGGGCTCAAATAATTAAAAAAAAAATGGTCAAAAAAGACCCAAAAAAAGTCACATGTCAAAAAATATCCGAAGGCTTTTTCAAGTATTATTTCATAAAACGTTGATTGTTAACGCGATGTCGATATAATTATTAATAAAAGATCTTGATTTAGTTGTTAGGATATTTTTTTTTTTGCTAAAAGGATATTGTTGTTGATATTATACTAATATAATTGTTAACGTTTATGAAATAATATCAGAAAAAGTCCTTAGGGCCTTTTTTAGTATGTGACTTTTTCGTGGGCCTTTTTTGATAATTTTTTGATAATTTGGGCCCTGAGGGGGATTTTTTCAAAAAAAAAAATAATAATAATCAAA
The DNA here is from genome assembly GCA_019022655.1 of Acacia acuminata. Classification (NCBI taxonomy): domain Eukaryota; kingdom Viridiplantae; phylum Streptophyta; class Magnoliopsida; order Fabales; family Fabaceae; genus Acacia; species Acacia acuminata. The sequence goes on from JAFJYI010000140.1 coordinate 264,111, forward strand.
CCATGAGGTTGTGAGCTGTGTGTTGAGAATTAAATAAATATAAAAAATATTCACGATTGCTTGATGAACATAGAAAATCAAGAGATGACTTGGTCGATGCTTGAGGATGTCCTCATACCATAAGAGACAATCCTTTTGGGGTGAGACTTTTTCTTTGTGTGTGGAAAAGTGGAAAAATATAAAGAAACAACAAAAGCTCAGAGAGGAGAAAAGAACAGAAAAGAGAAAGGCATTGGATCAAGCAACTGGTAAAGAAAGCTGTGGATGAGAATGATCCAGAGAATCAACTCGTCGTCTTTTATTGGCACCATAATTAGAGGGGTCTTAATGTGTTCTATATGGCACTAATTTATAAGAATTTTAATTAATTATTTTTTTTAAATTTTGCAATCCAAGCAAAAACAAAACAAATCAAGGGACATTAAAATAATATTTGAAAACACCTGGTCACATGTCTCCCAACAAAAATTTCACAGATGGGTGGTCCATCATAATCTGCAGGAGAAGAAAAATATTAATAAAAGCATTATGAGGCAATGTCTATCATCTTGGACTATGGTTCCTTCCATTTTAAAATGGGTCTCATTATGCAAAATCTATGTGTCGAATGGCAGCATAAAGAATACTTTTTTTCTGGGTCCAGTTAAAAAGAGGATTTCTTTATTGCAATCAGACTCCTCTTACCTCCTGAACAAGAAAGCCAGTTTTTTTTTTTTTTTTTAATTTTCTTTTCTTTACAGGATTTTCCCTTTTCTTTTAAACAGACCCTGGTGATATTTTTCAATTTAATCACAAGAAGTAAGAATGAGTTTAATTTCATGTTGAAAACCATCAAATTTATAATTTAAATGATTCCTGAAGTGAAACCAAATATACACTAATTTTTGGATGAGAAAAGGATGAGCCAAGATATGGATCTTCTTGGGGCTAAATGAGTAGGATCACATTCTTCATATGAATAATGTCTGGTATTGTGAGAAAAGGTTCTAAGATTGAAAGCAAGAAATTGTGCATGTTTGGTTTGCTGATTGGGTGTCTTCAATCGGACTTATACATTGTGCACAATAGACTTATGGGGATTTTTTTTTTTTTTTTTAAATATTTGGTTGAATAGTTGTTCCAATCAGACTTATAAACCAAAAGTTGCTTATTTGAAAAGTTACTTTGGAAAGCTTTTGAACTCTTTTTCAATTTTCTAAAATAATTTTTCAAGATCATGATGTATTTTTTGATACCATTCAATATTTCAAGTATATTTTTACTACTATTCAAGATCTTAAAAAATACTTTAGGATATCGACTAAGTACTTAAAAATATTTTTTTTAACATCATAAAATAATTTTTCAAGATCATAAAATATTTTTTTTATAAAGTATTTTTTTAGTCGCTTAGTTTAGTATTCTAAAGTATATTTTTAGTATCGTTAAGACCTTAAAAAATATTTTAGATTGACTATAAGTTTAAATCACAAAAGTTATTTATGCTATTGTCAATCCCAACGTAAATCACATTTCATAATCACCCAATCTAACCTTTTTATAAGTTATTTTTTTCACCGATATCCTAAACACACCCATGGCTGTGAGAGACAACACAGACAAAAACTACTGGTTCATATTTTCATATCAGGGAACCAGGAAAATCATTCTGATATCTCTGTCGCTGTACTTGGTTATCTGATGAAGTGGGATGTACCTTAAACAGTGACAAGCACTCGGCATTAGATGATTTGGATCCTTAAAACTTGTGTTAGTACTATTACTGAGTTTTAATGGTGTACTATACTACTATGGCCATAAAGCATTTGTGGATTGATAGTTGGATTTGCTGACAATGCATATAGACTATAGAGTAGTTTCCACTTTCTCTCAGAAACGTAGGCATTGAAATTCTTGGATGGTTGAAATGTCAAGACAAGATAATATAGATTAATGAAAGTCAAAATCTGAAAAATCAAATTCTTTTAAAGGATTTCATAATCAAATTACCCCCTATATTTTCCTCTCTTCTAAAAAATAGGGCATACACTAACGACTTGATGTTAATGACCCTCCACTTATCAGGAAGTCGTGCCACTAGGCATTGGCACTACTTATGTTTTTTTCAAGATTTTCTTTTTTTATACATAAATTTTAGGAAATGAGTTAAACTCACCGATCCAAGGTTAGAACAAAATCTCCCTTCTTTTAGGCGATACTACTGTTAGGTAGAAAGAGCCGTCTATTACCTTCAGACGTTTATCTAGACATCCAAGAGCTGGAATACTTTCCTCAACGCCTTGACTAACTTCAAAATCGAACTCCCTCCTTTTGGTGAAAGTGTCCAACTCTTTTATTAGTTGAATCGAACCCAAGGACGAGGGTTGTCTTTTTTTTTTCCCAAAAGGTTATCACTCATACTTCATAAAATGTAGCAAACAGACCTAGGTTAACCAGAACAGTATAAGATCCCCCATCCCCTAAAAAAAAAAAAGGAGAATAGCACATAATGTCATTCATTGAAACTCCTAGCTCATAAAATAAAAAAACTCATCAATTAAAACGCTAATACCCAAGTTGAAATAACAAAAGAGGGGGTAAAACCATCTTCCATCAAAGAGTAAGAAACTTAAAATCATCATTTATTAGGCGATTCTGCAAAAGCTGGAAGCAGGAAGCTAAGCAAGCCTCAAGTTCAATTCCAAGCCATGATATCTCAATACGTAGAGGAATGATCTACTGTGCGGAGAGCATTAAGGTCATAAGATTTTTATTATATGATAATTTAGTAGTGTGCTTGCATGTGCAACGAAGTACATGTTATAATTAAATAAACAATTTCATTATATGACACACACTCATTACTCAACATGAAATCTGATTTTTTTCCCCTTGGCCTAGACATGATATCTGATTCAAAGCACCCGGATGTAAAGACTTTAATAGATTAATGTCAAGTAGATTAATGCAGTGATAAGAAAATAATATGCATTTTCAAGTCCTTCCATATCCCTTAATTCTCAAGGTACAGGTTGGCATCCGATGCTCAATTGATCACCATCACATTTAAAGAGAAGTATAATTACATCATATGGAAAAGAATAAAAGGTCAAGAGTGCTTTACCTGAAAAGCCTTAATTTGGGAACCTTTCTCATTCAATTCAACTGTAATTCAAAAACATGTATACCTTAGATCATATACTGAAATTTGCCTAAAAGGAGTACATTTTCAAGGTGCCCTATTTATGTCTCAGACAGATATGTCAGTCGACCATCTCTATGAAAAAAAAAAATACATCTAATTGCCAATGGGAGCCAATGGAGGGAAAAAATCATTGAATCTTTGGGGACAATAAGTTAGGGTTTTCAGAAAAATAATGAAAACCATTTCAAGAGGATCCAAAATTGAATCCCACTTCTGTAAGATTTGCTTAAGAGGAGGTATTTACGGTTACTCAGACAAAATGATGAGTAGGGTATTCATGCTCATAACCGTTATAATCATAATAAAGCCTCTCTCCTTTTGAAATATCACGAGTAGCAACCAAAAAGACCCTGCATTCACCATTAACATTGTATCTCACACATTTACAGTTCTGCTTCTTTCTACCTTCCCTGCACAAAATTGGATTTATTTTAAGCAGTTAGCCTAAAATTAGCAAAAGCATTATGCATGTACTTTCTTAAAAATATATATACCAACATTCTACAAAGAAAAAACCAAAAAAAAGAAATTATTATTACAAAATGTTGAGTTATTTACAAAGCACGCAAAAGCAATACAGGTTATGCAGTAAAATACTGGTAGCATGAAATAATTTTCTTTTTGTGATACTTCAGCGTAAGTGAGGCAGGCTTACTGTGTATGATTGTTGATGCCATTTATAAAACGAGCAATGTTTCCACGTTTATCAGGGCAGATTACAAGACTTTTAGTAGGATCAGTTGCTAGCAGAAGGGTCATCAGACTGTCACAATCATCATTTTCTCGGTTCTTAATGTAATCCACATCGCCTGTGTATTCAGCAATGAATGTCATATCCTTGATCGGGCCATCGGCCTCAACCGTATACCTACATCACAAGATCAATTACCAGTACAAGTTTAGTCAATATGAATGTTCAAGTATTGACTGCCAGATCTTTTTGTTAGAGAAAGGTACCCTTCACATGAATCATAAACAACCATCAGGGGAGAGCATTCGCCTCTTCTACTCATGACTCTGCAGTGTTCCAAGGTCTCAATATCTTCCCTGGAAAGAACCTGAGAAAGAGAATCTTCAATCAGACTAGCTCCAATAAGCCGTTTTGTTTGAGGCTCATTTTGAAGCAAACTAAAACCATGAGAGAAGTAGTTAGTTGAAACCTGCATGCCACCATTTTCAAAATCGGCATGATTAGCAGACCTAGGAGCCATTTTGGGTGAGTACGTGAGATCATCACTGAATTCCATATGCAATGCTGTTAAAGCAGAAGCAAGAGAACCCATCTGTTTCAGTCTCTGGGAAGGATTTTCTGCAGGAATAAATGGCAATAATCTTCTTCGTTTCTTGTGCAATATCAGTGGTGTGCGCCTTTTACGCTTCTTGCCATCTAGAAAACCAGAAAGAATAAGTCATGAAAAACAAATCTTAAAATTAAATATATTATTTGAAAAGTAACAAAAGGACTCTCTAAAAAGTCAATGGAACAGAAGTATATGACTTAGAATACATTTCTGCCAATCACACGCCACTTTTACTCATTATATACACATTGATGTTCAACTTTCTTTTCTACTAATGATTCTTTCACTTGAATAATGAAACCACAAACATGTTATTCAAACTTTTCCTTTTCCTTGGAAAGACTCATTCAACCAATCAGAAATTTCTATCGACATTAAATGTTATTTCCTTCGTATATATATAAACTACACATGTCATTCTACTATCATTTCTCTACTATCTCATTAATACTTGAGACAAAAGGTTGTCTTGCTGGAGAATAGATGATCAATAGAAAGCACAATAGATGATCAATTTATTTATAAAACGTAGATCATATCATTTTTATAATTACTCAAACATTGTCAGTTCCTTACAATTACTTTTTTTCAATCAGAGTATGAGGGTCATTTCTAAACACACATCCTTGTTTCTTTTCCATGTCCATAGCTGATGATCATGTGTAACAAAGGACTCAAAGTTAATCTATAACATCATGATTATTCAAGAAAACATTAATTACCTAAGCTTCCATTTGACAAGAATGACTATAATCTTGTTTAGCCCCCTATTGTTTAAGCCAACTGTAAGTTTATATAACTCTGTCAAGGTGACTCAAATACATTTCAAATGAAATGGAGCATCAGTCATACGGTCAAGGGAATTTTGAGTTATATATACAAGACCAACGAGTGGGTGAGCCTTAGAGCAACGGTAAAAGTTGTTGTCATGTAATTAAGAGGTCACGGATTCAAATCCTAGAAACAGCCCCTCCACTTGTAAGGGCAAGGCTACATACGTATGACCCTACCCTGGCCCCACCTGGAGGAACTCTTGTACAGCAGACTGTCCTTTTTTCTATAAAGACCAACGGCATATTTCCAAGAAAACATGATAATATACATGCTGAACATGTATATGTACATGCCTTGCCCTTGAATTTACATGAAATTTGCATAAACCCTTTCCCCACATTGAGCAGATAATCATGTTTCCAATTTAACAAGCTCAAGAAGAAATGAGCCAGCATACCATTGCCTCTTGGAACTTTTCCATTCAATCGTCCCTCTTTACCTTTAAGCGCTTATTTGTTCCACACAAAAAATATAGAATTGAATGAACAATAAAATGAAGAGGGTGAATAAAAGAATGAGATTTCAAAGAGAAACAAACATCTTTGGTCCCCTATACCAAACGAACAGTAAACAAAAGAATGAGATTTCAAAGAGAAGACAAATTTCAAAGAACTTGAGAGCTTGTATAATAGGCAACCTAGCAAAGGCTCACAAACTATATTTTAGGAATTTAGGTTGCCATGCAAAAAGAAATTAGGAGATCTTTTCCCAAAATTTCAATTGATAAATGCAATTTTAATGCCACTTTCATGAAAAGAGTGTAACAGATTATCAAGAATTGATTGCAAACTTGAGTCAATAACCATTCATTCAACTCTGAAGTCTGAACTCCATTAACTTCAGATAGCATGTAGCTTTATTAGTTATCTTGTCATACCGACCACTAGAGGCATGTTAAAACCAAGTAGTCCATTTGGCAATCCTAACCATAAGATTTTCTTTAGCAAACCATACTAAATTATTATGGTATTTGTATGAAACAGCTGTAGCCTTTATTTCCAGCACAATTGAGAGGAGAACACTTCATTGTTGTGGCTTACTCATACCATAAACTGCCACAGAATACCAAGCCCTCAATCAAACTGGCAGAGTGAACTTTCAAAAAGGTTAGTACAAAAATTAAAAGATTATATGTGTGATTGATATGCATGTTCTTTTTCCAAGCAATTTCTTGCAGCGGATGCTAATTGCTAAATAAAACAGTTGGACCCAACATTTGAGCTGCATTTATATTCGTCAACAATTACTGGTGATAACAACTGTATGAAGCATGGCACATTACCTTGGGGAGAAGAACATTTGTTTTTAAGATCAGCACATTTCTGAATCTGGAAAAAATCAATTATCTTCTTCTGGGAGAAACCTAAAATTGAAAAGAAACGCAAGGGCATTGCCACATTTATCGACTCCCGAGGCAAACGGCTTAAGCAGGCAAAGTTTCCTGCGGCAGCAAAATGGAAAAAGCGAAAACAAAAAAGCCAACCGAAACAACAAAATCCCTACTTCTTACTCTCTTCTCCCCCGAACACTTAGGGCAAAGCCATGATCCAATAGGCACTCTAACAACAATAGGCCTCACGCATTTCATATGGAAGCCTTTATCGCATTTGTCACACAGAAGCAGCTCGTCCGGGCGTTCACCTGAGCCACATTGGTCACACAACACATCGCTGTAATCATCCCTCTCCACAACAGCATATCGTGCCTTGGCCATTATCTCCGTCAATGACTTATACTTCCTGGCCCGAGGGCAGGCCGGCGGCGGCGACTGGCGCGGAGCTTGTGTACGGCGGATGAAGCCGATGACCCTCTGAGCCGCCGCCGAGGAGTTGGCCGGAGCCATACGTAAGGGAGAGATAGGGAATTTAGGGAATAGCTAAGGGTAGAATCGGAATCAAATGAGGCTCACAGGGAGAGAGAGCTCTCTAGAGGAAGACGAGAATGGAGGGACAATGCTTTCTCATATTTGGTGCCTCTCTCTCGCGGGAGAGTGGCATTGACGACAGAGTCAGGGCTACGGTGCGCTGAGGTGGACGCTTTTCATTGGATGTGCTAACGTGCGCCCACAGTGCGCACAGAATTTCATGCGTGCACTACGCGCTCTGTGCCAATGGGTGCGACTCTGCGAGTTTTCTTCTCTGCTATTATAGCCGTTCTAATTGTCACACCCCCAAAATGTGCTTCTCTGGCTTCTTCTTTAGCTTTCTTCAACGTATCCTTTTTATTTTGTTAATTTCCAATTCCACCACTGTCAATTTTATAATTATATTGTCACCTCTTTATTTACACTACAGATTTTATATTAAAAATTAGAGGTAGTATTAAAAAATTGGGATAATTAACCTGTAAGTCGTAATAGTTTCAATCAGTTTTTTTTTTTCCCTTTTTGTCAGGTCTTTATACTTTCATTTGTTTTTAATTAAATCCCTATAGTTTTTTTTTTTTTTTATCAATTCCTTATAATTTCATATAATTTTTAATTAGCTCCTTATAATTTTTGTATTCTTTAACCTGTAAATTCTAATATTATTTTTTTATACAGTCTAATAATATTTTCTAAAATATAAAATATAATGCTATTAATTATAATATTTTTTAATATTATAGTATAAAAATAATATTATAGAAAAAATTATTGTAAATTTATCTTAATATTCTTTTAAATTTTTTAATTAAACATATGTTTATATAACTTCTTTAAAATTCTAATATAAAATTTGAAACTTAATGATAAAATTTCTAAATTATTTGTATGCAAATTTATTATATTAATTGTTTTTATAATTATTAATTAAAATATTTATTATTTTTTAAATTAAATTGATGAATAAAGAACTATAGGACCTAATTAAAAATTATAAGAAACTATAAGGACTTACTAAAAACAAAACAAAAAATTATAAGAACCTGATTAAAAACAAATAAAGGAATAAGAACTGAATAAAAAATAAAACTTTGGGCAAAAAATAAAAAAAGAAAAAAGAAAACTATAGGGACCTAAATAGAAATTGTTTGACACTATAAGCACTTACAAATTAATTATCCCTAAAAAAATTAGTGAGTAACGTGAAACCTTTCTTTATGCATATGCATCCTCCCATAGTAGGCTGTCCTATTTAAGGCAGAGACATTGTCGAATAATAAATGTAAGCACCTTTACCAGTAGGGTTTTTACTTTTGATTCATTATGTTGTGAGGTACTAATCCCTCTCTCTAAACTTAACCATTGTTGATGTCAAAATTTTTAAAAGGGAGAATCATTATGAGACACTTTAATCACTAAAAAGTTGAAGTGAAATAAATATATTGTTATTGCTAAAGTGCAAATCCGCCCTACAAAGACATAATTTTTCAGGTTTTAAAAAAAATACATATATATATATATATTTAATAATATAAATACATCAAAAAAACTGAACAACCTAAAACTGAGCATATTTTTGAAACCTAAATTATATATTAATAATATACATACTTTTGTTAAAGAATAAGCGTGATATATTTAATACGATTGATGATTAAGATATAATGTAATATTTTGCCTTAGAAGTTTTTTTATCCCTCTTGATTATTATTTTTCGTTAAGTTGAAGTTTTCTTTCTTTTATTGTTTATATTCTTTTTATTTTTTAATTTTTTAAAACTTTCCTTTAAAAAAATTTTCGAATCCCCAAATCTCACCACATGCACCCACAAACCTAAAATCTTAGGTCCGCCACTGCCCCTGAAGTCTTAAAACTTAGCAATGTCACACCTATTTTAATCATAATTTATGTTGACCATTAATCTTGACTACAATTGCCTCCAAGGTATGTACTTTGATTTTTCTAATTCATGTATCATCCTCTTCTCCTTTCTCTCTCTCTCCTTTCATCTTTCTAGAGGAAAACAAAATAGGTTTCTTCCATGTCTTCTTCTTCGAACATCACAACTATATAGAAGAAGCCAATAAAATTATAGTAGATGTGATGATCGAAGAAGAAGAAGACGAGGAAGAAACCTTTTTCTCTTCTCCAGAAAGATACAAGGAGGGAGAGAGAAAGGGGGACGACAGGATAAGGTGGGATGAGTTAGAAAAATCAAAGTATATGTGACTATCTTGTAGGGAATTTTAGCCTAGATTAACGGTCAACATAAATTATAGTTAAAATAGGGGCGACATTACATTTTAAAACTTCTAAAATTACATTGAGACTAAAAAAACTTTTAAAATAACACTGCTCTCTTACAAATATTTTTTGGGACAGGTTTATAATTTAATCCTTACTTGCCGTAGAATGTTTCAAACCTCATAGTCCCTTTTTAAAACCTAGGTGACGTAAGAAAAGAAATATGGTCAAGTTTGTTAAATTCATCGGATTCAGTCAAAGCTTCTATTTTTGTGGAATACATATTGGGCGTCAATTAATTCTATTTTTAAATAAGAAACTTGTATTTTTTTTTTTTTATAATGAATGGAAATTTTATTTATTATTTTATTTTATGTCATCATTAACATTTTTTTCTTCCATTGCGTAATGATTTTGAACTATTGTTTGTTATTGAATACCTCTTTTACGTGTCACATTTTGGAATGTTGCGACTTGAAAAAAACAAAGGTCATGATATTTTTGAAAACTTTCATATAGTTAAAATCTAATCTAATTCTGGAAGTTTTCTCGTAAGAATTATGATTGTCAGATTTTTTTCAAATCAATTTTCCCCGAAATATAAGAAATGGAGTTATATCACACTTTACTATTTAAAATACTACTTATAAACTTTTAATAGTCAATATCAATATTTAATTATTAGAGTGCATTTACTTCATTTTTAACAATTTTAGAGAAAAAGTAATCCCAAAAACACGTTTGGATATTCACAGGTCACTGCTCTTAGACAAAAACTTTCATAGTAAAATTGAATCTTAACCTTTTTTTCCCCGTACGCAAGACATGGAGGGTTTATGTTAGATTATTTGAACATAGTTATAAATCTTTAGTCTTCATTTTAAAAAAAAAAAAAAAACAGGTCATGATTAGTTAGAATATTTTAGTTTTGATCAGTTTAGAATATTTTATTCTTCATCAGTTTTGGTAAGAAAACTTAATTTAAAATGGAATAAAATTTAGGAAAAATGACAAAAAAAAATACCCCTTAAACTTTAAAATCCCATTGATAACATACTAATGGGATTAACAAAAATAATAAAGCAATTTACAACTTATTTTGTTGCAAAATCACCTATTTAGGATTTTCCTTAAAATTTATGTCGATTTGTATATGTGCATTGAAAAAAAAATCTTGTCATTTGAAATTTTCTTAAGAACAAAAAAATTCATATCGATAAAATTTCTAAATTCGGTTAAACCATTATTAATAATAAAATTATATATGATAAGATTTGATTCAAGAATTATACCTAACAAATATAAGTAAATGACCCTAGATTGTACTCTTTAAAATATAGTCTTACTTACCTTCATTGTTGTAAAACTCGCGAGTTTACCGTTTGTCATCCACTAATAATACATATTTAATCATTAAAGTAAACTCTTATAAGTTTACGATTTGAGTTCATGATACGAATTTATATCACTATCACGAATTTACTTGAACTTATGAGCTTAACAACCCTACTTACATTTTTGAAAATCATATATTGTTTATAGAAAGTAATAGTATTTAAGATTTCACCGATAGAAAGTATCGTAGTCGAATCTAAGCCTTTTTAACCGATAAAATTAAGGGTTAGGGTGCAAAAATACACATAGGCTTTCGTCAAAAGAGTGCCCAGTAGCAAGTGCTTTTTTTAAGTACAAGAGTAACTATGTAGTTATAAATTATGTGCAAAAATCTTTGTTTGACCGTCAAGTTTGACTTTTTTTGCCGACTAGATGATGACGTGGTATTTCAAAGGTACAAAAATACACATGTGATTTTTTAAAAAAGAGCGCCTAACACCAAATTCTTTTTGCTTTTAATTTAATAATTTTATTTTAATTAAAAGAACATTATTATTTCCCTGGACCGAACAAGCTTGTTTTTGCTAACTTTCATGGCTTTTAACTGTTATTAACAAATTGTCGTTCGCCACGGTTTGTGAACAAGTATTCAAAAAACTCGATTTCCTTGAACCGATGCGACCATGGCTTTTCTTCATCATTCCACAAACACACCTCCTAAGTTGATAGCGGAGGTTTGGAAAACTGGGGTGGCGGTGGCGGTGGCGGTGGAGGAGGGGGCGGCGACGAGAGAATCGCAAGAGGGGAAGAAAATATGAGAAAACGTAGGAATTATTAATTAGAAATTTTAATAAGGATAATTTTTTTTTAAAAAAAGAAAAAAATAATAATTATTTTCCTTTAATTGAAGTAAAATTATTAAATAAAAAAAAAAAGAATTTAGTGTTGGGCGCTCTTTTTGACAAATCACAAGTATATTTTTGCACCTTTGAAATGCCACACCATCATCCAATCCAAAGAAGTCAAATTGAACGGTCAAACGGTATTTTTGCACCTAATTGTAACTACGTGTACACTTTTGCACCTAAAAAAAGCTCTTACTACTTGGCGCTCCTCTGACCAAAACACATATATATTTATACACTTTAACCCTAAAATTAAATAAGGACTTTATACCAATTATAACATTTTTTTTTATCACAACTCACCCTTCTGAAAACCTTGAAAGAAACGCTTGATGTCATTTGGGATATAAGGACTTAACTATTTTGACAATTTTTTATCTCAAAGTTTTCGCTAAGAAACATTGAGCCCCTAAAAATTTTTTAAGGTAATTTTACCATGAAAGATGTAAAAATGTAGCAATTCATAATGTTTGTTGGCCAATTTTGCTGACGTATCTCTGTCAAGTGAAGCCAGGTATGATGCCCATTCATCATCACCCTTACTTTAAAAAAAAAATAAAAAAAAAATCCTCTCCTTCTTCTTTATTATCGGTTCATGAACAATCAACAAAATAAAAGTCAACCCTATCAAAAATTAACCAATCTAAGTACTCCCTCCGGTCCTAATTATAGGAGCTATTTACCAGAATTTGGAGGGATTAAGGAAGGAAGTTAAATTAGTTAATTATGTGTATTTTCCTAAAATACCCTTACTCAAGTTTACTTAATACAAATACATCTCTCAAAAATAGAATTAAGTAATACAAATACAAGTTTATTTTCCTAAACCACGAAGCAAATGATACATTAATTTCAAATGAAATGTTTAATAATTTAATCACGCATAAGTTGCTGGAGACTCCAAGAAAATTAAAGTATTTCGGAATTATGAATTTTCATATTTTGAGGATGTTTTTGATGTTACGATCTCTATATTTGTATCATTACATGAAAATACACACACACACACACACAATCAGCCCAAAGAAGAGAGGGAAAATCCTTCTGAGGGCCCTTTTTGGCAAAAACAATCCAAAAAGGGCCCTAACTTTCTGACAGTTCCGAGAAAGGGCCCTTGGGCCCTTTCTCGGGATTGTCGAATCTTGGTGGGTTGTAAATGAGGTGATATAGTTGTTAATCGGGGATCGATATTGTTGTAAATCGACTGATTTAATTGTAAAAAAATTGTTGTAAATGTGACTGATTTAGTTGTAAACGAGTAAAAAAATTGTTGTAAATGAGGCTGATTTAATTGTTAAATTTTAATGCGTTTTTTTGAGAGAGAAAGGGCCCCGGGGCCCTTTTTGGAATTGGCAGAAAATTAGGGCCCTTGTTAGATTCTTTTTGCCAAAAAGGGCCCCTATAAGAATTTTCCCAAGAAGAGAATAGCATAGCCGACAAGCTAGCCAGGTTGTCTCACTCTCCAGTGGAGAATTATTGTCTTTTTTATCACCACAAATTACTTGTTAAGTTGTTGTTATAAAAGATAATGAAATTAATGTTTTAGTATAAAGTTTATAAATAGGGGTATTACGGGGAAAAAATTGACAAAAGTTAAAACTTGTTCTTATAATTAGAACTAAAACTAATTCCAAAATTTGCTCCTATAATTAGGATGGGAGGGAGTACAAAATTGGAAACAAATCTCTTCCCCTTCATAATCGCCCATCTTCATCTTCACCTCTCGAACCTCCATTACGGATTTGCATATGCTGATGATTATTTAATATTATTAGTTTCGGTCTTAATTATAAGATCATGTTAGCTTTTTTAAAGAAATTAAAGAAGCTAATTAAATTATTTTAGAGTATTTTTATTTTTTAATTTTTCTTCAAACTAATTAATTTGACTAATAAACTAATATATAATCTAAAGATACACAACATATGAAATGATTAAGTAACTTATTTAGCTTTCTTAATTTATCCGAAAAAAAAGTCAATTAGGTCTCTTGGTTCTAATTATAAGACCATGTTGACTTTTTTTTAGAGAAATTAAGGAACCTAAACAAGTTATTTAATCATATCATATATTGTGTATCCTTAGATTCTATATTAACTTATTAGTCAAACTAATTAGTTTGGAAAAAAAATATAAATATAAATGCTTTAAAGTAATTTAATTAGTTTCTCCAAAAAAATCAACTTACCCTTATAATTATAATTAGAAGTAGCTTTCTCAGATTTCCCCTGATTTTACTGTCTTTCTCGTACTGTGCTATACCCAATACTAGTATTATATTAATAAGTTAGTTAATCATTAATTTAAAAAAAATGATAAATACAATAATAAAATGGAAAAATGTATTACATTTTAGGTTGGAAGCGAATGAGTAATATATCTGTTCATACAAAATTTTTATGTGTATGGTTGATTGATTATTTATGAATTTTAAAAAAAAAATGTTGTTTTTTTCCCGAATAATCAATTCAATTAATACAAAGACTTTTGAGTATTCGATTCGATATTTCATCACAGGTCCTGCACCAAATCTTACTTTTATCACTTATTTGTCTATAGGTTGACCTTTCATCCTCTCGCATTATTTATCCATTTTCATTGTTACTTTCACATAAAAACGAGTTCTTATCTTACGATAATTAAACTTTTAGTTTTTATTTGGGAAAAAAAAAAAAGAACAAGCATATGAATGTCTAAACACTTGTTGAATAATTCATATCTTTTTTATACACATAATTCAAATATTAAATCTTTCTTTTTAGGTATAATTTATTTATTTTTATATAACTTCTTGGTATATAATATTATTGGATTGAAATTAAGTATTGTTAAGACTAGCCATAAATAACTATCTCTTTTTATACACTAAATTCAAATATTAAATCTACTTAAAGAACATTTTTTTTTTTTTCAACTCAAGTTTTTACTACAGTTGGTTGTACTAAGCATTCTAACTTCAGTTATAATTTATCTAATTTCACTTACCATGGAATTATCTCAGAGAATTACCCACTTTAGATTCAATTAAATCATGCAATATATAAAGTCCCGAGTAAATTAATTTACAGGTCCTTATAATATACTTAAAATTTAAATAAGAACACTATAATTTATTTAGTTTGAATTGAGCCCTTATTGTTTGAACTGATAACGTTGATTTATGACCTTCAAAAAATTTCATTCATAAAAATGCACGTGTTAAAATGATGTAAAATGAAATGAAGAAAATTTCATAAAGTCCATGAAAATTTATAAATTAAAATTAATAATTTGTACACTACAATATGAATCCTTATAACAAATCAAACAAAATAATTACAAGAACCCAATTCAAAATATGAGGTCATTAAGTATGATATCAGCAGTCAACAAGGGAAACATACTATTTAGGAGGTTGTTATAAATGGCCATTCAGAAACTATAATTAATAATTTAAATATTCATTAAAGGAAATCCATAACAAACTAAAAATTACTTTGCCATCATGGGACAATTTGCTGGAAAAGCTACGCGTGTTCACTCAACCAATTGAATTAACCGTAACTTCTGTTGAGATTGTAATAACTCTTCAATATTTGTGAGCTATTCATTTTTTTCAATCTTCAAAAGGGTTAATTTACAATTTTAACAATGGAGTTTTTGTGCTAAGAGCGTGACAGGGGGCGGTGGCTTGGACCCAAAATTTTCAGAAATTGTGCTTTAGCCTCATGAACGTTTAAATATTTTCACTTAAGTCCCTATTAAAAAGTCTTATAGAGGAACTAAATTGATCATATTGAAATATTTGTGAGGTTAAATCATAATTTCCTAAAATTTTGGGTCTATTCTGTAATTTTCACCTCTAATTTTAAATACTGACTCTACTAAGTTTTATTTTGTAATTTTAGCCCCCCATTTCCATTCCTGACTCCGCCAATCAAGTTTTGAATGATATAAAAGTAAAAACAATTTTTTAAAGAAAACGGAATAATTTTAGCAAGGGATATGATATTTTACTATCATTTTTTGTTACTACCAATATTACTACCACTTTCCATTGTTAGATCATAATCTTAATAAGAGAGAGAAATTATAAAGATAGATGAGATTTGATCTAACTATTGGGAAAGTGGTAGTAACATTGGTAATAACAAAAAATAATAATAAAGTTATATGTTATAAAGTTAAAATGAGAACAATTGAGTCAGTCACATAACAAAAAGAGATAAAAGTTCAAATCAATTTAACTGCTAAAATGACATTATTTTTAAAAGATTATATATAGTCATATGCTTAGGGCAAAACACTTTATTGTTAAATGTATAGTTATTAAGACAGGAAAAAATATAAATATAAAATATTTATCCTTGTGGAAGAAGCTTCATGCTCTTGGTCTTCCGTCAAATGTCAATCGAATGTAACTGTGACCGTGTTTAGTTGTCAAAATACGAAAAATGAACAGACGGCTTCATTTTCTCCACTATTTATGTTACTCCACCGACTTTTGTTTGTCCTCATTTATTAAAAATTATGTAGGAGTAGGAGTCACTTTAAAACTATATGTTATTTATAAGCCTTTTTTAATTTAAAAAAATTGATCCTATTTAAAAATCTAATTTTAAGATAATAAATGAGATTGTGATTGTGACTATTTTGTCTGTATTAATAAAAATAGAAAAAAAAGAGTTAAAAAATATACTCGTTTATAAATTAGGGTAAAGTTGAAAATTTATCTTATAATCATTGAGTTAATTTGATATATGTGATTTAATTAAAATGAAATTATAAATAGGATTAAAATTATATAGTATAAATAATTCAATAATCTGAACGTATGGAAAAAAAAAAAATTTACTTTTTCAAGGCCAAAATTATAGCTGATGAGGCCGATTCTATTATTCACGGCTTTTCAGAATAATATGAATTATTATATGTTACTTTTGTTCTTAATATACTACCTATTTAGCAAATTCAATTAGATTAAAGAAGTGATTTAGTTAGTTTATATGATATATATGTTTTAAAACATCTCTACTACTTAGGTCCTAATTATAAGACTTAGTTGATTTTTTTTGGAGAAATTAAGGAAGTTAAATAAGTTACTTAATCATTTCATATGATATGAATCTTTAGATTATACTTCCTCCGGTCCTAATTATAAGAGCTAGTTGACTTTTTTGGAGAAACTAAGGAAGTTAATTAAATTACTTTAACGTATTTTTATTTTTATTTTTTCTTCAAACTTATTAGTTTGACTAATAAACTAATATATAATATAAGAATATTTAACATATGAAATGATTAAATAACTTATTTAACTTCCTTAATCTCTCCAAAGAAAGTCAACTAGCTTTTATAATTAGATTTGGAGGTAGTATGTTAGTTTATTAGTCAAACTAATTAGTTTGAAAAAAAATGAAAATACAAATACTCTAATGTAATTTAATTAGCTTCCTTAATTGCTCCAAAAAGTCAATTAGCTCTTATAATTAGGACCAGAATGAGTATTATTTTCCTTAATTCCCTCATTTTTTTCTCTTCCTTAATTATTATTAAGGAAGTAACAATGTGAATCAATTAAAAAAATATTATCAAAGATAAAAAAATATGTCTTATATTTAGGATTAAAAATCAACTCTTTAAATATATTTCATATTAAGAAGAGTAATATTGTCTGCTTTACCCAAATATATTTATTCATTTATATATTATATTATCAATTACCACTTAGGCACAAAAAATGATCTTCCCTTCTTGCAAAATTCCAAAATAAGAAAAAACTTCAATCTAGAATTCCAAATGATGATGGTGATACAATATATAAAGCACGTTTATCTCAACACACATTCTAGAAAAGTGAATCATCTGGCCAATTACACTCTATATAAAATACTATCTCTATCTCTCTAAAATTTAAAATCTTCTTTTACCATTCCATTGGGTAATACATCAACAAAGCATGCCGCGTGAAAATAAATTAAGTAATTGACTGTGTATTTGGTTTTCAAGCTATTGAAAATCCGTTTATTAAAAATTAATTTGTCAATGAGTTAAAAAAATAAATTTATTGAAAATCATTTAAAAAGTAATAAAGCAGTCTTTATTATCAAAAAGCTATAACCCAAATTAACTTTTTTTTTCTGATATAAACCCAAATTAACTTTTGATAGAGAACTTTTAGGAATATTGCAAATGGAAATCATAAAATAATAATAAAAAATACCCAAACAACTTTTAATAAGTATGGGTCGACCAATATTGGATATATTTACCAATTTGGTCCCAAAAGTTGAATCCCTACCCACCCTGTCAAGGAACATATAAAATATCAAAAAAGTCACATCCTAAAATTACATACCAACAAATTTTCTAAGGACTTTTTTCTCATATTATTTGTATTTTAAAGTTTATTGTGAATATAACATTTTTTGTTATGAAGATAGTTTTTTTTTGTGAATAACTAAGTTTTAAATTTTGTTGTAAATATAACACTTCCTAATTCCTATTATGAATCTAACTTTTTTTGGGTTATGAATAACTTTTGTACGCTTAAAGACCTAAGTTTGAAAAAAAGATCAGGTGTTTAAATTTGGTTGTTAATATAACACTTTCTGTTGTGAATATAGATTTTTCAGATTTTTAAATTTTGTTGTGAATAATCACTTATTATGAATATAGTATTTAGGTTAACAATACAAATAATATTAAAAAGAGTTCGGTTTGAAGTTTTCTTTTGATATATGATTTTAGGTTGAGACTTTTTTGATATTTTGTATTTTTTGGGAACCTTACTGTCATTTTCCCATTAAATAAAGTACATACTATATTTTTATTTTTCAAATTTTGTCTTTGCAGGAGAAAACATAGAACGTCGTTTAATCGCTTAATATAGCTAAAAGTGGCGACAAAGAGCGTGGTCGTTTCGCTTATCTATTGCTGATGAAACATGTGGTGACTGGGGTCTCAGTCAACACCCTCTCGCCGGTCAATATTATCTGAGAATTATAATATTTAGTTCGGCTTCTTAATTATTATTAGAGATTATCACTTGCGACTTTAATGAAAGTATTTTTTTTTTTTTCCCATTTTTATATTTCAGGACACCAAGAATTAAGATAACATATTTGTCATTTGGTCTTCTGAATACCCTCCATTTCTCTCTCTCTCCCGATACTGAAATTAATTCCCAAATCTTTTGCAATCTGATCAACCATCAAACATGAACTTCCCGGGGAATTCCGCCGGCGGAGACTCACCGCCGTCATCGAAGAAGCAGATTCAGCTCCAGGGGCCTCGACCACCTCCTCTTAGGGTCAGCAAAGAGTCTCACACAATCAAGAAACCACCGCTGCCACCACATCCCGCCGCCGCCGCCGCCGTTCCTCATCAACAGCCGCGTCCCGCTCCTGACGATGCCGGCCAGCAGCGGCAACCGGTGATAATCTACTCCGTGTCTCCGAAAGTCCTTCGTGTTCCCGTCAACGACTTCATGGATGTCGTCCAGCGCCTCACCGGGCTACACTCCAGCAACGAACAGACGTCTGGATCCGGAGCTATTTCACCGGCGGCGAAGCTGGCTTCGATTGAAAAGACAAGCCCATCGGAGAAGGAAAGATTACGGAGCGCCGGAGACGACGCGATGACTGAATTGGAAGGTGTTGAAATGGGCCAATTCCCGGGAATACTTTCACCGACGCCAGCAAATTTAGGGTCAATACCACCGGATTATTTCTCTCCAATCGCAGATTCGCAGCCGTTTTTGCATGATTTGAGCCCGTTTTGGTCGGGAAATAACTTCATGGGGAGCCCATCAGGATTGTTGTCGGCGGGCATAGTTTCGCCATTAGCGTCGCCGGATGTGTTCCGTCTCTTTGAGTTTTGACTAAAATTTTGGTACTATTTTTTTTTTTCCCAGTAATTATTTTAGTGTGGTAGGTAGGTACAAGGTAGAGAATTTAAATTTATTATTCAACATTCTTCATTTCCATATTTAAAAAGAAAAATCACTGAGGTGGAATTTTGTGTACATTTTGTACAAAAATATTTGCAAGAGGATTTAAATATTTGTAATTCATGGGGAAAATAATACTTTTAGTGTTGTCCATGAAATAATGAAGAGCTTGTTGAATGTTGAATACTCAAATTAAGGGCTGCTTTACTGGTTTTGTGGTCACTTCCAGAATTCAGTTGCATCATTTTCACTCGTCCCTTCTTTCTTTCTTATCTTATTTGTATTTTTTTTTTTTATGATTTTCCTTTAAAATAGTATTTATTTTTTTCTTAGCTTAATTTCATTGTTACTTTTTGGTTGAGCTCTTCCTTCCTTTATTAAGATTCTCTTCATTTAAATTATATTCGGTCAGCCAAAAAAAAAAAAATCCTCTACAATTAAATGATAATTTCAAATAATAAATATGTTAGCTAGAAATTCAAGTGGATCCCTTCGTGTAGTATTTATTTTCGTTTGTTTGGCCACTCTTCATGTAGTGCATTTTAGTGCATCCAGGGAGAAAAAGAAACGACTAAAGATGAAGGCAAATGGGTGATTATTGTACGAGCTTTTTAAAAAAAAAAAAAAAAATCTTATTTACATTTTTAACTATTACATTTGGGAGTTAATGCAAAGGATTAAATTCAGTGGAACATTATATCCTATGCATCTTTCTTTTTTGTCCCCACTCTTCAGTTTCTCACTGAGCTTCCCCCCTAATATTCTTATTTATTCTCATAAATCAATTTACTTAAACAGGAGCACTGAACTAATAAAGAAAACTCAATTAACTTAAATTTTAACGTATCACGTAACAAAAGCAGGTAAGATACACTGTTGTTATTTAACAATTAGAATTTAAATAAAATGTTTTCTGATTTTCAACCTCCTTGCATGATACTATTGTTTGTGATACAAAAAAAATATTTAGGAATTGTGATGCATCATCCCACTAAATTGTATGAAGAAAAATTTATCTGGTAGTTATTTATGATTTAAATAATATTTTAATATATGAAATTTTTTGCATTTAAAAACTATTATGACTTTCAAAGTATCAAATAAAGTATCTATAATATGGGATGGTTGCTACTAAGTGATTAGTAAGCAACAAAATGACAATAATACAATCAATAAAATAACTACTCTATTTTCGTAGCTTTTTGCCTAGAACAAAGGTACCATTTTAGTGATATTTATAAGTTTAAATTACTTCATTCCTACATTCTAAAGAAATTTATTCAACTCAATAAATAAAGACATTTTTTTTTTTTTTTTCCAATTACCTAATCATACACGGTAAGTTTATTCAACTCAGTGAATGACTAAATTTACGGTGTGTGATTGACAGGTTTTGTTTTGTCACACTTACAGGTTAACTTCAGTTTTTATTCCCAAGAAAAAAAAAGATACCCATGTTTTGAGTATTAGACCCAACCCTCGGTGTTTTAATTATCGTCGACTAGGAGGCTCCAATCTTGAGTCTTTGATCAACTATCCAAGATGGACCTGTCGGGGAATTCCGCCGGCGGCGAAACACCACCGTCGTCTCCGAACCAAACTCAACTCCACTGGCCTGGGCAAACTCATGTTACGGCCAACAATGAATCGCACATGATCAACCAACCATCTCTGCCATTGCCTAACGCCGGTGGAAGAAGAGCACCACCGTCGCCGCCCCGGCCTCTTGAAATCGAAGAGCCTCGCCAACCTCCTCTTGGAGCCAACCAAGAATCTCACATTATCGACGAACAAATTCCACCACAGCATCATGCTGCCAACGGAAGAGGAGCACAACCGTGGCCTTCTGCCCAGAGACGACATGAAAACTTAGAGCAGAGCTTAAAAGATAGAATTTTTCATTTGCAACAATCTCTTCTAAGAGTCGACCGAGACTCCTACACCAAGAAACCATCACCGTACTCCGCCGGCGAAAGAGCATTTTCACAGGCCTGGAAAAATAAACTTCTTCGGCAACAGTTAGTAGATAATCTTCTTCAATGTCAACATGATCTAAGAGTCCACCAAGAATCCCACACTATGAAGAAACCGTCGTCGTCGTCCGAAGACCGGCGTGGCGGCGTTGTTGCTCTTTCCTGTGCCAATTGCAACAACACTTCAACAACCCAGTGGAGAAGTGACCCCACAGGTCAAAAGGTACTTACTTGCCTCATCCATTTAATTATTCCCTTTTCTTGTTCTTTCTATGCACTCTGCATTCAAACAATTCATTTTCTTGAATGGCAATGGCAGTCTCTGTGCAATGCCTGTGGGATCAGACTCAACAACAGGGAGGAAGAGACAAGAGCCGCATCAGGATTACAGTCATCGAACATAGTGTTGCCACCGGAAACGTTATCATCGGCAGCACGAAACAGAGTTGAGCTCATGGAAAATAATGCCAACCCATTTGATTCGGAAAATAACTTCTTGGGACACAATTGGGAATTACCGTCATCGAACATACATTTTCCACCGAGAACGTCATCATCGGCGGCACCAACAAGTTTTTCGCAGGAAGCACGAAACATAGTTGAGTTCATGTAAAATAATGCCAACCCATTTGTGCCGGAAAATAACTTCTTGCGACACTCTTCGGGATTACAGTCATCCAACGTAGTGTTGTCGACACCGGAAATGTCACCACCGGCGGCACCAAGTCTTGCAAACAATCTTCAGCTCATAGAAAATATGTTATGGGAAGACCCACCGGCGGAACCATTGCGGGACCCATCAGAAGTAGCGTCAAAGGTGGAGGAGTTCAGCCAAAGCCTGACAGATAGAACTCCAGACGACAGCCCATTTGTGCCGGAAAATAACTTCTTGCGACACTCTTCGGGATTACAGTCATCCAACGTAGTGTCGCCGCCACCGGAAATGTCACTACCGGCGGCACCAAGTCTTGCAAACAGGGTTCAGCACGTGGAAAATATCTCGGGATTACAGTCATCATCACCATTGCAGGACACACCAGAAGAAGCGTCAGAGATGGAGGAGTTCTGGCAAAGCTGGATAAACAAAAGTCCAGACAACAGCCCTGTTTGCAAGAGGGCAAAGATGGAGGAGCCACCGGCGGTACCATTGCCGGACCCATCAGAAGTAGCGTCAAATATGGAGGAGTTCAGCCAAAGCCTGACAGATAGAACTCCAGACAACAACCCATTTGTGCCGGAAAATAACTTCTTGCGACACTCTTCGGGATTACAGTCATCCAACGTAGTGTTGCCGCCACCGGAAATGTCACTACCGGCGGCACCAAGTCTTGCAAACAGGGTTCAGCACGTGGAAAATATCTTGGGATTACAGTCACCACCACCATTGCAGGACACACCAGAAGAAGCGTCAGAGATGGAGGAGTTCTGGCAAAGCTGGATAAATAAAAGTCCAGACAGCAGCCCTGGAGCATAGTGTGTGTCACCACAGGGAATGTCATCGCCGCCGTCACCAACTTTAGCGCCGGTCGTAACAAAGTTGATCAATCCCGGAAACGGAGCCGTTCATCAGGATCTGGACCTGCTTTGATCAGAAAATAGCTTCACAGGAACCTTTATTGGTAATTTTTGGTAGGCAAAGAATTTAACATTCTTATACACACACGAACTATCATTTTCAGTGACTGTCTCTAACATATACATAAGGCAGAATATGGTACAGTTTGTATAGTGATCGATGCGGCAATTGGATATAGTTCTCATTTCTCAATTCTTTCTGTTTGTGTTTGTTTCTGTGTTTCCTTCTTTTATCTTTGTTTTGGTAATGTCGTTCATTAATTGGCATTTTTCAGGCAAGAATAACTAATTGGTATTGTTTCTTTATCGACTCCTTTTTAGTCAGTTTGTTTTAAACAGTGGTCACTCTTCCAGGTAGAAGTTTTTGTGCAGAAAATCCACGACAATGATCAATAATATGTGAGAAAAGTAAAGATAATAATAAATTAATGGTATAATTGTACATTTATATTAAAAAATAAATGTTGTAAATTATAAATAGGGCTAATAAACATTTTCTCTCTTCGCAAGATTTAAATGTTGATTGTCTGTCAACTACACGCATGAAATTCTCATCAGCAATGAGATTTTGAAACTACCTCATAAAATGTCAGGTGCATTCTTATTGACTAGACTAATTTTTTGGCCAATTTTGTTTAATCGGCTTGTAATGACGGTTAATGGGTATTTAATTAGGTTAAGTGTATGGATTAAAATAGGGGGGCCATAATATAAGGGAGTGATGAGTATGGGCTTTTTTGAGATTGTGTTTGATAGAAGTGGTTTTTGTTTTAATGGGCGACTTGTTTGGTATAGTTTTTAAAAAGAGTTAGATGAGATAGAAAATGATAGAAAAGGGTAATCAAATCAAACACATATATAATATATATATATATATATACAAAATGTGATATGCTATACAAAATGTGATAATTGCCTTTTTTGTTTTTGAGCAAATGAAGAGAGAGGAGGGGGAGATAAAAATTAAAAATAAATATAAATTTGCCAAATAAAATAGTAACATTACCATTAAAAAATAAATTTTCTAAATAAAATAGTTATTGCTTTTTCTTTTTGGGCAAATGAAGAGGAGAGGAGGGGGAGAGAGAAGGCAGGTTTTTGCTTTTTCTTTTTTGGCAAATGGTCCAAAAAAAAAAAAAGATCTGAATATCGGATTCTCCGACAACGATGCAATGTTGTGACTTTTGATAGGATAAGATGGGCTATACTATAAATAGAAGAATGATCAAATGCATGACTTGAAACGCTTGTAATCCGAATAAATTCAAAATAAAATAACTCTATCCTAATGAACTGAAAAATATACAGGGGAATCAATATAATCCAGCGATACATAGCTCAAGCGTTAACAACTTGATGAATGATGAGGCCTAAATTAAATAAGCAGGCTTATCAAGAAACACTCGATTGCCATTCCACTTGCTACTTGTGTGACTTTGATGTGAAACTTATTAATTAAAATATGCATATGTTAGTTTCATGATAGCCGCTAGGAGTTCTGACCCATAAAAGGGGTTGTATGAGAAAGTTACTACTCATGCATAAAGAGAATTTCAGCTAGCCATTTTCGTATGGCGTCTCATTTTTCTCCTCTTCCTCCTTTTCTTCTTCTAACTATCACCTTACATTAGACTTGTTTCGAAAGTTCAACGACGAATTATAATCTATCTGTACATTGTGAGGAGAATTTCAGCTAGCCATTTCTGTAGGGCATGACAGATTGGCATTAGACCTTTTGGTATTTTTTTTTATTGAAAGCTGGTTTTGTCCTTCTGTATACAGTTCACTTTGGTGTTAAACAATATCATTTTTTTTTAATGGTCATGGGTTTCCTTTTATTAGAGACAATTTTATTTAAAGCATTGTTATGAATGAATGGAAAGGTTGAGCATCTTTTACCTATCCATAAATGGAAAGGCATCGACTTCATGCATTGAACTTCATAATACAAGTGTTTTGTCTTGTGTCAACATGCTGGACCTATGAATGAATAGTCGATAGGCATTCTTTGTGTTAGTTAGATTCATGACACGTGCCCGCATAAGTGTATTATTCATGTATATGCATAAGTGAATTCTCATAATATCACTTTCTTTTGTCATACATTAGGTTGAATCCAAAGTGAGGGGTTATTTCTTCAATTGAGAATGGCATCCGAAGGGTACACAAAAATGGATTTTGATAAAAACACAATTCTTCTTGTTACTTTGATGGTTGAGGAAGTGAAAAAAGGGAATAGAACAACCTCTACTTTCAAGAAGAACGCATGGAAGAGCATTAAAGATGAATTTACAAAACAATCAAGGCTGGATTACAAACTTCATCATTTGAAAAACAAGATGAATAAACTTAGACAAGAATATTCAAGTTTCAAGAAATTACTAAGCATATCGGGCTTTGGTTGGAACACTGCTTTTGAAAAATACAACCGAGGATGCATCTTTATGGGATGTCCATATTAAGGTAACCTTTAACATAGTGTCCCATTTGATTTCTTATAAATTTGTTGATTTTTGTTAACAAAATTAGGTGAATCTTTGTACGGAAAATCCTCGATGGGAGAAATTTCGGAAGAATGGCCTTCCTTATTGGGAACAGTTAGTTGAGATATTTGGGGATGTCTATGCAAGTGGAGATGGAGGCGTGGGAAATGCCGAGGCACACCAACTTTCGATGGAGATGGTGATAATATTGACAATTCCGTTGAGACGACCATTTCGTACAACATGGACTAGAATATAAAGAAGATGAGCATATGCTTAATGATGATTTATTTGCATCTGATCCTGTTGAGACGTCCAATCCTGTACCACATAAACAAGATAGGACCCCAAACTCAAAG
The DNA here is from genome assembly GCA_019022655.1 of Acacia acuminata. NCBI lineage: Eukaryota > Viridiplantae > Streptophyta > Magnoliopsida > Fabales > Fabaceae > Acacia > Acacia acuminata. Next base: position 290,098 of record JAFJYI010000140.1, read on the forward strand.
TGTAGAAGACGTAGTGGGAATAAAGATATTGCAATAGCATCTCAAGCCATTCAGGAACTGGTTAAGATTAGACAAAACCAATGCCACCATAATTTTGCTAATTCTGCTAGTGCAAAAGTGAATGAGGATCCATACTCTACAAATGATTGTCGCGTTTTTACTACTGCGCTTGAAACTCCTAGGTTGGAATTCCCTCATCCCTCAAAGTGCACGATGAGTTTGTACAGAATGTGAATTGTCCTTATTTTTATTGCAATTTATTTTTTGGTAAATTCTTGTCAATGTGTAGGCAAATTTTATGTCGTTGATTCGATACCTAACAAGAGATGGTTATTTAACACCATTCAAAGGAGAACGCTACCATTTGAATGACTATAGAGGAAGGCGAAATCAACCCAGATCAACTAAGGAGTTGTTCAACCATAAGCACTCTTCCCTGAGAAATGTAATCGAGCGGTCATTTGGAGCTTTGAAGAATAGGTTCCCAATTTTACGTAAAAATGCCTCCATTTTCATTTGGGAAGCAAGCTCTCATTGTGATTGCATGTTGTGTGGTACATAACTTTATTAGGGATCATCGAGAGCGAGACAAAAAATCTAGCACATTATGCAAATCCCAACATGGCAGCATCAGCCCGTACATCTGCAGCGATAGATGATGAAGTTCCCTCAGATCAAGTGACTGAAATAAACATTATTAAGAAAAATATTGCAAACCAATTAGCTAGAGACAATCAATTGCCCCCAATATGATGTTGATAGATTAAGAGACATATTCAATATACATTGGAGACTTGTTATATTTTTGGTTCAATACAACATCAATTATTTTTGCTTTAAATTATTGTGATATCATGCAAATTTGGTTGAGTAAAGTGACTTTTGAATATTCATTCATTCATCTGTATAATTAATATTAAGGTAATAATATGGTATTAAAAAATGAGAGCAAAAGTAAAGAAATGGATTATTTTATACCGTTGATGAAATCAAACAAAAAAATAAAGAAATAGATTTATAATGTATTAGGTCATTCTAATTCTCATAATAAAAAATAAAATGTGTTAACAAACATAATTTTGATTCTCGGAATGAAAAATAAAATGTGTTAACAAACATGATTCTGATTCTCGGAGTAAAAATAAAATGAGTTAACAAACGCAACCGATTCTCGTAATTCTTCCCAAGCATAATCGAAAAAAACTGTTTCATCTTTAATCGATTACCGGGAATGAGAATGGTTGCCATGCACACCCTAAGCAACTAAATATGGCTTCACCAAAAAACCTCTTCAAATCATGAAGTTCATTAAACCTTAAAGCCAGTCATTTTCCTAACTTTTGCTTTTAGTGGACTTTTAGTGAGCTTTACTGTAGTTTTTAAAGCCATACGAAGCAGGCTCTATGCATATAAACAAAACACGCGAGGTTCAAGAAATATCAATGATGGTGACATGCATTGTAAGTTTTCCGGATTTGAAATTGGGAGAGAGATGGGCGTTGCAAACAAATATGCTTTTGGTGCGTACACATTGTGCCATTCACGGTTGATATAGTGAAGATATTTTTAATTATTTTTTTTTCCCCCTTTTTTTAATGGACTTTTATTTTAAAAGTTAGATTGTTGATGTGATTTGTATTTGAAATAGCGATGATAAAAGAGACTTTTTTTGTCAGATGACCAATTATTTGGCATAGTGTTTGAAAAACCTATTGAAATAGAAAATGACTAAAAATGATATAAATGTTATTGAATACTAATGAGCAAGTTTACACATACGATTGTTAGTGTTTAAAAACAATATGTAAATTTTTACCCACTAAATTAATTCATCGAGTAGAATCTTAGATTGCATTACCCATTACCCATGTAAACGACATATATGTTAACACAAACGATTATTAGTCGTTAAAAACAATATGTAAATTTTTTCCTGTGACAGTTTAAATTAATTAATGTCGAGAACACAGAAACAAAATCAAATTTCATGTCGAGAATTTCACAAACAATATTACTGCGATTACTTAGTTTCTCATCATTTTTACTGCAAGGCACACGAATGCAAATTCACAAACCACTATTATTTTCATAACCCCAAGTTAGAGTCGGGAAATCGGGGCGACCCGTTTAAACCTGGTCCGTAGAGCTTGGCTTAAAAAATCGTCGAGAATTTTGAATTTGGCCTTATAGGGCCGGCCCTGGAGGTTTTGGTTGGCTGTTAGGCCGCTTTCATTGTAGCATTTTTTTTTAAAAAAATTAATTACTTGGCCTTTATCTATGTATTTTATATGTTATAGAGTTATTTATCCATTTAAGACAACTACATAAATACATAATAACTATACTCCGAATGTGACAATTGACAATGATAGTTGTATGTTTCTTATATTTTATGTGAGTCATCTAATCTTGTTTAGTTTAACGCTTCTTATGTTTTATGTGAGTCAATTGTAGACAATGATTTGTTTTTTGTTATGAATTAATGAATGTGTTTATTTGTTGGATGATTTGTATTGTTTAGATATTAATGTTGATAATATTTATTTGATAGATTAAAACTTTAATGGTTGCAATTTACTAATTATATTTTTCGAAAAAAATCGGAAAAAATAGTTAAAATTTGGAATAGTAATTTTCGGGCCCTATCGGAGACTTTGAAAAAATGGCCATTTTCGTTTCAGGCCCCGATTCCCAGTTTTATCTAAAACATTGGCAATGCAGCTTCTAAAAACATTCATTTTGTTCTTAGACCGCACTGAAATTCCAGTCAATACAACAAAAGCATTCGTGAAAAGAAATTAAGTCAGCTTAACCTGTAAAGTTCCAGTAAATTTCCAAATTGAAGAAAGAGAGATAGAGAAATTGTGATGTGCTTTATTTTGGCAGAGTCATGCCTCTAGTATCATGATATGCATTTGTTACGATATAATAATGCTCCTATCAAGCCTAAAGCTACTGATCCACTTCATGAACCTTGAGAATGTCATTTTGCTTGAAGACCTAAAAAAAAAAACTAGAATAAATTCTTCGGGTGAAGAATGTGAAGTCATATCCTATCATTTACTATTTAGTGAAGAGATTTATATCAGGAGGAGGAGAATCACAAAAAAACTATGGCAACTTTGAAACTAAGAATATCCTGCATGTCTGTATTCAAGGGATGAAGAGGATCTGGAAATACAACTAAACAGAGCATATAGTCGGAAGAAGCACAGATTCGGAGGTTACCGGAAATTCCCTCATCGCATAAAACTTTTAATTGAAGCACAGATCTGGGAATCAGAAGAAGAGAGAAGAGATTAGAGAGAAGCTACTGTATCTACCTGTCCTAAAGCTCTGGTTTGATTTCTCCGATCATGAAGACGAAAGGAGTAGCGGAAGAAGTCAACGGTGGTTGTAGAAGCTCCGGCGAATCCCGATGGTAGTCTCTGGTTCTCCGTCTGCAAGTCGTGCGATGAGGAAAAAGGGAAGCGGATATCCCTCAGAAGCAAATCTGGGCCGTCCAAAAATAAATCTAATAGCTGGAGAAGGATTTTTAAAATTTTTATATGTACCACCTCATGCGGTTTTGACATTGATAATCGGCCGCTTAGATCAACTTTGACGGACCCAGGATAAAAAGATTCTGAAAGATGAAGAGGAAGGGATATTGAGAGCATCCGAATTCAAGAAAAAGCCCTCTTTCGGGGCTATCTACGGAAGTGATGGTGATTGAGAGCCACTGTGATGTGATGAAGCTCCACTTCTTTTTTTTTTTTTTTTTAATATTTATTTTATTTTAAGTCCATCACTATTCACTGGAGATTTTTTTTCTTGTTTTCACTCGAACTGGTTTTTTTTTTTTTTTTTAAACTGTCGCTGGGCTTTTTCCTATTCTTTTCTTACTGCCTTGTCAAACAGCACCATACCTATTAGATATAAGACTTTTTTTTTTTTTTTTTTTGAAAATTAAGGAAGCTAATTAAACTACTTTAAAATATTTATATTTATTATTTTTTTCTCTAAACTATTTTGTCTAACATATAAAATCATATATAATCTAATGATATCATAACATATAATATAATAATTAACTTATTTAATTTCTTTAATCTTTTTAAAAAATAACTCGATTTATATTTCGAACACATGAAGTATAATGTAAGGGACGCTAAGGGTTAAAGGGAATATAGAGAGAAAAGGTAAAATATATTGAGAGAGAGAGGTAAAATATTACGCTATCTTGTGCGTATGTGAGAGTCCCATCGTATGTGAGGGTCAAAAGTAATTTATTTATTGTTTTCTTAGTGCCTATCTGAATTCTTTTATTTTTAGCTTATATTCTCTTTATAAGTAAAAGGTTTATTACAAAAACTCTTATAATAATAATAAAATATATATATGTATATATATATTTTTTACTATGAAGAAAAAAGCTAAAAGACAAAAGCTCTTAGGAGAAGCTTTTTTTTTTCAGCTCTTATTAGCTTTTGTGGTGCAACTGTTTTCCCTTAGACTCGGTGATCTGACTTTCTCGAAGGATCATTGCTGCCATTCTTGCTGATTTCGGACGTTTCTTGCCGATCTCAGGCTCTGCTTTTCTTTCCCGCCGATAAGTTTTGATGGATTGATGCTGAAGATTCTCGCCAATATTGTTGTCGTTGTTGACTTGTTGCTATTCTGAGGTTTGAAGGATCGTGCTGAGGTTGTCGCCGATATGTTTATCCATTGATGTACCTGCTTCTCGTTGTTGGTCCGTCCATCTCTTGCTGAAGGACACTTCTGATGCGGGGTTCCCTACGTTTCTTAATCTCATTTATGATTATTTTTATTAGAAAAAGTCTTAGACAAAAAATTTTATCAAACAACTTATTTTTAATTTGAGCTTTTACATAATTTTGAAGCCTAAAAAATTTATATAATCATCAAATAGCTTTCGGGTTTTTTTTTTTTTTTTTTTTTTTTTTTTTTTTTTTTTAAACTTTAGCTTAAAAAAAGAGAGTCCAAACAAGCTATCTTAAATTGTTTTTAGAGACTAATCTATTGATTGAAAAGAGCTACGTAGTTGATTAGGGATACAAAAAATTCATTCTATCTTTTTTTTTTTTTTGATAAAGAAATTTTAGGAGAGGGGGTGACTACTTGGAACCCTAATTCAAGACTAAGAAAGACACATACCTCTACCTTAGCCGGGTTAGTGTTGCTTCGTAAACCCTTAGGATGCCTCCCTCAGCGTCTTGACCAGCTCCATGATAGGACCCCCTCTCTTTTGGTGAGAGTATCTGACTTCTTTACCAGTTAAACCCAATGACGATGGGTAATTTGATTCTATCTTATTAATATGTTTAAGGTATTTCTACATGCCAATTCCAATAGACGTGTGATGTCTCTAAAGGGATGATTACTACTACAACATTTAGTAAGCAACCAAATGACATTAATACTATCAATGAAAATAACTATTTTTGAAGTTTTTGGCCCACACAAATGTAGCATATGGAGTGTACCAATCAGCTTTGCTATGACTCCTCCACAATCACTTATCCATCATAACCTTCTTCAATTGAAAGTTTCTGATAACTTAACTGCACTGAGAGAAAAAACCTCTTAAATTCACGATGAACTTCCATTATAGACATTATTGATGATACTAAACTTGTAATTCATATGGACAATAACAGTAGTAGTACTAATTGTCCATGAAATAATGAAGAGTTTGTTGAATGTTGAATACTCAAAATTAAGGGCTGCTTTACTGGTTTTGGGAGTTAATGCAAAGGATTAAATTCAGTGCTACATTATATCCTATGCATTTTTACTTTTAGGCTTCACTCTTCGGTTCCTCACTAGCTTTTTCCCTAAGGTAAAAATATATATGTGCTTTTTTTATAGGAATGCTTAATACCAAGTGTTTTTTTAACTATAAAAGTGCCTACGTGGTTATAAATTAGGACAAAAAAAATACCGTTTCAACCATTAAGTTTGACTTTTTTGCCTATTGGACGATAAGCGTGACTTTTAAGGTGTAAAAGATACACGCATGTGGTTTGTTCAAAAGAGGGCCCAACACCAAGTATTTCTTTAAGGTGCAAAAATATCATTTGACCATTAAGTTTAACTTTTTTGGTGTGGAAAAAATAGTACTAGTCAATACCCCAAAATTTAGGATCTTGAAAAAATATTTCAAGATGCTATCTGACACTAAAAAATACTTCATGATTTTGAAAAAAATTATTTTTGGGTCTTGAAAAAATATTTTAGCGTCTTGAATGGTACTAAAAAAATATTTGAGGATATTGACAAAAGTCTTAAAAAAGATACTTTGGGATATTGAATAATACTAAAAAAATACTTCATGATCTTGAAAAATTATTTTAGGATTTTAAAAAGATATTTCAGTGTACTGAAATATCTTTTTATAAATTTTATAGGCTTTCTGGGGGAAAAAATCTCATAAAGTTGGGCCATCAAATGAAATTTGCCCTTCCTATTAATGAATGGCATAAACGCTGACAGAATCTGTATGCGGCTTATTCGAGACAAAAACGACTGTGTTTAATGGAAAAGGATGACAGCGGAGAGAGATAGCAAAGGAGAGAAGCCAACTCCGAGCCCGTCAGGGTTGTTATTGGAGAGCATAGCGTCGCCATTAGTGTAGCTGGATGTGTTCTGTCTCTTTGAGTTTTGACTAGGAATTTTGGTACTGTTGAGTATTGTTTTTAAAACTTTTTTCCCTAGTAATTTTCTTCGTTTGGTAGGTTGGTAGGTGCAAGGTAGAGAATTTAAATTTATTATTCAACATTCTTCACTTCCATATGTAAAAAGAAAAATAACTAAGGTGGAATTTTGTGGGGTCAAGTTTTTCGCCTAATCATTTTCTCATTATCCCTCATTATCTCTAAATTATATCGTTATTTCAACTAATCACAATACTACTTTAACTTATCTCTTCTTCTCAATCAACTACCCGAATGAGTTGATGAGGGAAAAGGAGAAGAAGGATGAGGAGAATATCTGCTCCCAATTTTGTGTACATTTTGTACAAAGATATTTGCAAGAGAACTTAAATATTTGTAATTGATAGGGAAAATAATAGTACTAGTGTTGTCCATGAAATAATGAAGAGCTTGTTGAATGTTGAATACTCAAATTAAGGGATGCTTCACTGGTTTGGTGGTTACTGCCAGAATTCAGTTGCATCATTTTCGGTTTCTCAAGCGCTTTGTTTTATATGCTTTGGACTCTTATCTTATTTTTATTTGTTCTTTATGATTTTCCTTTAAACTAGTATTTATTTTTTCTTAGCTTAATTTCATTGTTGCTCTTTAGTTGAGCTCTTCCTTAGTTTATTAAGATTCTCTTCATTTAAATTATATTCTCTTCCTTCGTTTACCACATACATTTTTTACAATTACATTTAGGAGTTAATGCGATGGATTAAATTCAGTGGTGCCTTATATCCTTTGCATTTTTCTTTGTAAGTCTTGGCTCTTCAATTTCTCATTGAGCTTTTCCCCCTATGTGGGCCAACCTTTATATTCTTATTTATTCTCATATATCAATTCACTTAAAGAGGAGCACTGAACAAATAAACAAAACCCAGTTAACTTAAATTTTAATGTAACACGTAACAAAGCAGGTAAGCGTACATTGTTGTCATTTAACAATTAGAATTTAAGTAAAATATTTTCTGATTTACAAGCTCCTCGCCTATACTATTGTTTTCAATACAAAGAAATATTTAAGAATTGTGATGCATCATCCCACTAAATTGTATGAATTTAAAAATTGTACGAAGAAAAATTTATCTTGTAGTTATTTATGATTTAAATAATATTTTATTATTAAGAACACCCATATTTAACTTGTAAAATAAAATTTGTTAAAAGGATTCACTAGTGGAAAAAACGTTTTTAAGACCGGACAAAAAGCACCCTCTAAGACCGGATCTGGTACTGGTCTTGATACAGGCGGTATTAAAAGTCTGTTACTGCGACCAGTCTTAAAAATAAGACTTTTGAGACCGGGTATTAAAAGTCTGTTACTGCGACCAGTCTTAAAAATAAGACTTTTTAGACCGGACTTTTTCAACATCCGGTCTTAAAAAGTTGGCAAAAACCAAAAAAAAAAAAAAAAATCTCCCCTCCTTAGAGCATCTGTGCCGAAACCCCGAAACCACCTCTAGAGGCCACCACCGCTTGATGATGAACAAGAAGGGGAGGCCACCGATACAATGAACTCGCTCGGAGGCCACCGGCTGCTTGATGAAGAAGAAGAAGGGCTCGCGCTCACTCCGATACAATGAAAAATTGAATTCCTCGCCAATTAACCAAAGAACAAGCACAAACTAGGAAAAGAAAAAGGTCGATACAAAAATAATACCTTAAGCTAATGGGAGACTCATGCTCGAAAACCTAATTCGCGATTTGTTGAAACCGAGCATCCAAAATTCCTAATTTTTCCTAATTTTAGCAGAGTCAATCGCGAGAAGGGAAAAAAAGGATCCAAAATCAACAAATCTAAACAAATGATTGAGCCAGATTAGAGGAAATCATAAAAAGGGGAAAAAAAGTCTCAACCAATATAATGCAAATCTAAACAGAAGATTGAGCCAGATCAGAGGAAATCACTACTTCTTTGGAAGAAAGAAAATACCTAAAGAAATCAGAAGAAAGAAAATACCTAAATCGGAGGAACCATTCCCCAAATGGGCGTGAAGATTGAGTCGGATCTCTTCTTCGAACGAGACAAGATCGGAACCATTCCCCAAAACAAGTAAAGGGAATAGGTAATTCTAGATCGGATTCGTGATTTTGGGAAGGAAAATCTTGGCGGACATTTCGTCGTCTTGAACTCACTACTTCTTTACGGTGATGGAGTCGACGCTCGTAAAAACGAGTCGACGCTCAGAAAAATGGAGTTGATGCTCGGAGGAATGGAGTCGACGCCCGGAGGAATGGAGTCGACTGAGTCTCTCTACACGGTCGTCTATGTATGTGTGAGAGAGAGTGAAACACGCGGATAGGAAGGGTGGAGTTCTGGAGAAGGGTTTTTTTTTTTTTTTTTATTAGACCAGGACTTAAACATCCGGTTTTAAAAAGATTTTTTATACCGAACTTCTGAAAAATCCGGTCTTAAAAGTATAATTTTAAGACTGGATTTCTTAAACATCCGGTCTTAAAATTTTTTGCATATTTACGAAATTGCCACCGGTCATATTTTAAGACTGGAGCTTCAATACTCCTCGGTCTAAATGAGGCGGTCTTAAAGCCCTTTTTTCCACTAGTGATACTTTTAAGACCGGATATTTTATAATATGGTCTTAAAAATGTTCTATATATTTACGAAATTGCCACCGGTCATACTTTTAAGACCAAATCTTTTATAATCCGATCTTAAAAGTGTTCTATATATTTGTTGGAAGTTTAGATTTAATTAGTTAGCATATACGATTATATTATGTAATTATCTTAATTAATTGTTAGAGAGATTTTAGGAATTAAGTTAGCAGATTATGGTGATTTGAATTTCGTAATTATATTCATGATTGTAATCCCCAGATTATATTATGCAATTATCTTAATTAAGTTGTTAGAGAGATTTTAGGAATTAAATTAGCAGATTATGGTTTTTTGAATTTCGTAATTATATTCATGATTGTAATCCAGATTAGATTATGCAATTATCTTAATTAAGTTGTTAGAGATTTTAGGAATTAAGTTAGTCGATTATGAAGATTATTTACTTATTAACATACTAAGTCAGGGAAGATTATTTACTTATAATTCCAATTAAGCGAAGGAATAAATCATCGCATTCTTGGACTCATCTCGATCTAAGCGTCTTCTTAAAATATTTGAAATTGCCATAGGTCATACTTTTAAGACTAGGATATTTTATAATTCGATCTTAAAAGTATTCTATATATTTACAAAATTGTCAAGTCATACTTTTAAGATCGTATCTTTTATAATTCGGTCTTAAAAGTATTCTATATATTTACAAAATTGCCACCGGTCATATTTTTAAGACCGGATCCTTTATAATTCGGTCTTAAAAGTATTCTATATATTTACGAAATTGCCACTGGTCATATTTTTAAGACCGAATCCTTTATAATTCGGTTCAAAAAGTTCTTTATATTTACGCTATTTGGTCATATTTTTAAGACTAGACCTTCAATACTTCAGTCTAATTGAGGCGGTCTTAAAGCCCTTCTTTCCACTAGTGATTTTAAAATTAAAATGGTATTTTGTTGTCATTCCTTTTGTTGTTGTTGTTGTTGTTTTTTTAACCAAATTATATTTATAAATTTATTTGATATAAATTATATTTATAGATTGGATCAGTGTATTAACATTACTATAAAAGGAGGCACCATCGTAGGTTTATAATCCGTTGGGTTGGCATTATTCTTGAATGACTCTGCCACGGTCACTTCTCTCCGTTTGCAGTATAGATCCATGCACCTCGAGCTCTACAGAACCTTCTTCAAATAAACTCAACTATCCAAGATGAACCGGCCGGGGAATTCCGCCGGCGGTGAAACACCACCGTCGTCTCAGAACCAAACTCAACCCCACTGGCCTGGGCAAACTCATGTTACAGCCAACAATGAATCCCAAATTATCAACGAACCATCTCAGCCATTGAATAACGCCGGCGGAAGAAGAGCACCACTTGGAATCGAAGAACCTCGCCAGCCTCCTCTTGGAGCCAACCAAGAACCTCACATTATCAACGAACAAGTGTCGCCACCGCATCATGCCACCGCCGGAAGAAGAACACCACCGCCGTGGGCCCAGCGTCTTGGAACCGAGGAGCCTCGCCAAACGCGTCTTGTAGCCAACCAAGAATCTCACATTATCAGCGAATCATTTCAGCCATTGCATCATCATGCCGCCGACGGAAGAATAGCACTACCGTCGCCTTCTTCCCACAGACAACTTGGAATCCAAGAGCCTGGCCAACCTCCTTCTAGAGTCAACAATGAATCACTCACTATCAGGCAGGCATCGCGGCCTGTATACTTCGCCGGCCGAATAACAGAATTACAGGCCTTAAATGATAAACTTCTTGATCTGCTATCAAAAAGATATAAACTTCTTCAAAATCAACAACATGCTCCCAGAGTCAAAGAAGAATCCCACACCATCAAGAAACCGTCGAGAGTCAAGCAAGAATCCCACACTATGAAGAAACCGTCGTCGTCATCCGAAGGCCGGCGTGGGGGCTTTTTCGCTCTTCGCTGTGCCAAATGCAAAAACACTTCAACGACCCAGTGGAGAAGTGACCCCACAGGTAAAAAGGTACTTACTGGCCTCATCCATTTAATTATTCCCTTTTCTTATTCTTTCTTTCTTTCTATACACTCTGCATTCAAACAATTTAATTTCTTGAATCTCAATGGCAGTCTCTGTGCAATGCCTGTTGGAACAGACTCAACAGGATGGAAGAGACAAGAGCCGCGTCGGGATTACAGTCATGGAACACGTTGCCACCGGCAAGGTCATCATCGGCGGCACTAGCAAGGTTTTTGCAGGAAGTACGAAACAGAGATGAGCTCATGGAAACATTTGTGCCGGAAAATAACTTCTTGAGACCCTCTTCGGGATTACAGTCATTGAACATAGTGCCGCCGCCACAGGAAATGCCACCACCGGCGGCACCAAGTCTTGCAAACAGCGTTCAGCACGTGGAAAATATCTCGGGATTACAGTCATCACCACCACTGCGGGATCCACCAGAAGAAGCGTCAGAGACAGAGGAGTTCTGGCAAAGCTGGACAGATGAAACTCGAGACAACAGCCCTGGAGCATAGTGTATGTATTTAGTGTCACCAAAGGGAATGTAATCGCCGCCGTCACCAACTTTAGCGCTGGTCGTAACAAAGTTGATCAGTCCCGGAAACGAGCCGTTCATCAGGATCTGGACTTGCTTTGATCAGAAAATAGCTTCTTAGGAACCTTGTATTAGTATTTTTGGTAGGCAGAGAATTTAACATTCTTATACACACACGAACCATCATTTTCACTGACTGTCTCTAACATATACATAAGGCAGAATATTGTATTTTGTACAGTTTGTATAATGATGCGGCAATTGGACATCGTTCTCATTTCTCAATTCTTTCTGTTTGTGTTTATTTGTATCTTTCTTTCTTTCCTTCTTTTATCTTTGTCATAAAATTTAATAACTTCTCAATTTTACCCCTATTTAATTTAATACTCACTCCATCCCTTATTATGAGTTTCAAATAATCGATTTTTGTTGATTAAGAAAATAATTAAAATTAGTTAAAGGCTATAACTATGTCTTATTTTTCTAACTATGCCCGTATAAGTGAGAAAAAATAAATGTAATAAATAAAATTAATAAGAGGTAAAGTGGGAGATGCCCATTAACAAATTTAAAAGTTACCCCCCCTCAGGCAGCTAATTAGATTATACTCCCTCCGGTCCTAATTATAAGACAATATTTGGAGGTTCATTTTGGTCCTAATTATAAGACAACATTCTAAGTTTTGTCAAATTTTTCCTAAAATATCCCTATTTTGTTCTTTCAAGTGTGTTTGATTTTTAGTGAATATATGTATATGAGTACATAAACTTTTCTAGCCAATGAAACTTTTATTGAATTTTAGTTTGTTTATCAATCAGTTGACATTAATTTGCCAATATATATAGACACACACAGACATATATATGTGTGTCTCTATACACACACACACATATATACAGACGCATAAACACATGTATGTATGTATGTATGTATGCACACAGACACACACACACATATATATATATATATATATATATTTGTATGTGTGTGTGTACATACAAATCTATTTGTGTGTGTGTGTTTATATATATATATTTGTATGTGTGTGTATACCTGTGTCTATATATTTTGTGCGTGAGTGTGTGTTTATATATATATATATATATATATGTATATTTGTGTGTGTACCTGTGTGTGCATGTGTGTCTATATATTTTGTGTGTGTGTGTTTATATATATATATATATATATATTTGTGTGTGTGTATACCTGTGTGTGTATGTGTGTCTATATATTTTGTGTGTGTGTCTCACACACACATATATACATATGTGTGTATATATACATACATATATATATGTATATATATAACTAAACAAGACTATTATTTCAATTAAAAAGCGTGTGAAAAAGAAAATTATATAATAGAGAGGTATGTGGTAGGATTGTTGATTTACTTTTACTTTTGTCATTTAAAATTTATATAAGGGCATTTTAGGAAAAAGAGTAAAATTAACCAATTTAACTCCTCTCCTTAATCTCTCCAAAAGTGGTTAAATATGTCTTATAATTAGGACCGGAGGGAGTAGTTCTTATCCATTGCCAGTATAATTAATGTGATGCGGGGATGCTGATCGAAGTAATATAAACAAATCGAAATTAGAGTTGTAGTTCACCGTAAATGGCTAGAACTGAGTATTAGGGTTCCAAGATATGGCCTAGATCTCTGACGCTGAAGAAAATATCAAGAACATTGATGTTACAGAAGTATTAGATGCAAACTAATAAGCATTTCAGAATTACTCCTGGCAAGGGAAAAGCACCACAGTACTAGCTAGGGCTTGATTGCAAGCTGAATTTGTTAGGGAGAGATGAAGGGTATCTATCATCTATTCTTTGCAACATATTTTGTTTTAGATATGTTAACGAACCATGTATGAATTAGAATATTTGATGTATATATGGCGCTCATGTCAAAAATGATACGGCATTTAAAAATGGGAAAATTACACACAGGTCCCAAGGAACAGAGATATTTACATTTAGATCCCTTCAAATGACAAAATTACACAGAAGTCCCTAGGGACTTCTGTGTAATTATTTCAGAGTAGTAAATTACCCTTTTGGACAATCAGCAAACACACATAAAGGGGAATCTGAGGACATTCGACCGAGCCCTACTCTCACTCGTTCTCGCCGTTGCTCGATTATCGGAGGAAATGTCAAGATTGAGCTTCTCTGATCATATGTCTGGCGGCCGACGTCTCATCCGAAAGCCCTTGGCCTTTTTCTGAGTTCGATCTGGTATGATTCGCATCCTACTTTATTCATTCTCGCATTTACTCTAGGGTTCTTCACAATAAATCTGGGTTCGTTCTGGTCATAGGTTCGTTTTGGGTTCGCTGTATCTTGCTGTCTTTGCCATTTCTGAATGATCTTAGAAGGCAAATTACTTCTTCCAGGTTTTCCTCTTGCATAATTTCAAGGATTCCTTTTTTTTTTTTTTTTTTTTTTTTTTTTAACTTGTTAAATTCCTGTGCATTTGAGTTCATATTCAAGAGAATCTGTTATATGCTATGTGTTTTTGCTTTTCTGGGTTGCCTGGCTTTTGTTGAAGCTGTTCAACGCTTCTTCTTTTCCACCTGGTGCTATTAATTGACTGTTGATTTTCCCTTTTCTGATTCGTAACTTCTATTTGATAACCGGGGAATATTTAAGGTTAACTTTCAAATGGAGAGCTTAGACGATGCTTAGAAATTGAAATGGTAACCCGGTTCTTGTGAAGATTGTTGGATGCACATTAATCTAGTTGTTTATGAAGATAATTAGGTTTACTTCTGTAGCACCGTATGAACTTTAGTTTCTGGCAAACATATTCAAATACGGGACATCTCTTGAAGTGAAGCAAATGGAACTCAAGGCTGTATATATATGTGTATATATTAATCCATATAATGTGCACTTTGCTCTTGCAAGTATATTGTCCGCTTTTATGCTATTCACAAGAGTATTCGAAATTTACATTTTTAATTCTAAGCACTTATCTTCTTCTTTCCTTTTGATTCATTTGAAACTCCTTTGATGTTACTACACTTTGAAATTCAAGAAAATAAAATCTATGCTATCATAAAGTTCTTTCTGCTTTTATGTTGGTGCTGAAATTTATCATCCATGCTTTCAAATAAGAGTTTTTGTTTCTTTTCCTGTCGCTCCCACTCCAAACAATAAAAAAGAACAACATGCTTCTGATATCAGAAACTCACAGCTTTAAAGTAATCAATGTCACATGTTTTTAGGATCTTGTCCTTCGATGGCATCCATGTTTTTTACTATTTATAGCATCCATGTCAAATTATTTCCTCATTATGTTCATACTTTGGTACTCTCAAAATAGAAATCTAATATAATGACACTACGTCCAAAGTGCATTTGCAATGTGATACGTAAGCATTTTTTGTTCATTGTTGAGAATTAGTTTTTTTATTTTTGGTTCATTGTACATGACATTTTGCATTGCAGGAATTCTTGTGGTGTCCTTGTTCTATCATGGTTACAGGGATGGGATGGCTCTCCTCAAGACAAAGAAGGCTATACTATGATTAATTTGTTTGGTGAGCAACTACGGCAGATAAAGCTTGAATGCTTATGGTGGCTTGTAACACATGAGAAAAACCTACATGCACAAAAGGTGCTGTCCCAAGTGTCGAAGAAGAAGAAATATAGATGTAGTTTTATTGTAAAGTAGTTGAAAGTATTGGCTTTCATATGACCTTATTTTGCCAATGTATATAACTGTACAAACTTTGCCTAGCCTTAGAGCAAATACTAATTATTTTTTGACTAGCCTTAGATCCAAATGTTGAATATAGTAACAAGAAATGCTATATGCATGAATGGTGTTACAATTGTTTGACTTACTGCCACTTTGTGCAAGAAATTAAATCTTTGATTCTAAATTTGAGTGCTGTTGGGGGTTCGTCATTATCTTAAGGATGTTATTTTGCTATTATGCCTCAATGCTTGCTTGCTTGCTTGACCTTGGTGAATTCATCAAGTTTAGCAAGTATTAGTACCTAAAATCTCAATTCGAGGTCGTATAGCAATTTACAACAAGAAATTCTATATTTATAACAACAAATTCCTATTTTAACAACAAGTTTTTAAAACCTGGATTTTTGATTTCGAGGTCTGTGGGCGATTTACAACAAGAAATTCTATATTTACAACAGAAAATTCCTATTTTAACAACAACTTTTTAAAATATGGTTTTTTTTTGTGATTTACAACAAGAAATTCTATATTTCAGAATGATTCAAATTCCTATTTTAACAACTTTTTAAAACCTGGATTTTTGACAACAATTTACAACAAGAAATTCTATATTTACAACAGCAAATTCCTATTTTAACAACAAGTTTTTAAAACCTGGATTTTTTCAATTCTGAGGTCCAGAGGCGATTTACAACAAGAAATTCTATATTTACAAAAGCAAATTCCTATTTTAACAACAACTTTTGAGAATTTTGACAGCTAACTAAGGCTAGCTGAAAAAGTAAATATCATTTCAATGAGTAGGTGTAAATACCCACTTACTCATACAACTTAATATTTTGAAATGATATTTACTTTTTTCAGCAAGCCTTAGCGTTATCGTCAAAATTCTAAGTTGTTGTTAAAATAGGAATTTGTTGTTGTAAATATAGAATTTCTTGTTGTAAATCGCCTCTCGGGATTCACAAACCACAAAATCCAGGTTTTAAAAACTTGTTAAAATAGGAATTTGCTATTGTAAATATAGAATTTCTTGTTGTAAATTGCCTCTGGACCTCAGAAATCACAAAATCCAGGTGTTAAAAAGTTGTTGTTAAAATAGGAATTTGCTGTTGTAAATATAGAATTTCTTGTTGTAAATCGCCTCACGGACCTCGTAAATCACAAAATCCAGGTTTTAAAAACTTGTTGTTAAAATAGGAATTTTTGTTGTAAATATAGAATTTGTTGTTGTAAATCGCTCTCCGGACCTCATAATTGAAAAATCCAGGTTTTAAAAACTTTTGTTAAAATAGGAATTTGCTATTGTAAATATAGAATTTATTGTTGTAAATCGTCTCGGAACTCGTAAATCACAAAATCCAGGTTTTAAAAAGTTGTTAAAATAGGAATTTATTGTTGTAAATATAGAATTTCTTATTGTAAATCGCTCTGGACCTCGTAATTGAAAAAATCTAGGTTTTAAAAAACTTGTTAAAATAGGAATTTTCTTGTTGTAAATATAGAATTTCTTGTTGTAAATCGCCTCTGGACCTCAGAAATCACAAAATCCAGGTTTTAAAAACTTGTTGTTAAAACATGAATTTGTTGTTGTAAATATAGAATTTTTTGTTGTAAATCTCCTCTGGACCTCAAAAATCACAAAATCCAGGTTTATTTAGAATCCATGAACTTGAACAAGAACGTGAGCTAGTTGCGGTCCAGCTCAATAATTTCCAGATTCTCATCATCAACTTGCCATCCTTTCCTAATCATAGTTCTTAGTTCTTAGAGTTGGGAGATTCAGATTTTTGCTGGTTATGATTTTACCAACAAGCATATTACCTTGCTTCAATTCCTTACTGTCGATGGTTAAAACCCCCTGTTTCTTTGGGTCATATCGTTTACCCTTACCCTTCTCCATTATTCAGGAACAGAGAGGGCAAGACGAGAGAGAAAGAAATTTAGGAAGAAAGAAACCTCACCGGAAATTTTAGGAACACTCTGAGAAGAGAAGAAGGAAGAAAGAAATGAAGAAGAAGGAAGGAAGAAAGGAAAGAAAGAAGCCTTGGGATGGCCAGCGGGAGAGAAGAAAATGGTGAGAGGAGAGAGATAGGAGAAGGAAGAAGGAGAATGGAGAGAGAGACATGAAGGTTAGATGTGTAATTTTACTTTCACAAATAATTACGTAAGTCCCTAGGGACTTCTGTGTAATTTTGTTATTTAAAGGGACCTATGCGTAATTATGTCTCCTCCTTGGGACCTGTGTGTAATTCTCCCTTTAAAAATTGTGTTTTAACGCTGGAATATCTTGTCGACCGTGGCATTGTGTTCACATCACATTCTGTTCCATATCCATGTCAGTATTGACGCTTTTCATGTATAGGTTCAAGCTATAGTTGTGATCAAATTAAATCCTATTATCACTTCCAAATGTTCTGAATCAGTTTCTGAGTATAATATATACATACATACATATATATATATATATATATATATATTAATTGTGTTGATTGAGTTTTGACAATATTTGCAGGAGATTCTTCAAGTTTTGGATGGCACTATTGGTTTGAATATGTTACCACAAGCACGAGAGTTTAACGAGGTAAATCCACTTCTGCTTTCTAAATTCAATGTTTGTCTTGATGTTTCTATTTTTAAGACATTATTTTACATATCTAAAACCCACTTGTAACCACATGAAGATCCATTTGGTTTACGTCTTTGGAGTAGATATACAATTTTTGAAGCTAAGGATCTGGGTAGATCATTTCATTGCTTCCTATGTAATATATATTCACTGCAATGATCAAAATGATGTAAATTGTGAATTGTCCATGTTTTTGTTTTGATTATGTTAAAGATTTGGTACTACCATTTGATGTTTATTTACTAGGATTGAATTGAGCTGGAATTGGTTCATCAAATTAAAGGATGTTTATTGTTTCATCCATGCCCCTATCCCTTTGATTCTCGGGCCTAAGAACGAGAGAGAGATCAGATAGTTATGATGGCAGTTCCAATGGTAAGAGACAGAGAAATGGAAGGAGGATATTAATGAGAAATAGAGACGTGGGTTGAGTTCATGGGCTTGGTGTGGTTAATGCTACATAATACATAGTATTGGTAAGAAAGACACTGCCTGGCTTACAACATGTATGTCTTTGAGTGAAAAATCATGAAATGGTAGGAACAGACACAATTTTCACCTTTTTATTGTTTTAATCCTATCTTAACTGTGTCAGATTATTTGTCAACAAACAGAACTATTTGCTTAAAAAATGGTGTTTATGATTGTTGTTCTTCCTGTATAATGATGGAAATATTAGTGGCAAAAGCAGTAATTTGTAATTTGTTGATATCAACAATTGTTTTTGGTATTTCAAAACAGAGTTCTCCTACTGCAGTTAATGGTGGTCTACTGAGGATTAGTCTGAAAAGGAGGAGTACCATTTGATGTTACTAGTTTAGCCATTAACAATCTTCGTGCTGCAAGAATCCAGGAGGCTGTTCATGCCACAACTCTAGGGAGTTTCCATGAGAATAATAATTTAGAAAAAGCAGCTGTAGTGTATCTTAAAAATTATCTTGATATTCAATATTTTGGGGAAATTAGTATTGGTTCACTGTTGTGTTCGACAAAGCTCCAATCTTTGGGTCCCATCTTCTAAATGTATTCTGTAAGTTATGAATCATTCATTTTAATTGGATGCTCCTATCACTTGTTGAGTGAGCTTATTTTCTTAAAACAAATCATGACTACATGCAAATTGCCTGCTATTTTCATTCCAAGTATAGGGCGCACCTATCTAGTACTTACACCAAAATTGGTAACTTTGGACCAGCATGGCAGTAATATTAATTTCTTTTAGTTTTGGAAAATGTACAGAAGATCAAAGGTATAAAATGAAAACGTTAGAGAATTTGTTCGGAACCAGAATGGTGACACCCAATATTACTCAAAACAGATGGTGCAGCTGATACATATGTAGGAAAACGACAGTAACTTCTAAGAGAGTATGAAACTCCCCAGCCAAGAAAGAAACAGGACTTACGCAGAACCCGTCTCCCCTCCTAAACAACTCTAATACAAAATATTTCCCCCCTTCCCCAATACTCATAACGGCTAATATAAGTAAAACAAACACCTTTTACAGTACCTAAAAAGCCACCCTATATGACAGCTAATATCCTATTTTTACTCCAAAATAGAAGGTCAACTTTACAACCTTAAAAAGTATCTTGCGCCCTTGTTTGTGTTATTTGTGTCTTCCTAGGTCTCCTTGCATAGGTCTTACCATTGAGTAGGGTCTTTTCATTACCTTCCCTAAAAGCTTCACCTTGTCCTTAAGGTGAGAGGTATAATTTTCAACCAGAAAGCTCTTTAGTGGAGTTCGGTTTTGACGCTCTAGAATAGTAGCTAAACCTTGAGTTGCTTGTGTAGCTTTCTTCCAACAATCTTCATCAGGCTTGTGCAGATATAAAGCCATCCCTATCTTTGTCAAACTTTTTTTTTTTTTTTTTTGCTTCAAATATAATAATAACTGCCAATTTAGCTGCTCGCATATTCATGCCATTCTTCAACAATCACTGGGTAATATCTTCAACTTCTATAGTTGAGAACTGAACCTCACAACAATTATGATATGAAAGAACATATTTGAAGTGTACTTCATCAACAAATGAATCTCCGAGTAACAAATTAATTTTACACACAAAGCATAGACAGTATATGAAAGTTAACCAGAAACATAAATAGTCTACAACAATATAACAACATTCAGAAATTATACACAAATCACATGTAGCAATATTGGCATACATAGATCATATATTCATAAGGCTAGAAGAAAATCAACTGGGTAACGCCCATGTTGTCTGAATACAACTAGGTTTGCCACCTATGGACTACCTATCCTATAGGCCCCACCCTAGCCACCGGGAATGATCTCCATTGTCAGCCCTTTCGTTCAATCAAGCCACAGTGATGCTGGCCCCCTGAAGGGATAGGACATCACTACTAGAAATTCTAAATATAGCGACGGAATTTGCTACGGAATTTATTCCGTAGCAAATTAAAAAAATTTGCGACGGAATTGTTTTTCCGTCGCAAATGAAAATTTGCGACGGAAAAGAATTCCGTCGCAATATTTGCGACGGAAATGAATTCCGTCGCAAATGGGCGGCCAAAAAGGCCGCCCATTCTCAAAGTTTGCGACGGAATTGAATTCCGTCGCAAATATTGCGACGGAATTCATTGCCGTCAAAAACGGGCGGCAAAAAATGCCGCCCATTCTCAATCCCCTGCGATGGAATTCAATATCCGTCGCAAAGTTGTGACGATATTGAACTGTCGCAAAAGGGCGGCCAAAATGGCCGCCCTTTTTATAGCTTTTTGCGACGGACAATGCGTCGCAAAATAGCCGCGCTTTTTGCGACGGAAATTTATTCCGTCGCAAAAAGTAGTTTGCGACGGAATCAAGTTCCGTCGCAAAATTGGATTTTGCGACGGAACTTGATTCCGTCGCAAATGACGAGGTCATTAATGACCTCGTCTTCCTCCTCCGTTGCCCGCATTTTCCCCGCCCCACCCCGCCGCCCCCTGGGGCTCCCACCGGCCGCCCTCGCTCCCCCCCGTCCGGCGCCCTCGGCTCCTCCCCCCTTCAGACGCGCCCTCGCTCCTTCCTCCCCGCTCACGCTCGCCACGCGCCCCCGGCTCCTCCTCCGGGGCTCCGGCGCCCTTCGGCTCCCCTTCGCCCGCACCCCACCGGGTCGCCCTCGCTCCCTCCGGCGCCTCGCTCCTCCCCCCCCCTTCGACGCGCCCTCGCTCCTTCCCCCTCCCTCGCTCACGCCGGCCCACGCGCCCCGCTCCTCCTCCTCCCGCCCTCCGGCGCCCCCGCCCCTTCGCTCGCCACCATCGCGCTCGCTTCGCCCTCGTGAATTTTTTTTTTTTTTTATTTGAAACACTTCTATATGATTTTATTGACGACACAAAAAATTATTGTAGGTACTTAGTATTAAGATCTTCACAAGGGAATTATCAAACAAATCCTAACACTTATAATTTTACAAAAGTTAGCTTGAAGTATATTTTTTTGCTTGTAGTTATATGATATCTATGTTAGATTACATAGTGGAAATATGTATGTTGCGTAAGATTATCAATTATATGAGTTTAGATTTTTTTGTTTTGTTTTAGTATCTTCTTTGGTGAATCTATTAATTACATAAAGATCTCTATACGCAATGTATTTATTAATTTGGATTATAGTTATAGTGTGTAGAAGATTTCATGATTTTTTTAATTATTGAGTTTTAATATTTTTGATTTTTTTAATCTTGCATTGTTTTTTGGGACGAAAATAAATTACAAAAGTAATCAAAGCCTTATACCGCTAAACCAACCCTATGTTGGTAATAATATTTTATTTTAATTAGTTTACTTTGTGTACATGTTATTTGTTTTTTTTTTTGTTCCCTTTAAAATAAAATATTCCCAAATGTATAGGATGTTAATTTATCTAGCACTTTTAATGTTAGGTGAAAGTATACTTTTTTTTTTTTATAAATATTTTTATAGAAAGTTTGTACTTTCAAGGCATTTTTAGTATTTTCAATATTAAAAATTTATTAATTTACTAATTTTTTTTTGGAATTTTAAGTTTGCAACATAAACTCACGCTTAAATGAAAAAAGGAGCAAAAAATTGCAATAAACATTAGAAGTCGTAAAAACGAAAATTGGAAAAAAATTTATTCGGCTAAATATTCTTTATTCTTTTTAAAAATATCTTATAAATATTCCTTAAAAAGTATACATGGAAAAAAAATACCAATTGCACTTTAAAATTTCAAATCAATGGTTTATTTATTAAAATAATTTGAAAATCCTTAAATTTTATATTAAATACTTATTCCGTTGAATTGACCACTTTTATATATTTGTTGCATGTTGAGATGTTAATTAATTTAGTAACTCGAACTAGCTAGAAATATGGAAGGCAACCATGATAGAAGTTGGATGTACAATCGTCTAACCGATAGAAGACAACTAACTCTAGCATTCTTGGCGGGTTTGAAAGAGTTCATCGAATTTGCTTTGGCACATTCATCTAATTCAAGTAGGGAGATCAAAGTGTCCGTGTGTCAAATGTAGGTGTTTAAGATTTCAAGATTTTGAGGAGGTTAAAATCTATTTGTGTAAAAAGGGCTTCATGAAAGATTATGAGTGTTGGGAATGTCATGGCGAAGTCCGACGACACCGACACGAAGTGGTTATTACGGGGACAAGAGTCATCGAGACAACCTTAATCAATATGAGCGATTGGTTATGGACGCCGGGACCGTCGATCGGCCGATATTTCGATCCCGTTACTCATGATGAACCGTCATACATGGGAGAGGAGACCAATACACATAGTCAACCATCATACATGGGAGAGGATCCTCATCCGGAAGCCGATAGGTTCTATAAAATGCTCCAAGAAGCGCAACGTCCGTTATGGGAAGGTTGCGAACACTTTGAAAATAGTGAATATTCATCGCTATCGGCTACCCTAGCAACACTAAGCTTGAAGACCGATCACCATATGAGTGAGAGGAACTACAACGAAATGATGCAGATCATAAGCAAGGTTGTTCCCAAAGACAATAATTTGCCGAAGGATTTTTACCAAGCAAAAAAAAAGGTGAAAGAGTTTGGGCTTGGATGTGAAAAAATCCATTCGCCCTAGAGGATGTATGTTGTATTACAAGGATGATCTTGAGTGACGGTTGTAAATTTGTGGACATGATAGATATAAAGTTGTGGGGAAAGGAAGGAAAATGACCCGTCAAGCATTAAGCAAGATGTGGTACTTTCCTCGGTGCCCGAGACTTGAGAGATTGTATGCATCAACAAACAACTTACTCACATGAGATGGCATCGGGAGCATCACAGGGATGAAAACTTTGTGACGCATCCATCCGAGGCCGAAGCATGGCGTAAATTTGACGAGGTGAATCCTTCCTTTGCTATGGATCCCCGTAATGTCCGTCTTGGTCTATGTTCGGACGGGTTCGCTCCTTTTGACAATACGGGCATGTGACACCGTACAACCTCCCACCTTCTATGTGCATGAGAAGAGAGTTTTTGTTCCTTAACGCGTTAATTCCTGGGCCATCCAACCCAAAAAAGAAGATAGATGTGTACCTCAGGCCTTTGATAGACGAGTTGAAGATGTTGTGGAGTGAAGGGGTTCGACGTATGATATATCATTGAGCCGAATTTCACAATGCGTGCTGCCTTAATGTGGACGATAAATGACTTCCCGCATATGGTATGTTGAGTGGCCGGCAAACGTCCGGAAAGTCTGGCATGCCCGGTATGTCTTGAACGAACATGGGTTTTAGCTTGCAACACAAATCACAAAGTCGTTGGTTTGACAGGCACCGGCGATTCCTACCCCCCGATCATCCGTTCAGGAGAAATAGAAAAGACTTTACGCGAAATGTTGTCGAACAAGCAGATCAACCTCGTCGTTTAAGTGGCCAAGAAATATGGGACAGGGTCAAGTACATTCAAAGTGTCGAAGGGGGCCGCTTCCTAAATAACCTCGAGGGATATGGCGTTGATCATCATTGGAACAAACGCAAAGATCTTCTCGGGAACTACCATATTGGAAAGATCAATTGTTAAGACACAACCTCGATGTCATGCATATCGAGAGGAATGTGTTTTGCAATATTCTGTATTAATCGTGATGGACACCAAGGGCAAGACGAAGGACACAAATCAACGCAAGACTAGACATAGAAGCGATTTGCAAAAGGCCTCGCTTTGCATTTGATGCGAATGGCACGAGACGGATTTCCAAACCTAGAGCGCCTTACACATTCAACAAAGAGCAGAATTTAGAATTGTTGCAATGGGTTAAAGATCTGAAACTCCCGACGGTTATGCGTCAAACTTGAAAAGATGTGTCAACATGCACGAGGGGAAGTTATTCGGGATGAAGAGTCATGATTGTCATGTTTTTTTCCAGAGATTGTTGCCGTGGGCCTTCAAAGCACTACCGAATCATATATGGTCTATTCTCGATTTAATTTTCCATGTTCTTTAGAGAAATATGTGCTTCGAGCTTAATGTTGAAAAGTTACGACACCTCGGAGACGAGCATGCCCATAATGCTATGCAAGTTAGAGATGGTGTTTCCTCCTAGCATGTTTGACTCAATGGAACACTTGCTGTTCACTTGGCCTACGAAGCAAGGGTAGGAGGGCCACAACAATATAGGTGGATGTATCCGTTTGAGAGGTAATACATATATTTCTTTCGCTGTTATTAATTGACCGACATGGTGCTTTAATTTATAAATACCCTCTCGATATTCCATTGTAGGTTTTTACGCACACTTAAACACAAGATCAAAAATCCAAGGTACGTTGAAGGATCTATCGCCGAAGCATATCTAGTCGAAGAGGCCGCAAAATTTGCGTCATACTATTATCCCCCGAAATGATGACAAGATGGAGAGGGTACCCCGCAACGATGCTGCATTGGTGATACGAGTGATCAAATATCAATATTTAATTATCCAGGGCGAGTCGTGGGAAAACATTGGAGGTCAACTCTTGACGGAAGAGATAAGCAAGTAGCAGAGTGGTACATTCTAAACAACTGTGAAGAGGTCGCCCAGTACTTAAAGTAAGATTTTTTTTTTTCTATTACGGTAAATATTAAAGTATTAACTTCAGTTCTTTGTTACAGTTTCTACTCAAATTGGGTCCGATCGGACAATCCTTCAATGTCGGCGTCACAAGTTGATCAATACACGAACTCTGAGTTTCCAAAATGGTTTCGTCAATATTTTGTGAAAAATCGACCAGATCCCAATAAAGTTGCGTGGAGTTTATCTTATGGAGCTGCAATTAGTGTTACCCGATGCAACAAATATATAATCAATGGGTATCGATTTTCAACCGTTGACGCGGACGCAGTACACTATGTTGCAATTACGGTGTATGTTGTCGAGGTGACCAAGTTGGCGGGGTGGAGACTAACTACTACGGGAAGTTAGTTGACATAATTCAGCTGAGTTACCCGTGGGACAAGGTGGTGACCCTTTTTAAATGTGAGTGGTTTGATAACGGTCCACGTGGGACAAAAGTGGACAAACATGGAAATATTGAGATCCACTGGACAAGGAGATATACGGTTAGTTATGACCCATTCATCCTTGCTCAACAAAGTAACAAGTTTACTATACATCATACCCCACATCCCGCCAAGGGTGGGTGGGAGTTATCAAAACCAAAGCACGGAATATTATACCTAAGTCGAAAGAGTCGGAAGCAAATGACGGCATGAATGAACCGTTCCAAGCTGATGTGGAACATGTATTGCCCATAAACATCTTCGACGATGAAGTACCAAGGAATCTCTTTGATTCTATCGGATTTAGAATTGATTCCTATACAAATTGACGATCGGGAATCGACGATGAGGCGAAGTGATGTACTCGATAGTGAATCTGAGTTCGATGACTATGAGACTTCGTGAGGAAGCCGTGCAAGCGATGTCGATGAACGGGGAATCGTCCGGTTGATTTGTGTTAGTTCTTTGTTTTTGACGATCCGTTATACTACATACATTGTTACTTCGCTACTATAATATTAACCAAATATCTTTTTTATTTATATTTTTTGACATTATGTCTATAAGTGTTCAGAAATGGAGCATCCGGGAGGAAGTTCAAGTAGTGGACGTGGTCGTGGTCGAGCCCGACCCCTTCCTATAAGAGGGGGTAGGCGACGCCATCCGCTCCCTCCGGAGGTAGAGGGTCAGCACTTCCCCGAGGTGCATGTTGATATGTCATCTTCACCGTCGGGTTATATTGCATCTTCACCATCGACGCTTCATATGTCGTCGTCACCGTCTACCCACACCGATCCACAAAGAAGGGAGACAACAGGTTTACTTTACCATTTCGATTGATTTACGTATTTTTAGTTTCCCGAAATCATCTATGTACAAATATCTTCAATATTTCACATTTCTTCCTTAGCACACCGGGTCGCCTCATATCCACGTCGGGGAAGAATGGAGTTCCTCCCGGTACACCAATATGGGGCACAACAGATCCTTCGAGGGAAGCTTTGGATCTGTCCCGACGATGAGTAAGTCATGCCAAGTTACCAATAATGTTACAAATTTCTACTCTAATTGATTTGTATGCTAATATTTGCATGATGTCCTTGTCTTCAAGATTGTGCCTCACAATCCGTGGGGAATTTCATCTCGGCCCAATTATTCCGTAATTACAATCATCCTTGGACCAAGTGGAAAGAGATTCCTAAGGACAATCGAGATGCTTGGTTCAATGAGTTCTTGGTAAGTTATTTGTTTTATGGTTATTAATTAAGTACTTCTAAAATTTGGAGCACTAATTGTTCGTTATTGATTTTCGGATAATCATATGTCTTTGCCTCGAACATCGTGAAGATCCGAAAAAGCTTATAACCACGGGGCAGCTCACCGGTTGTCTCAAAAGCTTTATTCATTGAGACATGCAAGAGGCAAGAAAGATTGGATTCCCACAGATCGGCATGACGAATTATTTGAGAGTTGGGCCACCGATGCGAAGTTTCATGACACAAGTGCGAAAAATAAGGAAAATAGGGCTAAAATGGAAGGACCGTCATATGTTGGCGGCTCCATTCCAATTAGTGAGCATCGACGAAAAGTTGTAAGTACACGTTATTTTCTATTTAGGTATCTAATATTTTGTACTTTGAAGTGATTAATTAATGTCATCATTTGCGTTTGCAGTTAGAGTCTGGGGAAGTTCCTGTAGGATCGATTGAGTGGGTTACCTTTGAGCGCACCCATTCCCGGCAGTCTGAAGGGAGTGAGAGGCAGTGGATTAACCCAAAGGCGCAGCAAGTAGCGGTTAGACATTTATTTCCTTTATTACTTATTTTATGCACCACCATATTTATTTCATTTTACATGTCTTATTTGTTATGTATTTTTGTACTTGTAGGAAACCTTTCGAAGTTGTCACGGAGAGAGACCCCACATCCTCTCGGTCCGATAACGAGAGTCTGTTCTTTGAGGCTACAGCGGATTTAACAAGAAAGGGAGAGTCTTTGGATACGGTGCCTCGCCACCGATGAAGCAAACAAAGCGCTCCTTATGCGACATTGAAGGTGTTTCTTCGGGTAAATGTAATACATTTAATATAGATAATTTCCATTCTCTTTGTCCATTCAAATGAAGTTCAACTAATAAATGTACTTCATAATGTTTTTGCAGATGAGCTGAAGAAGATGAAGGCTTTGGTGCAGGAGCAAGCAACACAGATGACTCAGGAACAGGAGATGATGAGGCAGAAGCTGACTCAGGAACAAGAGTTTATGAGGCAGCAGATGATTCAGGAACGAGAGATGATGCAGCAGCAGATGACCCAGCAAGCGGAGATGATCAAAAGAATGATTCTCGAACGAGATGATGCGCAGCCAGATAACTCAAGCAAAGCGGAGATGGTGAAGCAGATGCGGCTTCAACTCAAGTCTCTAATGAAAGACAAGGGTTCGGGGTCGGCTCCTGGTGATGATGACCATGTCTTTGGTGATGATGATGATCACAATGTCATTGTTTAGGATACTTTTTACTATTTGCTATTTGCAACATTATTATATATATTTTGTTTTAAAATTTGTAAACTCTTTGTAATTGTTATTATATCCATGGTACACTACTTTTTGTACTCACTTTTTCGAAGAAAAAAATTTAAAAAAAAATATTTTTTTTTTAATTTATCGTTTTGCTACGGAATTTTTCCGTAGCAAATTTTCGCAAATTTGGGAATTTGCTACGGAAAAAATTCCGTAGCAAAATTTGCTACGGGAAAAAATTCCGTAGCAAAATTTGCTACGAAAAAAAATTCCGTAGCAAATTTGCTACGGAAAAAAAAAATTCCGTAGCAAAATTTCGAATTTGCTACGGAATTGTTTCCGTAGCAAATTTGCTACGGAATTGTTTTCCGTAGCAAATTTTGCTACGGAATATTTTTCCGTAGCAAATTGCGACAGAAAATAATTTCCGTCGCAAATTGCGACGGAATTTGATTTTCCGTCGCAATTGCTACCCGGTTTTTGCTACGGAAAAATTCCGTAGCAAATTCCGTAGCAAACTCGTTTTGCTACGGAAAAAGCCTGTTTTGCTACGGAATTTTTCCGTAGCAAAACTTGATTTTTCTTGTAGTGCATTCACATACATGAGTTTTCATATTTTATATATTCTTCAATTTACCCATATTTTAAATTTAAGCTTAATAACATTTAATTACACAATCATCACTTAAGTTTACACGGTTATCACTTGAGTTTCCATTTTTGTTAGCAAAATTAACGGTATTAGAATTATAGGACTAAAAATATATTTTATAAAATTAAGGGATCAAAAGTATACCTCATGTAAAATTTAAAGGACTAAAAACATACTTTAGCCTACTTTTTATTTAAGTACCAAAAGCATACAATACGATATAAAGGCTTTTCTTTCTCAATTAGGTTTTATTGATCATAAAATATTGACTCTAAAATGTCTAAACTCTTTGTTCTAAAATTTGCGTTACTGTATATATCTGCAAAGTGGGTTCACTATTTTCTTTTCAGCAAGAAGATTATTATTAGTGTTTATATAGCATCAAAAAAATTCGATGAGATATCTTTATTTCATTTTCTTTTTAAATTGTAGTGGAAATACATAAATAAATTTCATATATCTCTCTTGACCTAAAATTTTAGGAAAATTAAAATGAAGGACCTAGAGAATAAAAAATATTTATTAATAAGGACTATAAAAATTAAAATTAGTTAGAATGACCAAATACAAAATTATAAAAATAAAAATACTAAAATGCCCTAACAAAATCTTTTGCATTCCCTCATACTTCCTCTCCCACATTATATTTTTAAAAGTAAGAGAAAATTCTAAATATTACTGAATTAAACAAAAGTCTTCTCAATTTTCATTTTTAAAAACTTGCATAGATATCTATAGAAAAGAAAATACACATTCTTTAATTTTGTAAAGTTATAATTTTTAAAAATCAACAAAAAATTTAATTAAAAATAAGAAAATATATAATTTTAACAAAACTCAAGGTCTTTTATAATTTATTATACCAAGAAAATTATCCGTTTATTTTCATTTTAGAAGAAAATTTATATGTGTTAAGAAAATGCATTCAATGTTAATAAAATTAAAAATTAAAAATAATTTACTATATATCAATAATTAAATGATATATTGCTTAAATGAATATGAAACTTTGTTTAAAACATTAGAAAATAATGAGTTTAGTCATTGTTAATTAAATAACGAATTATATTGCATGAATAAGAGACTTGTGAAAAAAAGATACGATAATGATGAGCGGTTTTAATTTTGATTTTAGTTATTTTAAAATTACTAATAAGAGAGATAATTGAAGAAGTTTAGTAAGGGGCAATTTAATATTGATCAACCGATTTATATGCTTAGGTAAATGGCACATTGACTGCTATTTACACTTTTTGTATACATGTACGATTAAGTATATTTAAATTTTGATTCGCTAACAATAATCTTTTATATTTGAGTTATTACTTGTACATTTTAATATTGAACGCATGGATATGAGCTTATAAACAAATTATGTACGGATATTTCCTCGATACACATTAGACTATTTTTTTCTAAAATCTACAAACTATATTCTATATTTATGATAGGAGTTTTTTTTTTTTTTTTTTTTTAGTGTAATTTATACTACAAGCTATATTCTATATTTGTGATAGGAGTTTTTTTTTTTTTTTTTTTGTCTTATGAATACAAATGTGCATGAACCCTTTTTCATTGGTTGCACAACCACGCGCACCCACAAATAGAACATGTTTTGTAAATAAAGTCTTTGTCGGCTAGATGTAAAAAAGGGATTTTACGACGTGACGGAGCTTTCGAGATCGGATCAGAGAAAGGACTCCGCCACCCACTCTGACAGAGGAAATGAGCATCCCCTCCATTCGCATACCGCGAGGGGGGGGGGAAAGGTGAGGTTCTAATGGAGGAGGATCGTGAGGAGCAGGCTCGACGAAAGAGGAAAGTTAATTCCACGATAAAGGAGTTTACTGGAAGTGAATCAATTAAAGTTCGGGAGGAGAAGTGGATGAATCCTGAGGGAAAAGAGCAACCGCCGATGTCGTACAGGGAAACCTTGCTGCAGAATGTGAATGCAAGAAGTTGCTGGTGGGAATGGACAAAGAACGACGAGGACGATGAGACTGATGATTACGGTGCTGGTACGAACTTTGCTAAAGTCTTAAATCCACTTGATGGAATTTGTGTAGATCACTCTAATCTGTTACGCCCTAAGTTTGATTTTGAAGAGAAAGAATGAGCTCAGCTTATGCGACCTTTCAGGCGGACTCTAATTGTGAAATTGATGGGGCGTCAACTGTCGTATGGTTTCATGGTGAAAAAATTGAGCCAGTTGTGGGCAAGGAAAGGGAATATCGACGTCTTTGACTTGGAAAACGACTATTATTTGGTTAACTTCCAGAAAAATGAAGACTACATGGAAGCTTTGACTGGTGGGCTGTGGGTTATTGCTGATGCCTATCTGAATGTGGCGCGGTGGCGACCGGATTTCAACTGAAGGTGACGAAGATTGATATTGTGGTCGCATGGGTTAAATTTCCAGATCTTCCTGCTCTGCTGTTCGATAAGAAATTCTTACTGAATTTGGGGAATTCAATTGGTAGAGCTATTAGGCTGGATGTGCATACGGCGTAAAGGGCAAGGGGGAAGTTTGCGCGTATGTGTGTGGAGCTTGATCTTACAAAGCCGCTGATTCCTGAATTCAGTGTTGAGGGACAGGTCTTGAGTATTGTTTATGAGAGCCTGGGGTGCTTGTGCACAAAGTGCAGAATGATTGGTCATCGGAAAGATGAATGTGAAGATAAGAAAAAACAGGCTGCTGAGGAAGGTATGGAGGTAGAGGTAGACGGACAAACGAAGTTGGCTAAAGATGAAAAGAAGGGTGAGGAGGAACGTTGGAAAACTGTGCAACATGTTCGAAGGCCAAGGAAGAGTGTTGTGGCACCTAATGAACATCAGGGAGGATCTCGCTTCTCTGTTTTAAGGGAGGAAGCAGGGGATCTGGTAGGGAGGTTCGAATTTAGGAGAAGGTTGTAGAAAGTGGGAATGCAGAGAAACCTTATAGAGATGGGGCGGGAAGTGAAGTGAGAGGGAATGGGAAACATGGATCCAGAGGTGAGGTAAAGAAGGGGGTAGAAGTGCTAACGGGTTCAGGAAAGGGGTGGAAAATTCTGGAGGAAAAGAAGGTTAGGGAGGCGAAGACAAAATCAGCTCAGGTATGTGATGAGAGAATTAATATTCTCAAAGAAAATACTGGGGAGAATTCAAGCCAAGAAGTTGTGACTGAAAGCATGTTGTCTCAGAAAAAATGGTAGGAAGTGAGAGCAACCGGAAAAGAAAATCTCCACCCTGGTGAACATAAGGGATGGTTGAGGAAACCTGAAGATATGGATACGGGACATGTTTCATCTATGATGGATGATGATAATCAGCTTGTGAGGCTTGGATCGAGCATGGATGGAGGTGGTATTACACTGGGTATTACAGATTAAGGTATCTTAATCTCTGTTTTCTCCCTATTAATCTGTTGTTATGATGAACTTTATAGTATGGAACATTAGAGGCGTAGCTAGCAACGATGTTGCGGCTGTGGTAAGAGAAATGAGGCTTAAATATAAGCTGGATATGATGGCTGTATTGGAACCACGAGTCAGTGGGAACATTGCTAATAAAATTATCAAGAGCTGGGGTTTTAAACACTCTATCCGAATGGAGGTTGTGGGGTTTTCTGGAGGCATATGGCTTATATGGGATAGAGAAGACATAAGTGTGAATGTCCTAGAGGCTGATGAATAATTCTTGCACTGCTCGCTGTGTTTGGGGGGATGTGGAATGCTATTTTTTGTGGTATATGCCAATCCCAATGAACAAAGAAGGAGTAGGATCTGGAATCAACTATACCAAATAGCGAATGAAGTGAATGAGCCTTGGATGCAAGCTGGGGATTTCAATGAAATTAAGACGCCACTGGAGCAAAAAGGGGGTGGCTGTGTTAATGAAGTGAGATGTAGGAGGTCTAATGACTGGATTCAGGAATGTAATCTAACAGATGTTGATGCGCATGGGCCCTTCTTTACGTGGAAAGGACCAAAATGGGAGGGTCTAGACAGAGTCTATAGGCGTTTAGACATATGCCTGTGCAATATCAAATGGCAAGAAAATTTTGAAGATGCTATTGTTAGGGTTGTTCCAAGGATTGCCTCGGATCACCATCCTATTCTTATGCAACTAAATGGTGAAGTTCAAGGACATAGAGCAAAAAATTTCAGATATCAAGCTATGTGGCAAATGCATGGGGATTTTAAATCTGTCATGAAGGAAAGCTGGAGGGGTGGTGAGGAGGTACATGTCAAACTCAGATCCTTACAGGAAAAGCTAACAACCTGGAACAAAGAAGTTTTTCGAGAGATTACTAAAAGAAAGAGGAGACTTTTTAGTAGGTTAAATGGAATCCAGAGAAGCCTTGAGAGGCAATTGTGTTAGTTTTCTATGTGTTTTGATGATTACTAACAAATGTAAACATTGTATGGATGTTTTTGGATAAGTTAGGAGGTTGTTAAAACTTATGAGTTTCAACTAAAAACTCTCTGTCGGCGCCAAACTCGAGCCTGGATTGGCGGGCTCGAGTTCGACACTACCGATGAGCTAAACTTGCCAATTGACACTTTGAACTTGACACTAAACCAGAGGTTTGTTTTTGAGTGTCTTTCTAAGTCTTCTCATATTTTGAGTAAACTCGAGTCTACAAAAGCAAACTCGAGTTTGCCAGAAGCCGAGAGCATTTTGACTTGAAAATATTTTTAAACTCGACACTTCTACTTACAAACCTCAAGTTTGCAACCTCCGAGAGAAAATCTTCAATAGTTTACATAACTGTAAACTCGAGCTGTTATGACAAACTCGAGTTTACCTCTGCGGAAGCATTTTTCAAATTATGAGATTTTCACAAACTCTGCACTGTTTCATTCTGAGTAAAGCTTTTAAATCTCAAAGAGTTTACAAAACGGGTAAACTCGAGTTCATCATTGCAAACTAGAGTTTACACTTGACCGATTGCTTTCAAGGATTTTCAACCAAAGTAAACCCGAGACTCATTTCATAAACCTCCAGTTTAATTCAAGCTAAAAACACTCAGAGATTTTCAAAGTTGAACAAACTCGAGCCTAATTTTGTGAACTCGAGTTTAAACCTTACGAGAGCAATGTATTTTTCAACTTGAGAAAACTCTAGAGTTTGCACTTCAAACCTCGGGTTTACATTAAAGCTATAACTAAGTTTTGACTTGAGCGAGTGTCAAACTCGAGCCTATCTACTAATAGACTCGAGTTTGTGCCTGAGCTCAGAGATGTTCAAAAAATCAAAATCGTGACTTCTTCTCCGGATGGAGGAAACTCGAGTTCTTTGTTTGGAAACTCGAGTTTAAATCAACCCGAGAGCATTATAGTTCTTCGAGTGTATTGAAAACCTCGGGTTTTGAATACAAACCTCGAGTTTAGAAGTGTTGAACTTGAAACGCTTTTGAATACTGAAGCTTCAAACTCGAGCCTACTAGAACCAAACTCGAGTTTACATTGCTGTTTCAAAAATTCAAATTTGACGAATTTGGAAAACATTCTTGTTTGATCTTAATACTCTGCAATGTTATTCTATGATTTCCTAACTATGTTTAATGACTTTATTAGTGAATTTTAGATAGTTTAGAGAATGTTTTTTGAAGGGCTAAAGGAAAAAGCAAAAAGCAGTTCAGCTCATTAAATGCTATGTCCAAAAAGTTGCATACTTTTGGGTAATCCATCTGCACACGGTTGCAAAGCATTAATGAATAATTTCTACAACAAGCAACTGCTTCTCCAACGGATTAATTTAGAGGAAGTCAACTTTGAACACTTGGATAGCTGGATTAAGTGGAGATTAGAGAGAGAAGAAGACCAAAGCTACTCCTAACCACTGCAGATCACCTCCAACGGTCTAATTAACAATGCAACGGTCATTTAATGCTATCTGACTATAAATAGAGTTGTATTCAAGTCTTCCCAACAACTACAACAGCTGAAAACAAAATTCATTCAAGTCTTGCACTTATTCCTTCAGTTTTCAACTGTGTAATATCTTTTGATATATAAGCTTCAGTGTTTATCATTATTCACTCTTAGAGAGAGTTTCTATCTATCTATAAATCAATTATTGTAAAGAATCACAAGTCAAGGGGACTTGGTGATTTGGGAGTTCATTGATTACAACTTGTAAGGGGGAGTGAGTTCTAATGAGAGAATTACTCTTGAGTGCAGAGTGTGTAATCAAGTGTTATAGTGAAAATCCCAGAGTGCGGGATTTGGATGTAGGTCAAGCTGTTAGGACCGAACCAGCATAAATCTCTGTGTCTAGCTGCTCTTCTCTTTGCTCTGTTCATTTTTTTTATTACTTGAAAACTGAGTCATCTTCGAAAATTTTTAGAATACCCAATTCACCCCCCTTCTTGGGTATTTAGCTCCACTTACAGATTTAACCCTTTCTTGGTTAGGCTGGAGGTTGAGATAGAGGAGGAATTAATGGCTACCTTGCGGCAAGAAGAGATTCTTTGGTACCAAAAATCAAGGGGTAGATGGTTGGAGGAAGGGGACCGAAATACTAGGTACTACCATACAAAAACTCTTATTAGAAGAAGGAGAAACAATATTAAAATGTTAAAGAACAACAGTGGTGGGTGGATTGAAGAGGAAGGGGAGATTGTTCATATGTTCCAAAGTTTCTATGAAAATCTCTTTTATGTAGATAAGGTGAGTAGGGGCTGGGAGAGTACTAACCAACAATGGGGAAAGGTGGCTGCCAGCTATTTAAGGGGTGTGGGAAGAGAAATTTCCAGTGAGGAAGTTTGAAGAGCATTTTTTCAGATGGGGGGATTTAAGGCTCTAGGAAGGGATGGGTTCTCGGCTATCTTTTATCAACATAATTGGGAGGTAGCAGGAGAATCAGTGGTTCGCTTGATAAGGGAACTATGGAGGAATCCTGAACGCATTTGAGAGATCAATGACACACTCTTGGTGCTGATCCTTAAAGTAGAGAAACTAGAAATGGTGAGTCAATTCAGACCCATAGCTTTGTGTAATGTGTTATATAAGGGTTTGGCAAAATTAATTGTTAATAGATTGAAGCCCCTCATGGATGATTTGGTATCTCCTTACCAAACTAGCTTTGTGCCAAAACATAGCATCCATGATAACATAATAATAGCAAAGGAAGTGGTTCGTTCTTTGAGTAGAGTACAAGGGAGGAAGGGTTATATGATCATTAAGATTGATTTGGAAAAAGCATATGATAGGATGTCTTGGAATTTTATAGGGTGTGTTTTGGAAGAAATTGGTATTGATGAGCATCTAAGGAAAGTAATTAGAGGATGCATGGAATCGACTAATATGTCAATACTTTGGAATGGGAGTTCTAGAGATGTGTTTGTGCCTACTAGGGGGTTGAGGCAAGGAGACCCCCTATCTCCGTACTTGTTTGTGTTGGGTATGGAAAAGTTAACGCACTTGATTGTGGACTGTGTAAGGGCCAAACAGTGGAAGCCTTTAAAATTGGGAAGAAATGGTGTGGAAGTATCTCACTTGCTCTTCACAGATGATTTGTTACTTATTTTCGAAGCTGACTTAGAAAATATGGGAGCTGTGATGGATGTTCTGGAGAGGTTTGGAAGCGTTTCTGGCAGAAAATTAATGTGCATAAAACGAGCATATTTTTCTCAAAGAATGTGGACAGAGGTCTACAACATGAGATCTGTACTTTATCAGGTTTCAAGAAAATGGATGATTTGGGGCGCTACTTGGGGCTGATATGGGGAGAGGAGTAAATAGCAGAGATAAGTATCAGCTTCCAATTGACAAAATGCAGAACAAATTAAGTAGCTGGAAAAAACAGACCCTATCACTAGCGGGGAGGCTAACACTGGTCCTGGCTGTAACAAATCAGTTGTCGGTATTTTCGATGCGACATTCACTTATTCCAAGTGGAGTCAGATAGCGAATGGAGCAAATCCAGCGTCAGTTTATTTGGCAAAGTGATGAGGGAAAAAGGAAAGTCCACGCGGTGAGTTGGGAGACTATACTAGAGAAAAAAGGAATGGTGGTCTGGGAATTAGAAGCCTAGAGGTTATGAACGAGGCACTGTTGGGAAGAGTAGCCTGGAATTTAATTGTTAAACCTGAGAGTCTGTGTTCCATGGTCCTGTATGGAAAATATGGGAGACAAAAGGATTTGAAAAAAGAATGGAAGGTGGTTAAAACAGATTCAGCAATGTGGAAATGCTTGGAGGTTGTATGGCCGAGAATTTCAAGCAACTTGGGATGGGAGATAAGGAATGGAGAGAGTACTTATTTTTGGCATGACAAATGGGTAGAGGGAGGCAAAAGGTTGTCTGAAATGTGCAATGGGCTGATACCTGAGGAAGAAAGTATGCTAAGAGTGAAGGACATGGCGAGGGAGGATGGTGACTGGGATTTGGAAAGGTTAAGGGGGATATTAAGTCAAGAAGGGATGGCCTGTGTTGCTGCCACATCTCCCCCCTGTCCGTTATTGGGGAGGGACTCTGTCAGATGGGGAACAAGTTTGCACTCTAAATATGTAGTATCTGAGATGTACCATGATATTAAACAAGAGCTGAACTTGGGTGAGGATGTGTGGATATTACTGTGGAAGTGGGATGGCCCAAAGAGAATTCAAATATTCCTCTGGCTGGCCATGCATGACAGGTTGCTGACAAGTGTGAGGAGATGTAGGCTGATGGGTGGTAGTGCTAGCTGCTACAAATGTGATGCAGTTGATGAAAGTCTGATGCATGTGCTACGAGATTGTGATGTGGCCTGGCAACTCTGGAATGAGCTCTTGATGGGTAGGATTGACGCTGAATTTGCAAGTTTGCTAGGTAAGGAATGGTTTGGTTGGAACCTCAGTCAAAAGAGGAAGGACTGGGCTTTAGCTTTCGGTATTACCTGTTAGCTTCTGTGGAAGTGGAGAAATAAGTGCAGATTTGATGAGGGATTTATTATGCCTGGAAATAGAAGGCATATTGTTGAATGGTATGTTAAAGAAATTAAGAAGGCAAAGCTGGACTTTGGAAGAGTATGTGGAACAAGATCTGAGGTGCATATACAGTGGAAATTCCCAATGGAGGGATGGGTGAAAATTAATACTGATGGAGCAGCAAAAGGAGTCACACGGATGGCTGGCTGTGGAGGACTAATTAGAGGTAGCGATGGAGTTGGATATGTGGGTTCTCAAGGAAGCTTGGTATGTGCTCAGCTATAAAGGCTGAGCTTTGGGCTGTTTTGACTGGGTTAAATTTAGCTTCGTCTAAACACTTTAACAACATAATTGTTGAAAGTGACTCAGCTGCTGTGGTGGAGTTACTCAGGAAACTGCAGACTGAAGACTTTGCAGAGAATAGAATATTGAGTGAGATTAATTTTGCTATGAAGTTTTCTAAAGTTAGGGTGGAACATGTATATAGAGAAGGTAACAGGTGTGCAGATGCACTAGCAAACATTAGCTTAGATCAGGAGAACGTTTGTGTTACTTTTGACTCTCCTCCCATAGCTGTTAAACAATTCTTGTTTCTTACCCTCCGCTTGTCTTTGATTCTGGAATGAAATTGGTCTAAATGCCCCGTAGTTTTACCACACACAAAAAAGTGCTGTCTGGCTCATTCATGAATTGTTTTATTTGAATGACACATTTTCTCAGAATTTCGACTTCGTACATGTGTACTCTAAGGTATTTGAAAAATATATTTTTGACATTTGTCATGAATGGTACATTTCCCCCATAAAGTGTTTCTCATCTCGTTGATCTATTTTTTTTTTTTAATATAAAAGAATAAAAGGAAATTTTAAAAATTGGTGCAAACGTGTTGGATTTCTTCAATGGCCTTGTGTGTATATACACTTTTATTTAAAGCTGTGTCATCCCTTTTCATGCATTGTTTGGGTCATCTTCTCTCCAAATGATTTGAAAGGTTAATGTAACATCTTTTTATTATTTATTAACTTGATTAAATCATTTATTAAAATATTTTATGCACACAATTAAATTTTGGTGTTTACTAGGCCCTTATTTTAAAACTAAATGTTGCTTTAGAATTTGTCAAGATATCCAAAATATACTAGAATATGCCAAGTGAGTCCTAATGATGTGGCAATATACAATAATTCAACATGTACCAAAAAGGTGAAAGCACTACTGTTAGCAAAAGTAACTCAAGCTTAGAAACCTTCCCTGATTGACCCACACAAAAATTATCACATGAAAAATATTTGTAACCATCAATCCAACTCATTATAAATGCTAATACGTGCTCATGAGGTGCCAAGTGGAACATTTTAAATAATGAGTACTAAATATCAAATTTACAAAATTATCAGAGCACAATTTTTGTAATAAAATTTCTATATCAAATTTCATAACATGAATAACATATATAACATGTCAAGCAATAGATCGATACCTGGACAATCCTTATCACTCCCCATCCTTATAACCATTGATAGAACCTACGGATTGTAATGTAATAGGTTTAGTCTCTATGACAAGACTACATCAAGCTCTTCAATAATGAGGTATAGCCTGACCAAAGGCTACATAACTCATATCGAACTATGGGTTTCCTTTCCTACGAATGCAGAAAGGCATCACTGTCCCAAGGGTTTTAACCCAGCCAAAGGAAAAGGGTGATACCAAGGGCCTTGAAAATATCAAAGGCATCCACTGTATACCGAGTGGTGGCATACCACGTGGTATTATATACACAATAACTCTCATCATCACTCCACAACTATCACCACTCCATGTCATCGTAATCTTGGCATGTATATATAAGATTCCAAATATGATTTGTAAAATAATACATTGTCTCATTAATCATTAAGATGACAATATTATTTCAGTTCAAGAAACCATAAAAAGTATATTATCCATAACATATAATATCACTAATCATTCCAAAATAAATCCTACAAGGAAACTTCATTTCCAACGTATTCATAGATTTATATAATTAAAAGTCACTCACAAACATTATACAAATAAGTACAACAAGTGGAAAGTGATTACCTCAAGTTCTTGAAACAAGAAATAAACTTAAGAGATATCAAGTCCACTCTTAAAATAAATATATAATTACACGTTAATAGAATCAACGACAATACCAATTAATATAATAACAAATAATAACTCAAACTATAATTGTCTCATTTTAAATTTTCTTAAAATAAGTGATAATTTATCTATTCCTCAAACTATCATTAAAATTTCAGTTCCTTCCTTTATAAATTATTTCTCACTAATTATAATTATCACAATATCACCATATCTTCAATTTAACCAAAATACCCAATTTCCTACAATAAAAGATTCACTTAAAAATTCAAATATTCACATTCATTTATAAACCTCAAATCTAATCTACCTAATTCTCAATATAACCTCCAAGAAATTAAAAACAAAATATAATTTCAAATACAAAAGACCTATTATCACAAATCTCAATTTCTTAACCTAATACTAATTTATATAAGCATAACTCAACTTATTTAACAATTATTCAAATATCCATATAATCAAAATCATATCAAACTCTAATTTAAATTCCAAATCCCAACTCATAAATTTTATACAATTTAAGATTTAGCAAAACTAAACCGATTAAATCGACAACAATACCTCCAGTAATCCAAACAAATACTTTAAACCTCATTTAATCGGTAGAAATGTCTTATAAAGCATAAATCCTAAATTCTTTTAGATAGAAAATTTAATGTAATTTCTTACAGCTACCAACTAATAAATCTAAACCGATTAAAATTACTTATTATTCATGCTTTTGATATATATATATAGTCATCTATTATCCAAACTTAAAACCTTATCATAATTCTAATCCCAAAATTTTCACTAATCAATACTATATTACTCTCATTAGAAAGAGAAAAATACGTAGAATAATTTTTATGAAGAAATTTTGTTGAAAAGAAATTAATTTAACTTCGCCTAAATAATCTTATAAAATAAATAACGTACCTTAAACTATCATTTTAACTCTTCTTTTCTTCCTCCTTCACAACCCTCACAAAATAAATAACGTTCTTCCTCACCCTCTCACTCACTCGCTGACCCTCACTCACCCGGAAAAAACACACACACACACTCGCTGACCCTCACTCACCCGGAAAAAAAAACACACACACACACACTACATGCGCGCGCGCGCACACACACACACTACGCGCGCGCGCACACACACTATACACTACACGCACACATACAATATACTATATCCGGTCTTAATTATAAGACCTAAACAATACATTACACACTACACGCACACATACAATATACTACCTTCAGTCTTAATTATAAGACCTAATTGACTTTTTTTTTGAGAGATTAAGGAAGCTAAATAAGATACTTAATCATTTCATATGTTGTGTCTCTTTAGATTATATAGTAGTTTCTTAGTCAAACTAATTAGTTTGAAGAAAAAATAAAAATAAAAATACTTTAAAATAATTTAATTAGCTTTCTTAATCTCTCTAAAAAAAGTCATCTAGATCTTATAATTAGGACCAGAGAGAGTATATGCGGAGGGATGGCGGTGGGTTTATATGTAATAAGTAACCCCCCTCCCACTACAAAAAAACTATTTTTTTGCGGTGGAAAAATTCCCTTGCAAAAAGGCTATTTTCCATCACAAAATTGATTTGCGACGGAATAAGTTCCGTCATAAAAATAGCCCTCACAAACAAATTTTTCGTCATAAAAAATGATTTTTTCCTCGCAAATCCTGGAATTTGCGAGGGGAAAAATTTTCCTCGCAAATTCGAATTTTTTTTTTAAAAAAATATATAAAAAATCAGAAAAACAAAATAATTACATTAAAAATTAGAATATAAAAATACTTGTATATCAGAAAAATAAATTGTAATGATCATAAGAGTTTACATAATAAAAACAAAATATTACAAATTATAAACCAAGTAAAAGCATACAATCTTTTCCTTCCTCGAGAAGAACTACAAGTATGCCTTTTCTTTCAAAAGGCAAACACTGGCTGTTAAAAGGTTAGAAACGTTTCAGAATAAAATAGAATCAAAGCATAAACAAGAATTCATATAGGAACAATCAAAGTGGCTCCAGTTGAAATCTCCAACACAAATCTCAATCTCGTTTGTCTAAATTATGGCGTGATCTTGATTCCTGAACCCCTGGTAGCTTCTGCTTGCTCATCTTTGTTCAATCAACTTTGATGAACTTTACTACTGCCTTTTCTCTTCTGCTTTCCTCGGCTGCAAGAAGTGGCAAAAGCAACATTAACGATCCTAACTTTATTAAAGCTGCTTTAGTACTTAATTTCTGACGGATCAAATTAACAAATGGGATGCAAATTAGGCAAAAATGGTAATAAAAAGCTATACTCATAACATGAAACCACATTACCATACTGTCAAAAAAGATGCGATAAAAACATGCTATCGCAAAGGTATAAAAGGGCAGGCGTCCAGATGAATCCAACTTGTAACCACGCAACCACAACAGAAATGTTCCATGACACAACTAAACTGCAATTTAGTTGTGAAACATGCATCAAAACAAAGTACAGCTACAAGACCATTAAGCCTGAGTCTTTATGGGTGGTTCTTTGCTGCACCCAGCAACATCGAAATATGTTCCTCATTAACATGTTTTTCATAAATGAAAATGGCCAAGAAAATAAGAATATCATGCATCAACAATCATGAAATCGCTGTACCTGCCTTTTGAGGTGTAGATATAATTTGGAATATCATGATTTCTTAAGTTCCAAGAAGATGCAATGATACGATTCAAATACCACATCTAAATCTAGGTAGTTTCCATTTGAATGGCAGTTGTCAAACATAGATTCAGTAGATTTAGGGTCTTAATTCACTTTCAGCCATGCTTCACAATAAAGGAAAAGTCATCTTTGTTTTTATACCTACAATCACCTGATATATTTCCCTAAATTCTTTATTTAAAGGCAGCGACTTAAAAACAACAGCAATACAAGCAACAGACAGAAAAGGGGGGGGGGGGGGGGGATTGACTCACATATCCCAGGCGCAAGTTTTCTGCTTCCTTGTCGTCATTCCAGAAAGGAAGACCTGACAACAAGAAGAGGCAATTGAAAAAGAGATGTATAGAAAAGCTACTAATCATGAGCTAATGAAATTTATGCAAACAGCATGGCATGGTAAAAACCATGTGATCCACGGCACCAATATTCAATAGCAATATATTAGAAATAAAGGAAAAAAAGAAACTAAGTAGTGCAACTTAATACAATAGTAAAGCATATATTCCATATAAAACTTAAAAATGATACTGACCTCTGGGCAACTTAAGGTAACCATCACCCTGAAATCCACTCAATCTTCTATACGCCAGAGATTCAGTGCCTAAAATGAATCAGTTAGACCAGAAAAGAGGAAATCAACATAAATTAAATATATCAAATTCTTGTTCTAGGCCTGATTAGTGATTCTCACGACAAGATTATTATATATAGTTAACAATTTTTTATGAGAGAATATTAGTTAAGAATGTAATAACAAAAGTTATACTCCTACCTAAAAACTCTTATCCGACAAATAAGTACAAGCATCAAAAGTAGATGGCCAAAAAAGGCTAGCCCTAGAAGAAACCCCAAGATGAATGCCAAACAGAAACTTCTAAACATTATCCTAGCCCAGAAACATCTAGAGACAAACTTCTAATACAAAATCAATTAAAATAAGCACCAACCAAGAAACTACTAATAAAACAGGTACCTTGAAGAGGTCCCACTTAAACAGAACAGTTTTGATACAAAATGTCAGTAACAGTGATGGTAGACATGTCAAACAATAATAGAAAACCAAAAATTGAATCAGTTTCACCTACCCATGCCCATTTCCCCACTTCCAGATCCAAATGATTTGAGCCTCGTTTAGAACAAAAATTTTAACTTAATCATTGCATTTCACACTTCTAACCTAAATTAGAAGATTAAATTCAATTCAAAATTAAACTCTTGAAATATGTTCCATTAGATTTCTGCTGAAATTACCAGGTGGCAAATCAAGTGGTAGGGCCTCATAAGAAAGAAAACAAGCTAATAGAACAGAGCAGTTAAATGTTAATAGAAAACAAGCAAAT
This sequence comes from Acacia acuminata, assembly GCA_019022655.1. Taxonomy (NCBI): domain Eukaryota; kingdom Viridiplantae; phylum Streptophyta; class Magnoliopsida; order Fabales; family Fabaceae; genus Acacia; species Acacia acuminata. Next base: position 333,993 of record JAFJYI010000140.1, read on the forward strand.
CATTAGTAACACAGAAGGAAGATATGTATATAAGGTGCCATAATAATATTGAGTTTTGTGTGGGGACTAGCAAATGCAAAAGAAAAGTTAAATGTTGCTTTATTTTCATGCATATTTGTATTGGCAAATGGCAATACCATCTCATCTAAACTGATCACAAAGCAATTGTATTTAGCAATGAGGTGACAATGATGCAAATAAGACATGCCATATTGCTATATTGATTTCGAAGGCAGCTTTATTTGATTATTAGATTCAACTACCAACTATAGCATGTTTACTTTCATGTCTGAGGTTTTTAAAACTTTGATTTCGGTAAAAACAAATATCAACTTGTTTTCATTTCATCCTGAAATCAAGCACAGTTTTACTGCAAACTCATGAAAACTACACGCCTCACTTCCCAGTCGTGATGCACACATGTGATGAACTGAACCACTCCATAATAAAATAGACATGCATATTATAACAAACTTGAGATGTTTCTTTTGGAAGACTGCAAATTGATTTTTACGAAATCTCACAAGAAAATTGCAACATACATTGAATCAGTATTATAAAGAAAAGTTCAACTACTAACTTCCCACCAACACTTTTAGACACACATTAAGAAAATCGACAGTATAAAATTTAGAACTGGTATGTTAATTCTAAGAAATTAGAATAGAGTAATCCAGAAGAATGGCCAGTCACATGTGTATCAGATTCTCTAATAAAATATTAAAATTGTAATACGGAGAGGAATATAAAGTTCTACGCCCACAATTTTTATTTTTTTTATCATAACTCCAAATTCGAATCGATAACAATCGGAAGCTATCAATTATAAAGTTCAAATCCAATCGAAGAAATGAAGGAAATCAAAGACCGCATTCATGTAAAGCCCAAAAGCACAATCAAACAAACAATCGCAAAACCGAAATAAAACCTCCAAACCCCTAAATCACAAACATTAAACAAAGCACCAAACAGAGGAAACTCACACCTTTTCATTATTAGCGAGGTTTCTCCGAATCAAATGAAGATGCCGGTGAGGATTCCTCCCCGCGGAAAGAGGGTAAGGGATTCCCGCCTTTGACGACCCATCCAAGGGCAAAGAAGGCAGACCCAGCTAGAATTGCAGTGCCCCAAGCGTGAGAGTACCATCTACTATATTGTTTAATGGCAAACCTCTACTGATCGCGGACGCGTCGCGCTGGAAGCACGACGGCGGACGAACTAGCGGCGACCGGACGAGGAGAGAAGAGATGAGCCGAGGAGGAGAGAAGAGAGGAGCGGTGGAGGAGAGAGGAGCGGCGGACGCGAAATGAATCAAACTGGAATGGGGAAGATGAAGCCCTAAGTTCCCTCGCGCAAAAAGAAGTAGGTTTGATTAAACGAATGCGTCTTTTGCGAGGGAAGGTTCCCTGGCAAAAAGGACTTCTTTTGATTCCCTCGCAAAAATCATCTACATAGTGGCCAAATCGTTGTAATTTTACGAGGGAACTAGATTTCTCTCACAAAAATCACTTTTTTTGTAAGGAAAATTATTTCCCTTACAAATTTCGTCATAAATTTTCAATTTTTTACTAGTGTCCCCACGTATATATGTTAGGGGGAAGCTAATGTTGCCACCGATTTATAGTTTTTTATTTTAATATTAATTTATTATATTATTTTATTCCTTATTATTATTACTACTACTACTTCTTTTTTTTTTTTTTCTTCTACACGTTTTTTCCTCCTTCCTTTTTTTCACAACTAATTATTATTTCAATACTCTTATTTTACTAATTTCTTTTACTATCATAAATAATATTTTATATACAAACATTTATTTTGATTATTACACAATAAATTCATGTATCATGATTAATTAATTTTTTTAATTAAATCCTAATTAAAAATTACAATGTTACAGTTTACATTCTCCATGTTTATATACATTTTTCCTCATAAAGCGTATCCTCTTTTGAGATTTAGAGGATAAAGTGTTTCCGTCTCTCCTAACAAATGCATTTATCGGGATTAGAACTCATGTCTCATTTTCACAAAAATGGGGCTGCTTATCACATTAATCCCTCATAATATATTTATACATCCTAACCTTGTACATGAATGTTTCTTGAGCTCGTTCATGCATTTATATTTTTTCAAATTACTTTGGATTAATATCATTCATGAAGGCTGTGTATGTACATTTTGACTCAATGTTATACCATATATGAACATTCATGCATCATTTTGTAAGAATAAAAATGACAATTAATTGGTGCATGAATGTTACTTTTCATTAATATCTTTAATATTTTGTATATGTAAGTGTTTTTTGACTAGATGCATATTGACTTCCCATTCATGATTATTGCATGTGGTTGGTTATGACCATTATGGAAGCTTTGTGATACATTTTGTAACTTTTTAATTTTTTGGGAATGGTTTTAATGTTATTAATATACTTCCTTTTTCAACCTTAATTTTTGTTATTTAAGACTCGAGAGTCTATAAGCGGTCATTGCTGTAAGTTTTTTACGCTCAATTACAGCGACATTGAGAGGTATGATATCAAGACTATATGCATTTTTATTTTGTAATTTAACTTAGCATTTTTCTTCATGCTCCGCTTCAAAGGTGGAGTCAGGAATTGCAATTAGGGGGTGAAAATTATAGAACGGAACCCAGATATTCATGAAATTACATTTAAACCCCATAAAATTTAACATTTTCAATTTAGTCCCTCCACAAAACTTGTAGTGGGGACTAAAGTGAAAATATTGAAAGTTTATGAGGCTGAAATGTGATTTCCTAAAAATCTAAGTTTTATTCTATAATTTTAGGGAGGAGGCCACCCCTAGCCCCCCAATTCCGCCCTTGCTCCGTTTATATTGTCATTGATATTTCTTGGAAGAATAGGGTTTTGAAGAGAATCATGCTCTTCAACTCTATTGAATGAGTTTGAGTGATTATTAAATTTTAGCATACTATTTCACCACAATAACTTTATGATTTGTATAGGCTTGTTTGAGTGTGTTTTTGGATTAACTTTTGCAGAACAACTTTTACGTTTTATGAGGTAAGTATGTGAGAAATGTTTTATCTTAGCTTGCAAATCGGAAAAGGGTTTTTGAAACCTTTAGGGCATGTTTGGGAGTTCCATTTTATAGGGAAATGAAAGGGAATCCTTGTTTACAAGTTTTAAAAATAAGGGGAGGAAATCGGGGATTTTTACAAATCCCCAAAACCCTCTTTCTTTTAAAAAATAAAGTTCCCCCAATATATGGGGTTTTAAGAGGGAAAATAAATTAATTACTTTTTTATCCTTGTTCAGAGAGAGAAATATTTTATAGAGAGAGAAAAATAACTATTAGAGAGAGAAATATTTTTTAGAGAGAAAATATTTTTTGAATATAAAAATTACATAAATAATTTTTTTAAAGTATAATAATTATATTAATTTTTAAAGAAAAGGACAAAATGGTATATAATAATTATATTATACTTAGAAAATTTAAATTTATTTGTAAAGTATAATAATTACATTAATCCTCCATCTTCCTCCTTTGCTATTTTTTTAACTCCCAAACAAGGGGAAGAAATATTCTCCATTTCCCTTCCCTCCCTTCCTTTCCCTTCTCCTTGCTTCCTTTTCCTTTCCCTCCCCTCCAAACTCCCAATTAAAGCCTTAAGATTATATACTAAAGTGAGTGTTTGGGTAACTCTAAATCAAAATTGCCCAAATACTCACTTAAGAATATAATCTTAAAGGAATATTATGTTGAAGTACTATAAAAAAATCAGATTCAAATAGGATAAATTGGATTTTGAGTCAATGTATGGGATCTTTTTGAATTATTTCTTTTTGAAAATATTTAGGTTTGATTCTCTTTTTCATTTTCTCTCTGTCTCTATTGTGCTCTTCGGTCTTATGAAGTTTTCAAAGCTCCTACTTATTTGGGATCATATTTGAGATCGTAAAAATGTTTATTCATGTATATTGAGATAAAACTATTCTCACATATTTACTTCATATACCGTATATCACCATTGAAAAATTGTTTTTGAAGGCTCAATCGTATTTCAAACAAGCACGAAAGACCGCTTGAATTAGCAGTAAGTAATTTTTTTTTTTTTTTTTTGTTGCCAAAGTAAAGAATTGATGTTGCACAAGGTAAATATGTGAAGTATATTGCTTCGCAAAATATAATCTAATTTGACTGGATAGATTTGATGTAATTGTGTAGTCTAGTGTATCTCAGCTGACCACTTGGATTAGCAGGAAAGTATTAATTTTGCGCCATGTAAATATTTGAAGTATTTTTGTTTTGTAAAATATAAAAGTGATTATTTTGCGTGAAAATCAAATTAGGTTTCAACTCGTGGGTTTGACTTTTCCTAAAATAAGCTATTTTATACTGGATGAGATGAGACTCATTTCACATATTAACTTTTATAATATAAAATGATTTAAAACAATTTTATGTGTGCTTAGTTTTCTTTTCAATCTTTATTTGCGCGGAAGAAAAAGATTTCAGATATCAAAACCACTTCTTTCATTCCATTTTATGCTGTATTTTCTCCAATTAAAAGAAAGAAAATTGGATTACTAAGGTCTCTTACTTTTTTTAAATAGTTTGGGAAAATTAATCTTTTAGTTCTTCAATTTTTAACTCACTTATAACTTAATTTTTCAAATCAAAAAATTTGACATGATTCAGTCTCCAAAAACTTTTAACTGAATTAAAAATATTTTCCTTATCTTTTTATTTTATTAAAAAAATGATGATGATCAGCCCAACTCATTCTACGTGAAAGAAAACTTTGAGGGCAAAAATGCACCTTAACCCTTAAAAAAATATTATGATCAGCCCAACTCATTCTACGTGGAAGAAAACATGAGCCGATTTGGCTTCTAACTTCCAATTCATCATCTTCATCATCATCATTCCGGCCTTCCGTCACCACAAGAAACTCAAACTCAAGAATCAAGCTCTCTTATTTAATGAAAAGTTGCTGCAACAGAGAGCTTATGTCGCTCAGAGAGGCATGTGCTTGATGATGAACATGGAAGAAAATTACTTAATTTTTTCATCTTCCAAAGAATCCAATTGCAAGAAAGCACAGATAGATGATGGAACGCCCCATGGCAGCGGCAAGCTTTCTTACTGTGATGGAGGGGGTTGATGATGATGGAGATGATGACTTGGCAGCCAAATCAGCCCTTGTTTTCTTACGTGTATGAGGAGTTTGGCTAACCAGCATCATTTTTTATTAAAAAAGAAGAAAAAAAGAAGCCATCTTAAAAGTTTAGGGATTGAGTCGCTGGTTTTTTTTGAAGTGAGTTATAAATGAGTTAAGAGTTAAAAATTAAAGGACTTCAAGATTAATTTTCTCAAATAGTTTTTTTCTTTTAAAAGTTATATTTGGTTTTACTTGTAATAAAATTGATGGAAAGCTCCCATTTCCTACTTGCGTTCCTTGGCCTTCAAGTACTCGCGCGGTCCCACAGGCTCAAGCACTGCTCATTCGTTCATTGCTAATGCTCTACCTCATGGCTTCGTTTTAGTGTGTGATTTTTCCTCATTTTTCTTGCTTCGCTTATCTTTGAGTGTGGACGATGGATTTCTTCGTTGTTTAGGATCTCAATCTTTCATGTCATTTATTCTTAGAGGATGAGGCGACACTTGAAATTGAGATTGAAATCCCCTGGACCGTATGGAATTAACGATTCCTTTTGTAATTGCTCCTTGAATGTGGATTCGCGCCAGCCATTTTGTGTTTTACTGCTTAATTCAGGCACGGAATGATTGGTATTTTGCAATGTAAGATTAATATATATGGCTCAAGGAATTCGTTTATACGTTTTATTGGTTCGGTGATTGTTGTATTGGTTTGTTCTTCTTCTAGATATTCTTAGCACCAACGCCGTCATTTATCTCCCTTGCAAGATGCTTTGTTATTGTAGTGTTAAAACATACTCTATTAATTTTTAGTTTGAGAAATGAAGATACTGACAAAAGCTTGCAAAGAAGTGCTTTCTATAGCTACTTTATTTTGTAGTAACTTCGGATAAATATGAGCCGTTGCATGTGATACTATACTCATTTCCAACTTGTTGCCTGATTAGAGCCAACATTCGTAATTTTTTTTTCCTATAAATATATTTACAAGGTCTTACAGATTTTAACAAAGGTAAATCAGTAAAGAAAACATCAGTTTCTAACGTCAACTTATGGTGTAAATTTGTTGAGTGATTTACTCATGATTTTTATTAATTAGATGGTTCAATGTCGTAGTTGCTTTGCAAATAATAAGCATCTATCAAGGACTATGACTGCAATATAATTCTCTCATATTTTATGGATTTTAGGGACATTTTGAGCATCTTGCAAACAGGATGGACAGTTACAGATCAAGAGCTCGTAGGGGCATCTAATGATTTGCAAATTGACTGTATGGTTCTTGAGTTCATTATGGAAGGGTTCTTTTTTTTTTTTATTATTATTATTATTATTATTATTATTTTAATTTATTTTTTCTTTTTAAATATTTGTGCTTCAGCTATATTTTAGGATGATTCCTTGATCTATTGCTTTGTGCTTTCTTGCTTCTAGAAAATTAACCCTTTAGGTTGAGCACTTTAATAGTTTGGAAGTTTAATTAATTTGCTTTTTCCTCTAATATGATTCACGTTTCTTATGATTTTCTTCATTTTACCTTACAAAATCTTTCTGCTATAGAACATGTTAACTTCTATTAAGTTCTTTTAACTTGATATCATCTTTGTGTGATACATTCTTTTCCAGCACATATGCTATTATTCTAAGTTCTTCTCACAATGCAATCTATAGCAAACCTGCTATTAAGCATTGGGTAGAAAGATTTGAGAAACGGGTGTATGTCTCTGCTAAAGACAAGGTATCTTTTATTAAGTTGTCTGAGTTATTAGGTTTTGTCATAAAAATTTGAACAAACTTCCAGACAAAGAATTTTAATTCAACTCATTCAATTTTGTTTTGGCATTAACTTAAGGAGGATTACTATTCAAACATGGCAAGATGGATTATGTCGATAGGCCCATCATCTCAAATTCCTAGACGTTTGACTGCATTTTCTAATTTAAGTGAAACTACGTCTTTTTCATCAGGTATTGAAATAGCTTCATCTTTCTTTTGTGTCAATCCATTTTGGCAATTTTTAAATGCTGTATTTTTATTTTTCAGGAGTTGGATTTCATAATTATGTTCTACTTTCATACTTGATTCAATCCTTATTCCTTTAGTTTTAGTTGAGACACAAACTCTTAGCCTTCTGGAATTACAAAGTTATAGTAGTGTTAGCCCAACCTACTTATGGTCAAAGCCCTTATTGTAACCTAGTCGTCCTATATTTGCTAGTTTAACAATCCCTAACCAGTTGATTGCATATATACTATTACCTCCGGTCCTAAATATAAGACTAAGTTCGTAATGCAATTTGCATTACAAAAACTTTATCGTATAATTAAGACCGAAGGAAGTAGCTTTTACTGTGAATGAGAAGACTCCATTTAGTTTAAACATGAACTAATTTATTCCTTTTTAAATACTGACACAAAATGTGAACGCATTAGGACATAAATGGGAAACTTATTATCATTATTGAAAGCTTCTATGATCAATTAAGGCTTACCTGCGATGTTGGTATTTGGTGGGCCAACAATTTGACTTAATTATCCAGACATCATTGTTGATTTGATCATTCAGGTCCTGGCCATTTAGCAGGAGCAGCTCTATAACAGGGTAATGTCCGATATTGCTTTTTCTTCATTTCCATGCTGTTTTTGGTATCTCTGGTAGTTTGGTTACTGAAGAGGATTGGAGGACTGAATTGATCGATATATTATTCACACTAGCAGATTACATATATATAAACACATGACAGAATATTAGGTCCCAATATGATACTATACAAATCAAGAAATAATCAAAATTAATTATCCTAATCACTTCTTATAATTTCAGATCTGAACTTTTGCTCCCTAAGTTTCTGATCTTGCTCCTTTAAGTTTTGAGATTCTATACTCCCCCTCAAGTTAGATTGTAGATATCAATCAAGTTCAACTTGCCAATTAGATACCCAAACCTCTCTTTGAGTAGTCCTTTAATGAGATGTCTATAGTCTATTCTTTAGAGGGTATATACCTTAGATCAACGAGACTCTTATCAACTTTCTTAAATTATTGAACTTCCTTAATATAATGATACACAATATATGCTTTTATTAAGTAATTTATTAAACTTTCTTAATCTTTCCAAAAAAGTGAATTGAGTCTTATATTAGTAATTGGTAGAAGCTAAAGTTCAGCCCCTGCTGCCTCCTGCTTTGCTATTAAATTTGAGAATAATCTGTTGGTCAGTTATCAGAACAAGGAAATAGTGAGATACAGCATTTCATAGTTCCTTACTCTCTTATTGGTTATTGCAGGCTCAAAAGCTGACTGGCATGTTTTTCTCCAAATTTCCTAACTGGTGCCGCCTAGCAATTATCTTACAACAGCAGGTTTAACTTTTGTTATTTAATCAATTTACTCAAATGTTATAATGATACTAATGTCACATTGATTCTCTCCAGCGTGATAATTCTGCTCCTCAACATTTGAAGATATCTCATTTAGTGAAATACAATCTGGTAATGAGAATTTTGGAGAACGTCGTACGGAGCTTAAATGTGAGCAGAGGCCAGATTAACCCTGCTTTGAAGAAGAAACTGGATAGACTTGAAAAGGTACTCATTTCCATTCTATGTCCACGAAATGTTTGTCCCCATCAACAAGCTGGAGGCTCTCAAGAGAATTTATCTGAACCGCCATTAATGGGCTCACAGAGTTCTCATTTGTCTAAGCGAAAGTCAGCTGACTCAGAGTCAGAAGAACAAGAGCAAGTTGATGAAGCAAGAGCCGACGGAATACATTTTTTCAATACTGAAGCATGAAACTCCAAATGATGCCTACAAAGATGAAGATGATTTTGACTCTGGTCTTGATCTGTCTCTTAAGCTTTAAGACAGTACTTAAATTTGTGATCGTTTAGTACTGTCCCAAAAAACAAAACCTATGTCATAGGTGACTATATTTCCCGTTTAGTTTATGTATGTTGAATAAGGTTTGGATTAATAATTGAGTTTAATTTGTCTGCTTTGTGTTTTAAGTCGTTATAAGCTTCTTCTCTCATATATTTTGGATTTCAAAATTATTAGGCCCAATAATATGTAATAAGGAGAATTAGATAGTTAAATTTGTTTGAGTTGCTAGTTCCATATTGGCCTTAAATAACCATATATAGGTATTGGATCGTGGGAATGAAGAAAATTGTTAAAATGTAGTGTTATCACCATGTTTAGATGAGATTTCAAGCTCTAGACCCGCGTTGACATATTTATTTGTGTAATTGTCTGTGTTTAAATTATATATATATAAAAAATACTACTTCAGGATTGTTCTATGAATAAGATCTTATATTAAAAACATGAGATAATATAATTTTTATATTGGTTGTGTATAGACTATAGAACATGTCAAAAAAAAAAAAAAAAAAAAAAAAAAAAAACAGAATAATTGTGGCTTGTTTATGCATTGTTTAGGATGAAGGATTAAGGATGCCAACAACACACTCAAACCCGCCAATTTCTATTGCCTCTATTACCAAGGTCAACTTCATTGCCGATTCCCCCTCCTTGACTTTGCTGTCTGTCCAAGCCCAAAAAATTAAAAGATCAAAGTTTTCCTAATTTAACCAAGGATCAAAAAATTAAGGAGGATCATTAGGGTATTTAGAAAATACTTGTTATATTAATCAACTTAAATAATTTCTTTAATTTAATTAAATTAGGTAAATATGTCTTACATTAAATATAAGAGTGAATATTTTGACTGGTTTATGCATTGTTTTGGAAAAATGACTAAAAAAATGTTAAATGAACAATGCCTTTTCTCATAATTTTGGTCTTATTTTTTCTGAGGTACGGCGTCTGATCCTAAATTGCACTATAAAAAAAATGTTCTATATTTAAGACCGGTAAGTATTTAAAAGGTAGATAATTTAAACATATATTTATGTTCATGCACTTTTATTTTCATAAAATGTTACTCATCTTAATCATGTATTTTATTTTTTTGGCCAGTGATCTTGTTCATGTATTGCTTTGTAGGAAAGAATAAAATAAAGTAAAAAAAATAGTGCGCGAATGTTGGATTTCATTAGTATATTGCTAATTAAAGTTGTATCATGCTCGTTCATACATTATTTGGTGTGAATTAAAAAGAAAAGGAAAAAAAATGTTGAATGGATATGTTACCTTTTTTTCATTAATATTTGTGTTATCTTCACTCCAAATGATTTAAATTTTGATTTGTTCATGAAGTGTTACTTGCCTTGTTTTTATCGGAAAGATATTTATATTAATACTACTACAAACAGGTACAATATCTGGATACAAGTAAAGCCAGATCTAGTACAACAAAATACATCCAAGACAAAAACAAAAACAAAAACAGTCAAACCACCGTACATAAAATATTTAGAAATAGAAGTAGAATTCTGGACGAAGCAGCCTCCTCAATATCTGGGGTTAGAAATGACAACAAAGAAAGTGATGGTTGTAAAACCCACCCAAACAAGCACACCTCCTTATAAGCATTAGCTGCAACGAGAGCAGCTGTACAGGTATCCCATATTGGAGTTAAGAACACAAAAATCCCAACCTCAGACGTAAGAAGACCCATGATGCCCAAAAGAAAACTTCTACTTCTCTGTTGAATCAAATCTGGTGATCTTGACCACACAACAAGCAACGCCTCTTTAGATCTACCCCTCAGGAACGCAGATCCGAACTACCAAGGGAGAATCGGATCTTATAACGTTCATACAGCCATCCAACCAAGAGGATTTGAACGCAGATCTTACAGATCTACTTATTTCATGAGACAAAAACACCACCAAAAAACCCAATACCACAGAAAAGTAATAAAAAAAACAGATAAATCTCACCTCCACAGATCAGATCAGGAGAGGAGAGGAAAGGGCTCGCCACAAGGATGAGAGAAGGCCACGTCTGACAGAACTTTGAGGGAGAGGACCATAGATCAAGGATCTGGACTCCAAAACACTTGGACTACAGATCAAAGATATGGACTCGCAACAACCACTCGGACTCATCTGTGGCACAAAGGCGGTGGTCACCGGCTGCTTGTGTGTAAGGCACAAGCTGCCACCGAGGGAGCATGCGATGAAGAAGATGAAGTGCGAGAGAGGAGGAGAGAAGGAGGAGAAAAGAGAGATAAAAGAGAGGAGGGGTTACTTGCCTTGTTCATGCATTCATTAGTTGGAAAGGTTTAAATGAAAATAAAAGAATGGGGCATGAATGTTGCGTTTCCCGAAAATCTAGAGTATATTATTTTCTTAAAAATTGATTTTAAACGGATTTTTTTATATGGACTTTATATATATACATTTTTACTTAAAATTATACTATAATAAAATCATTTGATACCAAGAATTAGGGAAACAATAAAATGGTGCATGGATGTTCTTCTCATTCATATTTAGTTTAATTTTTTCGAGTGGTTTTAAAGGCATAAATTTTATATTGCATTCATGTATGTTCATGTTTTCTGATAAATTAAATACTTAGCCTTATCATGTTTTTGTATGTTCATGTTTTCTAATAAAATTTTTATATGGACTTTATGTATATACATTTTTACTTAAAAGTATACTATAATAAGCATCATTTGATAACAAGAATTAGGGAAACAATAAAATGGTGCATGGATGTTATTCTCACTAATATTTAGTTTAATTTTTCGAGTGGTTTTAAAGGCATAAATTTTATATTGCATTTCTGTATGTTCCTATTTTCTGATAAATTAAATACTTAGCCTTATCATGTTTTCGTGTATGTTCATGTTTTCTCGATAAAATTTTTATATGGACTTTATGTATATACATTTTTACTTAAAAGTATACTATAATAAGCATAATTTGATAACAAGAATTAGAGAAACAATAAAATGGTGCATGTATGTTCCTCTCATTAATATTTAGTTTAATTTTTCGAGTGATTTTAAAGGCATATACAAAACAATAAATGTGATAGTGTGGAATAATGTATAATGAATCATTTGATGATGAATGAATAGTTTGAACGAGTTGACAGCAGTTCTGCAACTCCTCTTCCTCTTTATCTCTCAAATTCTTCTAATCTTCTACAACTCTCTTATCAAATTTCAACAGAGATACATCAGTAAAGAAAACGTCATTTCTAATGTCAACTTATGGTGTTAAATTTGATGAGTTGTTTAGTCCTGATTTTTGTTGGATGGCGCAATCTCATAGTTATTTTATAAATAAACTTCCTGCAAAGAATACAACAGCACTGCATTAGGATTTAGGAATATGTTTGCAATTCTCTCATATTTTATGAATTTTAGGAACACATCGGGCATCTTGCATACTGGATGGACAACTCCAGAGTTGGTGAGGGCGTAGCCTACAGGGAGACCAGTAGATGGAAAGCTGTATGGTTTCATAAAAGTATTGCGAAGGAAATGTAAGAAGCATCACTTTGCCAAAATATTTTTGCAAGTGCTCATTATTTTAAATTATCAGTCATGTCTGTGACATTGTTCTCGTGCTATCCAATAATTTTTCAGTTGATTATCTTGATATCAATTGGAATCATTTTTGTATTAGCTTAAACATCCAGCATAATGAGTTATATATCCTTGTGAGCGACCTTAGTTATCTGTATTTTATGGTAATTGTTCTTCTTCTTTAAGTCCTTCAAAAGCTTCATCTTAAACAGCATAATGTATGATGTTGAAAACTTCTTCCTTGTAAGCTTTCAACCACGATTTATAAAGGAAAGAAGAAAAATCCTCAAGTGCTCAAGACAAAAAAGAATTCTTCTCTTTATCTTAGGAGGTGATTATTTATTTATAAAATTCCCGGGCTTAGTGATAAAATAAATGACATCCTAGAAATGAGATATCTTTGTAACGCCGTGTACATTTCGCTCAACTCAAATGCAATTCAAGAGTATCCATATATTTATACCATCGCTCAACTTAAATGCAATTCAAGAGTATCCAGATATTTATACCATTGGAATCTTTGTTAGGAAGAGTTGTTTCATTTCTTTTCTGCGAGCTTCAGCTCATTTCATCTTTAGGCAAGCTTCTTTAGTGATTTGCAAATTGATTGTACTCTTCTTTTGAGTTCATTATGGAGTTTCCCTACATACCGTTCTTCAGCTGGTTTAGGATGACCCCCCTTGTTCTATTTCTTCGTTCTTTTCTTACTTCTATAAACTTCATCCTCTGATTGAGCATTTTGATAGTATGGAAGTTTAATTAATGAGTGTTTTTCCCTAGTATTATTTAATTTATTAGTTATTAATGATTTGCTTCATTTTATCTTGCAAATTCTTATTGTTATAGAACCTGTTAACTTTCATTAAGTTCTCTAAGCTAACTCGGTATACATGTAATATATATATATATATATATTTTGATATTAATGAGGCTAAACAGCCAAAACAGATACAAGAATTACATCAGAGGGGAAATTAATCCCAAAGACTCCCGATCCACCCAAGCCCTCAAGTTAGGAGGGCAAACAACAAGAATCGACGATGAGGAGATCCCCATCTTAGCAAGAGCATCAGCCACCTTATTGAACCCCCTTGGAATATAGCAGACATTGGTCTGCCAATCCTTTTGCAAGAGCTGTTTAATGTTGGAAACCAGCAAATCCTCCACCCCATTGCTATCAGCTGATAACAAAAGGACGGCTTCCTCCGCATCCACCTCAAGGATGACCTTCCTGAAGCCCATATCCCATACCAGGCTCAAACCCTCAAACACGCCCCACAGCTCAGCCACCAAAGGACTGCATGAGCCCAGCTCTTTAGTGAAGCCTGCAATCCAAATACCTTGGCTGTCCCTTAAAGAACCACCACATCCCGCCTTGGTTGACCGAAGCTCCATAGCACCATCAGTGTTAAGCTTAATCCACCCATCCGGAGGCCTACACCACCCATGCTCTGGACATACATGTAATATATTATTTCATAGTGCAAAAGCTATAGTTGTGAACTAGCCTCAAGCTATGAAAGATAGTACGTCTCTTATTTTGGGTTCAACGGAAAGAATAAAGGAAAACGTATCCATCTCCGCTAAAGATGAGGTATCTTCAATCAAGTCATTTGTGTGTTTTAAGGTTCTATACAAATTTGAACAAACTTATTAGATTAATCTGTCGTCATTAAATAATATTTTTGTTGTGGCATTAATATAAAGCTGATTACAAATTAAAGATAAGAATCTGGATAAGGTCATTAGATACATCATCTATGGTTCCTAGACGCAAACCTTCAGCCACCTCTTGTAATATAAGTGAAGATGCATCTTCTTCAAGTATTGTATAGCTACATCTTTTCTTTTTTGCCCATCCACCAGGGCAATGTTCTAATAATGTGAAACTATAATGACTGACAAATTAATTTTTCATTCAAATAATAACTGCCCTAATTAACAAATTAAGATAGAAATCAATCTGGTATTGTCAACTAAAGTGACCATAAAATTCTAATTACAATAAAAAACATGAAAATCAATAAGAGGCATAAACACTCTTAACTTGAATATCATATGATATAGGAATCAACTTCCTAACTGGCAACCCAAATTAAAATGACACAAACCATAGCAGGGAAATGCATTAAAGCTTTGGCAGAGCTATGGAAAAAGAATACCCAAGCTGGCAATTCAGGATATTATGAACTCTGTCCAATCCAAATCCTTCTTTGCCTTTTATCTCCAAGCCAGCTTTTTTTTTTCCTCTCTTTCACTTCTCTCTCTTTTCTAACCATTTTCCACCAGAGGCCCTTCACGTTTTTCCTTCTCTGGTACTCCTTATGGACTATGGCCTAACACACAAATACGAAAGGAGGTACACTATCAATGTGTCTAACCATTTTAATAAATAGATGGGTTAAGTACCAATTTTGCTCTTGAAGTACACGCCTAAAAGTAATTTTGCCCTTGAAGTTTTCGGTGTAGCAATGTTGCCCCCGAAGTCTCAAAACGTAGCAATGTTGCCCCTCGTTAACTGTCCTAACAACTATAATTATAATGGGTCACTATCCATTTACCTGGTACATTCCCGAAATATAATTCACTCTCTACAAAACTTCCCAAGACAGTCACCCTTGTGGTCACCTAAATGCCTAACCAATAGAATAATATCAACACCTCAATATAATTCTCTTATTTCATGTATTCTCAAGATTAAACATCCATCCCAAACTCAGGATAATTTAATTAGTTATTTTCTTTATTAAATCGCATAGCCACGTATTCACACTTGTAGGAAAGAAGACAGATCCCTTCCAACAACTTTAATTTTTCATCTAATAACTGGACAGTCTAAAAAAAGTATCCTTCATTTTCCTTGTTTAAGCATAACATAATTAGTTATTTCACCAAGCAAGCATTTTGATTTCTATAGAATTTCTATATCATTGTGATGCATATAAATCTTTTTCAAGTTTAAACATTCATATTAAGTGGTTTCGACATTATATAATTATGTCAATGCCACTATAACATACTAATGAATTCAATTTCATTAAGTTCTTTAATCCAACATTCCACACTTTCTATACCACCCAAATGTGAACAAAAGAATAAACGACTTAATCTTTGGGATTTTTCAATAGACCTCTTCCCAACATCACCATGAAGATATAAAGTTTTCAAATTCCACATTTGAGCAAGACTTAAAAAGTTGATGTCTGTGTGTGAATAAGTTCATCACAACTACATAAATACTATAGCAACATATCAAATTAAGTCTCCTTCCTTTCAAACATTTCAAGTTTTCAACAAACACCTAGTAGCCACTCAAGATTAAATCATAAAACAAACATTTTTGTCACACTAATTTGCCACAACTCAAGTTTCACAACCAAACAATTGATCAAGCAACTCACAATAATCAAAGTTCAAGTCATAAAAACAAACCATCTAGCCATGCCTATCCCAACATCAAAATCGGTTGCAAAGTTTCTTTAATTTCATGATTTAGTCTATGATATCTTTAACCATTATAGCTTTAAATTCTCCTCTCAAGCATTTTATCAAACACCCTATGTGCACTCTATATTACAAGCTTCCAGAATAATCCTTTTTTTTTTTTTTTAAATCACAATCCAAATTTCATATATTGAAACTACAAATATAATTGTAACTAACTAATATAACTCAACCTAATTACTAATTACAGATTAATGAATCAGCCACCCACCTCTTCCAATCCACGCACAACACAACAAAAAGAAAAGGCAGCAATTTATACAAAAATCAGACTTGGAAGCATTCGGGAAATCTGAGAAATAGGAAGAAGATAATATACATACCCACACAACTGAGGCAAGAGACAAAGAGAAGGCAGTGCTCTGCTCGCACCCACAGAGCAACGCCATGATACAGAGAAAGATGGAGAAAAGAATTACAGCTTTAAACCACCCACACGGCAAAGACCGAAGAAAGCAACAACGCCGATTGAATATGAAGAAACAAGATGAGATGCTCGCCCACACCCACTAACGGCGTCGACTAGGGTGGAACAGAGGGAGGAGCAACAGAAATACCGTATAGAGGAGAGAAATGATGGAGACTCATCCCACCCGCGCACACCAACCTCAGAAAAATGAAGAACGATGACACTAAATAGAGAAGGATTGAGCACAATGGTGAAGCTTCCAGATTTTCGCTCCTCCCCTTCTGCCCATACTCATCAATAAAGAAAAGGGACTGAAGAGTTTAGAAAGATAAAAATCTGATTTTTTTTTTGATAAAAATAGATAGTTTTTTATTTTATTTTTTTTTTTTTTAAATATCATGATTTGTTTTTGATACAAAAATTTTAGGAAAAAGTTGAAATTTCACCCACAATCCAAGCAAAGAGCGCTTGGAGCTCGATCCATGAGGATCTTGCAGAGTACACATGTCTCCACCTTTACCAAGATTACCACGCCTTCTGCCTCTAGGATCTCCGTAGCGCTTGGACTAACGCAGGATCGAACCTCCCTTAAGGTGAGGAAGACCGACCCCACGTTAGTAAAACCCAAGGACGAGGGGTTAAATATCATGATAATTTCATTAAAGAGAAACAAAATAAAATATCTCATTAGTAATGGTTAAGCCCAATAGCGCATATTTAATCACTTATATATCGTTTTGTTTTCTTGCATTAACAAGAAGAATATTTTTTTTTTCTTACAGTATTAAACATAATTAGATAAGAAACATATTTATCCCTCTTGAACTCATATTTCATATTAATAATAAAGTTATCATAATTATTATTATTTTTTAATTTCTAAACATTTGGGTTTCTAAACATTTGGGCTATTGTACGTGACTTCTCATTTACAGTCAAATTATAACTTTGAATATAAATATGAAATATATGGAATACATAATCAGAATCAGATTTAAAATTTAAATATATGCTATTCACATTTATTTCCTATCTTTTTGTATTTCTATCTCCTACAATTTAGGGATTCCTACAATTTTGACAATGCATTTATTTATTAACTCAATAAGTCAATTAATTAATCAGTTTATTATTACTTTTATTATTATCAAAATTTCTAGAATATTACACTTATCAAATCTTACTTCTTTTCTATGAAAACATACTCCTCCTAGATTTATCCTTCCACAGGTTATGCTTTTCAGTAACTGCCAAAATATGTAATTACAATATTACCCCTCCTGCTGATGTTAAGAATGTTCTTATCGGAGTACAAAGACTATTTTGATTGAATGATGATTCTCCCGTAAGTATATTCATCGGACAATCTGTTAGATATATACACAATGTGGCCGGTTGTATGGAGGTCGCAAATCTCGCCAGGGACATTACAATAACAAAAAATAAAATCAAATCTATTTACAACTAATCTCTATTATTTCTCCTATCTATTAGTGATCCGAAAATCCCTCTTATTAGTTAGCGGTAATCTCTACAGTTCTTTCTCCCGAAAATTAGTTTATATAATAAAACTCGACTCTTGGTAAGAATGTTTTAGTTTATTCTACTCAATTGAGAATATGTCAGGCCTTATAAGAGAAATAAGGGAGGTGATTATGTTATTGAAGGACGTTGAGCTAGTTTTTAATGAAGGAGCTTCTGAATTAATTGTGGTACTGTGTTTCACAGGGTTACGTGAGAGGTCGGTTGTTTCCAATCACATAGTAAGTTTTTTTCTTCTTCTAGTATGAATTACCTTTTTTTTTTTTTTTTTTTTTTTTTTTTTTTTTTTTTTTTTTGTATATTTTTTCCCTTTTGACTTTAGATCTTGGTGATGCAGCCAATCAAACCACTTCGGTTGCGTATTCCTACAAATTATCCAAATTGCTCTCCAATTTTTTTAGATGAAATGCCATCAGAATCCACCAGGTCTGAGATTTGGGCTGTGTGACTATCATTTATATTTTATAGCTTATTTTCCAATTTTTATACAGGTGATTTGTGTTCTTTTATTCTTATATTTCACCTTAGCAGCTTAATAGTGTGATTAGTCAATGAACCTGGACAACTTATTTCTCAGACGGAAATGGGATTTGGTGCATTCTTTTGTGCATCTCTTAAAGAGTAAATTTAGAAGCAAGGAAAATATATGTATGATGTGTCAATTAATCATATGCCAAGTTGATGAAGGATTATTATTTATCATGATTGTGTTCTTGGACTTTGTTGTATCTTAAGCGTCCTCTTCACTTGTTATTGTTTTGCTTTGGACAGGGTCGAGTCGGCTGATCTGTCAATAAAAGCAAGACTGAAGCTCCAGCGTTCTCTTCGAAGTTTGGATGATCCCTTGTCGTTTAAGAGCATAGCGTTGTTATGGGAAAAATGTGTCCAACACGCAATGTTGGATTATGAACACGGGTCTGGTGTTGGAAAACTTGGCTTCAAAAATGGAGGGTGGATGGTTTTTTCATTTCCACAAACTTAACTTTGTAATAAATTCTAGATAGACTACCAAATGCAAATTGGATTATGAACACGTTCTCTTATTCTTGATCCATATGCTCATGGTGGTCTTCATGTTTTTTTTTTTTTTTTCAGTTGTTTTTATGTTTGTTGTTCTTTTTATTTTTCATGTGTTGCTTTCTGGGCTTAGGCTTCACGGTTGTTTATCTCGGTAGGTTAATTGTCGAGGCAATTACTCTGTATTGTTTTATATTTTTTCACAAGACTTTGTATTTTTTTATTTAGTTAGTAATAAAATTGTTTTTCTTTCTTAAAAAAGGAAGTAACAAATGATAACATGGATTAAGGGATGTGTTCTCTCATAAGAACACAAGTGTTTTAGGTGGACTAGCATGTTGATATTGGATCCGACTCCATGTAAATTTTTGAAGGTGGATCCGGTTAAACTGAATCTAATTACGGGATCCGTGTAAAGTTTTGCGGTAAAGGAAAGAACGTTAAAATCCGGGCTTTGTGGAAATCCTACAAAAAAAAGTAAGTTTTTGCCCTTGTACGACGGAAAATCAAATTTCGTAAATCCGTCGCAAATATAATCATTTTTTTAAAAAATAATTTTTTCAAACAAAAATTAATTTTTTTAAAAAAATTACATAAAAAAATAGGAAAAAAAGCTTTATACCATAAAAATATATAATAACAATAATAAAGAGTTTACATAGAGAAAACAAAATATAAATAATAATGTTGCCCTTGTCCTTCATTAGGGACTGAAGTATCTGCATATGCTTCAAAACTCGATTCCTAAAAAAAAAAGTAAAAAATTATATAAAAAATTACAAAATAAAAAAGAAATGTACAAAATCCTTTGAGTTTTTTATTTTTATTATTCATATGCCTTCACGATTTTATACATGTAGATACTCTACTGATCATTTTAGGCCGATCCTAATATCTAGGAATTATAAAACAGACAATTACAAAATTCAAATTCTATAATCTTTTGATTTATTTAGCCCGATCCTAATATCTAAGATTGTAAAAGGTAGATTCTAATATCAAGGAATTATAAAAGGCAGATCCTAATATCTAAGAATTATAAAAGGAAGATCCTAATATCTAGGAATCATAAAACAAAAAAGCAATTACAAAATTCAAATTCCATAATCCGATTAGATCCTAAAATATATCTAACTACCAAGATTATATATTATACAGAAAGTTAACATATAACAAGAAGGGATAGGATCTCAACAAGAGAGAGAAATAATAAAGGTAGATGAGATTATGATCTAATGGTGAAAAAGTTGTAGTGACATAAAATTAGTAGTGACAATATCCTATCCCATAACGAGAAAAAAAAAAGTTTCGACTGGGTACAAATCAAAACAAAATCTGGTGCATATATGTTTAATTAAAAATAACCTGCATTATATTGAGCAAACCAAATCATTGTGGACATTCAACTGAGTCTTACAGAAATGAAAGTTAGAATAAAATATGAATGAATTTCATATGAACAAATATATATGAATAAATATAAGTAAATATAATATAATAAAAAATAGTTATTATAATTTCCTCTCTTCTAATAATAAATTAAGTTTGTACAATTTCTAATAATAATAATAATGTCTTAAATTCTATAATATGGCTTCCCTAGTTCACATCTATAATTCTATATAATTTAATTATGGCCAAACGTAACCAAGCAACAGGAACTTTTTGTGGAAATGGAATTTTAATTCACATGCCTTCTACATCGATGAAACTAGTTACCTTACCTTTGACAAATTTCAACTACATACTATGCTATGTATATTTCTTTTACAAACACTTTCCGAATTAAATTTAACAAAAAAAAAAAGAAGAAACAAAATCAATATTCATCATAGAAAACCTTACATCAAACAGATAAAAAAAATTGAAGAAACAAAGAAACTAAGGAACCACAACACCACACGGATTCTTTTATTGTAGAAAGAGGAATACATGAACATCTTCAATTGTACCGTGAGTGATGAATGCTTACCAACAATCACTTCAGATAAACAAATAGATAACAGGAGAAGGAGAGGGAGAGGGAGAGAGGGACGTTATCGGACCAAAACGGTGAGGAATCGGAGGACGTTGGAGGAGGCGGAGGGCTGACGCCGAAGCATGAGCAGGACGGGGAGGGGCGGAGGTGACGAGGAGGACCGACGAAATGATTAAGAGGTGGAGAGGAGATCGAAATGGCGGACGTCTAAATGATTTCAGAAGGCATTAAAGCCCGATTTGCGAGGGAACTCATTTACATCGCAAAAAAAAATTACTTTTTGCGATGGAATTGAAGTTCCGTCACAAAAAAAGGGGAACCCAACGACCAAATGGCCGCCGGTTGTGACGGAACTTCAATTCCATCGTAAAAAGCAAATTTTTTTGCGATGGAATGCAAAAAAATTTGCCTTTTGCGACGGAAACGAAGTTTCGTTGCAAAAAAGGGGGAATCTAGCGGCCAAATGGCCATTAGTTTGTGACCGAACTTCAATTCCGTCGCAAAAAGGGGGAACCCGATGGCCAGGTTTGCGACAAAACTCAGGTTCCATCACAAAAAGCAATTTTTTTTTTTTTTTTTTTTTTTTTTGCAATGGAACCTCGGTTTCGTCGCAAATTCTCCTTCTCTTTGCGACAGATCCAATTTTCCGTCGCAAAACACCTTTATTTGCGATAGATTATGAATTTTGTTGCAAATAGGCTAAAATTTGCGACATATTTTTTTTCCATCTCAAATTCCGTCGCTATTTGTGTATTTTCTAGTAGTGAATAACGATTAAAACGGGTATCCAGTGGAACTCGATAAAGCCGAAATAACAGTTAAAACATGCTCCTTTTGGGATACGGTAAAGCCGAAAAAGTAGTTAAAACGTGTTTGTAAGAACCTTGAACCCAAGAGGGGGGTGAATTGGGTGAAGTATAAAAATTTAAGAACTTTGAAAATCTTTTCGTAACTTACTGAAATCAGTTTATAAAGCAATAATCAGTCATTCAAATATATATGCACATTCAAACATATATGTTGGAAATGTAAGAGATAAGGGAAGAGAATGTGCAAACTGATTTATCGGTTCGGCCCAATCCTTGACCTACATCCAAAGTCCCAAGCTTCACTTGGGATTTTCAATCCACTATCTTCTTTCAACTCGATTACACGTTCGTACAAGAGGTAATCCTCTCACTAGGATTCACTCCCCTTACAAAGCTGTAATCAACACACCGCTTGATTACACACTCGTACTCAGTAATCCTCTCACTAGGATTCACTCCCCTTTACAAGTTGTAATCAACACAATGTGTTTCCCACTCAAGATCACCCAATCTTGAGTAACTCTCGAATAGATAGAATGATTACAATAAATCTTCTCTCTCGAAGTGAATAAATGAACACCGAAGAATAATACAAATCATCTCACTCTCTAAGCTGTCTAGACATGAAAAACGAGTGTAAATGATGTGAAAATCGAGTATCGCATATTGAAGATGTAAGCTTGTGTCTGTGTTTTTCGCTTGAATCTGTCCTCTTTTATAGGTAGAGAACAATATATGACCGTTTATAACCGTTGCCCCATGAGATAAGGTTCTGGTTCGAGTTTTGGTCTTCTTCTCTCACTAATCTTCACTTAATCCAAAGTGGGCGAAGTTCGAGTTGACTTCTTGAAAATAAATCCGTTGGAATAGCGACTCTCTTGGATGTGGAAAGCAATCTTTAATCCTTTGTTAAAAGTGTGCGAGAAGGACTACCCAAAAGAATGCAACTTTCCGGGTTTGCAATTAATGTCTTGACATCACTTTTGCTTTTGCTTTAAACCTTCAATGTACAATCTCTAATCTTTCGAAACTCACCAATAAAGTGGTTAAACATATCTAGGAACATTAGAGATTAATCATAGGAAGTATTAAGATCAAACAAGAAGGTATTGCAAATTCGTCGATTTGAAATTCGAGGTCGCGAAGAAAACGGAGGTTTTTTCGGAAACCGGAGGTTTTTGAAACCGGAAGAAAAGTCATTTGCTCTCTGTTTGCCCAAACCTGGAGGTTTCTCTCAAAACTTGGAGGTTTACGTCAAAAGTGGAAATTCTGAGTTTTTGCGCCAAACAGAAACCTGGAGGTTTTTTCACAAACCTGGAGGTTTTGAAAATCAGTGAACAACTTTGCTCTCTGGATGCCAAAAACCTGGAGGTTTCTCCAAAACCTGGAGGTTTTCATTTAAATCTGAAAATTCTGAGATTTGAGCCAAAACGAAACCTGGAGGTTTTCACCAAAACCTGGAGGTTTTGAAAACTTGAAAAATTCTTGGTCAATCTTAAACTCAAGTTTATATGTCCAAGCTCGAGGTGAGAATCCATTGCAAGAAGAATCAGCTCCAAACTCATTGCATTATGTCCGTTATGATCGATGAATGAAGGCTGTTCTTGATCAGCGTTTTTGCAACGTCCTGAGCTGACTGTCAACTTTCGAGGGACATATCTCCTTGGTCTGAACTCCTTTTTGGTCCATTCAAGTCTTGACGGAAAGCTCTGTGAGTCTACTTTCATATGCCATTGATTTTAGCTCAATCGGATTTGTATTTTGTGAGTTACACTCAAAACACCGAAGGTGGGTCTGGACTGTGACGTTGATTCTTGTGGCAACTTGTAAAAATCATATCTCCTTGATCTGAACTCCTTTGGGCTTGAATTTTATATCACAATGACGCATTTGGAGTCTAGTTTCATATGCCACTGATTTCACCTCAATCTAATTTCTGGTTTAAGAGATATCATCGAATTACCAGGCATCGCCCGTGCTGAACGTGAAACAGTGAAGCTGAAAAGCTGATGTTGGCTGAAACCTCGAGGTTTTGGCTGAAACCTCGAGGTTTTGGCTGAAACCTCGAGGTTTTGACTGAAACCTCAAGTTTTGCTAGTCCAGAGACGCGAAGACACTCAAACCTCGAGGTTTTTACTCAAACCTCGAGGTTTCTCATCCTAAACCTCATATTTGCTTGATTTAACTCGAATTGACTCATTCCAACTTCCATATGATCTTGGAGCCTCCTAGCATCAATATAAGAACTTGAATAATGATATCTTCATTCCATTCAGCAAGTTCTTCCTTCTTCCATCTCCCAACTTGATCATTCTTCATCATTTAACTTGAGCTCATCATTCTGCACTTCTTCCTTCTTCAATATCCATAAAGTGATGAAACTTCATTCAAACTTCTGCTTATCATATAGACTTCCGAGTATCACAAGAACTTGAATGTTGATATTCCTATTATATTGTGTAAGTTCTTTTGATAACATCTTTCTCTAGTCTCTTCTCTTCTTCTTGGTTATCCTCCAAAATTCATTGATAGCATCTTGCTTTCTTGACAACCTCTGCAGATACTTCTTTCTTTCATCTCTTATCTTCTTCTTGATCATTCTCCTTAATTTAACTTGGACTAATCTACATTAAACATAGTAGTTAGTCAATGTAGGAGATAACTATATTACTCAATATATTGCTCAACCTTTTTGCTTTTAATAATTGTGCTATATAAGACATCATCAAAACTAATCAAAACCAACAGTGTTTCCTTGGGAACAAACGTGTCTCCTCGGGAACTCAGTAAAGCTAAAAATAGTTAAAACGTGTTTCCTTTGGAACCCGGTAAAGTTGAAATAACAGTTAAAACATGTACCCATTAGAACTCGGTAAAGCTGAAATTAAATCCTGGTTAACCATGTCGGAGTGTATAGTTCTTGGCTGGCACCAGATGAATATTATGTGCAATAAATTTTTGACTTTGACCCAATCATCGAACGGAACCTGGTTAAGCTGATTACAATTAAAATCCGAGTTCCGTTCGGAGTCTGTCCCTACAAAAGGGATGAAGGTGAAAGTGGACCTATTAAATTGAATCTAGTTAAAATCCGGGATTCATTTAAAGTTTTGAAGGCGGACCCGGTTAAACTGAATCTAATTAAAATACAGGATTCATGTAAAGTTTAGAAGGCGGACTCGATTAAACTGAATCTAGTTAAAATCTGAGTTCTATGTGGAGATCTAGGTTAAACTATAAATGCATTCCGACAGCCCTGAGATCTGAACTATCGGGCTAGGGGGCAACAAAGTGGACAACAAGTTGTTCATGAAAAATCATGTTATCGATAATCGGGGTTAATGCAAACCAAAACGGAAATTAAACTCGGATAAGAATTCAAAATGAGCAAGTTGAATGATTTGCGCAGACAGTAAGTATTTTCTTTTGATTGTGATTTGCTTACATATTATTAAATGTAGGAATATAGACCGGGTAATTATCGGGGAAAAATTGCTATGAAAGCAAGCAAGGGATCTTATTTCTTCTCACAAAACCCGGATAAGCTGGATATATCTCGGCCAAATCTGTGTTTCACATCAAACAATCAATGCATCTCGGCAGCCCAGAGACCTAAACTACTGGGCTGGGTGCAACTGTTATGGACTCAAATATGAGGCCCATGCAAGGTGTGGCCCAACAAGAGGCAACCAATATGGCATAGATGTGATGGCACAACATTTGGGCTTGGAGGCACAAGAGGCCCATCAGTCCAAACCCTAACCCTAAGGCACACTCTATAAATAGAGGGTAAACCCTAAGGTACACATTTTCTAAGCTCTCTTTCATTTACCATACTACCTACACTATGCACACACCCCACTCCATTGGGCGAAAGCCATCATAGTTGTACACAGTGATCTCTTATTCTCATAAGTATCTCATCCATAGATACCTAGGAGAAAGCCATTTGATCCAATATCAACATGCTAGTTCACCTAGGGCTAGACACTTGTGTTCTTATGACAGAACAGGATGAGATAGGGGTGACAGGTGGGGCAAGAAGGCGGGACCCGCATGGTCCAGAAGAGAGGAATGCGTGTTTCACGGAAAGGACATGGTCAAAGGTCAAAGTCTAAGGGAATGGCTTCCTCTGACTGAGTGTGGTAGCTGTTGCCGACCTCCTCCTCATGGTTATCCTTTTCTCCCATACACGTAGCACTTTTTTTTTTTTTTTTTTTTTTTTTTTTCCTGAATTCCTTCCATAACTACCACTCCTAAAATTTCGATTCTAACATAAAACTTAGTTAAGAGTCAAATTTGATCAAAATTATAATTCTGTCTTTGCTTCGTAAACTCACTTTTTAGGTTAATTCGGACACCAAAATGGGTAGGTAATTAAGGATAGAGGATAGAAGAAGCATCTCAATTCACCTCATCTTTCATATTTATTATTTTACCTAAACTAACTTACCTAATTTATAAAATTATATAGGGTTAAGGTGCAAAAAAGGCATATATGCATTACCGCCTAACACCAAGTGCTTTTTTTAGGTGAAAAAATACACATAAACTTATAAAATCAAAACAAAAATGCACATGCTTTGTTAAAAGAGGCTAACGTTAGTGGGACCCACATTATTTAAAAAATAAAAATGTCTACAATTTTAAAATTCCTAAACTGCCCTCCACTTTACCTTCTCTCCTTCCTCCATCTTCTCGATCCGAACCACTCTTTTCAATCTCTATTCCCTTTGATTCACCGTCCCTCCCTCACTTGCCTCTTAGGTTCATTTAGTATAATATATATAATTTTTTTTTTTTTTTTTTTTTGACTTTTAGGATCTTTTAGGAGATCTTTCGAGGAAAAAAAAAAAAAAAAAAAAAAAAAAAAAAAAAAGAATTCAACGGAGGTTTCTCTCCCGTCTCCGATTTGGCCGCTTGAAGTTTTGGTTTCGTCGTTTGTGCTTTCGGTTCGTGTTTCTTTTTCTCGTTAATTTGCCACGATAACTTCACACAAACTATGACTATTAGATGTTGTCCAATTTTGAATACAATCTATTTCGGCTATGCATTTGGATATCCTAGGTTTTTCTTAATCCAGGAAATTTGAATCTTTGTCACTAGAGAAAGCCCAGTCTTTTTTTTCCTAAAAAAAATAAATTCTAGATAGTAGAAATCATTTTATTTTATTTTTTCATGTGCGCTCAACATCTGCAGATGTTTTTGTGTATATTTTCTCCCTCGCCCAAGAGATTATCCGTATTTTTGGGCGGCTAAGCCTAATTTTTTTTTTATGATGTTTTCATCAAGTTTTAAAAATTCAGCTTATGTTTATGTTAAAGAAAACTAGATCTTGCGAAATGCACAGGGTTTCCCAAGACCATATCCAATTTTTAAATATCGCCTAGATTTTGTTGAAAAATGTACAGAAGATCAAAGGTATAAAATGCAAAAGTTAGAGGATCCTATTTATAAAATTGTGACTAGAACAGCTCCATATGAATTGTATTAAAACCTTACGAAATGTATGTTCTTTTATTGATTGAACGAATTTAAATTAGGGTTAAGTAACAATTTTGCCACGGAAGTAAATGCCCAAGAGCAATTTTGCTCTGGAAGTTTTTTTAGGAGCAATGTTCTCTCGAAGTCTAAAAATGTAGTAATGTTGTCCCTCCATTTACAGCCTTTTATTTCCTCTAAAAATGTAGTAATTTTGCCCATCCATTTTCTTAGGAGCAATGTTCTCCCAAAAGTCTAAAAATTCAACTTATTTTTTGATTGGGGAATGCCTACGATGGAGGATGCTATGGGGAGAAGAAGGAGTGGACTATGTTTACTTTTTTTCAAAAAAAAAAAAAAAAAAAAAAAAAAGAATTGCCACTCCTACTTCCTCTTGTCATGATTATAATCATAAGACCGGGTTGACTTTTTTCTTGAAGAAATTAAGAAAACTAAATAAGTTACTTAATCATACTACCTCCGGTCCTAATTATAAAACCGGATTGACGTTTTTTGGAGAGATTAAGGAGCTAAATAAGTTATTTAATCATATCATATGTTATGTATCCTTAGATTATATATTAGTTTATCAGTCAAACTAATTAGTTTGGAAAAAAATAAAAATAAAAATACTCTAGAGTAATATAATTAGCTTTCTCAATCTTTTTTAAAAGTCAACTTGGTTTTATAATTAGGACCAGAGGTAGTATTTTATAAATCTGACTAGTAAATTAGATTTTTTTTAAAAGGTGACAAAGATGCCATGTAGACAATCTACGTCAGCATAATGAGGTCAATTAGCGTTTGACCGTTAGAGTTGTTAATTGAGGGGCAACATTGCTACGTTTTTAGACTTTGGAGCAACATTGAGATAAAAAAAACTTTCAGAACAAAATTGCTTCTGAACGTGTACTTTCAGGGCAAAATTACTACTTAAAAAAGTGACAAAAATGCCACGTAGACAATCCATATCATAATAATATGGTCAACTAACATTTGACTGTTAGGGATGTTAACGGAAGGGCAACATTATTACGTTTTTAGATTTCCGAGGCAACATTACTCCAAAAAAAAAAAACGTTCAGGACAAATTGCTACTTAACCCTTTAAATAGTGTTTGCTAACAGCTTATTGATGGAACGAATATACACACACACGACACACATACATATATATGCTTGACAAAGTGTATTCCATCATAAACAATTTTTCCGTGATGTTTTGGATGACCAAGTCAGAGTAGCACCATTATCCATAACCTAAATTACGTACACTGCAAGTAGCATAGACAGAATTACAAAAATAAAAGGGTTAAGGTGCATTTTTGCCAACAAACAATGACTGAAAGAGCATCCAGCACAAATATTTATTAATGATACCTTAAATGCAAAAAAACAATTAAATTGTGATAAAATACACAATCCTGTCAATTTAAGCAAGTAACGGACGTTTAGATGCTGATGTGGTGAAGCTAAAACCAAAACATGGCAAGTTGTGTCAAAAACATTTGACTGAGCCTTATTTTTGCAAAAGCTTCGAGGAAGACACAAATTAGAGGTGAAATCATCAGAAAAGGAAATCACGATCCTGGAGAAAACCAGAGAGAGCAGAGCGAAAGGAAGAATGCGAAACCCATCGGAGGCTCTATCGACGTCATGGAAGCCGAAAGTGTGAGTGATTGTCCGACATGGGATGCTTGCGAGTGTGTTTGACTGAAATCCTAAAATCGCACATGCAATTTCATTATCGACAATGGCGCTAGGGTTCAGGGAGCTTCAATTTATGGATAGGTAAAAGTCGATTTTTGGGAGTAAATGGCCTTCTTTGTGGTTTATTGACTGATTATGGTGTGTTACTTGCAGTGTTAATGGCGAATAAAGGCAAAGGCGTAGCTCATTTAGGAGAGGTGACGAAACTTGTGGTGAGAGAAAATGACGAGGTACTGGAAATTAACTACTTGACTAAGCTGAGGAAGGTAAGTGAAGTTGTTTTTGTTGAGCAAGAAACTGTTAGAAGCTTTTACATAAGGTCTTTGGGTGAAGGGGAAAACGAGCTTGATGGTGATTATATAGAAGAATTAGGTGAGGTAGATGATGATATAGGTGACTTAGATGACCTAGGTGGGGTAGAAGACATTCCATTAGACCAAAATGTTGGAGAGACAGGGGAAGATAACTTGGACAGTGATGATGATAGCTTTATGGCACATTCAGAGTCAGAATCTTATGAGAGTGAAGACAGTTTAGAAGATGATCATGAAATACATGAAGACACTGAGGTTAGTGATGAGGAAGAGGAAAATTTAGACTATAGGCATCCTGTACAAGAAAGGCTTAGTTTAAGGCAGTTGGATGGGTCTGAAAGAAGGCCCTATTTCACGGTGGGTATGACATTCTTGGATAGAGGTGAGTTAAGGAGGGCAATTGATAAGTATGCTATTGAGAATGGGGTTAATGTGAAAATAGTTAAAAGTGAGAAGAAGATGGTAATTGCAACTTGTCAAGAGGGCTGCCCATTTAGGTTGTACGCTTCTAGAGATAGGGTTGGAGTTGGGTACATGTTGAAAACGCTTGTTCACAAACATATGTGTGCTAAGGTTTATAAGAATCGAAGAGCAAGTGTGAGATGGCTAGCTGAACACTTCAAGGATAAAGTCCAAGACAATCCTCAATATAGTACAAGTGAGATGAAGAAGGAGATTGAGTGTGACTTGAATCTCTTTGTGAGCAAATATAAGTGCAAGAGGGCGAAAAGCAGAATAATGCAAGACATGGATGGGAGTTTTTTTAGATGAATTTAACAAATTAGAAGCTTACTGCAATGAGCTCAAAGTGTCAAATCCAGGATCCAATGTAAGTATTGAGTTAAGTCCTAAAGCGTTAGATCAAGGCAGGAGGGTGTTTAGAAGGATGTACGTGTGTTTTAATTCATCGAAGGTATGACATTGTTGTGACTTATATGACTTGTATTTTGATCTATTTGTAGTCAAATACTATTTTTTTTTCTTTGCAATTGATAAACCCCAATTTTAATATATTTTATCCCACCTTATTCATTTATTTTGGGGATTATTTTAGGCTAATTTGGATATATTAGATAATATTTGAATTGTTAGCCAATTTTAGGAAATAATATAAATCTGAATTAATTATGAGATATTGTGCTTAAATTATTAACATCCTAATTGTTATCTTGTAATTAAATAATATTTCTTAAGATATGATAGATTATGATTTTATCATATTAGAAGATCCTATGGTGCGTAACTTTTCAGAAAACTAAAAGGAAATCCAATGGTGAAATTTTATTGGGCTTCCTAGATTTTAATGGGCTCAAGTTGATACTTAAAAAGCCCTCTTTTCCTCCCATAAAATTAACCTAGCTGTAGCCTAGGAGGGCACGCTCTCATTGAGAGCCGCAAGACACACGACGGACGCACACGGAGATTCATGCTGGGAGACGTAGAGCTACACGCAGAGAAGTTTTTTCATTCAGGGATTCATTGATTCACTCATCACGCGGACCCCACCATCTATTACTTTTTCCTCCCATCCACTCACGCACAACCACTGTCTGCACAAGCCAACATTCATTAATTCTTTAATTCAAATGGCCATGTCTTGTGTGGAGCAGTTTGAGGAGGAGAATTTTATGGAAGCTTAAGCCCTTTGGGAGATAATTTGGGAGGAACATGGAGGAAGCTAGAGCCTAGGGTTTTACACTTGAAGACCACAAGGGAGTGTCTTTCTTTTTATCTTTTTAATTTAAACTTGAGATTATTTAGTTTTAAAGAATTTCGAGTTGTATTAATTGAGAACAATCTAGTTTTAGATTGCAAACTTATTTCTTTTGGATTAGACTGATTTGAAGTTTTTATGCTTATTGCTGGATTCTTGTTTGCAACCTTTGGATTATCGATTAAATTAGTAATTGAGTTTTCGTTATTAATTTAATTGTTAATTTGGTTTATCACCTTAATTGTTTAATTGCGTTGATAAATTATTTAGTTGTTCAATTAGATAATTGTAAATGAGATTTCCAAGATTATTTTTTTGATTGGTTTTTAATGGGTTTAATTAACCACCGCTTATTTCATTATGAGTTTTCTAGTGGAATAAGTGATTGAACTTGAGGGTTTCCCATGTTTCAATCAGGTAATTAAAATCACTAATTCCAATCTTTCATTAATCCCTTTGGTCTAATTAATTGATTTAGGTTAAGAAAGTTAACTCCATGTAAATCCTAAGTTGTCCCTTTCATCATCATAACTTGGTTGATTTGCTTTTATTTAATATTCTTCTTAGGATTTTGATTATTTTTCTCACAACAAAAAACCCCCCAAATTTGCATTTTCATCTAGATTAGTTCTATACTCATATAGGTTTTAGAATCATTTTCATCTTGCATTTAGTTAGTTTAGTTTCATTTCATTGTAATTTTTATCACCTAATTAAATTCAACTTAAAGAAAAACCCACAGCTTGTTCCTTGGGAGAATGACCTAGGTTGACCCTATATTGCATAATTAATTAGGACCTAGTTTAATTGATCGCTTTAGCGATTTAAAGCAGCTAATCAAGCAATCTATATTTACATTGGCTTTCTTGGCTTTGTATTAGGTTGGTTGGAAAGTTGGGTGTAGGCCATTCATTGGGCTTGATGGCACTTTTTTGAAAGGGAAAACAAGAGGGATTTTGTTGATTGCAGTGGGTTTAGATGCAAATGATTAGAGCTGGGAATCAGGGCCAGCCCGGCCCTACAGGGCTTGGGCCCTACAGGGCTTGGGCCCTAGAGGGTCTGAGATAAGGAAAACATCTATTTTTCAAAGCCCAGCCCGATAGTACCAAGGCCAAGGCTTGGAAAATTATTATTCTAAATTTTAACTATTTTTTTCCGGTTTTTTCCAAAGAAAATAATTAGTAAATTGCAACCATTAAAGTTCTAATCTATCAAATAAATATTATAAACATTAATATCTAAACAATACAAATCATCCAACAAATAAACACATTCATTAATTCGTAATAAAAAACAAACCATTATCCACAGACCACAATTGACTCACATAAAACGTAAGAAATATTAGATAACTTACATAAAATATAAAAGCATACCACTATCATTGTGAAGGAAACACAAGCAATAAAGACTAAAGAGACCGAGATGACGAGAATAGATAATAAATTAGGGTTAACCGGTTAAGTGCATCCTAGCCTCTTCCTTTTGGCATTCTTTGACTATTTTTTTTTTTTTTTTTTTTTTTTTAAAATGAAAATTAGTAATAGGACCTAACGGGCCGGCCCGATTAAGCCCGAGGCCCTACTATAGGGCCGGCCCTGCAAGGCCAATTTCAAATTTCAAACCTATTTTTCAAGCCCGAGCCCTACAGGGCCAGGGCTTAAACAGGCTGGCCCGACAGGCCCAGCTCGATTTCCCGGCTCTACAAATGATAGTATGTACCCAATAGCTTTTGGGTTGACCGAGAACGAAATTACTGTTAATTGGACTTGGTTCATAGAGTGGCTTAGATTGTCTCTTGAACTTGAGGAAGGTGGTAAAGAAACAATTATGTTTGACATGCATAAGGTAAAGTAATAATTATGTCTAACAATTATTTTCACCTTTGTCCATCTGAAGTGATATGTAAGTAGCTAACTTTTTTGTACATGCAGGGGTTAGCACAAGCTGTCATTGACGTCCTACCGTTGGCTGAACATAGGCTTTGTGCAAGGCATATTTATGCCAATTGGAGCAAAAATGGAGGGGACATGAATTTTTCACTTGCGCCTGGAGCACCTACAAGGAACAATTTAATTACAATTTAAAGGCAATGGAGAAGGTTAATAAGGCAGCAGCTGTTGGAGCAGTAAGTTATTGTGTCAATGGATGGGTAAGAGCATATTTTACCAATAGATGCCTCTCTATAGTTGTAGACAATAATGTAAGTGAGAGTTTTAATGCCTGGATTTGTGAGTGTTAGTATTTCCCAGTAATTAAGATGTTTGATGGGATTAGGCTTAAGTTGATGGAAAAATGGGCTGCTAGTAATCATATTGTTAGAAATTGAAAGGCAACTACAGCCCTAAATGTCTTGAATTGTTTGAGACAAATAGGTTCTTGGCTGTACATTGTAGGGTTTTCTTTAATGGTGACGATGGGTGTGAAGTGATTGAGGGTAAGGATAGGCATTCAGTACAACTGAATAAGAAAGTGTGCACTTGTAAAGCATGGGATTTAATTGGAATCCCATGCCAACATGCCATATGTGCAATGTACCATGCCAACCTTGATCCCATTACTCAAATTTCACTGTATTACCATAGGGAAACATTTGTAGCGAGCTATATAACCAAATTTCAACCCGTGAGGGGCCAAAAATTTTAGGAAATAGACAAGTACCTACCAATGCTACCCCCACTTGTATGTAAATTTCTTGGCCGACCTCCAAAGAGAAGGAAAAGGACTGAAGAAGCACAAAGAAAATGCAATACCTCCACTGCACTGACAATTGAAGCAGCTGAAAATGCTTTTGCACCTCCTCGTGTGGAGAAATTAAGCAAAAAAGGGACAGTTATGAAGTGCAGCTTCTGTAGGAACGAGGGTCACAATCGAAGCACGTGCAAAGAGGTGAATTAAGTTTTATACACACTTACATATGCACTTTTATCATAATAATGCACTTGTTGAGTTTTGTTCTGTACTTCCATGATATTGCTAGGTACAGGAATTGAAATTTGCTCTCTGTATGTGCAATGAATTTGCTCTCACAATTGACGCAATACATATGCACTCTTAGATGATTTTTGTTCTGTAGTTGCTGATTTAGCTAGTCTCTGTATGTGCATATCTGTGTTTGTGATTGGTAACTTAAGATTAAATGTGCATTACCTAGGATTTTACTGCAAATTATACTGCATTTGTTCTGCTTTTGCATGTTCTTTAAATGTCTGTACTGAATTTGATCTACAACTTAAAGATCTTTGTTATTCAGTATAATTGGAATAATGTACACTTGCTGATCTAATGTGAATATTTGATCTACAATTAAATATGAGCATTCACTATGTATTCACTACTATCCTTGACATCTCTCTGTTAACAACTTTAGAAAATTTGCTTGATTATATTCCTGTCTTCATCACACACACGTGCATGCTATAGCATCCCTCTTTTCTCTAAATAATAAACATTAATTAAGTGAAACTTGCAAGCCTGGTCATCTCTAGTATTGTTCCTGTTCAATACAACATGAAATTCTTGATTTCTGGCATCCTTACCAAAGTTTAGCTGAGATGACATGGTTCAGATATACACTAGCAAAAGCAAATTTAGGGAAGATGTCCTTTGAGTTGGATAAACACCAGAGTGTCTTAAAGAACCAAGTAAAAAAAATTTGCAATATGAAGTGATGCTATAGATGTAGAGTACTAGATTTCTTTCTGGCATATAATACTACATGCATTTGCTTATAGCTGATACATGAAAGAAGAAATACTTGTGCAAGAAATTTGGCCTTACACTATATATATCTTTCACAAAGCAAAGACCAAAGGCTTAGATAAAACTGATTCATCCTCTGATGCTTTTCCTTGCTAATTATTCACATTAATTCTTGAAAGTGGAGTTTAATCACCAAGAGCGGGGTGAATTGGGGATTTTAAGATTCCTTTCTAAGTGCTTTGTTTTCGAACACTAAAACAGAGCTAAACAGAGTATAGGGAAGAAGAGCAAGACACAAGGATTTATACAGGTTCGGTCCAACCTTTGACCTACATCTAGTCCCTAGACTCTCTAGGATTTTCATTATCTCAATTGATTACATACTCTGTAACTCAAGAGTAATTCTCTCACTAGAACTCCCCCTTACAAGTTGCAATTAATATCCCAATCTCCAAGTCCCCAGACTTGAGATACTTACAATAAATGATTTACAATCAATGAACTCTCTCTAAGAGTAGATAAAAATAAACACTGAAGATCAATGTATCAAAAGATACTTTACAAGTGAAAACTGAAAGAGTAGTTGGTAAACTTGAATGCAATTCGTTTTCAGTAGATTAGTTGTTGAGAAGAATTGAATGCAACTCTATTTATACAAAGAGAGCATTAAGTGACCGTTGCCTTCATTAAGCAAGGATTAGGTTAAGCTTTGGTCTTCTTCTCTCACTACTCTTTGGTTAATCTAGTTGCACAGATGTTTGTGCTTGACTTCTTGACTTGCAATCCGTTGGAAGAGCAGCTACTGGATGTGGAAAGGAAACATTAATCCCTTTGCAACGTGTGTAGAATGATTGTCCAAAAGGATGCAAGTTTTCTGGACTTTGCATTTAATGTGCTGACGTCACTTTTTGCTTTTGCTTTAAAATCTTCAATTAATATCCTCTAAATCATCTGAAACTCACTAACAAAGTGGTTAAACATAGCTAGAAATATTAATGAATGATTATAGGAAGTATTAAGATCAAACAATAAGGTTTCACAAATTCGTCATATTTGAATTTCAAATTTTGCGACACAAACTCGAGTTTGTTCACCAAAACTGGAGCAAACTTGAGTTTGTCACTGTGCACTAATAGCAAAACTCGAGTTTCCAAATCATAACTTAAGTTTCCTTCATCCAGAGAGGAATGTCACAATTTGAGCTTTGGAATATATTTTTGAATGGAACTCAAAACTCGAGTTTCCATTTCCAAACTCGAGTTTTTGACTTTTGAAATGTTAAATCAATTTTAGTCCAAAGCTTCAAAACTAGAGTTTTCATCCTAAACTCGGCGGTTTCAAAACATTGAAAAAGACCAAAGCTCTCAACTAGGCTAAAACTCGAGTTTCCAAAGTTAAACTCGAGTTTTCATTTAAGTATGAAAACTTCGAGAAATCTATGTCAAGTCAAAAATGGAGTTTTCCATGAAAACTGGCAGTTTCAAAAACTGTGTAAAACTTGAAAACTCTCTGCCAAGTGTAAACTCGAGTTTCCAAACCAAAACTCGAGTTTTCTCAAAACTTTGGAAAACTTAGAAAACTCATAGCAAACTGAAAACTAGAGTTTCCATATCAAAACTGCAGTTTTCATAAGTTCAAAATGTTGGAGACTCTCTGTATGACCAAAACTCAAGTTTCTACATAGAAACTGGAGTTTTGTCTTCTTCAGAAAATATTGAGCAGTCTCTATGTGGTGAAAACTAGAGTTAAAACTCAAGTTTGCCTTTGACAGTAAGTTTTTCAACTTACCAAAGACAAACTTTATATTGCGTTTACAATTGTCAGTTATCATCAAAACACATAGAGAACTAACAATTCTTTCTATAGGAATAGTTCTTTCTGTATTCTTGCTGAATTGCATCCTTGTCCTGCTGGTCTATACACTTTGTTCTGGTTTACTATCAAACATACTGAAATGTGCTAGTATTTTATTGCATTGCTATTATTTCTTGTTTCAGACCCCCCCTCTCAAACAATCCTCTGCCTGGACGGAAGAAAAGAACACCTAATACATGTGCTAGTACTCAAGAATCTTCTTGGTCACCTTCCCAACAAACCTCATGATAGCCCACTACACATACACCACCACTTTCAACGCCTAGTCAACAAACATCACAGACCGGTTGGCACTCTCAATCTGGGAACCAGTCAAGGAGAAGGACCCCTGTTTACAGACCAGTACCCATATGAACTCGGAGTAATGGTGGACGAAGACACTGGTCAAAGTGTGTACAATGAGATTTATTTACACATTTGTTTTCTTT
This sequence comes from Acacia acuminata, assembly GCA_019022655.1. NCBI lineage: Eukaryota > Viridiplantae > Streptophyta > Magnoliopsida > Fabales > Fabaceae > Acacia > Acacia acuminata. The sequence continues at coordinate 371,082 of JAFJYI010000140.1, forward strand.
CTCTTTTTTCCTTAGCCTGGCTTAAGTTTAGAACAGGTGATAGAGGGGGGTACACCAACAGGGTTTCAACATAATGCCAGCCCTCAAATAAGATTTCCAATACCAAAAGAGAAAGAAATAAGAAGATCTGCATCTGCAACATTGTCCTCACATGAAGGTTCCAGGAAGATTCACTTCGCATCTCATATTGATTCACCACTGCCAGTGCAACCTCCTGGATTGTAGTTGAACAGCCAATCAAGTATTAGTGGCTCACAACTCAAAATACAAAGCCAACAGATTTTGAGTAGACAAAGATCACAGCTACAACAACAAAGCGATGACATTATGACCAGGAGTATGGCTAGCTCCAGCAAGTAGAATTCTTTAGATGACCTTTTTTTGGGTGATTTCTTTTGGGATAACAATTTAATCACAGACTTGTATGTAACCTGAAAGCAAGCAACACTGTAGTTGTTTTGTGTTTGGTCTTATGACCAACTTTTTGCTTTGGTGGAATCAGAATCCTATTGTATTTATATCGATCCTACCAACTTGGAATTAGTGTATATATACTTGCTTGTATATTTTGCTAGGTGTAAATGAAATATATCATCTTTATCATATGCACTCTTATTTTACATAATTATTTTATTTTAGCCATTAGAGAAACAGATTGTTTATGCTCTATTTTCATTGAACTTGTTTAGCCTTTGCTTTCAAAACGGAGTATGTAGAAAATTTGTGTAATGTTGGATTATTTTGGATCATGCTGAGGAAGTTTGTGTTTTTCTTGTATCTATGCAAGAACAATCTTCATTGTTGCTCTTATTACTTGTTCTTTGCATATTGCCATCTTCATTCAAAGGAGTCGACACCAACTGTTTTTTAGGAAATAAAAGGCTAATATAAAAAAATACATTTATTCTACCATAAAACACTCGTCTTACTCTACCACTGAGTTGCATAACACAAGTACCCAATTCACATTACAAAGTTCTTACTTATAGCTACATCTTTCGATACAACACATACAACCAAACACATGTTACAAACAACAATGACATTGCTACTTTAAACTTCTTTTCCCACTTCCTAAGTTCCCCATCATATAGCTCATGTGTGCGTTTAAGCCTTCTCAAGTCACTTTGTATTGCATCAAGCTTTTCACTCACTCTTTGCCCATGCTCTGCTCTTCGAAGGATGGAATTTTCATCATATAGTTTGTCAATGTCGTCTAGCAGCTCCTTAATCACAATATTTTCCCTCTCACCGAATTTGTTATCATGCTAAGCAAAGAATCCCCACCTCCCATCCTGGATGAGCATATGTCAGATAAAATTTCATAGACCTTCATATGCAAAAGAAAATAAATTGAATTAAATTGCAACTCACCACTTTTATGTAATTTTTCAAACAAGAACAACAATGAGCAGAAATCCAGCAAACTTGAAGTATGCAAACAAGAATAGAGTGTACTGAATGTCTTAAAAGATTGGGTCCTAAAAGATTTTCAAACAAGAATGGACAACACAGCAAGTCTTACAATTGTAAGTGCAGTTAAGTTGCATCAGAGTTAAAATTAGCAATATATATATGTGTGTATGAATTGTGAAAACCCTACTGCACTTCTTTTTACGGATACAAATCACCATCATTATCTGATGCCACATTTCAAAATGTATGCAATTACTTATTATTGACTAGTTAAAGCAAGTTGTACAATTATTATTATTCATCATTCTCTGTAATGTGTGTTTCATGTTGTCATGTTTAAAGCCATATATACTTGAATAAAGTTGAATAATCTTGGCCATAAAACTAGTTCTATACTTGACAGACAGCCACACAATTTCAAAATAATGGTTAAATCAACAAGTCTTAAAAAACAGCAAAATAGTGTCAAATGAGGAAATGGACCAGAAAACCACCGAGCAGAATAGATGACAGAAAACCAATGAGCAAGTCTTAAAACAGAACTTGATCCCATTATTGTTAAGGGGAATGGTAAGCTACTTGTTAAAACTGAAGTCTGCCAATGTTGCTGCACCTTATGTCTAATGGCTTAACTAGAACGTGCATTTCCCATTTTCGAACAGATTGAGAAATTTGAATTAAACTGCACAGAACACCAATGCGCAGAATAGAGTATGGCAGCCAACAAATACCCAAACTTGAATTGCATTCCACTTTGATTAACCTTGCTTACCTGGTAGTAGTATGGGCATCCATAGAACCTTCGACTTGGGTTGTCATCTGTCCACGTCGTCCATCTCGAAGCCACCATCCTGTGATAACAGTACCTCCTCGAAGGTTCATTATCATCCTCACGACTGGGTTGTCGAAGAAGCACCACCCTCCACCTGCATCTTGCCGTCGATGATGAAGAAGATGATGCCATTCAAGCAGATCACCGTCGCCTTTTCTCCGAGATTGCGTTTTCATTTTGGCCTCCTATGGGTTTCGTCGTTCTTTCTTTTTCTCTACTCTTTCTGCTTTTCTCTAGGAACGCGCTTTTGTTTTCTCCAAAATGATGATTTCTCCAGGAACGTGTTTTCCTCTTCGTTTTTGTTCTCTGCTCTTAATTTTTCATTTTCTCCAAGAAGCTAAAGGCAAGAATAAGGCACAGTCAAATTTTTCTGACAGAAGTTTGTTAGTTCCCTGTGTGTTTTGATGATTTCTAACAATTGTAAACATAATATGAATGTGTCTGGATAAACTAATAAAACACTCTGTCAGCACTAAACTTGAGCTTAGATTTAATGAACTCGAGTTCGCCATGAACAATGTTTCAAACTTGAGACCAAACCTGAAGTTTGCACTTAGGAGCCTTTCTAAGTTTTATCATATGTTGTGCAAACTCGAGTTCAACAAGTGTAAACTCGAGTTTGTCAGAGGCAGAGAGCTTCTTGACTTGAAAACAATTTTAAACTCGAGTCCTCTACTTACAAACCTCAAGTTTGCAATCCCTTTAGAAAATCTCCATTTGTTTACATAACCGTAAACTCGAGCCGTCATGACAAACTCGAGTTTACCTCCGGGCTCGGAAGATTTTTCAAAAATCTAAGGCTTTTACATACTCTACACTGTTTCATTGCAAGTAAAGCTTTTCCAATTTGAAAAGTTCTTAAGAACTTCTGATCAAACTAAACTCGAGCCTGTCTTTCTTAAACCTCAGGTTTACCTCAGGCAGAGAACTCTTAAAAAGTTTTCAACCAAGTAAACTCGAGTCTGGTTCCTTAAACCTCAGGTTTATTTTAGGTCGAGAGCATTTAGAGTTTTTCAAAGTTGAACGAACTCGAGCCTAAGACTGTGAACTCGAGTTTAAATCTTACAGAGAGCAATGGCCTTTTAACTTAAGAAAAACTCTAGAGTTTGCATAGAGAACCTCAGGTTTGCCCTTGAAAACAAAAACTAAGTTTTAGTTTAAACAGTGTCAAACTTGAGCCTGCCTGCTAATAGACTCGAGTTCATGCTTTTGGTCAAAGTTTTTCAAAAAGCCAAAATCGTGACTTCCTCTTTGGATGGAGGAAACTCGAGTTCACCATGTCCAAACTCGAGTTTAAACCAACCCGAGAGCAAAGAAGTTTTAATGCCTTGAAAACCTCAGGTTTTGTTTTATAAACCTCCAGTTTAGAAGTTTTAAACTTGAAATGCTTTTACATGTCGAAGCCTCAAACTCGAGCCTGCATGAACTGAACTCGAGTTTGTGTCGCTGATTCAGAAATTCAAATCTGACAATTTTGGAAAACATTCTTGTTTGATCTTAATACTCTGCAATGTTATTCTCTGATATTCCCAGCTATGTTTAATGACTTTATTAGTGAATTTTAGAGGGTTTAAAGAATGTTTATTGAAGGATAAAGCAAAAAGCAAAAAGTAGTTCAGTTCATTAAATGCTATGTATAGAAAATTGCATACTTTTGGGTAATCCATCTGCACACGATTGCAAAGCATTAATGAATGATTTCTACAACAAGTAACTGCTTCTCCAACGGATTAATTCAAAGGAAGTCAACTCTGAACACTTGGAAAGCTGGACTAAGCTGAGATTAGAGAGAGAAGATGCCTAAACCACTTCCTAACCTTGGCTAAATTTCTCCAATGGATCTATTGGGATAGCAACGGTCATTTAATGATCTCTGAGTATAAATAGAGCTGCATTCAAGTCTTCCCAACAACTACATCTGCTGAAAACGAAAATCATTCAAGTCTAACATTTATTTTCTTCAGTTTTCATCTGTGTAGTATCTCTTGATATAAAAGCTTCAGTGTTTATCTTTATCTACTCTGTGTGAGAGTTTATACTTGTAAATCATTTCTTGTAAAGAACCACAGGTCAGGGGACTTGGTGGTTGGGTTCATCGATTACAACTTGTAAGGGGAAGTGAGTTCTAGTGAAGAAAACTACTCTTGAGTGCAGAGTGTGTAATCAAGTGTTATAGTGAAAAACCCAGTGAGTCTGGGGACTGGATGTAGGTCAAGTTGTTAGGACCGAACCAGTATAAATCTCTGTGTCCAGCTGCTTTTCTCTTTGCTCTATTCATCCCTGTTTTTATCTCTTGAAAACAGAATCATCTTAGAAAATTTTTAGAATACCCAATTCACCCCCGTCTTGGGTATTTAGCTCCACTTACAAAGTTGCCATGTCATCGTTTAATCTTCACCACATCAGCATCTAAACGTCCGTTCATTAATAAGACTGACGGAATTGTGTATTTTAGCACCTTGGAATTGTTTTTTTTTTTTTTTTGCATTTAAGGTGCCATTAATAAATATTTGTACTAGATGCTCTTTCAGTAATTATTTGTTGGCAAAAATGCATCTTAACCCAAAATAAAAGATCAATCTTAACAGAGAGTGTAAGAAAATAACAGAAAGCACACAGAGAATGGGTTAAAGAAAAGAGAAAGAAGGATTCACAGAGTGAGATCTTCACGATTATGCTGCTCTGTGTACTATTCATCATTGGCCCTTAGTTTCCATGCCTTCTTCCTCTCACGTGTGCTTTGCCGTATACTATTTTGCTCATTTTCCACAGGCTTGTTGTCTGTGTCATCTCCATTGGCTATTCCAATCGCTCCATTATGCTCATTTTCTAGAGAATTGTTGTCTGTGTCATCTCCATTAACTATTTTGCTAGTTCTGTTTTGCTCATTCTCTGCATTCTTGTCCATAGCGTCATCTCCATCAGCTATTTTGATTGTTCTGTTTTGCTCAATTTCCTGATGCTTGTCCACCATGTCATCTCCATTGGCTATTTCGCCTGCTCCTTTTTGCTCATTTTCCACATGCTTGTCAGCTGTGTCATCTCCATTGGCTATTTCCGTGTTGTCAGCCTTGTTCATTACAGAGTGTAAAGCAAAGTATATGTATAAGGAAAACACTCGAATGTACTATTTAAAACATCAATATTTATAAGCATGCTCAATAATAGCACCATTATAAAACTAACATTCCAAATGTTAACGACAAATTAGAGTACCCTACGTTCTACAATTTCAAATGCCAATCATCTTGAAATTGGTTTAAAATATGGGGGGAACGAACAAACCTTCTTAGCGAGACCATAAGGGGGCATGGCTTCATAAAGCTTGCGCATAAGCATTTCTTCTTCCACCTATATAAGAAGACCTTGAGCAGTCAAGGGTTTATGATCATGAATTTATGTACTGTGTTTAAAACAGACCATTACAAACACAATTCCAATACACTAAATTTATCTCTAACAGGGTTCCATGCAAAGTACCATTCACTTACAAACAGTATAATACTTGATACTTTCTAATTTTTGGAATTCGCATTAAATAGGTGTTGGAAAAAAGGATGTAACTGATGAACCCAACAAGGGAATAACAATCAGAAAAAGAATAAACGATGACAATCAACAATATGAGCCTGCCCAGCAACAGACTTACTTAATTCCCAATGTAAGAAAGTTATGATTCGGTTATGTTTATTTCATTTTCCACAGATTGCACAAGTCAAATCAGAATAATTGGAGACCGTGCTTCAACAAAATAGAGTAAGCTTTCTCCTCCTCCTTTGATAGTAAAGCAATGCGTATGACAGGTAGATATTGAAAATATTCTAAAATTAGAAGCCCTAATCAACAGGAGAAATAAAAGAAAGATGAAGAAACCTGAAGTTTTTGCAGCTCGCTAAACATCAACTTATAGGAGTCCTGAAGGAACTCGTTCTGTTTATCCAAATGCTTGTTAATGACATGATCAAAAATTCAAAACTATTCGATTTTTCTAAAAAAAAAAAAAAAAAAAAAAAAAAAAAGAAGGGAGGCTGTAAATCTAATGTTAAGAGCATAAGCTCAAGGAGTACTTCAGTAACTCTGCGGAGTGCTTTGGGTCAAGCTGTTTAGGCTCCATCCTAAGACAATGAACAACCCAGCCAGCAACAGACTACCAGAAAGGCACACACTTTGTAGGTTGTCTTCTTCAAGCTCGAAATCCGAAACAAAGATTTTAGATAGTCATTCGAATATGAATTCAAGAATTATTGGGTTTGCAATATGATTTTATATCGCTCAGAGATGCCACACCGGTAATTCTCAAGTTCAACAGCCGCATCTCCAACCATAATCCTGCATCAGTATCCAACAAATCTAAAAGAAAAGAAAAATTAACACAATATCAGTTTCATAAATAGTAAGTAGAGCTAGTAGGCAAAGAGCTTTCGAATTCGAGACAAGAACACAGGATACACCTTTCCAGAATTTCAATTCAAAATCTCCGTCCCCTAATCTTACCAATTCAAAAAAAAAAAAAAAAAAAGGAAAGGAAAATTAGATAATAAGTTACATTCAGAATCACAGTTTTGCAGAATCACTTTCGCGAAAGAAACAGAATCACAAGTTCAAAGCAATCTTTTTGGTTTAAAAAAAGGTCCTTACACTGGATAAGAAAAATCCTTTTAACAGAAGCTGTAAAGATATAAACAAGGACGCCTGCTCGCCGATTCGTAGCCTATATATCTTATTTGCCCTCCGGCGATCACCAACCGATTGTACAGCGAAGTTTGTTCGGAAGAACGCACATGCAGCGGAGTGTGTCATTCGACCCCTTCAACTTATTTACGCACACACACTCGTATATCACATATTTTTAATATAATTTAATTTTTAAAAAAACTTTAAATATGATTATAGAAATATTTTTGTTTGCATAACTTATACTATAGAGTAATAAATATCATCACTAAAGAAGACTTAAATGTAACCACGAAGTTTTTTTTGCCATGTCTGACACAAAAAAAGTTTAGAACGGTCCGGAACCAGAAATTGATGCAAACTCTTAATAAAATCTTAATAAACAAAAGCAATTTTATCTCTTGGCCCAAAATATTTTAAGAAAATTGTATGAAAATATTAATTGAATTTTAAAATTTTAAATAAGTAATTTTATAATAAAACGAGTTATCAATTACTCGGCGTTCTTATTAATTTCATTACTATTATTATCAACATGATGTTTAAATGATTTTTTTTTTTTTTTGCAACATATTTCTTGTTTTTTAAATATGAGATCTCCCGCTAACCTGATATGGGACATTTGAACCAATCAGAGTAAAAAAATTTATTTTTAAATTATTATATCTATTTAGCTGAAGAAATGTTACACACAGTTAGAAGTTAGAAAAGAGTTACACTCAAATAAAAATAAATTAAACGTTGTCGGTAAAAAAAAAAAAAAATAAATAAATTAAACGTGAATCCTTAAACAAATTCAAGATAGTACCTCCCAACAATAAATTTTGCTATGACAATTATCAGCAATTTTTTCTTATTATTTTTTGCATTAAGAAAAATATAAATCTAGTTAATTTAAAAAGATATTTATAAATAGACCATATTTATATCAAATTCTCCAATCACACATTATTATGTATCCTATGTTTTTATATTGTTTATAATGAAATAATATTGATTTAAAAATAGAACACATGATAAAATATAATTGAAGAATATAAAAAACATCATATAAGAAACTTGAGTTAATATTTTCCTTTATAACTTACTCCCTCCGGTATTTATTATAAGGCACAACTAATATTTCTCACAAACCAATAAAAATAGTGTTGTCCTAAATTTAAGTAACTTCAAATATTAGTCTTTCTAATTGCACTAGACTCTAATATCATATTAATTACTATTGTTATCCACTATCCTTATTAATTATGAGCATACAAAAAAAATTAATGCGTTTTGAAAATAAGTAAGTACATTATAAAAAGGACAAAATACAATAGTTGTTGGTGTTTTATAATAATAACAGAGGGAGTATAATATTGGGAAAATCTCCTTCGGGGCCAAGTAACCAAAAAATTGTCAAAAACAGCTTAAAAAAAAAGTAAAATGTCAGAAAATGCCTAAAGCCTTTTTCTGATATTATTTCAAAAAATGTTATACTAATATAGTTGTTAACGTATAATGATTTAGTTATCAGAATATGGTTGTTAACATACACTGATTTAATTATTAATGTTGTATTGATATAGTTGTTAATATTTATGAAATAATATCAGAAAATGCCTTTTTTGAACAGTAACTTTTTGGTAGACCCTTTTTTTACAATTTTTTGGTTCCTTGGCTGGCTGAGCTGTATTTTCCCAATAATATTAGCGAGATAAATAAAGATAAGCCGGTACTCTCTCCCGATAAAAGGCTACTTTCTTCTGCAACGAGAGGAAATGCAAGTGGTAACGAGCACTTCAGCTCTAAGTTTGTGTTGTCGATGGCCTTCTCTTTCATCAAACGTTTCCTCCTCTTCTCCGCCGCGGTCATCGTCCTTTGCTCGGGTTTCATGCCTTGGTCCTCAGCCTCAGCTTTCTTTATCTCCAGTTCACAGGACCCTCACCCAGATCAAGAATTCTGGTGTTATAGCTTGTCTTGGAGCCAGAAGGTGTATCTCTTTTGCACCATTTTCACATTTTCAGTGCTTTGACGCGATACTGTTTTTTTGTTTTGGTTTTCATGTATCAAGTATAGCCCTACCCAGTTGTTTTATTTTCTTTAATGCTGATCGCTTGGGTGGGGAGTTCTTAATTCTTTATTCTTTACAATTTGGTTCAGTTCGTTGGTTGAAATCGCATTTGACTGTTCTTAACTCGTTCTTGTAAAAAGATATGTGTATTGATATCTCATCTTAGTACTAGTCTTCTGTGGCTTACTTTGTAATCTTCTATGGTCGCTGCCGGCTCGTTTTATATTTTTCACTTGTATTTAGAGCAGAAGTGGCCTTAGAAGCTGCGCGTGCTACAATAACAGGAGTCATTTCAGTTGTGAGTTTTCTTCTGATTTTCTTTTCTCCATATCATTTTTAACAGTATTTTTTTATTTAAGTCTTAAGTTAACCTTAATATATGAATAAGATAGAGTGCTTTTGGGAATATAGTAGGAAGTTACTCTCCCTTGTGCCATTTCTCTTTATATGAAGTTAGAAGTTTAACAACAAATTGTTAAGACAAAAGAAGGTACCTGATGAAAATTGTGGATGTTTAGAAGTTTCATGAGTCACAATAAATTGCCTCTTCTTGGTTGACATTTTGAGAAACAACTAATGGACTATTACAAATAGATTTTCTTCCATCCTTTAAAGTTTCCCGCTTCTTGCATTCCATCAATGTATTTTTGAAGGTGTATTAAGTCCATAAATGCGGAGAAATTGTCCTCATATGTTCTCATTTGTCATTTCAAAGAGTTTGTCCAGAGGGAATGACCTGATAATGAGATTGGTTTGAAAGTTTATACTTTATAGAGAGTCCTTAGTTCTTCATGCATTATATATGTAAATTGATAAATTTAATATTGGAGTCATATCATCCATTAAGGTTTAGGATAAGGGTCAAACCTAATAATGCAGTATGAGTAGGTATAATTCTTACATATTTTACTATTTAATTGTGTAAGTGGTATTAAGAATTTGTAAATTCGTTATTCAGCTGTAGGAATAATGTTGGATTTAATCAGAAATCATCTGCACAGATATTCAAGAATTCTTGAGTAAAATTCGAATCTTAATAGAGTATCATTAAAATTTCTTGTATGAATGTATGTTACTATGATTTTCATGACAAAATATATTGAATGGCTTTTTTTTTCCCCCCATTTTCTCTGGTTCCTTTTTCTGTTCTACTTAGCTTTGTAAATAGTTTCAATGGAGTTCTCCTGAAGCCTGGAAACTATGTGTGCTGTCTTGAAACTGTATAAGAACAATGGGGTTTCTTTAACTTGGGAAAAACATTGATAAGATGGGAACTTTTGGTTGATTGTTTTCATAAACTTAACATTTTTTATATTTATTTGCATCCTTTGATTTCTGTAGGTGTTCTATTTCAAATTCTTACTATTTGATTTAGCATGTAGATGATCGAGGCTATTTGCAGTTTCCAATATTATTGACTTTAGATAATATTTCTTTTCCAACATAGTCTGAACCAAAGAGATATTTTTCTCTGCACTTAGGTTGGGACAGTTCTCAGTGTTGAGGATGCAAAAACTGCAATAAAAGCTGGCGCCAAATTTCTCATGAGTCCTGCAATTGTGAAGGTCTTAAATTTTACTATGTTTCTACTCGGGCATGAAATTATATGCTACTTTTAGATCTAAATGTTTGGAGATAGCTGACTATTGTTGTTGAACTGAAAGCTCAATGTAAGTGGACATGTAGGATGTTTTATATGCCACTGAAGCTTTTTTTATCAGGACATAATGGATTATGTTCAATGCACTGAGAGTTTATATATTCCTGGTGCAATGACTCCAACTGAAGTAAGAATCAACTTTGAAGCAACTTATGAATCTTTGCATGATTCATTCTTGCATCCTTGTTCACCTTTTGCTTGAATCAAGCATTCTATATACCTCTTGTTGACCATCATTGTATGTAATGCAGATACTATCTGCTTATGAAACAGGTGCCAAAATAATCAAGGTGGGTGTTTGATTATCTTATTTTTTTTCCTAGGCTTAAGCATATTGTGATATATGATTGATTTGTACTTTAGTCATATGTAAAATATGAACAATTCATGAGAAGGTTAATATCTTACGATTATCTTCCCTTGTTGATTGACAAGAATCATGTCTATCATATATTTTAACATAATCGTTCCATGAGTGCTACACTTACCTTGTGGAATAGGTTTACCCAGTTTCTGCACTTGGAGGAGTTCGGTACATATCAGCACTCAGGAAGCCCTTTGCTCAAATCCCATTGGTTGCTTCTCAGGGCATAACAATAGGTACTTTTGCAGCTTATTTGGTGAATTAGGTACTTTTTGCAGTTACTTCTGTTGGCGGTCATATTCCAAATCAGGCTACTTCTAACTTAATTAAACATCTTAGAGATCAAACTTAGTGTGTGTGTGTGTTCTCTGTGTGTGTGTGTATTTGTTCTCTCTCTCTATGTGTGTGTGTGCGCGCCCTTAGAGTCTCACTCCAATCCAATTACACATTTACTCTTGATAAAGCCCAATAACAATTACTGGTCCAAGTTTGCTAATTTTAAGCAATCAGGAATAACCTTTGTGTATGACTCATTAGACCCAATTAGTCACTGACATAAATAAATTTGAACCAATTAAAACTCATTTAACATGCCTAATTTATTTAATGACCTCATAAGATACTAATAAGTTTATGCAACTCAGAACTAATTGACTTGATCAAGTAATCTACCTTTCATATTTGAATACCGTGGAGACATCATCTCTCACAATATCATTCACATTTAGTCGAGAGCAAAGATAGAGTATCATCTCTCTTAATTGACTAAATGTAGCTAATTCATAGAACTAGGAATCTTCTTATATTAACTATATAAAGGATCATGACTCTTGATGATCACTTGCTGTGCGCATAGACTCCTAAGTTAATTAGAAGCTATCCAAACTCTACCGGTCTTGTGAATAACTAATCCCTTATAGGGGGCTGTGAGTCCTCTTGGCATGTCCATCTATACTCATGTATTTGAATTACACCCAAGAGTATATTGTTCTCCCCATTTTCAGGTGGATAGAGTTGTACAGTCAAAGTATAACCCTATAACATAGTGTTCGATGACATCCTTAAGTCCAGAACGATCCATACTACCAAACGATGAGAGACTTTACATATCCAACAATACTCTCTACAAGCCAAAAGAATATATACTTTTCTTGAGAATCTAGTAGATGAGATAAAAGCAGCTGGTTATGTGCCAGACACAAACTCTATTCATGAATATGTAGAAGAAGATGTGAAGGAGCAATTGCTGAATAGTCATAGTGAAAGGCTTGCCATTGCATTTGGACTTCTAAACACAAGGCCAGGTACAACAATACACATAAGGAAGAATCTGAGAGTCTGTGGGGATTGTCATAATGCAAGTACATTTCACTTCTGACAGGGAGGGAAATTGTTGTGCATGATATGCGTCGGTTCCATCATTTTAAGGATGGGAAGTGTTATTGTGGAGATTATTGGTGAACCAAATGATTGATGATTTGCCTTGGTATTATTATGATTAGTTTATGAGATATTTTAGGGTAAATTTGGATGTACAAAAAGATATCCTTGTGGATAGTAATTGTAAGAAACAACCGAAATGGATATAAGACTTCTCACTCAACTTTTAGTTCTTAATGAATAATGAATGTTAAGGTGACTTACAAGGGACTCAACCTTCCTAGAGACACTTAATCTTGGCACGGCCATGCTTGTAATTGATGTAAGGAGTACATTTCTATTTCTTTTTTCCTTAAAAAGAGGTTTGGGAGTTGGGTTCTTAATAGTTAAGACTCACTTGAAGAGAAAGTGCCTCAAAGCATAACAGACAATTATAAATATACTTACGGATTAAAATTCTTGTATGAATAGTAGCATTTAAACCTACATTTTTGTGAGATATGAGTTGCAACTTTGTTCATCGGACCTACTTTTATTGGCATGGAAGCACATCTCATCCCGATCATCTATACTTATTTAATTTAGACATTCTAAGTATTTTTTTAATTGATTTTACCAATTAAAGCAAACTAAGGGTAAGTTTGGTTATTCAATGTTCATTTCATAGAAGTACATTTACAAAGTCCAATCCATAAACACTTCCCAAAGTTATTTTTTCTAAATGGACTTTTTTATTAGTTTTTGTTTTTGTGAATGGACTTTTATAAAATTATCATAATATATCAAAACCTTAATTTGTTAAAATTACTTTTAGAAAGTTACTTTTAGCTTTTCCAAAGATAATCAAATACTTTGTTCTTTAATAAAAGATATATTTACTTAATTTGATTAGATTAAGGATGTTAGTTGAATCAGTTAATATGACATGTATTTTCTAAAACATCATGCTTATATTCTTTAATCCCTTCATTTTTTCTCATTCTTGATTATTGTTGATGGAGTATCAATAGAAGCAAAGTAGGAAAATATTAACAAATATGAAAATAATGTATTATATTTAGGGCTAAGATCCTATTGCCTGAAATGCAAAGTCAATGGCATTTGAAAGATATAGTAGCACAAGTTAATGATTGTGACTATGGTGGTGGTACAAATAAATATTTTATTAAACTATAGTTTTATTCAAGCAGTTAAAAGCAAATACTTTAAAGACTTGGGCCTCATAACAACCAACTTGCGCGGAAAAAAAGAAAAGAAAAAAACCTAACAAGAGGCTAAGCCATAAAAGAAGCTCACCTGAAAAAGGTATTATTAACCCGATCTTAAATGTATGACATAATTTATAGTACAATTTAAATATATGATATAATTTATAGTGCAATTTACATTATAAACTGGATTATATATGTCATATATTTAGAGGGGTTTATACTTCTCATGTTACATGAGAAGAAGAAGTTTCCTACACACACATGAAATGGTGGGACCCATATATATATAATGCTACTTGTATATATAAGTGGGTCCCACCATTTCATATGTGTGTTATATGAAAATACACTTCTCCTACAACATAAGAAGTGTTTTTCCCATATTTAGAACTCACTACTGTCAATTTTTTTTGGCTGAAGGTTTTATATTACTAAAATTTGCATGCTCACTGTGATCCGGCCTTGCCCTGCCTGTCTTACATGCCAAGTGGCAAATGACCCTTTTCCCGCTACTTTCTCACCAAATGACTCCTCTATCCCTCACCAGCCCCTTTCCAATCTCCCCTGAGGTCACGCCACGTAATTCATGGATCCCCGATCTCCCACCCCACACGTGACATGGCACAATCGAACGGTGGAGGAGACAAAACTGCTTAGTAGAATAAAAAACAGATTAATTTGTTCAGTACTTTTCTGGGCCAGTGGTTTCCTGCATTTAGACTATATCGGGTTAATTATAGGAATATTTTTATAATACAATTTATATTATAAAAATATTCTTATACTGGGCCAACTCTAATATTCTTATTTATTCTCATAAATCAATCTACTTAAATAGGAGCACTGAACAAAAAAAAAAACCCCCAATTAACTTAAATTTTACTGTAACACGTAACAAAAATAGGTAAGAATACATTGTTATTATTTAACAATTAGAATTTAAGTAAAATGTTTTCTGATTTACAAGCTCATCGCATATACTATTGTTTATAACACAAAGGAATATTTAGGAATTGTGATGCGTCATCCTACTAAACTGTATGAAGAAAAATTTATCTTGTAGTTATTTATGATTTAAATAATATTTTATTACTAAGAACACCGATATTTAACTTGTAAAGAAAAATTGGTTAACAGAATTTTAAAATTTAAATGGTATTTTGCTGTAATCTTTCTTGTTTTTCTTTAAACCGAATTATACTTATAACTGGACCAGTGTAATAACATGCGGAGTGTGCCAATTAGCTCTACTATAACAGGAGGCATTATTCTTGAATGACTCTGCCACGGTCACTCCTCTCCGTTTTCAATATAGATCCATTCACATCGAGCTCTAAAGAACCTTCTTCAATTAAACTCTACTATCCAAGATGAACCAGCCGGGGAATCCCGCCGGCGGTGAAACACCGCCTTCATCTCCGAGCCAAACTCATGTTACAGCCAACAATGAATCGCACATTATCAACCCACCATTTCAGCCACCGCATCATCATGCCGCCCATGGAGTGTTGGGTTAATGTGCTCTTTGGTCACTTAAGCCCAATAAGGCTTAATTGAGACTACAACCCAAGAACTCTAAGGCCCATGTGGATTAGGGTTAGGCCTTGGTGTAGTAGCATATAAACTAACTTTCGTCGCTTGAAAAGATACGGCCGCACAAATAGTTAGGAGGCTCTCATCGAAACAAAAACCTAGAGGCGAGACGTTCATCATCGAACGGTTGCCCACACAACCATCTCATCCCCTCGAGAGATAGTCCGGAAGATCAATCATAGATCGCACGAGGACGTTCGTATACGAGGACTGTTCGTAGACAAGGTTTGCTCGTGGAGAATCTTTCGATAGCTCTTCAATATCCAGGTAAGCAAAACGATGAAATGTTTCATCTTTTCCTACATCGCGTGGTACGATACGCTTCGCGTTTCGATCGGTTTCCTACAATTGGCATCGAGCCAATAGCGATGAGGAAAAGAACCTAGTTTTGAAATTTCATGTGATTATCTTCGAAAATTATTTTTGAAAGGATGGCATCTGTTTCTATATTTATTATTTGAATCATAGTAGTTATCGTTTATAAATCATATGAATACTTTAATCCATGGTTAGATTCTCTCGTGTAATTCTTGATTTGTAACAAGGAGGCTAATCCCATATGATTAGGTTTCCTCCTTGCTGTTTTTATGATTTACTTTCGAATTTCTATGTATTTTTTCGAATTCCTGTAAAAGTTGGAGATCAAGAAACGCGAAGAATATGAGCAAACAACACTGTACGACACTTTTCGTGGACTTCTGGATCTCGGATTTGGACAAACCATATATGGATGGAAAGAGGACGGAAAGACGAACAACTTGGCGGTCGGAACACCACCAAAGGACAACCCACGCGCCGCCACGCGCCTCCACAAGTGGCTGCGCGTGGGCGTCATGCGCCGGCAAACGGCCGGCGCGTGGCGCGTGGGCCACCCTTTTGGGGTGTTTCCGGCGGCCGTTTGATCGTCTCTCCGCCGGTGCTTCCCCGGAGTTTCGTCTTTGAGATGACTTCGGCACGCTTGCGTGGCGAGGCGAAGGCTAGGGTTCCTCTTTTGTGTCCTAGGGCTTCTAGCCAAGGATTGGGTTTTTGGGCTTTTGGGCTCATAGATACCCCGAAGGGGCTTGAGATAAATCCATGGGCGGGACAAAAGAGAAATTCCAAAGTTGTACAATTTTTAAAATTTTTTTTTAGGAAAACCATGGATTAAAGTTATTTGTTTTATTATTTAAAGCTTTTATTGAATTGTATGAATTATATTTACGATTACCATGATGAGTATAATAACATGCCATATAGAATAGGAAGATGCCATATTGTTGCATAATCACATGTCATAATAGTATAATAACTATTATTTTTTCAATCGACTAGTATGATAGTTATTATGAGGGATTATTTAGATTGTCCACTACATTAATTATCATTTATTATGATTTTGAAATCTTGAATAATAATTGGATTAATTAATTGTGGAATTAAAAACTCTACATTAATTATCATTTATTATGATTTTGAAATCTAGAATAATAATTAGATTAATTAATTGTGGAATTAAAATCTAGACATTAATTATCAATTATTATGATTTTAAATTAAAATCTAGAATAATAATTGTGGAATTAAGGTCTAGACAAATAATCCAGGAAATTTCCTAAGAGAATTGTACCTTTTAGAGTAATTTGTGGGTTATTTAAAATGGTCATGTATTTACACTCTGCTAATCATGACTAGATTTTAGATACCTAATAATTTACTCTAAATTGAACAAATTCTTGGAAATTAAAAATTCTAAACTTAAAATATTGAATGGGTGAAGGTTTTAAATTAAGCTTTTAATTATAAAACCTACGGGCCCTATTGTGGGTTTATTAGCGAAATGGTTATCATTTGAAGCCCCATCGGATAAGGATAATCGGATTTCGCTAGATTAAACCTTAATATTTTCAAAATTTTAGTAAAGTTTTTGTACGGCCCATCGTCGGCAACACTTAGACACTAAAGGTAATTTTGAAAGTAAACTATGGTTAAATACATTCAACTTTGGTAAAATTGTTAACCCTCCCATCGAGGCTCGGCAATGGAACGAAGGCCCAAATTAACAACATTAGTTTTACAAGAATCTTGCCCATCGTAAGCCTTGTAAAGATAACTAATGGATTGTTAAACAATAAACGAATAGTAGTTATTAGAATCTACTAGCGCTATATCGTTTGTTGTTAATTATAGTTTGTAATTAGTGTGCTTTTTCCTTAATTTCAGAAAAATGTCTTCATTCAATCCTTTAGCTACAATCTTGAGCCAAAAACCTATGGATGGTACAAACTACAAACAATGGAGAACCAATTTAGATATTGTTCTTCAATATGAAAAGCTCAACTTTGTTCTCACTACCCCTATGCCAGCGTACTGCTTGTTGCAGATGCGTCTGATGCAATTCGGACTCGTTTTCAGCAGGAGAAGGAAAGATGGGAGAAGGCAAATGTGTCGGTTCGCTGCTACATTTTGGCCGATCTCTTGATCACCTTCGGGAGCAAATGAACATAATTCAGAGTGGAGCAACAATGCTCAGACTCTTGATGCCATGTTTGCTACACCTAGCGGTTCGCTAGGCAAAATGCGCTGAATTCGGTCACCAAGACAAATATGTCCGGAAGAAGTGTGCGAGATCATTGTCTAACAATGATAGCAAACTTCAAGAAGGCTGATGACCATGGTATCAAGTTTGAACAAGAAGTAAAAGTTGACCTTCTCTTACAATCACTACCGAATACTTCAACCAATTCAAGATGAATTATAATATGAACAAAATGAATCTTGACCTCACTCAACTAATGCACGAGCTTGAGAGTGCTGAGCGACTCTAGTCAAGCAAGGAAGTGCATTGTTTGTTAGTGAAAGTTCTGTGAAACCTAAGGGGAAACCCAAGGGAAAGAACAAGAACAAGAAAAAGAAGAAATCAGGTACTCCAGTTGTTAAAAACAGTTGCAATGAAATGCCCAAAAGGCAAGTGCTTCACGTGCGGACAAAAAGGGCATTGAAAGAAAGATTGCCCACAAATGAAAAAAACCAGGTGTGGGTGATTTAAATGTGATTGAGGCTTGTTTAGTGGAGAATCACGATGACAAATGGATCGTTGATTCGGGAGCCACTAACCATGTTTGCTACTCTTTGCAAAGTGGTTCAAACAAAGCTTGCCGGTGAGTAAAGGACAACGAGATTTGAAGCTTGGAACAAGGCGGCTTGTGTATGCACTAGCGATTGGGACAAGTTGTTTTATCTTTTAATAATTATAGAACTTTGGTTTTAGAAGACTGTTTATTTATTCCGATTTTAAGAGGAATTTAATTTCGTTAGTTGTTTAGATAAACATGGTTTGACAGTTCAGTTTGATTCCTCGGTTTCAATAAGAAGTTCATCTTCTTTTATTTGTTCAGTGTAAAGTTTAATGGCCTTTATTTCCTTAGTCCTATTCCCGTGAAGTTAATCATGTTGAATTAAAAAAATGTTGAGCATATCAATTCGTCAAAGAAAAGAAAAGTTTCCAATGAAACTTATCTTTGGCATTTGAGATTGGGTCATATTAACTCTAACAGGATCCAAGGTTTGGTCAAAAGTGGGATTTTAAAATCCCGAACTTTGAGCCGATACGAGTGTGTGAATCCTGTTTAGAGGGTAAAATGACCAAGAGATCTTTCAAGGCCAAAGGAAAACGTGCCACACTTCATTTGGAATTGGTACATACGATGTATGTGGACCAATAAATGTCCATGCCGAGGCGGGGATCGTATTTCATCACATTTCCGATGATTACTCTAGATTTGGACATGTGTACCTGATGCCTCACAAGTCCGAAGCTTTTGGAAAATTCCAAGAGTTCAAGGCGAGAAGTAAAAGCATCTAGGTGTTCAAATCAAGACTCTTCGATCGATCGAGGGGGTGAATACCTATGGAGAATTCAGGTCTTACCGACCAAGGAGGGGATAGTTTCGCAATTATCTTCTCCAGGGGACACCCCACAAAATGGAGTTCTTTGAAAGGAGAAATAGAACCCTTTTAGAAATGACAAGATCTATGCTCGAGTTATTCATCACTTTTCGATTCATTAGGGATATGCCTTAGAAATAGCTATGTATCTATTGAACTTAGCTCCATCCAAGTCGATTTCAACGACACCAATTGAATTATGGAAAGGGTGTAAGCCCACCATGAATCATATTCGAATTTGGGGTGCTCCGGCACATGTCTTGAAACAGAAACCAGACAAGATGGACTCGATCTTTGAAGTATGCATGTTTGTAGGCTATCCTAAAGGAACTAGAGGTTGGTTGTTTTATAGTCCAAGAGAAAAGAAGGTCATAGTGAGCACTCACGCGACTTTCTTAGAGGAGGACTATATGACAAACTATAAGCCAAGAAGTAAGGTTATTCTTGATGAGCTAGTCTCGATCAAGTTTCACCTCAACCTCGAGGGGTTCCGGCTTTTGTTCTGTGGTTGTTCAAAGAGGGGAAAATGTATCGAACATACACGGGAACCGAGACAGTAACCAGAAGTTCAGCATGATGTTCAACTAAATGAAGAACAAAATCATGAATTAGTTGATCCACTTAATGAGGGTCCTCATCTAGAAGTTGTCAACCCACAAAATGTGGACCCCGTAGATGCACGATATCAAGTGCGACAAAGTCGTAGTGGGAGATTGATTCGTAAACCTGCAAGATATCTCTTGTTGGGTGAGTCAAATCAGGATGACATCATCGCGAGAAGATGGTGATCCCACGAGTTATGACGAAGCACTAGGAGATGTTGATGCTCGGGAATGGCTCGAGGCTATGAATCGTGAAATGTATTCTATGTATTCCAACTCGGTTTGGTCTCTTGTAGATGCGCCTAAAGGGGTAAGACCCATTGGGTGTAAGTGGATTTACAAGAGAAAGAGAAGATCGGACGGGAAGGTTGAAACCTTCAAAGCTAGATTGGTGGCGAAAGGGTAGTCCCAAAGAGAAGGAGTGGATTATTATGAAACCTTTTCGTCGGTTGCCATGCTCAAGTCTATTCGGATTCTCTTAGCTGTTGCATGACCAATCTTGATTATGAGATTTGGCGAGATGGATGTCAAAAGCGCTTTTCTAAATGGAAATTTGGAAGAGGAAATCTATATGCAAGCAACCAAAAGGGTTTACAGCCAAAGGGCAAGAAGAAATGGTATGCAAGTTGCGAGAGGTCCATTTATGGACTTAAGCAAGCATCCGGATCATGGAACATCAGATTTGATCAAGCCATTGAGTCTTATGGCTTTGAGAAAAGTCCGATGAGCCGTGTGTGTATAAAAGGATCCAAGGTAATGCGGTATCTTTTACGGTACTTTATGTGGATGACATACTCCTTATCGGAAATGATACAGAGGTATTGTTGGGCATAAAAACCTGGTGAGCAAACATTTTGATATGAAGGACCGGGGGAAGCCAATTATGTTCTTGGTATTAAACTCTTGCGAGACCAGGAAGAACAGGGTTTTGGCATTATCCCAGGCTCAATACATTGACAAAATACTTGCCAGGTTTAGCATGGAGAATTCAAAGAGGGGAATTATACCCTTCAGGCATGGGATTCATCTCTCTGAGAAGCAATCTCCTCAAACTCCTGAGCAGAGAGAACGCATGAGTAGGATACCTTATGCTTCAGCAGTAGGTAGTCTCATGTATGCTATGCTATGTACCAGACAGATATCTGCTATGCAGTGGGAGTAGTAAGCGGTACCAATCGGACCCGGAGAGCAACACTGGGTAGCGGTTAAACATATACTCAAGTACCTACGGAGAACGAGAGATTATATGTTGGTCTACTCAAGTGGGAGTCTTGAAACCATTGGTTATACGGACTCGGATTTCCAAGGAGATATTGACTCAAGAAAATCCACCTCGGGATATGTGTACACCCTTAATGGCGGTGCCATTTGTTGGAGAAGTGTAAAACAAACATGTGTGGGCGACTACGCGCCACGAGGCCGAGTATGTAGCCGCTTCCGAGCGGCAAAGGAAGTGCATGGTTAAAGAAGTTCCTAACGGATCTTCGGGTGATACCAGTGTAAATTGTCCTATCACACTCTTGTGACAACGGTGGGGGCGGTAGCGCGAGTCCAAGGAACCAAGGTGTCATAAGAGACAGAGAAGCACATAGAGAGGAAATACCACTTGATCCGAGAAATAATTAAAAGAGGAGATACAAGTGGTAGCAAAGATAGCATCGACGAGAATCTCGTGACCCTTTTACTAAGAGTTTGCCGAGCATGTGTTCGAGAGGCATGTTTCATCTATGGGTCTTAGGAGGATTCAGATTTGCTATAGCTTTAGGCGGTTGTTATTTTACTTTGTTATTTTGTGCTTTTGAGCATGACATTATGACATTGCATTTCTTTTCGAATGTTAATAAATGGAGTATTCTTTTTCATTTATTTTGCACACTATTTACAAACTCTAAGGTCCGGATCAATTGTGGAGTATATGATCATATGAATACTTTCATAGAGGACATGGTCATAGGTTCTCACAATTGATGAAATGATTCATGACTATTAAATTAAGTTGGGCACTTTATTTAGGCTGCAATGTTTTATGAAATGGTTTTGTCCGAATCATTATAAAACATTGGTGTGAGTTAATGCTCACATTGAATGGATCAAGGAGAGATTTGATTAAGCTTGTTCTTTCGTCATAAGGAATCAAATCTCGAGATAACTATAGTTATGTAGTTGCTCTTAATCCCGAGTTTATTTTAAACAAGTAGTCGAATAGTTTTCATTCTTTGATTTACCAACGGGTGAGGTTTGATCTATATGACGGCCAACAACTCGGTATTTTGGGATTGAGACTATTTGGTTATCGGTGTTTATGAGATAAACAACATGGAATTTATAGGAAATGTCCCCTTGATATGTTTAGGTGCACTGGATATTGAAGACACTGGCCGGTGCATGTAATCCATTAGAGAAACTGTCAAAGTCAAGGGAATAAATAATTGATTGGGTTACTAGAAAACTAGTCAATCAAATTATAGACATTCTATAAAGGGGAAAAGTGCATATTCTTGTTATAAGTGTCATTGTTCTTGGAGATCACGTTCGGGCTTTTAGTGGAGTAGCACCGAACTAGATAATCTTCTGTAGATTATCATGAGCCTTGATGAATGACAAATGGTAGGTCCCGTGCTAGCTTGAGACAAGGGATGGGGTATATTATCGATGATGATGGCTTATGGGCTATATGGTCTTGGGTTTACGAACTCAAGTTAGTATCTTAAAGAGCAAGTGGGAGATTGTTGGGTTAATGTGCTCTTTGGTCACTTAAGCCCAATAAGGCTTAATTGAGACTACAACCCAAGAACTCTAAGGCCCATGTGGATTAGGGTTAGGCCTTGGGTGTAGTAGCATATAAACTAACTTTCGTCGCTTGAAAAGATACGGCCGCACAAATAGTTAGGAGGCTCTCATCAGAAACAAAAACCTAGAGGCAGACGTTTATCATCTGAACGGTTGCCCACACAACCATCTCATCCCCCTCGAGAGATAGTCTAGAAGATCAATCATAGATCGCACGAGGACTGTTCGTATACGAGGACTGTTCGTAGACAAGGTTTGCTCGTGGAGAATCTTTCAGATAGCTCTTCAATATCCGGGTAAGCAAAACGATGAAAGGTTTCATCTTTTCCTACATCGCGTGGTACGATACGCTTCCGCGTTTCTGATCAGTTTCCTACATGGAGAAATAACACCACCGTCGCCTTCTTCCCGGCCAAACTCATGTTACAGCCAACAATGAATCGCACATTATCAACCCACCATTTCAGCCACCGCATCATCATGCCGCCCATGGAGGAATAACACCACCGTCGCCTTCTTCCCAGAGACAACTTGGAATCCAAGAGCCTAGCCAGCCTCCTCTTGGAGCCAACCAAGAATCTCAAATTATCGACAAACAAGTGTCGCCACCGCATCATGCCACCGCCGGAAGAAGAACACCACCGTCGTTGAACCTGAGTCTTGGAATCGGGGAGTCTCAACAAACTCCCCGTATAGCCAACCAAGAATGTCACATTATCAACCCACCATTTCAGCCACCGCATCATCATGCCGCCCATGGAGGAATAACACCACCGTCGCCTTCTTCCCAGAGACAACTTGGAATCCAAGAGCCTAGCCAGCCTCCTCTTGGAGCCAACCAAGAATCTCAAATTATCGACAAACAAGTGTCGCCACCGCATCATGCCACCGCCGGAAGAAGAACACCACCGTCGTTGAACCTGAGTCTTGGAATCGGGGAGTCTCAACAAACTCCCCGTATAGCCAACCTAGAACGTCACAATAACTCAGCATTTCAGCCATGGCAACCTGATGCCGCCCAAGGAAGAATAACACCACCGTCGCCTTCTTCCCAGAGACAACCATCGCGGCCACATCCTCTAAGAGTCAACCAAGAATCCCACACTATAAAGAAACCGTCGTCGTCGTCCGAAGGCCGGCCTTGGGGCCTTGCCGCTCTCCGCTGTGCCAGATGCAAAAACACTTCCACGACCCAGTGGAGAAGTGACCCCACAGGTCAAAGGGTACTTATCCATTTAATTATTCCCTTTTCTTATTCTTTCTTTCTATACACTCGGCATTCAAACAATTTTAATTTCTTGAATCGCAGTGGCACCCTCTGTGCAATGCCTGTTGGGACGTGTGGGGAGTACAACCATTCAACACATCGCGGCCACGGCCAATATTAACAACGGCGACAATAGCGAGGCTTTGCACGAATTACGAAACAGAGTTGAGGACATGGAAGATAATGCCAACCAATTTGTGCCGGAAAATAACTTCGTGAGATCCTCTTGGGGATTAGAGCCATTGAACATAGTGCCGCCGCCACCGGAAATGCCACCACCGGCGGCATCAAGTCATGCAAACAGCGTTCAGCACGTGGAAAATATCTCGGGATTACAGTCGTCACCACCATTGCGGGACCCACCAGAAGAACAGTCAGAGGTGGAGAGCTCCGGGCAAAACTGGACAAGTGAAACTCGAGACAAAAGCCCTGAAGCATAGTGTATATATCTAGTGTCACCGAAGGGAATGTAATCGCCGTCATCACCAACTTTAGCGCTGGTAGTAACAAAGTTGATCAGTCCCGGAAACGAGCCGTTCATCAGGATCTGGACTTTGCTTTGATCAGAAAGTAGCTTCTCAGGAACCTTGTATTAAACTTTTTGGTAGGCAGAGAATTTAACATTCTTATACACACACGAACCATCATTTTCACAGACTGTCTGTAACATATACATAAGGCAGAATATTGTATTTTGTACAGTTTGTATAGTGATGCTGCAATTGGACATCGTTCTCATTTCTCAATTCTTTCTGTTTGTGTTTATTTCTATCTTTCTTTCTTTCCTTCCTTCTTCTATCTTTGTCATAGAATTTAATAACTTCTCAATTTTACCCCTATTTAATTAATACTCACTCCATCCCCTATTATGAGTTTCACATAATAGATTTTTGTTAATTAAGAAAATAATTAAAATTAGTTAAAGGATATAATAACTATGTCTTTTTTCTTTTTTTCTTTTTTTACTATGCCCGTATAAGTTAGAAAAAATAAATGTAATAAATACAATTAATAAGAGGTAAAGTGGGAGATGCCCATTAACAAATTTAAAAGTTACTCCCCCTTAGGCAGCTAATTAGATTATACTAATATAAACAAATCGAAATGAGAGTTGTAGTTCAAGGTAAATGGCTATGGTTGTGATCAAATTAAATCCTATTGAATCAGTTTCTGAGTATAACAACTTTGTATTTTCAAAAAAAAAAAAAAAAAAAAAAAAAAAAAAAAAATTTGTGTTGATTGAGTTTTGACAATATTTGCAGGAGATTCTTCAAGTTTTGGATGGCACTACTGGTTTGAATATGTTACCACAAGCACGAGAGTTTAATGACGTAAATCCACTTCTGCTTTCTAAAGTGAATGTTTGTCTTCATGTTTCTATTTTTAAGAGATTATTTTACATATCTAAAACCCTCTTGTGACCACACGAAGATCCATTTGGTTTATGTCTTTGGAGTAGATATACGATGTTTGAAGCTAAGGATCTGGGTAGATCATTTCATTGCTTCCTATGTAATATTCACTGCAATGGTCAAAATGATGTAAATGATTTTGAGTATGAAATTCTGGTGCTCAAGAGTTTTAGCGGGAATAAACCAGGAAATCATGAGATTTTATAGCTCTATTTGAGTGTGTGTTGCTGCTGAGAATTTTCTAACTCATACTTCTCTTTGCCTTGATTGTTTCAACTATTCCTGCCCATGTATCAAGTGCTGAGTATTGTACCGCAAAAACAAAAAAAGCATTATAATATTGTATGCAGGAATAATTTATGAGAATTTAAATTTGTGATGGGACATTGTTCACTTCCATATTTAAAAAGAAAAATCACTGAGGTGGAATTTTGTGTACATTTTGTACAAAAATGTTTGCAAGAGAACTTAAATATTTGTAATTGATAATTTCAATTAATAAACTTGTTGGCTATCAATTCAAGTGGATGCCTTCGTGTAATACTTTTTTCTTTTTTGCCACTTTTTGCCACTCTTCATGTAGAAATTTATCTTGGACATTTTAGAAATAGAAAAGAATTTTGCATAAAATGCAAATCCATTAGATTACTTTTATCTTTTTTTTAGGGAAAAAAATTACAAAAATTCGGGTTTTGAATCTTTAGCACAAATCCATATATTCGGAATAGGTCCAAAATGGAATAGATGTTCTATGGATTAGTGGTTTCAAATGAATTCTCCCTAGATATACAATACACATATCATGATATTTTATTTCACAATTGAATCAATTTAAAAAAACACCTAAAGTTAGGGATTTCTTAATAGGTAATGTTGCTCCAATACCCAACCAAAGGGCCACTGTGATACCAATCAAAGAGACGGTTGTCGCTATCGAACGGCGAAATAGGTTTTGGAATTTATTAACATTCTCCAAAAATTTTACTGTTAATAATCTCATCGGTACCAAAACCATTAAAAGAACACCCAATAACTTATTGGATGCTGTACGAAGTATTTGAAATATGGGAAAGAAATATTATTCAGACAATATTTCCAAAGGAGTTGCAAATGGATCCCCGGGTTCCCCAATCATTGATGGTTCTATAACCGCTAAGCCTACATTACAAGCAATAGTACCTAGAATTATTACATATATATATATATATATATATAAATATAATATTGTTGGGCCATGTGGGTTCTACATAATAATTATGACTAATTCTTTTAGCCAATTTAGCTCTTAATACATGGATAGGTGAATTTTTATAGATCCATCCTCCAAATTAAAAGACCTGGACATGATAATTTTTCATCATCCGACTCGAGCACGAACAAATGTATCTATCTAAAAAATTTATATGTTATACACACATAACATATATGAATATAAAGATTTTCTGTTGAAAAAATTTAGCAGAATCTCTTTTCTGGAGTTACAACTATCCATTGCAAGAAATTTTGTTCTTATGTTCTTATAAGTTAAGTAAATGCTCGATACCCAAGTAGGCTTACAAAGCTCATAGTGCTTTCTAGGTCATCTCAGACCTTGCAGTTGGCCTTTATCCCCCAAAATCTCAAGATTTTTTATTTCTACTTTACATTCAAAGGATTTATTTGTTACTAATATAACCTAGCCCTGTTCTTCTTTAGATCTACTTGTTTCACTTCAATATTATCATAAATTGAATCAATGCAGAGGAAATGAATGCATTTCCATATTATTAAGTTAAGTGAACTATAAAACATAATCCGAATTATACCACATCACTTATTTTATTGAATCTTACCGAGCTTGTTCATGCAGGACATGATGGAGTTTGAGCATAGAAAAGCTTCAAGCAAACCAGCCTATCCTCTATCCTCTATAGGGGACTTGTGCGGTGGTTGGAATAAAGACACATTTCATTATGAATTCAAATGTGGTAGATAAGATAAAGTCATATATCTGTACGGCCCAATTAATTGTTCAAGTCACACACTCCCATAATCCATTTTTTCTTCAAAGAATTCCCTTCAACTATTCGTGTCCGTCAACTAAGAAAAATAATATAATTCAATTTTGTGAATGTTGAAGGGAAATATCCAAATACATGTCTTATTATTTGAATCTTAAATAAGACATATTTGTAGCAATGAAATACTATTGTCCTCCTCCCCAAAATCATAAATGTTTGATTCCAAATATCTATGATCAATATTCTCTATAAAGGATTGAAAATGCCTTGCTTACATATCATTGGAAAGTGCATTAATATAAATACAACAGTAAGAAGAGATAATACAAAAGTGTGTAAACTATAAAAATGAGTCAAGGTAGAATAGCCCACACTAGCACTTCCACGTAATAACTCTACCAAATATGATTTTATTACATGAATAATTTTAGGTACGCTAGTTACAATTTTGACTGCCCAATAACCAATTTGGTCCCAAGGTAAGGAATAACCAATTCCACCAAAGGATGCGATTAATACATCCAAAGTTACACCTATAACCCACGTCAATTCATGAGGGGTTTTTTTAAAACCACTGGTGCAAAATATGTGCAGGATCATCATTAGGACCATCAAACTTGCAGACCATCGATGAACTGATCAGATTAACCAACCAAAATTAGCTTTAGTCATTATATATTGAACAGAGGCAAAAGCCTGAATAACGGTAGGACGATAGCAAAAAGTGATAGCAAACCCCGTTGCTACTTGGATTAAAAAACAAGTGTAATTCACCTTTAACAATAAAATATGTTGATATGAGGAGGAACATAATTACTAGTTATATCATCTGCAATCGCCTGAATCTCTAGATGTTCTTCAAACCAATCATAGACTTTATTGAGATAGGTAAACCAAGGGGACTCACCCTCTGAGAACCATATATGAGAATTTCATCTCGTACCATACGGCTCAAACAAAAATACCCAAATACTGGTTCTAATAGATATGTGTAATAGAAAGTTTGCAACTTCTTAACTTAACCCTATGATTCCAATCTTCTCTGTAGATACAAAAAATAGAGATCCAAAATCTCTTCTTTGTGGTTATAATGCCAAAATCTCAAGTCGACTCACTTGTCTTTATTTTGATTATTCTTGGCCTCTTGAATATTCTTTAACTTTTCTTTTCTTTTCTTTCTTTTATTTTGTATGTAATGTGACTTTACTATTGTCTTCTTTATTATTGATAGGAATTCTCTTGTTAAGACCTTATAAAATCAATTTAAAAAAACCTCGATTCATACTAAAACCATAATGATTCGATAAAACCTTTAATCTAAGTCAAAAAATTCCTCGAGTAAGAACTATTGGATCATCACTTATTAAATGAATAGATATAATAAAAAATCCAAATAAACATTTGTCCTTTGATAAAAGAAGATAAGTGGCGGTTTGAAAGAATCAATATCCGACGGGGTAAAAAAAACCATCTCTATCAAGATGACGGACTCTCTTTCTGTACTATCAATAGGATCAATTATAACAAGTCACACAATCATATTCTAGAAATATAGAAGAAAATAAATTCCATGATCAAACTAAACTACCAACCCAAAATAGAATGGGCTAAAAATCTAAGACCCAAGTGCTTCACTTTGTATTGAAAAATCAGTTACTCGGTTCTTATGAATCTAATTCTTAGAAATTCCGTCCAATAAAATGGAAGAATTATAAATATCCATAACAATAAATAGAAATATCGCAAGTAGGGCCATTGCAAAACGCATCAAAGGAGTAGTTCCCCAACCAGGAGCTACTTTACCACATTCTAAATTTAAAGGTCTCAATAAATTCCCTACAATAGTTTGTCTTGGACCAAATCTAGAACTACCCTCAACAGTTTGTATAGCCATAAATCCTATTTTTTATTCATTGAGATCTGTTGACTTCGTATACCATTTTGCTATAAATAAATGATCTTATCCTAGATCCATTTTGGTCTTCAAATTATATAATAATGGAAACAGCAACTCTAGTTGCCATCTCTATATTTGGTTTACTTGTAAGTTTTACTGAGTACGCCTTATATTCTGCTTTGAGGCAACCCTCTCAACAACTAAGAGATCCATTTGAAGAACATGGGCACTAGTTGAAGTAATGAGCCTACCAATATTGGTAGGCTCATTACTTCAACTGAGATAATGAAAAATTGTTTCATCTTTTTAGTTGGAACTTTGGGTGGTTCTCTAAAAAGGATAGCGAAAAATTAATTCCTAACATAGAAACTAAGAGGAATGTATAAACCAATGCTTCCATGTATTTGATCGTGGTTTACAAATTATAGCTTTGCTTGCAGTAATTATGGCCTTTCAGGAGAATTGATGATGATTGCATCAAAGATGCACTTGCTAGTACTAGTACATCTGAGAATTTTTAATTGGTTAGTTTAAATAGCCTCGAACTATGCAACAAAGGAGTATCCCGGACCTACACCAAAGTATTGACAATAATTCTCAAATATTGCATGACAGAATGAGATACGATGAGATATGATGCAATAGAAACAAAGACACGGGGAATGGGTCACCTACTCTTAACAATCAAAGCGAATCCTTTCATTCCGGATTCTTTAATTCAAAATGAATCAAATCTCCCCAAGTAGGATTCGAACGTAAGATCGACCAGTCAATTTCTGATCGATCACTCTACCTTCGAGCTGCGAGGAACAACAAGAAATTAGATCTCATAGAGTTCAGTTCCCGTTCTCAACCCATGACCAATATGAGCTTGAATTGAAGTTTCCTTCGTAACTTGTGGAACTTCTTTGTAATGGCTCCGTTCCATGCCTCTTTTCATAGGGAACCTCAAAGTGGCTCTATTTCATTATAGTCTATCCATATACTAATTCCATTCATTTAATATTCCTTTCTTTGGTGTCAATGAGATAAGAGATGTCGTTTCTAATCTATTTATTTCTATTTCTATATATATGAAAAGTTTCAAAATTATCATATAATAATCTAGAAATCATAATAGAAAAGGAAAAAAAGAATTTTCATATAATACTATAGAAATGACAATAGAAAAAGGGGGGGGGGGATTATCATATATTAATATAGAAATCACAATAGAAAAGAAAAGAAAAAAGAATTTTTATATAATAATCTAGAAATCACAATAGAAAAGGGAAAAAAAAAAAAAGAATTATCATCTAATAATATAGAAATCACAATTAAAAAGAAAAAAATAATTATCATATAATAATATAGAAATCACAACCAAAAGGGAGGTTTATGATGATTTTAAAGTGTTTTATACTAGATAATCACTTCAATCGTTGTGGTCAAACTCTCTTATGGATTTCGACTACAGTCTCCATAGGTTCCTCTTATCTCTTCCTTCTTCGATCTTGGTTTATGGAAGAAGGAATGAGAAGAAAGTATCAACAACAACTGATTTTATCATAGAACAGCTCATGATATTCATATCGATCTATTATGCACCTTTGCATCTAGCATGGGGTAGACCCTACGATAACTTTAGAGCTCTACCCTATCTTTTATTTCATTTATTCTGCAATAATAATAATCACAAACACCTTTTGAATTATAGATCCATTGATCAAAATCAATGCGTAATTTTAGCATTCAAATGATATGAATTTTATTTTTCAATTTTTAAACATTTTCATTTTACCAAGTTCATTGTTAGTCATTAATCAAAATTTATATGTTTTGATGCAACAACTAATTCTTATTTCTAACAAGTAGTTTTGTTGGTTGGTTAATTGGTCACATTTTATTTATGAAATGGGTTGGATTGGTATTACTCTGGGTACAGAAAAATAACTCTATTAAATCCAATGTACTTATTCGATCTAATAAGTACATTATGTTAGAATTGAGAAATTGGATGTCTCAAATCTTTATTATTTTATTTATTTATTTCCTCAATATACTATTTAGGGAGAAGGGAGAACATGATTGGTTGTTTTTATTTTCAATAAAAAACTGTCAGAAATTCAAGAAAGAGGTGAAATTGATAAAAAAGAAAAAAAAAATAGGTGCAGAATCTCTTTCGCTTCTCTTTTTTTGGGAGTATCTTTCTACTTTTTTTTTCGAAGGAAAGAGAGAATTTGTACAAAATCAATG
The DNA here is from genome assembly GCA_019022655.1 of Acacia acuminata. Lineage (NCBI taxonomy): Eukaryota > Viridiplantae > Streptophyta > Magnoliopsida > Fabales > Fabaceae > Acacia > Acacia acuminata. Next base: position 402,392 of record JAFJYI010000140.1, read on the forward strand.
AAAGAGAGGAGAAAGATAAAGATATCTTTCGATTGGAAAAACCTTTTTAATGATGATTTTCAATTATAAGCAATTACATCTTCCTTTGTGATATATAAAAAATGATCGATTTGAAAATGCTTTAAGAAATGAAATATCACAATTCTTTTTTCATACATCTCAAAGTGATGGAAAAGAAAGAATATCTATTACGTATCTATCTAGTTTATTAACTTTTCTTGAAATGATGCAAAGAACGACATCTCTCTTTACAACAGATAAACTCTCCTATGATGAATTGAATAATCATTGGAGTTCGATTAATGAAGAAAAAAGAAACAACCTAAGTAATCAATTTCTAAATAGGGCCAAAGCTCTAGATAAGGATTTTTTTTCTTTGTATGTACTCAAAAAAAAAAAAGATTAGATTATGTAATAATGAGACTAAAAAATACTTACCTAAAATATATAATGTTGAAAGGCCCCTATTACGAACGAATCAAAAAAAGTTTTTTATTCTAAATTAAGAATAAAACTTACATAGAAAACTACATTTTGATAAATAAGATTCCCGCCATCCTTCTTAATATTAATACGATAATCCAAACTTTAAAAAAAAATAGATAGATTTGATAAAAAAAATCATTATCAAATTAAATTCATTTTTTTAACTTGATCAGTCAATTTTCTAGAAAATCAATATCCAATTTCAATTTTAAAGGACTTTATTTATTTCGAGAACATAAAAAGATGGATTTCAAAGCTAAAAAGGAAAAAAATCAAATTTTTATTTGATGCGAACAATAAAACAATTATAAATAGAAAAAATGTATTGGAATAAAAGAAAGCACTAAAAAAGTTCATCGATGGTCATACAAATTCATTAACGAAGAAGAATACCCGAAAAGCAATGGTACAAGAGAAGATTATGAGATTTGTTCAAGAAGACTCAAACCACCTATAGTAATTTATACCGATATCGATAACTCGAGAATGTCGATGCTTATACGTATCCCAAGGATACTTGATAATTTTGATGGAAAAGAAAATTTTCTTTAATAGATTATTTACAACAATCGGATTTTAGCCGAGACATAATCAAAGGATCTAGACACTTTCAAAGACGTAAAATTGTTAATTGGAAAATCCTTCAAGCAAGTCCACATTCTCCTCTTTTTTTGGACAAAATTGACAAATCCTCTTTCTTTTCTTTTGAGATTTTGAGCCAATAAAAACCTTTTTTTCTAAATTGGATGTGGAAAAATAAAAATATAGAATTGACAATTTTAGATTATAAAGAGGAATAATAAAAATAAAAAAGAGATTAAGAAAAAAGAGGAAGCAGAGCGTATGGAAATAGCGGAAGCCGGGAAAATACTCAAAATGCTCAACCAATAAGAGGTCTTTTATTAGTAACCCACTCAATTATTAGAAAATATATTCTATTGCCCTCATTCATAAAACTAAAAATATCATTGGTATACTATTATTTTAGTCTCTGAATGGTCTGAGGGTTTAAAGAATTAGAAATAGAGAAATGTATATTAAGTACACATATAATGGCATTCCATTTTCCAAAACAGAATTTCCAAAAAACTGGCTAACGAGGGTATTCAAATAAAGGTTCATTTTCCTTTTTCGTCTCGAAACCTTGGCGCAGATACATATCTAAACTACGATCCCCTCAAAAGGAAAAGGATCCAATGAAAAAAAAGTGAAAAAAAAATTTGATTTCTTCTTTTTATTTTTCAGAATGGAAGCAGAACTTCCCTTTTCTTCTTCTTACCAAAAGTAACGTTCGTTTTTTGATCCCATTTTTAAAGAACTTAAAAAAGGAAAAGAATTTGGGAAAAGAATTTTTTTCAAAGAACAAAATCTTTTCTAAATATCACAAAATAAAAAGCACAATCGATCATCTAAATTATTCTATTTCTAAAATAAAAAAGAAAAAAAACTATCATTGAAAAAAAAAATATATGAATTGAATGAAATTAAAAAGAGTAATCCAATAATTTGTGAATCCACCATTCCAATTCAATCTATTAATTGGATAGACTGTTCACTGACAAAAAATAAATGTTCTGAGTGATAGAACAAAGAAAAGTATAAAACAAATAGAAGAATTTAAAAAAAGATAAGAAAAAAGGTTTAGAAAGAAATATTTGTTCAAAGAAAACAACTTATGATGATAAAAGATTGGAATTACAAAAAATATTTGGCTGATATTACGTAAAAGAAATGTTCGATTATTCCATAAATCATTATTTTTTTAAAATTTTCATAGAAAGGGTATATATAGATATCTTTCTATGTATCATCAATATTCCTAAAATCAATGTACAACTTTTTCTTGAATCAACAAAAAAGATTCATAATAAATACATTTAAAATAATCAAGCAAATGAAGCGAAAAAGGAGTGATAAAAAAGATCAAAGTCTAATTTACTTTATTTCTACTATAAAAAAATCAATTTGTAATATTAGGAATACGAATTCATAGACTTATGTGATGTATTCTCTTTATCACAAGCATATGTATTTTTTAAATTATCACAAATCCAAGTTATTAACCTATATAAGTATAAATTAAGATCCCTTTTTTAATATTATGGAACACCTCTTTTTCTTAAGAATGACATAAAGGATTATCTTTTTTTGGAGTGCAAGGAATATCTCATTCCAAATTAGAACATAAGAGTGCTCCCAATTCTGTAATGAATCAATGGATAAATTGGTTAAAAGGTCATTAACAATACGATTTATCTCAGAATGAATGATCTAGATTAGTATCCCAAAAATGAAGAAATAAAATGAATGAACGTCATGTGGCTCAAAATAAAAATTTAACTAAAAATTATTCATATGAAAAAAAAAGGATTAATTCTTTACCCAAAAAAACTAAACAAGAAATAGACTCATTAACAAATCAAAAAAAAAAAAAATGAAAAAACAACATGGGTATGATCTTTTATCATATAAATCTATTAATTATGTAGATAAGAAGGACTCATATATTTATGGATATAGATCATCATTTCAAGCAAATAATAACCAAGTGACTTCCTATAATTGCAACACACGAAGGAAAAAAAGGATATGAAGGATGATATTCCTATCAAGAATTATATAGGAGAAGATTCTATTCTAGATATGGAAAAAAATATGGATAGAAAGTGTTTTGATAGGAGAATTCTGAATTTTTTCCTTAGAAATAAAATTCATTTTAGGGGTTCGATCGATACCAATTATTATTTTACACTTCATAAAGAAATAAATACATCCAATAATAAATAAAATAAAAACTTTTTGATTGAATAGGAATGAATGTAGAAATACTAATTCATTCTATAGCCCAATCGGAATCTTTTTTCTTATATAAAAATTGGATATTTTATAATGCATATTATTAACCCAAAACGAAGCAAATTATGTGATAAGGGTTTCTCCACGTACCTCGTCACTGCTAGCTCTTCCTGAATGCTGAAATCACACCTTCTAATTAAATTGTATGAACAGAAATTTATCTTGTAATTATTTATGGTTTAAATAATATTTTGTTATATCAAATTTTTTGCACGTGCTTATTATCATAAAAACCTTAAACATATATGTTTGCATTTTGTTTCATTGATGAGGTAAATTACTTATTTTGTTTTTATATAAAATATGTTTGTCTCAAGGTAGAATGACAAAAAAAGGCTACTGAAATCTGCATATCCCCACTAAGTACCTAATATTTTAATTATTCTGAAATTCTTAGAGCCTTCTCTAAGATCAATTTTTGTTGGAAAATCCCTTACTAAATAAGAAAATCATTATATTTGCACTTGCACTTGATAGCCGAGAAGCTCTTATTCGCTAGTAGTCAGTCATTTGTTAAATGGTCACATGAATAGGACCAAAGGGGTATTTGGGCTGAAAGTAATTATATTCTCATTAATAAATAAAAGTAATTTTTTTTTTTCTTAATCTTTTTTTTTTTTTTTTTTTAAGAGATTAGCCTATTGGGTAGAAGGGGTGGTTAATTAATGATACAAAAATTTCCTTATATCCTATTAGCAACCTTAGCTAGGTAATATGCGAGAGTGAACATGGCAACCTTCTATACATACCAATATCTATAATATCTAATGGTTGCTGCTAATCAATTAGTAACCGACAAAATGACAATAATACAATTAATGAAAATATTTTCCTCTATTTTTGAAGCCTTTTGCCCAATACAAATTAACCTACCACTTTGGTCCTATTTATATAAGTTCAAATTATCTAATTCTAGCATACCAAGAAAATTTAGTTAACTCAATAAATAAGGATTTAATTCACTTTTTTTTTTTTTTTATAAAAAAATTGCTCTCATTTAATAATCGGTATTTTTCACTTCTTTTTTTTTTTTTTTTCTCTACCGTTAGTTGGGGCAAAATAGTAATAGAATACTCTCATTTATTATTCTAAAAGATGATTTATAATAAGGATCAATTTTTTTTGTCAAATTATACTTATAAATAGGACCAGTACTGTAATAATATGTGGAGTTTGCCAATTAGCTCTACTATAACAGGAGGAACCATTGTAAGTTAAATCCATCGAGTTAGCATACTGCCACAATCACTTCTCTCGGTTTGCAGTGTAGATCTGTTCACCTCGATCTTTAAAAAGCCTTCCTCAATTAAAAGTTTCTAATCATGGCAAAAAAAAAAAAAAAAAAAAAAAAAAAAAAAAAAAGAAAAAAGAAAAAAGAAGAAGAAGAACCTCTTCCCCGTGTTATTAAGCCCGGACCCGACCGGCTAGTTTAGCCCGAAAACAAGAGAATTGGGTAGATAAGCTCGACCGGTCCAGGTATTAACCCGGTTTAATTTTTAGTTTGTTTTATAATTGTATATTAATAACTCTAAAATCTTTACTTTTTTATCTGTTTGGCCTCTGATTAGCTCTGATTTAACTTGTTGGCTATCAATTCAAGTGGATCCCTACGTGTGGTACTTATTTTTTTTTTTATTTTTTATTTGCCACTCTTTATGTAGTACATTTAGTGCATCCAGGGAGACCCCAAAAGAAAAAAACTACTAATGATGATGGCAAAATGGTTGATCATTGTGTGAGTTTTTTTTATAACATAATTCTTTTGGTATTACATCTAGAAGTTAATGCAAATGATTAAATTCAGTGGTACATTATATCCTATACATTTTTCTTTTTAGTCTTCACTCTTCAATGCCTCACTGAGCTTTTCCCCCTATATGGGCCAGCCCTAATATTCTTATTTATTCTCATAAATCAATTTACGTAAAGAGGAGCACTGAACAAATAAAGAAAACCCAATCAACTTAAATTTTAATGTATCACGTAACAAAAGCAGGTAAGGATATACTGTTGTCATTTAACAATTAGAATTTAAATGAAATGTTTTCTGATTTACAATCTATGCATCATCCTACTAAATTGTATCGGTTTAAAAATTGTATGAAGAAAATTTTATCTGGTAGTTATTTATGATTTAAATAATATTTTATTATTATGAAATTTTTTGCATTTGTAAAAACTAATATGACTTTCAAAGTATCAAATAAAGAAAACTGATATAAAAATGAACAATAAAATTAAAGTATATTTTCATTTATAATACTTAAAATGAAAGTAATTAGTCAACTGAGTAAATAAAGACTAAACTGACAAGTCCTATTTATAATGTAGCAAAGTTCTTCCATGTTTTGAGTATTAGACCGAACCCTCATTGTTTTAATTATCGTACAGTATTTGGTTAAATAAAAAAAAAAAAAAAAAAAAAAAAAAGTATTGCCGAGTATTGTCCTCCCTCAGTAGTCGACTAGGAGGCCCCAATCTTGACTCTTTGATCAACTATCCAAGATGGACCCACCGGGGAATTCCGGCGGCGGCGAAACACCACCGTCGTCTCAGAACCAAACTCAACTCCACTGGCCTGGGCAAACTCATGTTACAGCCAACAATGAATCGCACATTATCAACCAACCATCTCTGCCATCGCATAACACCAGCAGAAGAAGAGCTCCACCATCGCGGCCCCGGCCTCTTGAAATCGAAGAGCCTCGCCAACCTCCTCTTCGAGCCAACCAAGAATCTCACATTATCGACGAACAAGTTCCACCACCGCATCATGCCGCCAACGGAAGAGGAGCACCACCGTCGTGGCCTCAACGTCTTGGAATCGAAGAGCATCGCGTAACTACTTTTCAAACATCCCAAGAATTTCCCTTTATCAACCAACCATTTCAGCCACCGCATCATCATGCCTTCGACGGAAGAGGAGCACCACCGCCGTGGCCTCAATATCTTGGAATCGAAGAGCATCGCCTAATTACTTTTCAAGCATTCCAACAATTTCTCTTCATCAGCCAACCATTTCAGCCACCGCATCATCATGCCTTCGACGGAAGAGGAGCACCACCGCCGTGGCCTCAATATCTTGGAATCGAAGCACATGGCCTAATTACTTTTCAAGCATTCCAACAACTTCTCTTTATCAACCAACCATTTCAGCCACCGCATCATCATGCCTTCGACGGAAGAGGAGCACCGCCGCCGTGGCCTCAATATCTTGGAATCGAAGAGCATCGCCTAAGTACTTTTCAAACATTCCAAGAATTTCTCTTTATCAACCAACCAATTCAGCCACCGCATCATCATGCCGCCGACGGAAGAGAAGCCCCACCGCCGTGGCCTCAAAGTCTTGGAATCGAAGCGCATCGCCAAACTCCTTTTATAACCAACCAATCATCCAACGTAGTGTTGCCAACAAGTTTTTCGCAGGAAGAACGAAGACTTCAGCTCATGGAAAATAATGCCAACCCATTTGTGCCGGAAAATAACTTCTTGGGACCCTCTCCGGCACAGTCATCGGTGGCGGCGGCACCAAGTCTTGTAAACAGCGTTCTGCACGTGGAAAATATCTCGGGATTACAGTCATCACCACCATTGCGGGACCCACCAGTAGAAGCGTCAGAGATGGAGGGATCCGGGCAAAACTGGACAGATAAAACTCCAGACAACAACCCTGGAGCATAGTGTATGCATGTAGTGTCACCACAGGGAATGTAATCGCCGCCGTCACCAACTTTAGCGCCGGTCGTAACAAAGTTGATGAGTCCCGGAAACGGAGCCGTTTATCAGGATCTGGACCTGCTTTGATCAGAAAATAGCTTCACAGGAAGCTTGTATTGGTAATTTTTGGTAGGCAAAGAATTTAACATTCTTATACACACATGAACTATCATTTTCACTGACTGTCTCTAACATATATACAAAAGGCAGAATATTGTACAGTTTGTAGAGTGATGCGGCAATTGAATACAGTTCTCATTTCTCAATTCTCTTTGTTTGTGTTTATTTCCGCCTTTCTTTCTCTCCTTTTATCTTTCTTTTAACTTATGCTTTTAGTAAAAAGTTTTGTTTATATACATTTAATTGTGCTCCTCCTTCATTCATGTTCACGAAGCATATATGTAATTATGTATATATGGGGGACAGATGAAGTAAATGTATGTTTTCATAAAACCCTATATCTATAGTTAGGAATAATTAGAAAAGCTTACTTGGGCATCAGTAAATCAGTATACTTACTAGAATACTCAAAATTTCAAAAAATATCACCCCATTAACATAAAAAAGGCCTCATGTCTTCTTGAGTAATGAGTAGCAAATATAATGACCGATTTCGCTTTTATTGATGACATTTATATATTGATTTGTGAGAAATGCTTGTTGGAGGAAAAATCCTCATGCTTCTGTTAGTCTTGTGTATAATATTATATACCAAGAAGTTATATATATATATATAAAGAATTATACACACATAAACCTTAAAAGACAGCTTTTTTTTTTTTTTTTGGCCAAAAAAGACAGATTTAATATTTGAATTTTGTGTATAAGAAAATGAATTACACACATGAACCATGATTCAAAAGAGATGGATTATTCAACAAGTGTTTAGACACTTATGTTTGTTTGTTTTTTCAAATAAAAACTAAAAGTTTAATTATTGTAAGATAAGAAATCGTGTTTATGTGAAAGTAACAATGAAAATGGATAAATAATGCGAGAGGATGAAAGGTCAACCTATAGACAAATAGGTGATAAAAGTAAGATTTGGTGCAGGACCTGTGATGACATGTCGAATCGAATACCCCAAAGTCTTTCTATTAATTTTTTACTTGAACCCACCCAAACGCGGTAGTACAATAGCTGACTGGACACAAGGTTATATCTAGCGATAGGATATATAATAAGCCTTTTAAAAAAAATAATACATATTTATAGCCTTTAACTAATTTTAATTATTTTCTTGATTAATGAAAATCGATTATTTGAAGCTCATAATAAGAGACAGAGTGAGTATTAAATAGGGGTAAAATTGAAAAATTATTAAAATTTAAAACAAAGTTAAATAATGTTTAAGTTTTTTTGTATGAAACATATTGAAAGCCCCTTTATAAATAGGGTTGGAGGAGTATATTTCCATAAAAAATAATATTAGCAGCAAAATAAATACTTTCTAAAACTATAAGTATGCAATAACTATGACTTATTTTTATATAATATTGAGCTAATAAATCAAGGAAAATAGATATGCGGGTCTTTATAATTTTCATCAATTTTGAATCAGGTCTTTATACTTAAAAAAATGGATACTTTAAATTTTTTTACGTGGACGCCTAGAGTTAAAACCGGTTAAATAATGCCCAGCGGTGTTAAACAAACTGACTAGAAAGGAGTAAATAAAGAAACAATACCAATTAGTTATTCTTGCCTGAAAAATTTCTATTAATGAACAACATTACCAAAACAAAGATAAAAGGAAAGAAAGAAACATAGAAATAAAATGAGAACTATATCCAATTGCCGCATCACTATACAAACTGGACAAAATACAGTATTCCGCCTTATGAATATGTTAGAGACAGTCAGTGAAAATGATAGTTTGTGTGTGTGTGTGAGAATGTTAAATTCTTTGCCTACCAAAAAATACTAATACAAGGTTCCTGTGAAGCTATTTTCTGATCAAAGCAGGTCCAGATCCTGATGAACGGCTCCGTTTCCGGGACTGATCAACTTTGTTACGACGGGCGCTAAAGTTGGTGAGGGCGGCGATTACATTCCCTGTGGTGACACTACATACTTACACTATGCTCCAGGGCTATTGTCTGGAGTTCTATCTGTCAGGCTTTGCCTGAACTCCTCCATCATTGACGCTACTTCTGATGGGTCATGCGATGGTGCCACCGGTGAGTCTCCCAATAAGATATTTTCCATGAGCTGAAGTTTGTTTTCAAGATTTGGTGCCGCCGGTGGTGACATTTCCGGTGGTTGTGACATCACTATGTTGGATGACCGTAATCCCGAAGAGTCTCCGAAGAAGCTATTTTCCAGCACAAATGGGTTGGCATTATTTTCCATGAGCTGAACTCTATTTCGTGCTTCCTGCTAAAAACTTGTTGGCAACACTATGTTCTATGACTGTAATCCCGAAGAGTGTCCCAAGAAGTTATTTTCCGGCACAAATGCATTATTTTCCATGAACTCAACTCTGTTTCGTGCTTCCTGCAAAAAACTTATTGGCAACACTATGTTCGATGACTGTAATCCCGATGCGGATCTTGTCTTTTCCTCCCTGTTGAGTCTGATCCAACAGGCATTGCACAGAGACTGCCATTGCGATTCAAGAAATTAATTTGTTTGAATGCAGAGTGAAAGAATATGAAAAGGGAATAATTAAATGGATGAGGCAAGTAAGTACCGTTTGACCTGTGGGGTCACTTCTCCACTTGGTTGTTGAAGTGTTGTTGCAATTGGCACAGGAACGAGAGACAACGCCGCCACGCCGATCTTCGGACAACGACGATGGTTTCTTCATAGTATGGGATTCTTGGTTGACTCTTAGTGCATGTTGATATTGAAGAAGTTGATCTTTTAAGGCCTGTGAAAATGTTCTTTGGCTGGTGGAGTACAGTGACGGCAATGGTTTCTTGATGGTGTGGGATTCTTAGTTCAATCTGAGAGCATGTTGTTGATGTTGAAGAAGCTTATCTTCTTTTGATAGCAGAAGAAGTTGATCTTTTAAGGCCAGTAAACCTGTTCTTCGGCCCACGGAGTATAGTGGCCGCGATGGTTTCCTGATAGTGAGTGATTCGTTATTGACTCTAGAATGAGGTTGGCCAAGCTCTTGGATTCCAAGTTGACTCTGGGAAGAAGGCGATGGTTGTGTTATTCTTCCATCGGTTGCATGTTGATGCGGTGGTGATGGTCCTGCTTTTGTCGCTAAAGCAGTCAATTAAACTAGGTCCTAATTAATTATGCAATATAGGGTCAACCTAGGTCATTCTCCCAAGGAGCAAGCTGTGGGTTTTTCTTTAAGTTGAATTTAGGTGACAAAAATTACAATGAAATGAAACTAAACTAACTAAATGCAGGATGAAATTAACCCTAAAACCTATATGAGAATGGAACTAATCTAGATGAGAATGCAAATTTGGGGTTTTTTGTTATGAGAGAATATTAAAATCCTAAGAAAATAAATTAACAAAGATTTAATTCAATTATGATGATGAAGGGGACAACTTAGGAATTGCATGGATTTAACTTAGCCCAAATTAATTAGTTAGACCAAAGGGGGGTTGATGGAAGATTGGAAGTAATGAATTTAATTGCCTAATTAAACATGGGAAACCCTCAAGTTTAATAACACATATTACACTAGAAAACTCATAGTGAAATAAGTGGTGGCTAATTAAACTCATTAAAAACCAATACAATTAATTTCTAATTAATTTTAGAATCTTATTTACAATCATCCAATTAAACAACTAGATAATTTATCGACTCAATTAAACAATTAAATCGGTAAACCCAATTGACAATTAAATTAATAACGAAAACTCAATTATTAATTCAATTGACAATCTAAAGGTTGCAAACAAGAATCTAACAATAAGCATAAAAACTTGAATTATCAATCTAATCCAAAAGAAATAAGTTTACAATCTAAAACTAGATTGTTCTCAATTAATACAACAAAATCCTTTAAAACTAAATAATCTCAAGTTTGAATTAAAAAGATAAAAGGAACAACACTCCCTTGTGGTCTTCAAGTGTAAGACCCTAGGCTTTAGCTTCTCCCATGCTCCTCCCAAGTTGCCTCCTAAAGATCTCAAGCTACCATGGAAATCATCCCTCCTTCAAGTGTTAAGCAACTCCTCTGACCATTAAAATTGATTAACAAGAGTCAATTGATGTCCAGGAAAGAGTGACGTGGGTCCCGTGAGTGGATGATGCCAAAAACAATTCTCCTGTGCGTGGCAAATTGAATAAATAGATGAAGGAAGCAATTGGCTTCAACACACAGTGGTTGTGGGGTCCCGTGGATGAATGAATCAATGAATAAACAATCAAAAACTCCTCTCGTGTTGCGTGTTGCATTTGCGTCTATTTCCTCTCGCGTGAATGTTCTTCGTCTCCGAGTATGCGTGAAATCCAATCAATCCCGCGGCTAGGTTAAATAAATGGGGGAGAAGAGATAGATTTTTGGATACTATCTTGAGCCCAATAAAATTTAGAAGGCCCAATAAAATTTCACCATTGGATCTTCTTTTAGCTATCCTGAAAAATTCTGCACCATAGGATCTTCTAATATGATAAAATCAAGATATTATATATTAAGAGATATTCTTTAATAACAAGATATCAATCAGAATAAATAATTTAAGCCCAATATCTCATAATTAATTCAGATTTATATTTTCTCCTAAAATTGGCTAACAATTCAAATATTATCTACTAAATCCAAATTAGCCTAAAATAATCCCCAAAATAAATGGATAAGGTGGGATAAAATATATAAAAATATGGATTTATCAATTCCCCCACACTTATCATTTGCACTCCTGGGCAAAACAACTCGAGACCAAGGGAGTATAAACAAAAACAAAAACAAAAACAAAAACAAAAGAAAACTAAACTAAACTAAAACTTCAAAAATGAATGTTCCAATCACAAGCAATAAGTAAACAAAAGCATTTCAACACCTCTCATGTCCAAGTGATCTTCTCATGATTTAAGAAAGCAAACATCATGGCAATTTACTTGACAAAGGGGAACCTAAGCTAGAAATCCCTTACCAAGAATAATGTGTATGTCACTCATCACTCAAAAGTGTATAGGTTTGTGTTTACGCTCAAATTCATCCCTATCCAACACTCTTTCCATAGGCTTGACAAGAATCTAAGTTCTCCACTGCTAATAAAGCAAGTACATTCATAAATCCAAAGGACTTTTATTAGGTTGTAACGGGGCTAAGGTTAAGAAAGAAAGGGTACGGTGTTTGGAAAAATAAAATTGAATATCTTAAAAGAGGAAGAGAATGATACAATAGAGAATATAGGATGCAAGAAACCAAACTAAATCTGACCGAGTCATGATTAATCATTTTTTTCTTTCTTTTTTTTTCCATTTTTTTTCTTCATTTTTTTTCCATTTTTTTTTTTTTTCAATTTCTTTTTTTTCTTTTTTTTTTTTTTCATTTTTTTTTCATTCATTTTTTTTTCAAGATAACATACCATACTTTTCACAATGACCCAATTCCTAACTTTATGCATGTTCTTCCATCCAAAATAATACATGATGCTCTTCAACTCTCAAGATATTCAAAAGGATAGAGATTTTTTTTTTTTTTTTTTTTTTTTTTTTTTTTTTGGGCTATGGGTGTAGACAAAATGAAAAAATAAATAGGCTCAAAAGGGTTACACAAAGGATATATATGTATGAAAAAGATAGGCTTTTTGGCTTATCTGGCTAAAATGAAATGAATGCCTTTATCATTTTTATGAATACTCATGCATAAAATACAGCCTCAAATAAGATTCAAGTCAAGTTCTAGATCAAGTAAAGAGATAAGGGTACACACTAAAAAAATAATATATGTATTAGTATTAGGCTCAAAATCTCACTAGGAATATGATCACTAGCCTAAATTCACCAAAATCAAATCCATTGCCACTAGGTTCACCAAATCAAAACACGATCAATCACTTTTCAAATCAAGAATGCATCATACTAAAGTTACTCAAAACTTGCAATTTTCGCATTCAAAAAAAGTTGATCCCTCCCCCACACTAAAACACCGCATTGTCCTCAATGCAAAACAGTCATAATAGATCACAAAGTCAAGTAATACGTAGCACTACGCAACTTAGTAATATGATAAGGAGTAATATGACAAAGCAAAATAAAAGAGTGAGGGAAGGAATACAACCGACGTCTACGTGGTGTCACGTAGTGTAGCAACCTCCACTGTCTGAGTGGAGAATCCATCGAAGAACGGCTTTAAGCGGTGTCCATTGACGGTGAAGCATTTTCCATTTGGCTCCCTTTTAATCTTCACAGCTCCATAGGGGAAAACATCAGTGACAACAAAAGGCCCCTCCCATCGAGAGCGGAGCTTTCCAGGCATGAGTTTCAAGCGGGAAACATAGAGTAGAACTTTTTGGCCCACTTGAAAGTCTCTCTTCATGATAAGTTTGTCATGGGCTGCTTTAGTCCGTTCCTTATAAATCCTAGCATTCTCATAAGCTTCTCTCCTTAATTCTTCAAGCTCTTGCAATTGCAACTTCCTTTCAATATCGGCACTAGCAAGATCGAGATTGCACTTTTTAATTGCCCAGTATGCTTTGTGCTCTACCTCTACTGGCAAATGACAAGCTTTGCCGTAAACAATCCTGTATGGAGACATGCCAATGGGACTTTTATATGCTGTGCGATATGCCCAAAGTGCATCATCAAGCCGTTTACTCCAATCCTTCCGATTGGGTTGCACTGTCTTTTCTAGAATGAGCTTGATTTCTCTATTAGAAAGTTCTGCCTGACCATTCGTTTGAGGGTGATATGGAGTGGCCACCTTATGCATCACCCCATACTTACCAAGCAAGCTCGCAAACTCCGATTGCAAAAATGAGTTCCTTGATCGCTAATGATGGCTCTAGGAATGCCAAATCTGCAAAGAATGTGAGAGCGAACAAAGGAAACCACTACAGAAGAATCATTAGTACGAGTGGGGATTGCCTCAACCCACTTTGACACATAATCCACAGCCAACAGGATGTACAAATAACCAAATGAAGTGGGAAAAGGTCCCATGAAATCAATTCCCCAAACATCAAAGACTTCACGAGAATAATAAGGGTTGTTGGGGCATCTCATGCTTCCTAGAAATATTACCCACAAATTGGCACTGGAACACTTCTTACAAAATTCATGGGCATCACGAAATAGACTTGGCCAAAACAATCCACTTTCCAAAACTTTCCTAGCAAGACGCTTGGCACTAAAATGTCCCCCACACGCAAGAGTATGGCAAAAAGTCAAGACAGACTCAAATTCAACATCGAATGCATCGCTAATAATTTGATCACTACAAATGTGCCACAAGTAGGGATCATCCCATATATAGAATTTAGCATCTCTTTTAAACTTATTCATTTGATGTTTATTCATGTCATCAGGTAAAACAGATGCAACTAGATAATTAGCAATATCAGCATACCAAGGGATAGAAACAACAACCTCACAAAGCCTTTGATCAGGAAAGTCATCTAAGGGTAAAGATGGTACCGTAGGTGGTGTTTCAATCCTACTCAGATGATCAGCTACCATATTCTCTCGCACCACTCTTATCACGAATCTCCACATCAAACTCTTGTATCGAAGCACCCACCTAATGAGGCGGGGTTTGGAGTCCGGTTTCTTAAACAAGTACTTGATAGCCGAGTGATCAAGTAAACACGATCACCTTCGTGTGAAGAATGTAGGATCGAAATTTCTCTAACCCAAAGACGATTGCAAATAACTCTTTCTCGTGGTAGTGTAGTTAGCCCGAGCAAAGCATCTAAAGTCCTAGATGCATAGGCTATGATACGTTGTCTCTTTTCTACTTTTCGGGCAAGAACAAGACCTAATGCATAGTCGAAGCATCACACAAGAGCTCAAATGGTAGGCTCCAATTAGGTGGCTGAATGATAGGGGTGTGGTGAGTCTCTTCTTTAAATCATCCCATGCATACCTGCAAGCATCATCAAAAACAAAACCCACATCTTTCTGCAATAAACGAGACAATGGCAATGCTGTTTTACTAAAATCCTGGATGAATCTTCTATAAAATCCCGCATGCCCAAGAAAAGAACGTACATCTTTCACACATGATGGATATGGAAGGGAGGAAATAATATCAACCTTAGCTTTATCAACCTCAATACCATCATGTGAAACAACATGGCCCAAAACAATTCCTTTCTTAACCATGAAATGACATTTTTCAAAATTCAACACAAGATTATATTGAATGCATCTTTCCAAAACCATGTCCAAACTAGCTAAGCATGCATCAAAAGAATCACCATAAACAAGTAAAATCATCCATGAAAACTTCCATGCAAAGTGCTCAAGAAAATCGAGAGAATATGGAAACCATGCAACGCCGAAAAGTACCTGGTGCATTACATAAACCGAATGGCATGCGTCTATATGCAAAGGTTCCAAATGGACATGTGAATGTGGTTTTATCCTGGTCCTCAGGTGCAATAGAAATTTGGAAATAACCAGAAAAACCATCCAGAAAGCAGTAATGTGATTTACCAGCCAGTCTTTCTAACATTTGATCTATGAAGGGAAGGGGGTAATGGTCCTTTCTAGTCACTGAATTCAATCTTCTATAGTCAATACATACCCTCCAACTGTTTTGAACTCTAGTCGGAACTAGCTCACCTTCATCATTACGAACCACAGTAATACCAGTTTTCTTAGGTACCACTTGAACTGGACTTACCCAACGGCTGTCAGAAATAGGGTAGATTATACCTGCCGAGAGAAGTTTAGAGACCTCTTTCTTTACCACATCAAGGATCAATGGGTTGAGTCGTCGCTGTGGCTGTCGCACAGCTTTGGCACCATCTTCTAACAGGATCCGGTGCGTGCACACATTTGGGCTGATTCCAGGGATATCAGCAAGAGTCCATCCAATAGCTTTCATCCGTCGCCTAAGTACCTCTAGTAGGCGGGTCTCCTCATCAGCAGCTATGTCACTAGCTACAATCACAGGAAGTGTCTCGTCTTTCCCCAAATAGGCATACTTCAATGAGTTAGGAAGTGGCTTTAACTCTAAAGATGGAGCTTGTTGAATTGAAGGTATGAGCGGCTTCAATTCAACATCAGTCAAACTAGAAACTCGCTTGCAGACTCACAAACGTAAGAGCAAACTTTCCCACCTTGGGGAGTATTAGTAGAAACCGCAAGAGCGCTTGAATCGACAGACACATCACAATCAACATCAATAGTGCCATCGTAGCACTCATGTCAAGGATAAAATTAGAATCGAAATTTCCACATCGAGACATGATCAATGCTAATCGATAACTTAGAATCGACATAAGTGAAGACAAATCAATTTTATCCATGGCATCAATCACATTAAGTAACTGAGAAATTCCATCAGAATCAAGAGTAGTATCGGATACATGACCACTAGAATCACTAATGCTACAAATAGGCATGAAGCATCATGTCTAGAATGTCTCATAATCTCAATAGCATCAATGAAAATATCAATATCAAGATCATCAAGGTCAAGACATGTATCACAATTACCAATTTTAGCACATGAGCAAGAGATAGTATCATCTAAACCAGCAATATCACAGGATCTACTAAGCATACTCTCTTTAAGATTTACAATAGAATCATCCGTAATAGCATCAATAAAATTAACATCTATCTCCGCACAATCATCAGAGGGGTGTCTCATAGATTCAAGCACATTGAATTTAATAGTTTCACCAGCAAATTCTAGAGTAAGGCTACCAGCATGCACATCTATCATAGCTCTAGCAGTTTTAAGGAAGGGTCTACCTAAAATCAAAGATGAATGTCCCTTCTGCCTAAACCGACCATCATCCATATCAAGAACGTAGAAGTCTGCAGGGAATATGAAATCTTTTACCTTAACCAAGATGTCCTCCAGGACGCCTTCTGGGACTGTGCAACGTCTGTCAGCAAGGGATGCAACAAGATTTGTGGGCTTAAGCTCTACACCCTTGAGTTGATCAAAGACTCGATTTCGGCATAACATTAATAGCGGCTCCCAAATCTGCTAAGGCATCGGAGAAGTCAACATCACCAATAGTGCAAGGTATGAGAAAACTACCGGGATCCTTGCACTTCATTGGCATTGGCATTTGATAAAGAGAGGAGACAACGCCCCCAAGTCAACCTTGCCTTCATGCTTAAACCTTCTCTTTGTAGTACACAATTCCTTCAAGAATTTTGCATATTTGGGCACTTGTGTAACCAAGTCAACTAATGGAACATTAATCACTACCTTCTTGAATATATCGTAGATTTCATTGAACATCTCAGCTTCCTTCTTTTTCTTTTTAGCCTTAGCTACCACAATAGGAAAAGGTAGGGCTTGCTTGATCACTTGCTTCCCTTCATCCCCTGTACCTTGTTCTCCATGAGGTACCTCATGTGTTTCTGATAAAGTGGATTGAACCTGTGATGTGGAAGCAGAAGGAGAGTCATCAGCAACTTCCTTGTCTTTTGAAGCATTGTTGGTAACAGGATCTGCAGAGGGGATTATCTTCCCACGTCGGAGAGATATAGCATTGACTCCACCTATATTAGGATTTTTTGAGTTCCCGTTTGGATTTGTTACCACTTGAGATGGAAGCCTTCCGAACCTTGACTCGTTCATTACCATGTACATTAGACAATGGACCAATTTGTGTTTGAAGAGTTTCAATTTGTTGTTGTTGCTTAATTATGATTTTCATCATAGCTTCCCACTTTGAACCTTCATCTTGCACTGGCACTGATTGTCTAACCTGTTGAAACATTTTGCCACTAGAATTTCCACTTTGATTAAACTGTGCTTGCTGAGGTTGGCCATTCCCATATTGAAGATTTGGATGGTCACGCCATCCAGGATTATATGTATTGGAGTAAGGATCATACTTTTGGCCACCTTGAGTCATGGGTCTAGAAGGATATATTGCATTGCAAGATTCAACTCTGTCATTCAGGTAGGGACAAGAGTCAGTAGCATGAGTGGCTAGAGAGCAAATAGAACAGAGTGGCCCTATTAAAGTAGACGAGGTAGGCTGTGGGGTAAAAGAAGTAGAGGGCCCCATAGGATTGACCATATTGGAAGAATTTTGCATATGGGACATAGTCATTTTTTCCATAGCAGATGCAAGTCTATCAATTTTGCTCTCTAGGCGAGACTCAGAATTAGAAGAGAGCAATCCCACCTCATTGACTTTTACTGGTTGTCTAGAACCAAATTGTTGGCTATTCTTAGCTTTCTTTTCGTCAATTCCCAAGCATCATTGACAGTCAGGTCAAGGAGACCACCACCGGCGGCCGAATCTAACAAATCTCTCTCTAAAGGTAAGAGCCCTTCATGGAAGTATTCGATCAATAATGTATCCGCAATTTGATGGTGAGGGCAGCTAGCACACAGTGCTTTAAAACGCTCCAAATACTCATATAAGGACTCCCCCACAATTTGTTGACATCTACTTATGTCCTTCCTGATAGATGAAGTGCGAGAGGCTGGGAAATACCTTTCCAAGAATAGTTTCTTCAGTTGATTCCATGAAGTAATAAACCCAGGGGGCAAACGAAGCAACCAGCTTTTAGCAGATCCTTCCAAAGAGAATGGGAAGGCACGCATCTTAATTTGATCTTCAGTCACATTAATCGGTTTCATAGCAATGCAAACCATGTGAAACATCTTCAAGTGATTGTATGCTTCCTCCCCTGAAAGGCCATTAAATTTTGGAAGTAAGTGTATCAATCCAGATTTCAACTCAAAATTCACATTAATATCGGGATAATTGATGCACCAATTTTGAAAATGCAGATCAGGTGAACCCAATTCATTAATGGTCATAATAGGATCAACAATATGAGCATTTGGATTTGCATTAACATCAGCATTAACAACAATATGAGCATTTGGATTTGCATTATCATCAGCATTAACAATAATATGAGCACCATCCATATTGACCTTAGAATCAAAGGATTTAACAATGGGCTTAACAGAGGAACTATTGCCTAAAAGAGTTCTAGCTCTAGTTCTTCGTTGGTGAAATGTCTTCTCAATCTCAGGATCAAATTCAAACAATTTTTCAGAAGAGGATCGGGTCATGCAATATAGAACTACCTACGAAGTCACCTAAAAACTCAAACCTAAGTCTAACCGTTGCTCCCCGGCAACGGCGCCAAAATTGATGGTCCTGCTTTTGTCGCTAAAGCAGTCAATTAAACTAGGTCCTAATTAATTATGCAATATAGGGTCAACCTAGGTCATTCTCCCAAGGAGCAAGCTGTGGGTTTTTCTTTAAGTTGAATTTAGGTGACAAAAATTACAATGAAATGAAACTAAACTAACTAAATGCAGGATGAAATTAACCCTAAAACCTATATGAGAATGGAACTAATCTAGATGAGAATGCAAATTTGGGGTTTTTTGTTATGAGAGAATATTAAAATCCTAAGAAAATAAATTAACAAAGATTTAATTCAATTATGATGATGAAGGGGACAACTTAGGAATTGCATGGATTTAACTTAGCCCAAATTAATTAGTTAGACCAAAGGGGGGTTGATGGAAGATTGGAAGTAATGAATTTAATTGCCTAATTAAACATGGGAAACCCTCAAGTTTAATAACACATATTACACCAGAAAACTCATAGTGAAATAAGTGGTGGCTAATTAAACTCATTAAAAACCAATACAATTAATTTCTAATAAATTTTAGAATCTTATTTACAATCATCCAATTAAACAACTAGATAATTTATCGACTCAATTAAACAATTAAATCGGTAAACCCAATTGACAATTAAATTAATAACGAAAACTCAATTATTAATTCAATTGACAATCTAAAGGTTGCAAACAAGAATCTAACAATAAGCATAAAAACTTCGAATTATCAATCTAATCCAAAAGAAATAAGTTTACAATCTAAAACTAGATTGTTCTCAATTAATACAACCAGAAATCCTTTAAAACTAAATAATCTCCAGTTTGAATTAAAAAGATAAAAGGAACAACACTCCCTTGTGGTCTTCAAGTGTAAGACCCTAGGCTTTAGCTTCTCCCATGCTCCTCCCAAGTTGCCTCCTAAAGATCTCAAGCTACCATGGAAATCATCCCTCCTTCAAGTGTTAAGCAACTCCTCGCAGCCATTAAAATTGATTAACAAGAGTCAATTGATGTCCAGGAAAGAGTGACGTGGGTCCCGTGAGTGGATGATGCCAAAAACAATTCTCCGTGCGTGGCAAATTGAATAAATAGATGAAGGAAGCAATTGGCTTCAAAAAAGTGGTTGTGGGGTCCCGTGGATGAATGAATCAATGAATAAACAATCAAAAACTCCTCTCGTGTTGCGTGTTGCGCTGCGTCTATTTCCTCTCGCGTGAATGTTCTTCGTCTCCGCAGTATGCGTCCCATCCAATCAATCCCGCGGCTAGGTTAAATAAATGGGGGAGAAGAGATAGATTTTTGGATACTATCTTGAGCCCAATAAAATTTAGAAGGCCCAATAAAATTTCACCATTGGATCTTCTTTTAGCTATCCCGAAAAATTCTCGCACCATAGGATCTTCTAATATGATAAAATCAAGATATTATATATTAAGAGATATTCTTTAATAACAAGATATCAATCAGAATAAATAATTTAAGCCCAATATCTCATAATTAATTCAGATTTATATTTTCTCCTAAAATTGGCTAACAATTCAAATATTATCTACTAAATCCAAATTAGCCTAAAATAATCCCCAAAATAAATGGATAAGGCGGGATAAAATATATAAAAATATGGATTTATCGTGTGGCTTAAATGGTTGGTTGATCATGTGACATTCTTGGTTGCCTATACGAGGAGTTTGGCGAGGCTCCTCGATTCCAAGACGCAGGGGCAACGACGGAGGTGTTCTTCTGCCATCGGCGGCACGATGGGTGGCAGAAATGGTTGGTAGATATAGTGAAATTCTTGGTTGGTTAAAGAAGGAGTTTGGCGATTCTCTTTGATTCCAAGACGATGAGGCCACAACGGTGTTGCTCCTCTTTTGTCGGCGACACGATGCGGTGGCAGAAATGGTTCGTTGCTGATGTGAGATTCTTGGTTGGCTACAAGACGAGTTTGGCGAGGCTCCTCGATTCCAATACGCAAGGGCCACGACGGAGCTGTTCTTTTGCCCTCGGCGGCACAATGTGGTGGCAGAAATGGTTGGTAGATATAGTGAAATTCTTGGTTGGTTAAAGAAGGAGTTTGGCAATGCTCTTTGATTCCAAGACGATGAGGCCACAACGGTGTTGCTCCTCTTTTGTCGGCGACACGATGCGGTGGTAGAAATGGTTCGTTGCTGATGTGAGATTCTTGGTTGGCTACAAGACGAGTTTGGCGAGGCTCCTCGATTCCAAGACACAAGGGCCACGACGGAGCTATTCTTCTGCCCTCGGCGGCACAATGTGGTGGCAAAAATGGTTGGTAGATATAGTGAAATTCTTGGTTACTTAAAAAAAGGAGTTCGGCGATGCTCTTCGATTCCAAGACGATGAGGCCACAACGGTGTTGCTCCTCTTCTGTCCACGGCACAATGCGGTGGCAGAAATTGTTCGTTGTTGATCTGAGATTCTTGGTTGGATACAAGACGAGTTTGGTGAGGCTCCTCAATTCCAAGACGCTGGGGCCACAACGGAGGTGCTCTTCTTCCTCCGGCATCATGCAATGGCAGTGTTGGTTCGTTCATAATGTGGGATTCATTGTCGGCTATAAGAGTTTGTTGCCAGGCCATTGGCGTTGAGTTTGGTTCTCACACGACGGTGGTGTTTCTCTGTCGATGGAATTCCCAGGTGGGTTCATCTTGGACAGTTGATCAGAGGGTCAAAATATGCTGAGGGTGGACGATACTCTGCTGTACTTTCTTTTTTGGGAAAATTATAGTTAGGTCACAAGGATCATAAAAAATAGCAAAAAATCCCAATAGAAATTCACATATCAAAAAAATCCCTAGGGACTTTTTTTATATTATTTGTATGGAAAGAAAATCCAGGTTTTTAATTTTGTTGTAAATATAGCACTTCCTGTTGTAAATATAGCTTTTTCTGTTGTAAATGGTTAGATTTTAAATTTTGTTGTAAATATAACACTTCATGTTGTAAATCTAACATTTTTCTGTTGTAAATGGCTAGATTTTAAATTTTGTTGTAAATATAGTACTTCCTGTTGTAAATCTAACATTTTTCTGTTGTAAATGACCTCTGTACGTTTAGGGACTTGAGTTTGAAAAAAAATCTAGGTGTTTAAACGTTGTTGTAAATATGGCTTTTTCTGTTGTAAATGGTAGGTATTTAAATGTTATTGTAAATATGGCTTTCGTTTGGTATGTTCCCTCAATTTGTGCCGCGACGAGCTGTGAGTCAGTGAAAACCTTGACTCATAGCGCTCCATCCTCCTTGGCTTGCAGCAGTTCGGCAAGGAGAGCTTCGTACTTGGCTTGGTTGTTTGTGGTCAGGAAATTCAATTGGAGGGAATATTCCACGGCCACACCGTCCGGGCTCTCGACTATAATTCCCACACCACTTCCCTTTGCATTGGAGGAGCCATCGACATATACCTTCCATATTTCACCGTGACCCATATCGGTTGCATCCGCCGGGGTGAGTTCCCGGACGAAATCTGCCAATGCTTGTTAGACTATCCATGTCCCTGGAAATATGGCCGCAGTCTTCTTACTGTTGTTAGTAAAGTGAACGCCACTTTCTCGAGCTTTTGGTACCGAAGTTCGAGCTCTGCAACGCTTTACTTACGAAATAAATTGGTGCTTGTCCGGCCTCGGTTTCTCTTACCAAGGCGGTGCTTACAGCCTTTTTTCCTACCGATAGGTATAGGAATAAAGTTTCACCAGGTTCTGGCTTTGTTAGAACCGGAGGGGTTGCCAAGCACTGTTTGATCTCTTCGAATGCGGCTTCGCAGTCCGAGTTCTAGCCTCCCTGTGTTTCCTTTTTCAACAGTCTGAAGAAAGGCAACGCTTTCTCGGCCAATTTTGGCAAAAATCTGGTCAGGGCGGCCAACCGGGCCGTTAACTGCTGAACTTCTTTCTTAATCCTTGGGGCTTGCATATCTAGCACGGCCTTGCACTTATCAGGATTTGCCTCGATTCCACGGTTGGTCAACATGAAGCCTAGGAATTTCCCGGCCAGGACTCCGAACGCACATTTGACCGAGTTTAACCTAATCCGATGTCGTCTTAACTTCTCGAACGTTTGCTCCAGGTCTCGGATGTGGTCTTCTGGGTGTTTTGACTTCACAATCATGTCGTCAATGTACACTTCTATATTTCGTCCAATCTGGTCGTCAAAAAATCTGTTCATCATCCGTTGATAAGTGGCTCCAGTGTTTTTTAACCCGAAAAACATAACGGTGTAGCAGTAATTAGCCTTGTCGGTCATGAAAGCGGTCTTCTCCTGGTCTTCGGGATGCATGGCTATTTTATTGTAGCCGGAGTAGCCATCCATGAAAGATAACAGCTGAAAGTCGGCCGAGTTGTTGACCAACTGATCAATATTTGGCAGTGGGTAGGAATCTTTCGAGCAGGCCTTGTTCAAGTTGGTGTAATCCGTGCACACCCTCCATTTTTCATTCGGCTTCAAAACCATCACCACGTTAGAAAGCCACGTGGTATACTGTATTTCTCTGATGAACCCGCCGCCAAGAGCTCCTCGACATGACTCTGCAGAGCCTTTTGTCTGTCGACTGCAATGTTCCTTTTCTTCTGTGCCACCATCATCAACCCCGAACGTACGGCCAGTTTATGGCAGCAAAAATGTGGGTCAATCCCTAGTATCTCAGACGATGTCCAGGCGAAAACATCTTGATTCTGCTTCAGGAATTCAATCAGTTGGGCTTTTAGTTCAGCATCCATTGCTCCGCCAATTTTGGTGGTCTTTGAAGGATCCTTTCCCAGGATCAACTCCTCCAATTCCCCTTCTAGCTCTGGGCGTGGGACCTCGGGAGGTCGAGCTCTACCATGTTTACTGATTGCGGGGCCTCCTGTGCTTCTCGGTTACAGCCGAGATTTCCCCTTTACTGAGCTGAGGTAGAGATGAGGGTCCTCCTTCACTATCTCAGAGAGTCTCGAAATAACACTGCCGGATTCTTTCTGGTCCCCGGACACCACTATTACTTGGTTCTTATTGTTGACCATCTTGAGTTTCTGATGCTTCGTGGATACGATCATGTCCCACTTGTGGATGGTCGGTCTACCTAGTATAACATTGTAAGAAGAAGGAAAGTCGGCGACTATGAACCTTACCCATTCTGATTTAAACGCCTCTTTCGTACCTAGCGTCAATCTGAGGTCGATGTAACCTTTGGGAAATGAACGCTCTCCATTGAACCCTATGAGCATCGTTTTGCATGGCTTCAGATCCTCGACATCCATATGCATCCTTTTATAAGCGTCCCAGCTAATTATGTCGGCCGAGCTCCCTGCATCTACGAAAATCCTTTTGACCAGGTAATTTACTAGGGTTCCAGTGATAACCAATCCGTCCTGATGCCCTGGTACTACGTCGTTCAGCTCCTCCCTTGTGAATGTTAAGGATGGTAGTGCCGGCTTTTTTGGCTGGTCCTTAAACTTTGGGGGGTCTCTCACCAAAAGGACTTCTCTCAGGTACTTCTTACGCTGGTTGATTGTGTCGCCACCACCTCCAAATCCCCCGCTGACTCTGTTGCAACGGAAGTCAGTTTCTGGGAACTCGTCCTCGGAGTTTGACTTTCTTCTTTTCTCCTCTTTCCTTGGGTCCGTGGTTGGGCTATTACTTCGGCCACTTTGATTGCGTTTGCCATTTTTCATCCCTTGAGTTCTGATCACGTACTGGCGTAATTTTCCTTCTCTTATGAACCTCTCTATGGCGTCATGGAGTTCATAACACTACTCCGTTGTGTGTCCCGGTCCGTCATGGAAGGCATAGAATTTGGATTAGTCGGTATTGGGTCGGTTTTGGAGAGACCTCGGCTTGCCAACCCTCTTCATCTCTATCTGAGAGACCTCTTTCCAAAGTTGTGCATGAGTTACATTTAGAGGGGTGTAGCTGTCGTACTTCATTTTCACTTCAGGCCTTTCCCCCCGTGGCCGGTTATCTCGGTTGCGTTTCCGAGAATCTTCTCTTCGGTTGTTGGCGGGATCTTTCTCATCTGGTGACGCATTCCTCCGCTTCTCGGGCTCAACGGCATTAGCTATCTCCATCTGTTCCACATCCAGATACTGCTTCGCTCGGGTGTAGACTCAGTTCTTACACACACTTTTGGCCAAACGCGACGAAGGATCCAGGCCATCGACAAGGTAGTGTACATGTACCTCCTCCGGGAGCGAGCGCACTTGCAGAGCCACATCCTTGAACCGGTCCAGATACTTTTGCAGTGTCTCTCCATTTTTCTATTTTATTCGGCTTAACGTGAACTAGGACTTCCACTGTTTCTTACCAATTGTGAAGTTCAACATGAACTTTCATCCGAGGTCTTCGAAGTTACGCATGGAATTATTCGGCAGGGAATGGAGCCACTTCTGTGCCGGTCCGGTCAGTGTTGCCGCAAAAAGACGTAGGATGACCGGTCCCTTGATTAAATGAACCCACATGAGCAGCTCAAAAGTTTCGAGATGACTGCGCGGATCATGGGTCCCGTCGTACTTCGGGAGGTAGGCCAAATCAAAGTTTTTGGGTAGGGCGCAGTGGCGGTTTCCTTCAAGAACGAGCTTCCGTCGAAGCTTGTCAAGTACTTCATTCTATACTCTCTGGGGGAGCCTTGTGGCCGGGATACCTTCTTCACATCTCGGTCTTCCTCGACATCTCGGTCCTCCTCGACATCTCGGTCCTCTTCGCCATCTCGGTCGTCCTCATTCGGGATCCGAGCCAATCGCAGTTTTTGGAGATTCGAGGCTGATGGACGATCTCGCCCCGAACTCGGCCTCACTTTTTTCTTGCCCTTCCGTGAGCTTCCTCGGCCTCCTTTTTGAACCAAGGCTTCGAGACTCCTAAGTCGGTCGTCCAACGTTTGCTTAATCTTTCTGAGATCTTCCTGGCGCTGGAGGTCATCCCACTTTTCCTGTTCTCCATCCTCCTTAGCATCGACTCCTGTGTTTTGTGCAGGATGAGGACATCTGTACTTGGACCCGCGGTCTCCTCTGTTGGTTCACCTTGAGTTTTGTTGACGTCTGGAGGAGAGGACGCCGTGTCTGAAACGTTGCCTTCCGGAGTTTCCCCCCGACGTGGTGAACTTTGATTGTGATGTTTACTTGCCTCAGCCTGTGGTTGATTAGGCTGGATATTCCAACTGTTGCTTCTTGTATTAGCCATCGGTAGTCACGGGAATCGTAATTTAGCCTCCCCACGGTCGGCGCCAATGTTCTGTTCTGGGAATATGACTGATTGGACTTGACTAGGAGCCAAGCCTAGGGCCTATGTACCCAATGAGTGGGATCAAAGTCCACGTAGTTCGAGACACACGGTGGCGTTAGCCAGAGGGGTGGGGTGTGTGCTCTGTGTTGCATAAAGTAAATAGGGCATGAGTTAGAATGTGTACACCTTAGTAATTGGCCTCTATGTTTATAGAGGGTACCGTGGCTTGGATATCTTGTTATGGCGAGTTCCTAGGTGCGGTATCGTGTAGATATCTGCTTGAGGCTCCTATATTGTTGCCTGATATAATCTTCCTATGATGTAGGATATCCCTGTATTATAGGCGATATTCGGCATATAATATATTCTCAGTTGGGCCACATATTTGATATGGGCCTTATGCAGGTCCGTAACAGTGTCACTAAATTTAATCCTTTGCATTAACTCCCAAATGTAATACTAAAACTTGTCTATGGTAAACGAAGGAAGAGAATTTAATTTAAATAAAGAGAATCTTAATAAACGAAGGAAAAGCTCAACCAAAGAGTAACAAAGAAGTTAAGCTAAGAAAAAAAAATACTACTTTAAAGGAAAATCATAATAAAAAAAATAAAAAGAAGGGACAAGTAAAATGGTAAGAGTCCAAAGCATATAAAACAAAGCGCTGGAGAAACTGAAAATGATGCAACTCACCACAAAACCAGTAAAGCAGCCCTTAATTTGAGTATTCAACATTCAACAAGCTCTTCATTATTTCATCACTAGTGCAAAAAAGGGCTTTAAGACCGCCTCATTTAGACCAGAGATTCGACGCGCCGGTCTTAAAGGAATGACCGATGGCAGTTCCGTAAATATAAAGAACTTTTTGGACCGGATCATAGTTTCATCGGTCTTAAATATATTATTCAGACCGGACATAAAAACAACCGGTCTTACCAATGTTATTAAAAAAAACTTCAAATTTCAATTACTTTATAGAGAAATCTCATACAGCCATACTTATATTTTCTGTGGTCCAACATAATAAGGAAAAATTTAAATATAAAAGTCTCAAGGTTTTAAGACCGCACATATGTAATAGGCGGTCTTAGAAGTTAACCTTTTAGGACGGAGATATAATAAGGACGATCACAAAAAATTAATTACTTTTAAGACCGACGTTTATAAGGACATGTCTTATAGGTTAACTTTTAAGACTATCTTATAATTTGTCCATTCATAAAGTTAAATATTTTAAGTCATGACTTAAATTGTGGCGGCCAGTACGTCGATATTGAAGAAAATTAAACAAATAATTAATTACTTTTAAGACCGGCCTTAAATATGAACGGTCTTGATTTTAATATTAAGACCGGACTTTATTTTTTGTTCAGTCTTAAAAATGAGGCGCCAACAACACATTTCTTCGTGTGAAATCTATTGTTACTCTCACTGAAGAACCTCTGTTCATGTTGCGAAACCCTTCCTATTGCATTACCTCTCTTCCTCGCCCACGTACGATAGCCTCTGTTAGTCTCTCATTTGCTCAGGCATTCCTCTCTTCCCGTCTCGAAAATGAACGGTGAAAATGATTCTATTCGTGTTCCAGGAACGCCAGTTACTGGTGTGACTGGTGTGAGTCAGAACGAACGCTCTTCATCTCACAATGAGCCTCGTAACCACCCTGCATGCCGTGGTAGAAGAGGCACACGAATGATGGATGTAACCTTAAGTCAGACTTCTGGGTCAGGGCTCGAGATTTAGTTTGATGAAAAGTTGCAACCTTTCGGCCCTAATAAAAGCAAATATACTAGTTTTGTTGGCTATCTTGCACGCAGCAAGGTTAGCATCTTGACAGATGAGTGGAAAAATGTCAACTTTGGCAATGTAAAGCAACTTATTTGGGACACTATCTGGCTTACATACACTGTCCCTGACTCTCAGAAGTTGAAAGACAAGACATTGTCTTATTGTGTTGATCGGTGGAGGAAGTTTAAGACCTTTCTAGCTAACAAGTATATTTTTGCCGAGGTTCAGCCTGACGAAAATCCTTGGGACAAGTACACATTTATTGATGAACAAACTTGGCAACAATTTGTTCAGTCAGGACCACTCCTAAAGCTCGGTGAGTTTATATTTAGTTTTGTTTGCCCTTTTGTTTGCTTATTAACCTGTGCGGATATGTGAATGTTATTGTATTCATCTAATCCTATTAGTTAAATGGTTTGGTGTGTGAATAGAAGTATACATTTCCTGCCTTTGTCTATGTAAGTCTGATATGTAAACCCTGAAAAGGTAAAATACTAAGAAGGTAATTGTGTAATAGTTTGTATTGCAAAGGAGGAAATGAATAGTCTTAAGAAGTGGAAACTTTATATACCCAATTGTTACTATCTAATGGGGACTACCGATCCCATTTGGATGCCTTAAAAAGAATCAAGTTTGTATTATTCGTAAGCATAATTCTCTTTTGTTTCTTAACCTATCTATCTAGCAGTACAATACATAGCTTCAATTTATATTCAAACTCCCTATGGTTGGACATAATTAAATGTCCCTGGCGAAAATGCTGCTCTGCCTTTTCCTATTGATAATTAGCATAATTAAATAGTTGTTTTCAATTCTGATAATTAGAAGTTCTCTAATTTTTGTTAGTGACATGGCTGGAATTCAAAATTAATAGTTGTTTTCAATTTTGATTCACAAAAAAGAAGGGAACAAGCACAGGAGATAAGGAGAAAGAATGATTGCCCCCATAGGGCTTCTCGCGGCGAATATGAAAAGGCCGAAAAAGAATTGATGGCGGCCAAGCGGAAGAGATTGGAAGATGAAGCTGAATCCAATCCTTCTGCGATAGTTGATCAGCCATCTCCAATACGTCGCGAGGATTTGTGGTTGCATATTCAGCAAAAGCCAAGCGGCGCCTACATGAGTGAACAAACTCGTGTAATTGCTGAAAGAATTGTAAGTATCGTTATTGTTATTTTTTAGTTACTAAACAAGTTTCAAAGACTAAGCTTCTTGTTATCCGTATCTTACGGGAAGATCTTAAAAAGAAAGAAGCGAGAGGGATCTTTTGTGTCGACCGTTGCGACGGGAGGAATGATGTTAGGCTTGAAGGAATACTTTGGCGACAAAGACCCTAGAGGAGATGGAAAACCGGATCACCCGAGGGCGTGTAAGGGAGATTGGAGGACGGGTAGGCCTGAAGGAATACTTTGGTGCAAAAAATCCAAACGCCATAGACAAAGTATGGTTACCGGGAGGAGATGGACCTTCAGCTCCTCCTCCTCAAGTTCCACCCCTCCTCCTCAAGTTGGCCAAAATAAATGAGGAAGAAAAAATATTCGCGGTGAAGAATGGATGTTTTAAAGAAGCAAAGTGGCAATCCGAGATGAGCCGATGCAATGAAGGAGGAATTGAGTACATAATTTAAATGATGAGGCTGCAAGTATTGGAGCAACAGTGGCAAAATCAATGATTTTGGATTCAGGCCCGGCCTATTTGAGCTCAGTACATATCACGTCTCGCTACATATATCACCAGTGCGATTGGTCCTCATGTGCATGGAGGAGCATAAAGAGACGCTGGGTGCAGACCATCAATGAGTAAGCATGTCATTTTGATTCTCTTGTCGAAAAGTGAAATGTTCGGTAAACCTTGCCACATATATGATATTACACTCAGGTTTGGCTTAATTCAATTTCTAGCTTAATGTTACATATGAAATATGCTCGTCCCGATCCCTTCCCCGATGATGAATTGGAGCACATATGCAATTTGTTTTGTGAATATCCGTATGACTCCGATTAATGGGACAATAATTAATGTCCTAAATTCATTTGTAAATATATGCTATAGCAACAATAATTTCCTGTAAATTTGTTTATTTTTTCAAACAATTCATTCATTTGTAAATATACACGCAATGTGTAATTCAATAATAAATTTGTTTATTTTTTCGAAGAATTCATTCATTCATTCTAGCTATTTAGTGCTTAAAATTTGAGGTACAGGATGTTGTAAATGGGCAATAAGAGGAGGTGGAAGAGGATTAATCGGAATAAGAGACTATACCTGAAAAGTATTCGCGACTTTTAGGACCACATATTTTTTAAAGATCCGGTCCTAAAAGCTCAGACTTTTAGGACCGTATATTTGATCAAAGTCCGATCCTAAAAGTCTTTTAAAAAAATGGCTGGACTTTTAGGACCGTATATTTGATCAAGGACCGGTCCTAAAAGTCTTCTAAAAAATGTGGCTAAACTTTTAGGACCGCATATTTTGTAAAAGTCCCTAAAGATTTAGGACCGTAGGTTTGTTTAAACTCCGTTCTTAAAAGTGTATATAGTCCGGTCCTAAAAGTCTCTAAAGATTAGAGACTTTTAGGCCCGCATTTTTATTAGATGTCCTAAGCCTTAAAAGTAACTTATTTTAAGTCCGCTCCTAAAAGTCCGGCTTCGTGTATTTTAAAATTTCAACATTTAGGATCGTGTATTTTTTAAATCTCCGGGTCTTAATAGTCTTCCTATATATAGTAAATGTTGAGACGAGGACAATGTTTTGTTTATTTCCTTTTTGTCGGAAAAAGAAAGAATCTAATGAGAAGGACAAGGCGATCGAAATAGGAAAGAAAAAAATTTATTATATTTTCACGGGGCAAAAGTAAAGGAAGAAAAAACAAAAAAACAAAACATAAAAATATTTACTCCTCCCCATCGTTGTCGGAGGGGGGAGGGAGTGTTGGAGAGGTCGAAGACGTCGTCGTTCGAAGGATGGTACTCAATGTTGGGCATCGAGTGTTGGCTGTTGTTGACCGCGTGATAGACCCGAAACAACTCGGGTTTGATCGACGCGGACCGAAGGTGTTGCAAAGATTCGTAGCGGGTCGTTCGGGCAAAGGTGAGGGTACGGAGGTGGAAGAGGATTAATCGAAAAAGGAGGACTCGGGGGTGGTTGAGGACCTCGTGGTGGTGGTGGAGCAATTACATCGCGGAGGAAAAAGAAGTAATGGAGAAGAATGTTATGTGAAGGAAGTAAAGTAACACCGAGTTTAAATAGAGAACCCGCTCGAACAATGTTAAAGGCCGGAAACTTTAAATGAGGGGACGATAGTTCATCGAATACGAGGAGACGCCTAGTTGGGAAGTTTATCGGGAAGCCGCGAGACTCGAATGACTCGAGTGTAAAAGGATACGACTGCGATATCGTATTTTGAAAAGAATGACTTTTAGGACCGGATAAAATAAAAGGTCGATCTTAAAAGTAATTGAATTGATAAAAAAATAAATAATAGACTTTTTAGATGGAAATTGATGAAATGTTCTTGTGGGTTTCTCTCGTTGTTAATGAATATTGTATTTTGACAAAATATATTTGCACTTTAGACCTACCCAACGACCAACAAATATTTTTAGGGTACTCTTGCCGGCCCGCAACATCAACGTCGTGGCGGGAGAAGAAAGACTCGTGAAACACATTTGATTTTATACGGTATGCATTTAATGGGCAAGTTGCCGCGTAAAAAAATTAAATAAAAAGACATAACCGACATTGAGCATAAATATGCATTTGGTGTTGCCTTATTTCATATGCAAGCGTGTCAATTTTTTCGGATTACGTATGTTAAATCTTTCCGTCTATAGGAATTCTACTATGGATCACCGAGTTGGATAAATGCTTTACGGACGAGTGTTGAATATCGAATGGGGTGAGGGACTTTGTAGAATTTGCTAAACAAAATGCCCATGATGATAGTGGGAAGTTTTATTGCCCTTTGTAAAATGTTTGAATGAGAGGCGACTAAGTCCCGGTTATACACATACATTTAATTTGTGAAGGATGGGTCTCAACATGGGGAAGTGGCCTTTGATGATAATGATATGGATGATCGCATAGAGGACATTATCCGTGATGTAGGAAAAGAAGCTTTTCATCAATCACATGCATAAGGTAATATGTGCAATGATGCAGACCCACTATACCGCTGGGAGCACAAAATACCAATTGTTGAACTTGAAGGCACGTCATGGATGAAGCGACAAGAGTTTTTTGAAATGCTTGATGCTTTTAAGAACATGCTTCCGGATGATAATGTGTTGCCGCATCGATACTATGATGCTAAGAAAATACTTTGTCCACGGGGATGGAGTACAAAAAGATCCATGCATGCCCGAATGATTGCGGGTTGTATAGAAAAGAGTTTGAAGAGAAACAACATTGTCCGATATGTGAAACCCCAAGGTACAAGTCAGATAAGGGGCTTGCAAAAGTGTTGTGGTATCTTCCAATCATACCAAGGATCAAGCGGTTATTTGCTAATGAAAATGATGCAAAAAATTTGAGGTGACATGCAGATGAGAGGATTTCTGATGGAAAGCTTCGTCATCCGGCCGATTCTTCTCAATGGAAGAAAATCAATCAATTATTTCCGAACTTCGGTGAAGAACCTAAGAACCTTAGGCTTGCCCTTAGCGTATGGCATGAATCCATATGGAAGCCTTAGCAAAGATACATAGTTTATGGCCCGTACTCCTGATTATTTACAACTTATCTCCTATGTTATGCATGAAACGAAAGTACATCATGTTGTCTATGTTTGATCGAAAACTTGAAGGAGTTGTGGGAAGAAGGTGTCGACGTTTATGACTCTTTCAAGAAGGAGGCGTTTAAAATGCGAGCTATGATATTTTGTACTATCAACGACTTCCCAAAGATATGGGAACTTGTCGTGGTATAGTGTAAAAGGCCATAAAGCATGTCCTGTTTGTGAGGAAGGCACATGCTACCATCAACTTCAACATGGAAGAAAGATGGTTTATCTTGAACATAGGAGATTTCTTAGACGTGGCCACCTATATCGTCGATTAGAGAAAGCCTTTTTTGGTGGCTTAGAGTATGAAGATGCTCCGGTGGCATTGACTGGGGAGCAAGTATATGAAAAGGTGAAAATATCAAATGTCACCTTCGGTAAGACCGCAAAGAGTAGAAAAGAAACAAATATATGGAAAAAGAGATCTATATTCTTCGATCTTCCCTATTGGTGCAATCTTGATGTGAGACACGGTATTGATGTTATGCATGTGGAGAAAAACATATGTGATAGTATTGTTGGCACGCTTCTCAACATACAAGGTAGTTCCAAGGATGGTGTGAAGGCAAAATTGGATTTGATGGACATACTATGTCTAAGGATGAGAAATGAAGTTTTTGTGAGTGTTTACATGGCACAAAAGTTCCCACGGGGTATTGTTCAAATTTTAAGAGGCTTGTACTTGGGTCAAAAGTCTCATGATTGTCATGTTTTGATGCAACAGCTACTCCCAATAGCTATTCGAGGCATCGCCGAATATGATCTTCGGATCATTTTGACTAGACTTTGTTTCTTCTTCAATGCGGTTTGTAGTAAAGTTTTCAGATTGAAAAGTTGGATGAATTGAGAGAGAATGGAAGGATGTCTTATCTTGTGCCACCTTGAGAAGCTTTTGTTCCTACCTTTTTTGACATCATGGTTCGCCCTATCCATTTACTGTGGACAATTGAAAGATCTATGAAACAAATGGGCGCATCAATGATGAAGGAGTAGACAAGGGGCTTCGATGAATTGTCACAAGTCCACTTATACATCTTGAATAATGTTGATGAATCAAGACAAAGCATAGCTGCCCTTAAAGAAGTTGTAAGGAAAGAAAATCATCGAATCGAACAAAGGTTGATTAGGGAGCATACGTAACTTTTGCACACCGGTTCAAACAAAAGGTCGAGGAGAGGAATGTGTTTCGATACAATCAAATGGTTAGCACGTGGTCCTCGAGGTTGATGTCATAAATTGGAATTCGTATGTGATCAATGGTTTTACATTTTACACGAAGTCCCTAGATGATCAAACAGTGGTGTTATGTTAGAGGCCGAATCTATGCACTTCTCCGGTCCCAAGAGGCCTTTAATGGCAGCCATGCCATATTATGGGGTTATTGAAGAGATTCTTAACTAGGGATTTACAATGATCATCAAGAAGGGATATGAGAGGATATCACTTTATAAAAGAGTCAATTCATAAGGTAATATTCATATGGCGAGTGTTCTTTTTGAAAACTTTAAGGTTTTACCTATATTATATTCCTTCATATGTTCTTTTGAAAACTTTAAGGTTTTACCTATATTATATTCCTTCTATGTTAAAAATGTCACCGACTATGAAGTTTGCTCTTATTTTATTTTTGTGTGGATCCGATCCAAAGGGGCATATTATAAAAGAGGATGTTATTACGTTGTTGGGCGGGAATCGAGATGAAGGCATAGTGAATATTATTTTGGCGTGTATGTTATATTTGTAACTTATTGTATTTGTAAATAAGTTATCTTATTGTATTAATTAATTTAGGTGTTGTAGTCATAGTATAATCATTAATTAAAGGCCACATAACTCGTGGTGAATAATATTTGTATTCTTTGTCCCAATTCAATTTATTCATAATTGTTCATAGCTTGTAGCTTAAAGTATCGACTTTTATGTGATGGATTGGGTGGTGGATTTGTGTGTAATACAATCAGGAAGAACAGAACAGGGAAAATTTAGACCGAAAATAAATACGCCGGTCTTAAATGTTCAACTCTTAAGACTGGATGTATTTATATGTCCAGTCTTAAAGGTCTGCAAAATCATATTAAGACCGGTCTTAAAAGTTGGTCTTTTAAGACCGGTATATTTATACGTCCGGTCTAAAAATTTCAATTTTTAAGACCGGATTTATTTATCATCCAGTCTTGAAAGTCAGTCTTTTAAGACAACGTATAATTAGTCGTCGGTTGGCCTTAGAAGCCGCTATTTTAGACCGTATTTAGTTTTGTACGGTCTTAAAATTCGATCTTTTAAGAGCGGCCTAGTTTTTAGCCGGTCTTAAAAGTTGAGTTTTAGGACCGAACAAAAAATATTTCAGGTTTATTTAGTATTACTTTTAAGACCCATTGCTTCAAATGTCCCAGGCCTAAAAGAGTTTCTTTAAGACCGGTCCGAGTCCGGTCTTAAATGTTAGACTTTTAATATTTGGAACAAGACCGGTTGTTGATCCGGTCTTACGATGCCTCTTTTTTCCGCCTTAAAAGCCTTTTTTACACTAGTGCATGGACCATACTAGTACTCGTATTTTCCCTATCAATTACAAATATTTAAGTTCTCTTGCAAATATTTTTTTACAAAATGTACACAATTCCACCTCAATGATTTTTCTTTTTAAATATGCAAGTGAAGAATGTTGAATAACAAATTTAAATTCTCTACCTTGTAACTACCTACCAGACTAAGAAAATTACTAGGAAAAAAGTTTTTTAAAAATACTCAGCAGTACCAAAATTCCTAGTCAAAATTCAAAGAGACAGAACAGTTCTAGCAACGCTATGCTCGCCAACAACCACCCTGACGGGCTCCCCATGAAGTTATTACCCGACCAACACGGGCTCAAATCATGCAAAAACAGCTGCGATTCTGCGATCGGAGAGAAATAATCTGACGTATTGACCCTAAATTAGTCTACGTCAGTGAAAGTATTCCTGGGAATTGGCCCACTTCAACCACTTCCAATTCAGTCACTGCGTCGTTTTCAAGCATGCGTGAGGACAATTTACCATCAGCAAACAGAGATATTCTTCTAACAATAAAAACTCATAATATTCTATAAAAGAAGACACCAGTATGAAGGTTCACAAAAATCCTAATAGATTTCCCTCAAATTCCATCTGTCAACCAACAAGAATATTCATATAGAAACAGTTTCAAAATATGTAAATCATCTCAGCATGAAAGCTTACGAAGCATATCTTGAAAATTTTCTTGTCAATTCCATGCTTAAACATAAACTATAGAAGAAGAATAAAAACCAATACATAAAATCAATGAGAAAATGAATAAGTTCAATAAATTGTCCTTGATGATACCAAGCTTAGAAACTATTGTAATTAAAATAAAAATATAACAAATAATAAGATTATTATCTACAAAAATTATAATGGGACATTATTTACTCTTTTGATGTGTTCTTATGAAGCCTACTCCTTAACACCCTTCATAACAACCTTCTCTGTGGAATCATCCTAATATAAGAAAATGGGTTGCAATTAGTTCTCTAAAATTTTGATAAAGCTTATAATATTTCACTTGATCAAGCATTATTATGGTATTTCTCCTTTAAATATTCTGCTGCTTATTTTTCTCCCCATGCTACAAAAACGTAATCCTTTTTTTTTTCCTTTCCAAAGTCATTTACTCTACCCACCTTTCATCAATTTAACTCAAAACCCATTAACTTCCTTCTAACATACTTATTTAATCGCCAATTCAGACAAATGCTAATTTTTATCTTATAGATTCAACCCTTTCCACATCATATTAACTTGTATGTAGTCACGAATCTCATAAAGCTTGAGAGGAGTATCTTTCACCATCCTTATTTTAACTAACTAGAAAAATAACTTTATAAATTCTATATGACCTTCCAACACCTTGATATACACCTTTAAGCAAAATCCTTTTTCCCCTTCAAGATCCAAAATATTTTTATCAAATATAACCTTTATATTAAGGTGAGTCATTAAGCAATAACCACACTTATCTGCCCCAATATAATCAATATGATACTTTTAACTAAAGCCTTTCTCATGTTCTTAGTTACATTTCAATATGAAATGAAATTCCAATCTATTCACAATCTAAACAAATAAAACTATCGCCAATTCACTTTCACTCCTCAATTTCATAAGATTTCCTTTCTTCAGCATTAAATCAAACACTTTATAATAGGGGTGAGCAAATCAAAACCAAAAACCAAACCAAATAATTCGGTGTTCGGTTTTTTTGGTTTCGATTTTTCGGTTCGGTTCGGTTTTTGAAACTAGCTTAATTTGTTGTTCGGTTCAGTTTTTTTGCAATTTTATTTCAGACAAAAAAAAAACCGAAATTCTGCAAGTTATTCTTTTTTTTTTTTTTTTTTTTAAATATAAAATACGGCAAGTTATTCTGTACAAATCTATTCACGCAAGTCTCCTTCATCTCAACTTAATTATACTTAGTGAAACAATGGCATTTATTATAATATTTTTTTCAATCAAATGTTTAATTTTTTTTGTTGATCATCACGTCAAATATTCAAGAGGCGGAATAAATACATAATATCAATTAACAAGTTGTTGGTTAAAATAGTAAGTGATCACCTCATATAAAGAAGTCACATAGAAAAGAAGAATCATTTACAGTAAAAAAAAAAAAAAAAAAAAAAAAAAAAAAAAAAAATAATCAAATGAAAAAATAAATTGATGACGATTAATATAAAGAGGTCTAATGATGAATCATGAATGACATAGTAAACCGGAAACACCAAATTTTTTAGATATTTTTATGACACTTTTTTCCAAATAAGAAGGCCCACAAAAGGCCCAACTTAAGCCTCCAAAAACCGAATTAATTACAAAACTAAATTTCGGTTTTCGGTTCGAAATATTTCGGTTTTCGGTTTTGAAAATATATGGTTTTAACTGAAAACTGAATACTCACCCCTACTTTATATGCTTCTTAAATGCTAATACAAAATATAGCAATCCGATCTAATCAAATTCCTCTTTTACACATTTTCACAAACACCTTGTGTGCATCTATTTTCGAACCATTTACCAAACCTTCTAGTCCTCAAATCTCTTATCCAATAATTTCCAAACATCAATTTAAGAGTGGTATATCCCACAAACTAAATTCTTTATCAAGAATCAATTTAACCCAAGAAGAAACATGGCCAAAATCCCAGCTTCCTTTTACATATATCAATACAATTTGAGTGACATTAC
This sequence comes from Acacia acuminata, assembly GCA_019022655.1. Taxonomy (NCBI): domain Eukaryota; kingdom Viridiplantae; phylum Streptophyta; class Magnoliopsida; order Fabales; family Fabaceae; genus Acacia; species Acacia acuminata. Next base: position 440,684 of record JAFJYI010000140.1, read on the forward strand.
CTATACAAATAAGCTCCTTAGACTTTAATTCCAGCCTGTTTCAACATCCCTTCTTTCCAAGACACTCTCGCTCAGCTGCTGAAACAAATAGGAAGAATGCAATTTAACCCACCAACCTCACATACACACACGCAACAAGAGGCAGGGAAGGAGAGATTGAATATACACACCAATACAAAGACAGTGAAAGAGAGGAAGATACAGTGCTTCGAACATACCCAAAAAATAAAAACCAGAACAGGATGACTTAAGGCTCTGTACGCACACACGCACGGATGGCGGCAACACAAAACGTAGAGGTAGAAGAGAAGTGAAGCTCCAGCGAACACACCGCAGCAACATAAGGAGCGATTAAAAACACTGAGCAAGGAGAAAAAGACAGTCTTGAAGCTTCAAAAAATTTCCCCAGATTATACTATTGAAAGTGTCGAACAAAAGGAGGAAAGAAGAGAGCAAGGTTGAATATAGGAGAAACAGATCACAGCTTCAAAGATTTCTTTCGTTTTCTTTTTTCTTTTTCCAGATGTGATCGCCGAAGGAAGGAAGCAAAAGAGGGAGAAAATTATTTTTAATTTTTTTTTATAATATCATATTAATACCTCTAAAATCTTTACTTTTTCATCGGTTTGGTTTGGGTTAGCTATGTTTTGATCCACTAACTTTTTACCTAATATCTCAAACGATTTAATGAGTGGCCCAATTTTAATAACCATATTTTCAATTGAGAAAGGTTCTTTAAAGCGGAGGTGAATGGATCTATATTGCAAATCGAAAGAAGTGATTGTGGCAGAGTCATTCAAGACTAATGCCCACCCTATAGATTTGTGGTTATAGCTGTAAACTTACGCTGGTCCCTCCTGTTCGAATTTGCATACTCCAAATGTTATTACCTGATCTTATTTATAAGTACAATTAAAAAAAAATAAAAATTGGTCCTTATTATAAAGGGAAAATTGTAATAAATGACTTAATATTTATTAAAAAGGATCATAAAAATGTAATTGTTTTGAAAGACCAGAAATTAAAACATTAAAATAGAAAGATTAAATTGTTCTTAGCCAAATTTTCTATATTCTCCTTAATTAAATCAGAATCAAGTGATTAATGGACACGTAGACTCGTAGAGACTGAAACAAAATTTGGACACGTAGACTCTCGTAGAGACTGAAACAAAATTTGCTAAGGGGTAAAAGCTCAATCAAAAACTAAAGAGTGAAGACTAAATCAGAATCTGGAGTGATTGATGGATGATCACACGTAGAAACCAAAAGAAAATCTACTAAGGAGGAAAAAGCTCGGTCAGTGAGAGACTAAATCAAAGTCTAGAATGATTAATAGATAATAACACGTAAAAATCAAAATAGAATCTATTAAGGAGGAAAAAGCTCAATGAGATATAATGTACCACTGCATTTAATCCTTTGCATTAACTCCCTAATGAAATAATAAAAAATGTATTTGGTAAAAAAAAAAAAAAAAAAAAAAAAAAAAAAAAAAAAACTCATACAATAATTAACCATTTGCAATGCACTAAATGTACTACATGGAGGAAAAAAAAATTAATAATAATAATAATACTACACTGAGGGATTCACTTGAATTGATAACCAACAAGTTTATTATTTGAAATTATCATTTAATTGTAGAGGATACGCTGGGATATAATTTGAAATTTAAAATCACGAGAAGCAGATAAAGTGAAGAAATTATTATACTTACTTTATTGATAAATTATAAATAATATATAAACATTACATTATTTATCAATCTAACTAATATCTAGAATCACTAATATCATTAACCAAACGGTAAAATAAATTGAAATGACTCCAAACTAGAATCCTCATGTTTAAAATAATATAATAAAAAATCAGCACCCTCAACACAATAAACAATTAAAAAACTTAATAACCTAACTCCTTTTCTTGTGCAACGACGTTGAGAGAAAAGCTGAGTTTGTTATCTTCAACTTTCCGGTGGAGGCGGCGGCGGCACTATGTTCAATGGCTCTAATCCCCACGGGCCAAGAGGGTCTCACGAAGTTATTTTCCGGCACAAATTGGTTGGCATTATCTTCCATGTCCTCAACTCTGTTTCGTAATTCGTGCAAAGCCTCTGCTATTGTCGCCGTTGTTAATATTGGCCGTGGCCGCGATGTGTTGAATGATTGTACTCCCCACACGTCCCAACAGGCATTGCACAGAGGCTGCCACTGCGATTCAAGAAATTAAAATTGTTTGAATGCAGAGTGTATAGAAAGAAAGAATAAGAAAAGGGAATAATTAAATGGATGAGGCAAGTAAGTACCTCTTGACCTGTGGGTTCACTTCTCCACTGGGTTGTGGAAGTGTTTTTGCATCTGGCACAGCGAAGAACGACAAGGCCCCCACGCCGGCCTTCGGACGACGACGACGGTTTCTTTATAGTGTGGGATTCTTGGTTGACTCTCGACGGTTTCTTGATGGTGTGGGATTCTTGGCTGACTCTGGGAGCTTGAAGAAGTTGATCTTTTTTCGATAGCAGATGTTGATATTTTAACTCCACTGAAAATGTTCTCTCGAGAGCATGTTGTTGATGCGGTGGCGACACTTGTTCGTTGATATTGTGAGATTCTTGGATGGCTCCAAGAGGAGGCTGGCGAGGCTCTGCGATTCCGCCGGCGTTATTCATTAGCAGAGATGGTTCGTTGATAATGTGCGATTGATTGTTGGCTGTAACATGAGTTTGCCGGAGTTGAGTTTGGCTCTGAGACGAAGGTGGTGTTTCATCGTCGGCGGGATTCTCCGACGGGTTCATCTTGGATAGTAGAGTTTAATTGAAGAAGGTTCTTTAGAGCTCGAGGTGAATGGATCTATACTGAAAACGAAGAGAAGTGACCGTGGCAGAGTCAGTTAAGAATATGCCAACCCAATGGATTTGTGGCTAACTGGCACCCTCCACATGTTATTTATAAGTAGGATGATGCATCACAATTCCTAAATATTTCTTTGTATTATAAGCAATAGCATATGCGAGGAGCTTGTAAATCAGAAGACATTTTACTTAAATTCTAATTGTTAAATGACAACAATGTATTCTTACCTGCTTTTGTTACGTGTTACATTAAAATTTAAGTTAATTGGGTTTTCTTTATTATGATCAAAATTTGTAGAATATTACACTTATCGAATCTTACTTCTTTTCTATGAAAACATATTCCTCCTAGATTTATCCTTCCACAGGTTACGCTTCTCAGTAACTGCCAAAATATGTAATTACAATATTGCCCCTCCTGCTAATGTTAAGAATGTTCTTATAGAAGTACAAAGACTATTTTGATTGAATGATGATTCTCCCGTAAGTCATATTCATCGGACAATCTGTTAGATATATACACAGTGTGGCTGGTTGTATGGAGGCCGCAAATCTCACCAGGGAGATTACAATAACAAAAAATAAAATAAAATCTATTTACAACTAGTCCCTATTATTTCTCCTATTTGTTAGTGATCCGAAAATCCCTCTTAATCTTAAATTGTTTTTGGAGATTAATCTATTGATTAAAACGGGGTAGTTGATAAAGGATATAAATATTTCCTTCTATCTTATTAAGTACAACGCAATGCATCCACCTTTTGACTTATGGATCCAGTAATCAAAATTCAATGCGTAACTTTAGTATTCAAAGGATATTCTTGAATAATCTTATTGAACATTTTCATTTTACTAAGTTCATTGTTAGTCAGATTAGTCAAAATTTACATGTTTTGATGCAACAACCAATTCTTATTTCTAACAATTAGTTTTGTTGGTTGGTTAATTGGTCACATTTTATTTATGAAATGGGTTGGATTGGTATTAATCTGACTGCAGAAAAAGAATTATACTAAAACTAATGCACTTATCCGATCTAAGAAGTATATTATGTAATACCCAAAATTTATATTTCTCTTGAATATTATATTTTGGCAAATTAATACCTATTTAAAATAGGAAAGTATGTTGTCTCTAATTTTAGTAATTTATTTGATTATTTTCCTTGGAAATTAAAGAGGCAAAAATCCAATACTATTTTAGGGACCATACGTTACCCCATGATTATTAAATAAATGCATGGTGCGTAAATGGGTGTAGAAAATCAAAAAGTTGTGAGAAAATAATTAAACCAATTAAAGAAAATTGCCAACAATTAGTAGATAATTAAATCTACATTAATTAGATTAATTTCATAGAACTTCCATAATTAATTTAATAACATGTTTTAAAGTCATAAATTGGGATGTGTGACCCTAATTAAAGACCAATGGCTAATTAAGGGCCAAGATTAACATAGAGATGATTACTAATGATCATGATTAATATAGTAGCCAATCAAATAAATTCAATAACACCTAAAACACCATTTTAGGATTAATGACCAAAGATTAAAGACTAAACCTAAGTGAAAATTCAAGAGGCAACAAAGGTTTGTGTGTGGATGATTGATGGACCATGGAAAAAATAAAGCAAGAGTGCATGGGAGAGGGAGAGGCCACAAGGCTTGCTTGAGAATGCATGAGGGTGGAGAGGCCACCAAGGCTTGCTTGAGAATGCATGAGGGTGGAGAGGCCACCAAGGCTTGTATGAGAATGCATGAAGGGGGAAAAGCCACCAATGCCATTCTTGGAGCCAAGAGTGCCATAGCTTTTTCCTATAAATAGGCACCTTGTATTCATTCATTCTTCACACCAAACAAGCAAGAGCAATCTGAAATTAGAGAGAAGTGAGGTTGAGAGGGAAGTAGCTTGAAGGAGTGAGCATTTGCAAGTTCTTTAAGTTTTAGTCCTTAAATTCATAGTTAGAAGTAGCTTTGATTTTAAATATGCTAGAGAAATTTTAGTATCATGTTTTTATAGTTAAAAATAGTGGTATTTCGAAAATTATATGAGCCATGTGATATAGCAAAATTTTTGGAAGTTGAAAAGCAAAGTAGCGAAGCTCTAACGAAAATTCATCGGTTAGGAATTTCTGAAATCAGTGGCAGAAACGCCATAATATTATGTTGAAGATGAAGTTAATTAATTCTGAAATTTTTCATGGTTAAATTAGACATATAGGGATTTTTAAATATGCCAAGAACATACTATTTTGAATTTTTTGCAGAAAGATAAAAATTCCCAAAGTTAAGCTATGTTTTTCTGGAAAATTCTGGGCAGAGGTTTAAAGAATATTAAACTGGGAATGATTCACTAATTCTGGGTGAATGTAAGTATTTTTAATTGAAAATATACATGTTAAGGATTCCAAATAATTTTACAGATCCTCGTTTCGATTTTTGTAGAATTAATTATGATTTATCGAAGTTAAGCGAAAAATCTACCAGAAATGCTGAAATAACGTTTTTACAAAATTTAAGAGATAAAATTGGGATAATAAATCCACCAGGGGTAAAAAGGTAAATAGTGGCTAAAATATCTCTCAAGATATTATTTACGAGGTAATAATGCGAAAATACCATTATAGGATATCCGAGAAAGTCAGGGGACGTACCAAACAGACAAATGTACCGATATCCGAACAGGCTAAGGTAAGTTCGCGTACAGTAACTTTAACTCTCATATGTCTTTTATGGCTTTGATATGATTGGTTGATTCATGATTGATTGTTTTTCTAAACTGTGAATATTTGTCATATATACTGTTTATACTTTTCATATGAGGTTAACTATTACCTGAGGTCCGATGGGTATTGAACCTCAGATTTGACTAAAGTTCATGAAAGGAACCTGGAACAGAGAAGACACTAGTAGATAGAGCCGTAAAGAGGCACTGATGGATGGAGCCGTGAAGAGTTACCGGTCAAAGCAAATGCCGGAAGAAATTTAACAGAGCCTACCTTCTGACATGAATCTAATAAGGCTACTTCCAACCATTTGGTGCCTAGAAAAGGTTCGTCTATGTGGTTCAGTCAGTGAGTCGCCGTGAATCCGGGGAGACTTCCACTAGACACCAGCCTAGCCAAATTGTTTGATTAACTGAGTTAGGTTTATTGCCCCAAGTCTAGCTACGGCTTGGTTGAAGATTGTATAAAGATTTGTAATTATACAAAGCTTTGTATTGTTGTATCACATAAATATTCCTTCGGAAAGTTTTTAATATATCAGCTTATGTCGGGACATCAGCATATGTTTGGGCATTTTGTATCAGTTACTCATTGTCCAAACGTTAGCGCATGCTCTCCGTTTCCGCATTACTTTGAGTGGTAGCACCTCAAACTCTGTCGATTTTTTCTAAAACTAAATGTCGACCGACACATTTTAAAGTATGAAATTTGGGGTGTTACACATTATATTAGAATTGAGAAATTGGATTTCTCTAATCTTTATCATTATTTTTATTTATTTCCTCAATATACTATTTCGGGAGAAGGGAGAACACAACTGCTTGTTTTTATTTTCAATAAAAACTGTCAGAAATTCAAGGAAGATTTGAAATTGATAAAAAAGAAAAAATAGGTGTAGAATCACCTCTTTTCGCTTCTCTTTTTGGGAGCATCTTTCTTCTTCCATTTTTTCAAAGGAAAGAGAGAATTCATACAAAATCGATGAAAGAGAGGAGAAAAATAAAGATATCTTTAGATTGGAAAAACCTTTTTTAAGGATGATTTTCAATTATAAACGATTACATCGTCCTTTGCTATATATAAAAAATGATCGATTTGAAAATGCTTTAAGAAATGAAATGTCACAATTCTTTTTTCATATATCTCAAAGTGATGGAAAAGAAAGAATATCTATCAAGTATCCATCTAGTTTATCCACTTTTCTTGAAAGGATACAAATTAAAGAAAGACATCTCTTCACAAAGAAAAACTCTCCTATGATGATTTGGATAATCATTGGAGTTCAATTAATGAACAAAAAAGAAACAACCTAAGTAATCAATTTCTAAATAGGGCCAAAGCTCTATATAATGAATTTTTTGCTTTAGATGGACTCGAAAAAAGATTAGATTATGTAATGACGAGGCTAAAAAATACTTACCTAAAATATATGATGTTGAACAGACCCTATCGCGAACCAATCAAAAAGAGTTTTTTATTCTCAATCAAAAATAAAACTTACACCAAAACCTACATTTTGATAAATAAGATTCATGCCATCCTTCTTAATATTAATATTGATTATCCAAACTTTGAACAGAAAATAGATAGATTTGATTAAAAAAAAAATCATTATCAAATGAAATTTGTTTTTTTGTTTTTAACTTGATCAGTCAATTTTCGGAGAATCAGCATCCAATTTCAATTTTAAAGGACTTTATTCATTTTGAGGACATGAAAAGATGGATTTGGAAGCTAAAAAAGAAAAAATGAAATTTTTATTTGACGCAATTCTAACCGATGCGAACAATAAAACAATTATAAATAGAAAAATATATTTTGGAATAAAAGAAAGTAGTAAAAAACTTCCTCTTGGTCATACAAATTCATTAACAAAGAAGAATACCTAGAAAGCAATGGTACAAGAGAAGATTATGAGATTTTCTCAAGAAGACTCAAACCACCTATAGTAATTTATACTGATATTGATAACTCGAGATCTTTGATGCTTATATGTATCCCAAGGATACTGATAAATTTGATGGAAAAGATAATTTGCTTTAATAGATTATTTACAATAACAAGGACGGACCTAGGGGACTAAAAGTGGCCACGCCCCCTAAAATTACAGAATATGATCCAATTTTTAAGGAAATTATATTTTTGCCTCATAAATAGTTCTTTTTTTTCACTCTAGTCCTCATGTTCGATAAAAGGACTAAAATGAAAATATTGAAATTATTATAGGGCAAAAATATAATTTCGTGAACATGTAGGTTCTATTCTGTAAATTTTGCCCCTCCTAATTTCAATTCCTAGTTCCATCCCTGCACAATAATCAGATTTTAGCTGAGACACAATCAAAGGATCTAGACGCACTCAAAGACATACAATTGTTAATTAGAAAATCTTTCAAGCAAGTCCACATTCTCCTCTTTTTTTGGACAATATTGACAAATCCTCTTTCTTTTCTTTTGAGATTTTGAGCTAATGAAAATAATTTTTTCTAAATTGGATGTCGAAAAATAAAAATACATAATTGACAATTTCAGATTATACAAAGGAAAAGAAAATTAAAAAAGAGATTAAGAAAAAAGAGGAAGCAGAGCGTATGGAAATAGCAGAAGCTATGGAAAATACTCAAAATGCTTAACCAATAAGAGGTCTTTTATTAGTAACCCACTCGATTATTAGAAAATATATTCTATTACCCCTCATTGATAAAACTAAAAAAATCATTTGTATACTATTATTTCAAGGGTTAAGGAGCAATTTGGCTAACAAACTATTACCTGAGGAGCGTCCAACACAAATAACTTTTACGTGAACTAAAAATACCAACAAACTTTAAAAAATGTACAGTTAGCAAAAAATGGAGTAAAACTTTTTTGTCTTTGGGTGTTCATGGAGTAAAACTTTTTGTGTTGGGCGCTCCAAGAGTAAAATTTTTTTGTCTTGTCGCACATTTTTAAAAGTTTTTTTGTATTTTTGGTCTACTTAAAAGTTGTTTGTCTGGACACTTTTAGGTAATAGTTCGTTGGTCAAATTGCTCTTTAACCCTTATTTCAATCTCCCAAATGGTCAGAGGATTTAAAGGATTGGAATAGAGAAATGTATGTTAAGTACACCTATAATAGCATTCCACTATCCAAAACAGAATTTCTGAAAAACAAGCTAACTGAGGATATTCAAATAAAGGTCTATTTTCCTTTTCGTATGAAACCTTGGCACATATATATATCTAAGCTATGATCCCCTCAAAAGGAAAAGGATCCAATTAAAAAAAGAGTGAAAAAATGGATTTCTTCTTTTTAGTTTCCGAATGGAAGTAGAACTTACCTTTTCTTCTTCTTACCAAAAGCGACGTTCGTTTTTTATCCCATTTTTAAAAAACTTAAAAAAAGAAAAATAATTTGGAAAAATAATTTTTTTTCAAAGAACAAAATCTTATCTAAGTATCACAAAATAAAAAGCACAATCGATCATCCAAATTATCCTATTTCCAAAAGAAAAAAAGTATCATTATCATTGAAAAAAAAAATAAAAATATATGAATTGAATGAAATTCAAAAAGATTAATCAAAAGGTAAGAATAATCCAATGGTTTTCAAATCCACCATTCTAATTCAATCTATTAATTGGACAGACTATTCATTGATCAAAAAAAAAAAAAAAAAAAAAAAAAAAAAAAAGATCTAAAGATGGAACAAAGAAAATCATAAAACAAATAGAATAAGTTAAAAAAGACAAGAAAAAAAAGGTTCAAAGAGAAATATTTGTTTTAAGACAACAACTTATGATGATAAAAGGTTAGAATTACAAAAACATATTTGACAGATATTACAAAAAGATATGTTCGATTATTCCATAAATCACATTATTTTTTTTAAAATTTCATAGAAAGGGTATATATAGATATCTTTCTATGTATCATTAATATTCCTAAAATCAATCTACAACTTTTTCTTGGATCAACAAAAAAGATTCTTGATAAATATATATACAATAATGAAGCAAATGAAGAAAGAAAAAGAAGTGATAAAAAAGATCAAAGTCTAATTCACTTTATTTTTACTATAAAGAAATCAATTTGTAATATTAGGAATACGAATTCACAGAATTTTTGTGACGTATCCTCTTTGTCACAAGCACATATATTTTTTAAATTATCATAAATTCAAGTTATTACTTAGATAAGTATAAATTAAGATCCATTTTTTAATATCATGGAACACCTCTTTTTCTTAAGAATGAAATAAAGGATTTTTTTTTTTTTGGAGTACAATGAATATCTCATTCCAAATTAAAACATAAGAGCCTCCCAATTCTGTAATGAATCAATGGACAAATGGTTTTAAATGATCTAGATTACTATCCCAAAAATGACGAAGTAAAATGAATGAACGCCATGTGGCTCAAAATAAAGATTTAACCAAATATTATTCATATGAAAAAAAAAATGGATTAATTCTTTACAAGAAAAAAAAAACAAGAAATAGATTCATTAACAAAAAAAAAAAAAAAAAAAGAAAAAAACAATTGGGTATGATCTTTAATCATATAAATCTATTAATTATGCAAATAAGAAGGACTCAAATATTTATTATGGATATAGATCGTCATTTTAAGCAAATAATAATCAAGCGATTTCTTATAATTGCACACGTAAAAAAAAAAAAAAAGGACATAACGGATGATATTCCTCTCAAGAATTATATAGTAGAAGATTCTATTGTAGATATGCCCAAAAAAAAAAAAAAAAAAAAAAAAAGATAGAAAGTGTTTTGACAGGATTATTCTGAATTTTTGTCTTATAAAAAAAATGCATTTTGGGGGTTCGATCAATACCAATTATTATTTCACACTTCATCAAGAAATAAACCCATCCAAAAAAAAAAAAAAAAAAAACTTTTTGATTGGATGGGAATAAATGTAGAAATACTAATCCGTTCTATATAGCCCAAATCGGAATCTTTTTTCTTATATAAAAATATTTTATATTTTATAATGTTTATTATTAACCCAAAACGAAGCAAATTATGTGATAAGGGTTTCTCCACGTACCTCGTCACTGCTAGCTCTTCCTGAATGCTGAAATCACACCTTACTGAAGGATTATCTTCATTACGTCCTTTTAACGCTTCCATGCATATCAAGTGTAAGCCACAGAATTTAGGTATACAAACATATGATGAGCTAATCATTTAGAAATTAATCCAACAGTAATTCCATCCTTCTAATTAAATTGTATGAACAGAAATTTATCTTGTAATTATTTATGGTTTAAATAATATTTTATTATATCAAATTTTTTGCACGTGCTTATTATCATAAAAACCTTAAACATATATGTTTGCATTTTGTTTTCATTGATGAGGTAAATTACTTATTTTGTTTTTATATAAAATTTTATATAAAATATGTTTGTCTCTAATATTTTAAGAATGACACAAAAATGCTACTGAAATCTGCTAAATATCCCCATTTAAGTACCTAATATTTTAATTATTCTGAAATTTTAGAGCCTTCTCTAAGATCAATTTTTGTTGGAAAATCCCTTACTAAATAAGAAAATCATTATATTTGCACTTGCACTTGATAGCCGAGAAGCTCTTATTCGCTAGTAGTCAGTCATTTGTTAAATGGTCACATGAATAGGCCCAAAGGAGTATTTGGGCTGAAAGTAATTATATTCTCATTAATAAATAAAATTAATTTTTTTTTTCTTTTTTTTTTTTTTTTTTTTTTTTTATAGAGATTAGCCTATTGGGTAGAAGGGGGTGGTTAATTAATGATACAAAAATTTCCTTATATCCTATTAGCAACCTTAGCTAGGTAATATGCGAGAGTGAACATGGCAACCTTCTATACATACCAATATCTATAATATCTAATGTTTGCTGCTAATCAATTAGTAACCGACAAAATGACAATAATACAATTAATGAAAATATTTTCCCTATTTTTGAAGCCTTTTGCCCAATAAAAATTAACCTACCACTTTGGTTCTATTTATAAGTTCAAATCATCTAATTCTAGTATACCAAGAAAATTTAGTTAACTCAATAAATAAGGATTTAATTCACTTTTTTAAAAAAAAAAAAATATTGCTCTCATTTAAGAATCGGTATTTTTCACTTCTTTTTTTTTTTCTCTACCGTTAGTAGGGGAAAAATAGTAATACTCTCATTTATTATTCTAAAAGATGATCTTTTTTTTTTTTTTGTCAAATTCACTACTACAAAAATTTGATATTATTACCCTCAAATATGTCCTAAATAAGAAATAGGTAGTAAAAAATGAGGCCAATGGCATTCTTATAATTATATACCAGGAAAATGAGCTTTCAACATCCTGAATTATTGTTTAGGATTTGTAAAATTAATTTTTGACGTTCCAAATTTTTTTCAAGATGCTTTAATTGCTTCCCGCCATAAGAAATATGAGAATTTGGTTTGCAATATGGATCCATTCACCTCCGCTTTAAAGAACCTTCTTCAATTGAAGACAAGATTATTAAAATAGGCCAGTTATTGAATCGGCTGGGGTATTAGAGAAAAGGTTAGTGGATCAAAACGTAGCGAACTCGGGCTAAATCGGTGAAAAAGTAAAGATCTCAGGATTATTAATAGAAATTATAAAGAATATCAAGAAAATCATTTTTTAATAATAAAAAACTGGTTTAATGTTAGAATTGGACTAGTTCGCTGGTTTTTGGGTTGAATCGGTTGGTCGGGTTCAGATTTAATAACCATGATTAAAAGTTTCTAATCACGCCTACACTGGAAAAAAACCTCTTATATACATATATATATTATAACTTTTTTTTGGATGAAACTTTAGAGACCTCTTAAATTCAACACAAACTTCAGGCATTATTATTATTAAGTTTTTTTTGGATGAAACTTTAGAGGCATTATTAATGTAATGATCCAAGAAAATCAAGAAACTTTAGAGGCATTATTATTATTAATTTAATCGCTCCTTATGTTGCTGCGGTGTGTTCGCTGGAGCTTCACTTTTATTCTACCTCTACGTTTTGTGTTGCCGCCATCCGTGCGTGTGTGAGTACAGAGTGTTAAGTCATGCTGTTCTGGTTTTGATTTTTTGGGTTATGTTCGAAGCACTTTATCTTCCTCTCTTTCACTGCCTTTGTGTTGGTGTGTATATTCAATCTCTCCTTGCCTGCCTCTTTTTGCGTGTGTGTATGTGAAGTTGGTGGGTTAAATTGCATTCTTCCTATTTGTTTCAGCAGCTGAGCGAGAGTGTCTTGGAAAGAAGGGATGTTGAAACAGGAAGCTGGAATTTTGGCCATCTAAGTTGGTGGGTTAAATTGCATTCTTCCTAATGTCACTCAAATTGTGTTGATATATGTAAAAGGAAGCTGGAATTTTGGCCATCTTTCTTCTTGGGTTAAATGGATTCTTGATAAAGAATTTTGTTTGTGGGATATAGTACTCTTAAATTGATGTTTGGAAATTATTGGATAAGAGATTTGAGAACTAGAAGGTTTGATAAATGGTTTGAAAATAGATGCACACAAGGTGTTTGTGAAAATGTGTGAAAGAGGAATTTGATTAGATTGGGTTGCTATATTTTGTATTAGCATTTGTGGAGCTTATAAAGTGTTTGATTTAATGCTTAAGAAAGGAAATCTTATGAAATTGAGGAGTGAAAGTGAATTGGTGATAGTTTTATTTGTTTAGATTATGAATGGATTGGAATTTCATTTCATATTGAAATGTAACTAAGAAAGAACACGGGAAAGGTTTTAGTTAAAAGTATCATATTGATTATATTGGGGCAGATAAGTGTGGTTAGTGCTTAATGACTCGCCTTTATATAAAGGTTATATTTGATAAAAATATTTTGGATCTTGAAGGGGAACTAGGATTTTGCTTAAAGGTGTATATGAAGGTGTTGGAAGGTGATATAGAATTTATAAAGTTATTTTTCAAGTTAATTAAACTAAGGAGGGTGAAAGATACTCCTCTCAAGCTTTATGAGATTCGTGACTACATACAAGTTAATATGATGTGGAAAGGGTTGGATCTATAAGATAAAAATTAGCATTTGTCCGAATTAGCGATTAAATAATTATGATAGAAGGAAGTTAATGGGTTTTGAGTTAAATTGAAAGGTGGGTAGAGTAAATGACTTTGGAAAGAAAAGAAAAATAAAGGATTACGATTTTGTAGCGTGGGGAGAAAAAGAAGCAGAGTATTGTTAGAATATAAGGGAATAGTTGATTAGAGTTAGGTAGTTAGGTCTAGTCTATAAATAGAGGGTCTTGACTATTGAGATAAGTGTGTTGGGTGTGGAGCCCTCACCAAAGTGTGTAGAGTGTGGAGCTCTCACCATATGTGTGGGATGTGGAGTCTCACAAGAGAGGGAGTTAACATGGTCTCCTTCTAGGTTTAGAGTTAATCCAAGAGCGTTATTCATTGTAAGGGGATGTTCCTCTTATGTTAATAATACAAGAATCTTCATTTTCTTTAGATTGTATATCTAATTGCTTCTCAAATTATACGAGTTAACATGGTATCATGAGCCTTGGTTTTGGATTTTTGGTTTGGGTCAGATAACCAAGAAGGGTGGTTCTTGGATTTCCACCGTATGAGTGCTACCTTCATTATTCTTTCATTGTAAATAGCCCATATATCAATAACTGGGCCAAGATCACCGTATTTAGATATCCAGAGACAAGATCCGTGGAGCAACCCAGGACCCAATACGTGACCCCAGGATCCGGTGTTAATTCAAGATCCACGCCAAAACCGTGAACGGGTTGATCGTGCCATTCACAGGAGATTCTTGGGGCGTCTTCTCCGTCTGGTACGATTGAGACCCAAATCGCGATCCTTTTCCCAATCTGAAGAAAGATTCAACATCGGTGCTTCAAGAATCTCTACCTTGAAGACATCGTAGATTGAAAATTGTATGAAGAATTCAAAGACCCAACGTTTTTGCTGCAGAAACAAACGCGATTTGTGGTTTGAATTCCAGTTAACCGACGTTGTACACAGACCACCAAGAGTTTCCAGGGCCGTCGATCTCCAGGGCCGAAGGTCAATCACCACGGCTGATTTCCAGAAAATCACGATGAATGGGGACTCGCTCACTCTTGAAAAAGTCGAAGCCGCTTAGAAACTCAGATCAGGAAATTCCGCAACTCCGATTGATTCCGCAACTCTGTTCGTTATTTCTGTAAGATAACGCCATTTTTAGAACTGAAAATACTATGATCCGCCACCACCGAGGTCTAAAGAGCACCATTTTTGTTGCCATCACCGTCTTTCTCGCTTGCCGTCAATTTCGCGTTTTTTGTAGACTCTTCTTGAATCCGGTAAGATCCATTTTTCCTTCCGCTACGATCGATGATGTGGTTCCTGATGCGTTCTCTCCAGACTGTCACATATATTTTTCTTTACCGGATTAAAGTCAGAAGTTAAAAGTTCTGAAGTTGGAGGTCACGGCGAGTTTGGCGGCTGTTCTTGGTAAATCTGAGGTTATAGTTCTTGGTGACTCTGTTTACAAAAGAAAAGGTTCCAGTTCTTGCTAGCAGAAAGATCGTTTCTTTGATATTGGGGTTGGAAGAGAGAGGAAGCAAAATGAAGTAATGGAGGCGGCGAATCTCTAGTTTTATTTTAACGGTTGGAGTGAAGAAAAGGAAATTGAGCAGATAGAGACCTGACCGACCTTTGTTGGCTTTTCATGAAAACTTAATATGAGATCCGATCATGAAGGGGAAGTACTGTGCTTGTCGTGAATGCATTAACTATAAGAGTCGTCCATGCTTGAAATCTTTCTATGGCCATGGTTGGGTTGGATTCTATGCAAGATGCTAATTCCACTCTTGAGGATTTTTTTTTTTTTTGAAGAAGACAATGGCCACTTGTAGCAGCAGGGCTCATAAGATAAATGATGATCAGGCTAAATGTGCTTGGCTTCATTGTTAAATTTGAATATGAGATTTCATTGTTGCTTGCAAAGTGGAAACTATTGATTAATCTTCGCGAGAATTTGGAGAAGTCAGCTAAGGAAGAATGGATTAGTTTGCAGCCTTCATCATGAAAGAGTGTACTTGTTGAAGATATGCAGATTGGAAAATAGCTTATTTTTTGTCAACCTGGAAGTGGAGAACAAAGACTAATGTTGAGTGTATTGTGAATATCCTTAAGGATTTCAAGTCCACTAATACCCATGGAGGGAAACACTTGCGCATAGGTGGCCTTTATGGTGTCACAGGAGAGCATTTTGAAGAATCACTGATAGCCAGATTACCAGTAGCTACATGATAGGAGCAGAGACAATTTAATGGGCTATGAAGCATTACAAGGATATGGAGAAGAATGTTATGTCATGAAGAAATTTTTGTATTATTTTTTTGTTGATGTAAAACTAGTCAATGTAATTCATCTTATCCCCTTATTTTTGTGTTGTTCAAGTTGAGCACTTTGTTAAGTAGTGTTCAACTTAAGGGGGCGTGTTAGAATATAAGGGAATAGTTGATTAGAGTTAGGTAGTTAGGCCTAGTCTATAAATAGAGGGTCTTGACTATTGAGATAAGTGTGTTGGGTGTGGAGCCCTCACCAAAGTGTGTAGAGTGTGGAGCTCTCACCATATGTGTGGGATGTGGAGTCTCACAAGAAAGGGAGTTAACATAGTCTCCTTCTAGGTTTAGGTTAATCCAAGAGGGTTACTCATTGTAAGGGGATGTTCCTCTTATGTTAATAATACAAGAATCTTCATTTTCTCCAGATTATATATCTAATTGCTTCTAAAATTATACTGGTTAACAAGTATATTGGAAGTAATATTAAAAGGAGAAATACCATAATAATGCTCGAACAAGTGAAGTATTATAAGCTTTACCAAAATTTTAGAGAACTAATTGCAACCTGTTTTCTTATATTAGGATGTGTTCCGATATGGAACACAAATGTCTCAGCCCTGGAGGCTGGTTAACTTCAATATAGGATCTGGTAGGCTTATCCAATGTTATCTATGGCACAGATAACAGTGGACAAGATGATCACCGTACACAACGAGAGGTGTGGGGTGTGTGCACGGTGGGACGATATGTAAAGGGTAATGGAGAATACGTGTGTACCGTTCACGGGGTGTGCCCCCTATTTATAGCCAAGCGGGTTGGTCCGACTCACTAGGTAGCACGTTCCCATGATGTAGTGTCTTTGTGCCCCCACTTCCAAAGACTACTAAGGTAGTGGGGATAACCGTGGGGTAGTTGGCCTTCTAGTGGGCTTGACTTGGTCCGGCCCATTTTCGAGGTCCACAACAGTTGCCCCCAAAGTCGGCTACTCGGGCTTACGAATTGCCGAGTTTTACTCGTCTTGGCCCCGATTTTCCAGCCCTTATTTCTCTTAGAACCGTTTTGGGTGCTAATTTCAATTGGCCGTAACCGCATCCTATATTTGCGCTGAGTAGAGACTTGCACAGGCGTTGCCGCCAATCTTATGTATTAGATCCCGACCTCGTGCATTAGAACCCGACCTAGAACGTTTCCTGGCCGCCACGGTCTCGTCGTTTTAGGATCTTCATTCGAAGTAATCAACTTATCTCGGCCGTTGTACGACTTGGTGTTCGGCTCGAGGTTTTGAGCAATGATGCTGACATACTAGCAAACGTGACCATTCGCCTATCTAAGTGTCTTTTCGTTTGCTCGCGTCGCATCGTATAACCGTCGTTTCCGATTATAATGACACGTGCCTTCAAGCGCCGCCTTTGGTTAACGCGCCCATTAATGCCCTACGTCATATCGTCATCATAGCTTTCTAGGGTTTTTCTTTTACCCCTTCGTAACCGATGTAACGTATCGGCTTCTAAACGTCATATCTCTAGAACTCTTATAAGTGCTCCTCACACCCTTCATCATCACTTTTCTTCGTCTTCTTAACTTTGAAGAATCGTACCGGGACTTCCCTTTTCGAGAATCCGCTTCTTGCTCTCTCGTTCTCTTGCTTCCAGGTATTGTTTTCTCAGTTGTTCTTGAAACACAAGCATGTTATAATTCGTATTTTGCTCTTTGGCCTGGGTGTTGAGGTGTTGAACGACTGTGATGACTGTGAATTCCTCTCCAAACGAAAAAATGTCGAACGCCATTTTGAACTCTGCTTGTCTGAGTTGCTTCGACACCATTTATTTTTTTGCTAATTCACTCCTTCTGGCTTTGAATTATTCGATGCTTTATTGTCTGCCGTTCTGCATTTGAGTGATTTTGATTTGTTGAGTCCTTTACAATCTGGGCAAATTTGGGCGTCGGGCTATCTCGGGTTTGATATGCATATATTCGTTCATGTTTTAACATGCTATATAACTTGTTACCAAGATGGATCCAAAACCCGCACTAGTAGACATGTATGGTAATCCTATTCCAGAAGAAGATAGAGAGATTCTTGAACGCGTGCCTGGTCGAACCAAACTTTGGCTATGGTCCATTCTTCCCACGGAAGAAGAGAGGATGGAAAATTTACTCCGATCTCGGGGAAGTGGGAGTAGGACAAGCGTACGAGTTCCTTCTTCACCCGATGCCGAACCCCTAATTCTCCTTCGCCCGCATTGTCGGCTTCTCCCGAGGTTATTCCCCGTCATCTAACACGGGCCCTTCGGGTCCTTGTGAAGGCTTGTTGCCACAAAGCGATCGAGCTTGCTCGTCATGGCCATGACAGAAGCCGAGTCTCTATTGGATAAATGCCGCTGCAATAAACCGACGCATACCTCTTCACTTGGGCCCTTGCTTATTGAAGCTCGTCCTGAAATTCCTGTCTTGTCAGGTATACTTCGTAGTTCTGATTCTGGCCTTTTTTTTTATTTTAGGTTTAAATGTCTTCACACCAAACCACTCAATCCGAGACTGGAGAGTCCGCCCCTTCCGGAGGACCTTCGCGAATGTCTTCCCTCAGAGACTATGCTTGAGCAACATAGTACTTGACTGTAAGAATAAGATGTCTGGGAAAGTGCTTTCGCGGATTGTCCGAAGTGGAGAGGGGTATGATGTGTGCTTGCCTCCGGCCCGCCGAGTCCGTGGCTTCGGGTCGATCCAACGATGAGTCCTGCCACTTTTTTTATTTTTACAAGGATTTGATCACCTATCTCGGGGTTGAATTCCCCTTTTCCGACTTCCAAATGAGCCTTCTCACCCATTTCCGCCTTGCACCTTCTCAGTTACACCCCAATGGTTGGGGCCGCAATTGCTTTTGAAAAGTATTGCACGACTCATAAGCTCGAGTGTTCCGTCTCCGTGTTTTGTAGCTTCTTCACTCCCTTAGATATTAAGACTACTACGGACGGGGAAAAGAAATGGTTCTGTTGGACCTCACTTCGGGCGTCTCATGGTCGCAAGTTTCTTAAGCCTTTTAAAGATTCTTGGAAAGGCTTCAAAACATCTTACTTCAAAGTTATCGCGAAGCCGGGGATATACCGTGGTTCCTTTGAACCCGGACGTCGGTGAACTTGAGGAGCGCTTCCCTTTATACTGGTCAGATGAACACCATAAGTTTGACGCAAAAGATTTTTTGCCAACTAAATCGCAATTATCCACTGCCGAGAGAGAAACCATCAGCGCCCTTATTACCTTAGTCCGGAAAGACAATTTGGTGGATTCGTACGAGTACATTACATCCCGTAGGTGTTTATAGGGCTCCCCTCCCCCATTTTATCCTTTTGTGCATGTTTGGTCGGACCTTGACTTCTTTGATTTTGCTTTTCAGGTACACGATGGGAAAAAGACCCGAGTATCTGGACGTGACGATTCCTACCACTCGTCCAACAACTCCGGGTTTTAAACGAAAAGCGCCGGCGTACGGACGATGACTCTACCGCCAAGAAAACCAAAGCTCCGAAGAGGAAGAAGAATGACAATCCCTCAACAAGCAAGGACATTCATATCCCGACTTCGCCAGCTCGAGATCTGGGGGATCATGAGCCTGAAATTCTAGCCCCTGATGTCCGTCCGACCATTCAGCTCCCTCGTTCCTATTTTTGGGGACATAAAATACCCAACTCCCTTCGTAAGGGCATTCGTCCGCCTGACCATTGGTATATGGCGAGACATTGTCGAGGCCGAGAGGCGGGAATTGAAGGAGATTGAGCATGCCAACTTGAAGAACGTCGGCCTTTGTCAAGCGGTGGCACATCTCAAAGAGAAGGTCGGTCGAATGAGAAAGATCTGGACTTCTTTGAGGAAGAGAAGAAGAAGAACGACGAGGCATTAACTCAAGCACGGGAGGATCGCAAGTGGCGAGAGCCGAGAAGGAAAGCCTCTCGACGAGCTGGTTAAAGTCCGTGACACGCTGCACTTGTCCGAGTCTCGAGCTTACCCGAAGGGCGCAGTCCATGAGAGTGACATGGAGTCCATTGCCGATATAAAAACTTTATTGACGAACGGGCGACGGAGCACAAAGCTTGTAAGCAAGCCCTCGCGGCCGCTCGAGGCCAATCTCGTTAAATACCGAGGCGCCCTTGATGTCGCCGAGGTTAATATTTCCAAGCTAACGGCGGGCGTTAAGGAGGCCTTCGAGAATGCCGTGGAACAAGTTCGCTTCTGAATTCCTCAATCGATTTGAATTTAGAAGGAGTGCACATGAACGCGTACGTTGAAGACGAAATATTTATTCCGGCTCCGCCCGTGGTTGATGATGCCGGTCTTGCCGAGACGGTTCGGGGAAGAAGAAGCCGGCGGCCAATCTCCGTCTGTTCAACAATAGTCGGCAATTTGCCATTTTGCACCTTACGGCTTTGCCTCGTAGGTTATGTATTTGCTTTGCCCGTGTAGGGCTTTAATTTGTAAACGTTTGATTTGACCGCTTTAATCATATGCGCTTATTTTCTATTTAGCGTCTTTCGAATTGAAGGTTTCGACGTGATCAAGGTCAAGGAAACACTCCTTCTCGGTATGCCTAGTTTTGACATATTCGGCATTTAAATGGTGTATACACTAAACTTGGCGGCTACGCCGCTACATGATTTACGAAAATGGGCGTTCGCCAATTCGCACATGTTTACTTTGGCCAACGTGGATAATCTGATAAACACGAATTGAGTAATCCGAGTTCCATCAATCCTATCATTTGGCTCTTTGTTGCCACGATCCCGTAAATGTGCTTACTAGGATATTTATTCGGCGGCTTTTCTTTTACATGATTCATGGACTTTGGTCCATACATGTTATGTCCGACTTCCTTACGTGAGAGAGTTTCTTTTACATGATCTATGAACTTTGGTCCATACATGTTTTGCCCGACTTCCTTTGAACAAGTTGCGGAATACGGGTACTAATGCCCGTCCTTTTGATTCATTCATTGTTCGGCTTTACATCGACTCGATTCCGTAGGAATTTGATACATATTCATGATGAAGTAAGCACTGAAAGTCAAGTTAATATAGGAAAATACTGAAATTAACTGAAAACAAAACATTGAAAACAAACGAGTGCATCGACTTCGATAATCAGCTATAGTAAGCCTTAAGTTTGTCGGCATTCCAAGTCCTTTTGATTGCTTCCCCTTTCAGTGATTCGAGCACATAAGCACCGTTTCCGAGTTCATGTCGGATGCGGTAAGGACCTTCCCAATTTGCAGCGAGCTTCCGTCTCGGGCATTTCGTTGCCTATATCGGCCCTTCGCAAAGCACCAAGTCATCCTTGTTGAAGGATCGGGGATTAATCTTCTTATTGAACCGAGCCGCGACGAGTTGCTTTGTGGCTAAGTCTCGCAAGTGAGCCGTGGTTCTAACTTCGTCGATCAGATCTAGCTCGACCGCGATAGCCTCGTCATTTTCCCGCCCTTTGCGAAGTCGTAGCTTTTCTCCATGAGGGTTCGCCGATTTCTCTGGAATCATGGCCTCACGGCCGTACGTCGGCCCTGAACGGCGTCTCTCCCGTGGATGTTTGAACCGTGGTCCGACAACCCCACAAGATCGCATACGAGATGTTCCACCCAACTTTCCCGTTCCTCGGTCATTCGCTTTTTAAGTCCGTTGACTATGACTTTGTTTTCGCCTCGGCTTGTCCGTTGGATTGTGGGTGTTCCACGGAAGCGAAATGATGCTTCACATTAAGGGCGGACATCATTTGCCGGAAGCCTCGTCCATGAATTGCGTTCCATTGTCCGTGACTATTTCCGCCGGAATCCCAAATCGCGATATAATATTCCTTTGTAGGAATTTCGCACTCTAGCCGAGGTAATGGTCGCCAGAGGTTCAGCTTCGATCCACTTAGTAAAGTAATCGACCGCGACGATCAGCCACTTCAATTGGCCTGGAGCTGGTTTAAACGGTCCCAACAAGTCCATGCCCCATTTGTAGAATGGCCATGGAGCCGTGATCTGCGTCAACTCGGATGGTGGAACCCATAATATCTTCCCGTGTTTCTGGCAGCTATTGCATCTTTGAACATGATATTTAGCATCTTGCGCCATTGTAGGCCAATAGTATCCCGCCCGAACCGCTTTACGGGCCAAAGCTTTCGCCCCATGTGTTGTCCGTTTATGCCTTCGTGGATTTCCGCCAAAACGTATTGAGCTTGATCTTCGTTGAGACATTTAGCCATGGGGGAATGCACGCCTTTACGATACAACCGATCGTTCACCATCACATAGGCGGCCGTTCCGACTAGAGTTCTTGATTCGGCCGCATCCTCTCGGGGTTATCCCCCTTTCCGGATAATCGCAATTGGTTTTCTCCAATCCCCGAATCGAAATCGAATTACGCAAGTTGGTTCCGGTAGGTTCGCTGGACAATTGTGTGGAGATTTCCCGGGCACTTCGTACTAGCTAGCTTCGAGAGGATGTCGGCCCTCGTATTTTCTGCCCGAGGAATGTGCGCCACCGTCACCTCGTCGAAATATGTCATAATGTCTTTCACCTTTGTCAAGTATTTAGCCAACAGGGCCCCCTCACTTGATAGGTCCCTTGGATTTGGGAAGCGACAGTGAGAGTCCGTGGATACATGGACTTGCCGAGCTCCGTTTTCTTTGGCCTGCAAAGAACCCGGCAATGAGGGCCTCATATTCCGCTTGATTATTCGATGTTGGGAAATCAAGTCGAGAGATAATTCCATCGCCACGCCTTCGGGACTTTCCACAATAACTCCGGCACCACCTCCCTTTATGTTAGACGATCCGTCCACGAATACTTTCCATGGTTCGGCTCCGTCTTCTCATTCTCGAACCGAGGTTAGCTCCACTAAGAAATCAGCCAAAGCTTGTGACTTGATTTCCTAGGGCCTCATATGTGATATCAAACTCGGACAATTCAATTGCCCAAGCTATCATCCCGCTACCCAAGTCCGGTTTATGTAAAACTTGTCGGATGGGTTGATTCGTTCTTACCACGATCGAATGGCCAAGGAAATAATGGCGAAGTCGTCTTGCCGTCGTTAATAGTGCAAAGGCCATTTTCTCCAGTTTCTGATATCTCAACTCGGAACTTTGCGTGCCCGACTTACGAAGTATACCTTTTGGTTTCTACCCGTCGTCGGTATCTCGAACTAAGACCGCGCTTTCGCTTTTCCCAACCGACAAATACAAAGAACAATTTATCCCCGACTTCGGCCGTGATAATATCGGGCGGAGATGCTAAGCATTGCTTTATTTCGTCGAACACTTCTTCACACACCGAGTTCCATCCTTCCGCAGCTTCCTTCTTCAAGAGCTTAAAGAATGGGAGGGATTTTTCTCACGACTTGGGCAAGAACCTTGTCAAGGCCGCCAATCGCCCCCCAATCAACCGTTGTAATTCTTTCTTGTTCTCCGGGGTTTCATTTCCATCACGGCCCGCACTTTTCTCGGGTTAGCTTCAATGCCTCGGTTGGTTAAGAGGAAACCCAAGAATTTTCCTGACGGAACTCCGAAAGCACATTTCGTCGGATTCAACCGAATTCGATGCTTCCTCAATTTTTCGAAAGTTTGTTGTAGATCACGAACATGGTCGTTCTGCTCTTTAGATTTAACTATCATATCATCAATGTAGACTTCCACGTTTTTTCCCAGCTGATCCGAAAAGACCTTTGTCATCATTCTCTGGTAAGTCGCCCCCGCATTCTTGAGGCCGAATGGCATTACGTTGTAGCAGTAGTTCGCATTGTCCGTGATGAAGGCCGTTTTTTTCTTGATCCTCGGGATGCATGGCAATCGGTTGTATCCCGAGTATGCATCCATGAATGAAAAAAGTTGAAAGCCGGCCGACTGATCAACCAATTGGTCAATGTTAGGCATGGGAAATGCATCCTTCGGACATACCTTGTTCAAGTCTTTGTAGTCCGTGCATACGCGCCATTTGCCGTTCGGTTTTTTGACCATGACCACGTTTGACACCACGTCGTGTATTGCACTTCCCTAATAAATCCGGGCCGTGATCAACTCCGGACATGCGCTTCCAAGGCTTTACCCGGTCCGCACCTTGTTTCCTCTTTTCTCGAGCTACGGGTTTGACCCATGGTGGATGGCCAATTTGTGACAACAAAACTCGGGGTCAATTCTCGGAATCTCGATGGCGTCCATGCAAATACGTCTTTGTTTGCTCGCAGAACAACTCCAATTTTGCTCGCATCTCGGGATCCAATGTTTTTCCGATTTTGGTGGTCTCCGTCCGGTTCATCCCCCAGACGAAATCTTGTCTCTTCATTAGGCTCGGACCTTTGCATCTTGTCTTCTTCCCTCAAGTCTAACTCTACTATGTAAACAAAGCTTATCGTCCGTCTTCTTTTCGCCTCCTTTGGTGGTCCGTCTTTGGAATTTTCACCGCTTCAAAGTAGCATTGCCGAGAGTCTCTTTGATCTCCTTTTACGGTAACGACCTGATTCTCTCTATCATAAAATCTCAACTCTCGGTGATTGGACGATACCAAAGATGTTCCAATCATGGATAGTCGGTCGTCCGAGAATAATATTGTACGGAGACGGGAAGTCGGCCACAACGAAACGGACTATCCCTCGACTTGAACGCCTCTTTCGTCCCCAACGTCAATTTGAGGTCGATGTATCCCTTTGGATGGGTGTCTTCTCCATTAAAGCCTCGTTAGGGTGGTCCTACATGGTTTGAGGTCTTCCGATCGAATCGCATGCGTTTAAACGCATCCCGCAGGATTATGTCCACCGCGCTTCCATTATCAATAAAAATCTTCTTAACTCGGCAATCTTTGACGATTCCGGTTATGACGAGCCCGTCGTGGTGTCCCGACATGACATCCTCCAAGTCTTCTTCAAAACCGGAGCATTGGCAAATTTGGTTTTGCGAGACTCCTTTTAAATCTCGGACGGTCAACTACGGATAGAACCTCTTTCAAGTATTTTTTTCTTTGATTGGCGGAATCTCCTCCTCCGCCGAAACCTCCAACAATCCCATTGCAGTCATATTTTGACTCGGGATACTCATCATGTGCTTCTCTTCCTTTTTTCTGTTCTCGTCTTCTTTTTTCGGCCAGCAGACTTCTACTTCGTTCTCCTCCCGCTTGCCCCGCCGCCCTTGCGTTTGGATCGATATTTACGGAGCTTTTCCTCTCGTATGAATTTCTCGATGGCGTCCCTCAAATCCCAACAGACATCCGTGGTGTGCCGTGTTGGTCATGAAATTCACAATATCGGGATTTGTCCAGGGTATGTTCATTCCGCACGGCGTGGCCGTTCTACTTTTTCATCTCGGTCGTGGAGACTTCCTTCCGCACTGGGCCCGAGATACTTTTAGTGGAGCGTATCGGTCATATCTTCCTTCGCTCTTCGAGGTTTAGCATCCCTTCGTCCTCGGGATTCTTGTCCGGCTCGGGTTGTATCGTTCCTTCATTCGGGGAGATGGACTCCTCCGCTTGTCCCGTGGTGCATGGCTCATAATATCCATCTGTTCAGCCTCTATGTATGTCTTTGAACGATCTCGAATTCCCGCCAATGTTTTGGGACGTCGCTTTACGACCGACTTCTTCAAACGTGAGGATTTGTCCGGGCCGGCTATGATGCAAAGTGCAAATGTACGTCTTCCTTTAACCCGGCACTTGTATTGCCGTGTCCTTAAAGCGATCCAAATACTTTTGCACCGTTTCCCGGTGATTGCTTCACCCGATCCAATTGGAACTCGGTTTTGGGTTGCTTCCGCTCGTGGCGAAGTTGAGTAGGAATTTGTTCTCCAAATCTTTCAAGTCCGGATTGTGTTTTTCGGCAAGGTGTTGAACCCATTTGGGCTGGTCCACGTAGCGTTCCCGCAAACAACCGGGGTACCACGGGCCCCGAGTATCCTTTGACCATGGTCTCCATTCTCGAAATTGCCCACATGCACTTACGGGTCCCGGGTTCCATCGTATTTCGGGAAATCTTTGGTGTCTAGGCCTTTTGGATAAGGCGCGGCCATTATTTTGGCCGTGAAGGAGTCGCGACTTTCTCCTCCTCATCCGAGCTTGCATCCGCTGACGGCGATGCCACATCTTTATTAGAGAGGACCTTTCCTTTGTCTTTCTTAGACGTTCCGACCGACGATCGTTCCTTTCGAGTGTTATCAGTGTTGTCCTGATTAGCCACTGTCCGATCTTGTTTTTTCTTGCTTCTGGCTTCCCGTGTATCGTTCCTCATCTCGGAGTGTCTTCTTCATTAGCCGTCGTGACGTCCCAATATTCCGAGGAGTTGGGATGCCATTTTGGCTCGGGTCCACATTGCCCTTCCCCGGCGTTGCCGTCATGATCCCGGGTTGGTCCCGCGTGACGTCCGACTAATTTCCCGAATTCTTCCTCGCGGCGGTACATCTCTTCTCTCATAGTCCGGACGTCCTCTTCCCTTTGTAATCGATTCCGTGTTTCCATCTCGTCTATTCTATCCAATACGGAACCAAGGGTGGTTCGTAACAACTGAATATCGGGGTCGACCACTTCAATGGTTTTGGTTTTTATACGGTAGCGACATCTTCAAGGGGTTGAGATTTCGCGTGCCCGATGTCTCCTCTTCGGTTTCTACCAACATTGGTTCTTTTTCCCAGGGTTCATCGGGCCCCGGTTGTGATGTTTGTCCTTCGTGTTGCTGGTTGTTCTTCCGGCACTTGATTCTCGCGAGTCGTTGCACCACGTCCTCTTGTATTCGCCATTTGCTATGATAGGTTCGTGGCTTTATGGTATGGGATTCGAAGTTTACTCGTTCCCCACAAGACGGCGCCAATGTTCCGATATGGAACACAAATGTCTCACCCGGAGGCCGGTTAACTTCAATATAGGATCTGGTAGGCTTATCCAATGTTATCTATGGCACAGATAACAGTGGACAAGATGATCACCGTACACAACAGAGGTGTGGGGTGTGTGCACAATGGGACGATATGTAAAGGGTAATGGAGAATACGTGTGTACCGTTCACCGGGGTGTGCCCCTATTTATAGCCAAGCCGGGTTGGTCCGACTCACTAGGTAGCACGTTCCCATGATGTAGTGTCTTTGTGCCCCCACTTCCAAAGACTACTAAGGTAGTGGGGATAACCGTGGGGTAGTTGGCCTTCTAGTGGGCTTGACTTGGTCTGGCCCATTTCCGAGGTCCACAACAGGATGCTTCCACAGAGAAGGAGAAGGTTCTCATGAAGGGTGTTGAGAAGTAGGCTTCATAAGAACATATCAGGTGAATGAATAGCGTCCAATTATAATTTTTGTAGATTATCATCTTGTTATTTGTTATTTTATTTTAATTACAATAGTTTCTAAGCTTGGTATCATCAAGTACAATTTATTGGACTTATTCCTTCTCATTGATTTTATGTATTGGTATTTATTCCTCTTCTATAGTTTACGTTTTAGCATGGAATTGACTAGAAGATTTTCAAGATATGCTTCATAAGTTTTCATGCTGACATGATTTACATATTTTGAAATTGTTTCTTTATGAATGATTCTTGTTGATTGACAATGGAATTTGAAGGAAATCTATTAGGATTTTTGTGAACCTTCATGCCGGTGTCTTCTTTTATAGAATATCATGAGTTTTTATTGTTAGAAGAATATCTCTATTTGTTGATGGTAAATTGTCCTCACGCATGCTTGAAAACGACGCAAGGACTGAATTGGAAGTGGTTGAAGTAGTGGGCCAATTCCTGGGAATACTTTCACTGACGCCGGCAAATTTAGGGTCAATATGTCGGATTATTTCTCTTTAATCGCAGCCGGTTTTACATGATTTGAGCCCGTTTTGGTCGGGAAATAACTTCATGGGGAGCCTATAGAGTTGTTGTCGACGAGCATATTGTCGCCATTAGCGTCGCCTGATGTGTTCCGTCGATCTTTGAGTTTTGACTAAGAATTTTGGTACTATTTTTTGAAGTCGTTTTCCCCACCACAATTGTATCATTTTAGTCATTTTTATAAGTCTAAATTACCTAATTCTTACATTCCAAAAAAAATATAGTCAACTTAATAAATAAGGACTAAACTGACAAAATTTTTTTAATTATTTATGAATGAGTATTTTTCACTTTTTTTTCTCTACCTACCATTATAAGGGCAAAATAGTAACATTTTTATTTATTACTCTAAAAATATATTTATAATAAAGACCAATTATTATTTTTTTTTCAAATTATACTTATAAATAAGACCAGTGTAATAACATGTGCCAATCAGCTCTACCATAACAGGAGGGACCATCGTAAGATTATAACTACAGCCATAAATCCATTGGTTTAGCATTAACCTTGAACGACTCTGCCACAATCACTTCTCTCGGCTTGCAGTATACATCCACTCACCTTGAGCTAATGACCTCTAAAGAACCTTCTTCAATTAAAAGTTTATAATCAATCCTACACTGAAAGGGAAATAAGAAGGAAAAAGTAAAGAAAGACGTCTTAAATTCAACACAGACTTCCTTCTGAGGCATCTACTACTACCTCCACTCCTCCAATCTTAAATATATAACATGGTTTATAGAACAATGAAACCTTTTCAAAAGAAGAGAGGAGACCACTACATGGCAATATGGCCATTTTACTCGTATTTTTCAATCTCAAATTGCGTTAATTAATAACTCAATTAGTGATTTACTAAGTTGAATAACTTGATTAGGAATTTTATTCTTTCAAACAACTTTACATGGGATTTTCCCGAATTAAAACTTAGATCTCACTTTCATCCTTGGTACAAATTTATAAATCAAAAAAAAAAAATTAAATAGAAAAACTTGTTTCACTTTTTTCTTCCATAGGTATGTACAAATTTATAAATCTTATTGAAAAAAACAATCATATTCGACACACTTTCGGGTACAATGTAAACATTTCTCCTAATGAATATTGAAATTTTGGTTTATCATATTGTGTGAGAACTAACTCCTTTTATTAGACCTAACTCGTGGTACCTTGTTTTAATTATCGTAGAGTATTCGACTTTAGAAAAGGTGCTGCCGAGTATAGTCCTCCCTCAGCATAGCGGGCTCTACAGTCAGTTGACTACTAGGGCCAAATCTTGACTCTTTCATCAACTATCCAAGATGAACCCGCCGGGGAATTCCGCCGGCGGTGAAACACCACCGTCGTCTCAGAACCAAACTCAACTCCGCAGGCCTGGGCAAACTCATGTTGCAGCCAACAATGAATCGCACACTATCAACGAACCATCTCGGCCATTCAATGATGCCCGCGGAAGAAGAGCGCCACCGTCGCCGCACCGACCTCTTGAAATCGAAGAGCCTCGCCAACCTCCTCTTGGAGCCAACCAAGAATTTCACATTATCAACGAACAAGTTCCGCCACCTCATCATGCCATTGCCGGAAGAAGAACACCACCTTCGTGGCGCCTGCATCTTGGAACCGAGGATCCTCGCCTAAATAGTCCTGTGGTCCACTTCGAATCTCCCTTCATCAGCGAACCATTTCTCACATACCAAGAATTTCTCTTTATCAACGAAGAATTTCTGCAACCGCGTCGTACCGCCGACGGAAGAGAAGCACCACCGTGGTGCCCTCAACGTCTTGGAATCCCAATGCAGCGCCTGAATGATTATCGAACATACCAAGAATTTCCCTTTATCAACGAACCGTTTCTGAAAACGCATCGTGCCGCCGACAGCAGAAGAACACAACCGTCGCCTTCTTCCCAGAGACAACTTGGAATCCAACACTCGGGCCAACCTCTTTCTAGAGTCAACAACGAATCACTCCTATACTTCGCCGCCGGCCTAAGAACACGTCTAAGAACACGTTTACAGACCTCAAGATATCAATTTATTCTGCAATACAAAAAAGAACAACTTCTTCGACATCAACAACATGCTCTCAGAGTCAACCAAGAATCCAACACCATCAAGAAACCGTCGCCGCCACTATACTCCGCCGGCCAAAGAACATCTTCACGGGCCTTAAGAGATCAACCTCTTCATCAATATCAACAATATTCGCTCGTCGCTGTGCCAAATGCAACAACACTTCCACGACCCAGTGGAGAAGTGACCCCACAGGTCAAAAGGTACTTACTTGCCTCATCGATTTAATTATTCCCTTTTCCTATTCTTTCTTTCTATACACTCTGCATTCAAACAATTAAATTTCTTGAATTGCAATGGCAGTCTCTGTGCAATGCCTGTTGGATCGGACTCAACAGGGAGGAAGAGAAAAGAGCCGCATAAGGATTACAGTCATTCGAACATATCATCGGCTGCAATAAGAAGTTATTTGCGGGATGTACGAAACAGAGTTGAGCCCATGGAATATAATGCCAACCCATTTGTGCCGGAAAATAACTTCTTGCGACACTCTTCGGGATTACAGTCATCCAACGTAGTGTTGCCGCCACCGGCGGCACCAAGTCTTGCAAACATTGTTCAGCTCGCGGAAAATATCTCGGGATTACAGTCACCGCCGTGGGCCCAGCGTCGTGGAACCGAGGAGCCTCGCCAAACTCGTCTTGTAGCCAACCAAGAATGTCACAATATCAACCAACCATTTCAGCCACTGGATCATCATGCCACCGACGGAAGAATAGCACTACCGTCGCCTTCTTCCCAGAGACAACTTGGAATCCAAGAGCCTGGCCAACCTCCTTCTAGAGTCAACAATGAATCACTCACTATCAGGAAACCATCGCGGCAACTAAACTCCGCCGGCCGACGAACAGGTTCACAGGCCTTAAAAGATCAACATCTTCAACATCAACAACATGCTCTGAGAGTCAAACACGAATCCCAAACCATCAAGAAACCGTCGCCGCCACTATACTCCACCGAAGAAAGAAACATTTCAAAGGCCTTAAAAGATCAACTTCTTCAAGTATACTTAAAAGATCAACTTCTTCAAAGTCAAAAACATGCTCTAAGAGTCAACCAAGAATCCCGCACCAAGAAGAAACCGTCGTCGTCGTCCGAAGACCGGTGTGGCGAAGTTGTCGCTCGTCGCTGTGCGAATTGCAACAACAGTTCCACGACCCAGTGGAGAAGTGACCCCACAGGTCAAAAGGTACTTACTTGCCTCATCCATTTAATTATTCCCTTTTCTTATTCTTTCTTTCTATACACTCTGCATTAAAACAATTTAATTTCTTGAATCGCAATGGCAGTCTCTGTGCAATGCCTGTGGGATCAGACTCAACAGGAAGGAAGAGACAAGAGCCGCATCGGGATTAGAGTCATCATCACCATTGCGGGACCCACGAGAAGAAGAGTCAGAGATGGAGGAGTTCGGGCAAAACCCGACAGATAAAACTCGAGACAACAGCCCTGGAGCATAGTGTATGTATGTAGTGTCACCACAGGGAATGTAATCGCCGCCGTTACCAACTTTACCACAGGGAAACGGAGCCTTTCATTAGGATCTGGACCTGCTTTAATCAGAAAATAGCTTCACAGAAACCTTGTATTAGTATTTTTTGGTAGGCAGAGAATTTAACATTCTTATACGTACAAACACGAACTATCATTTTCACTGACTGTTTCTAACATATACACAAGGCAGAATATCGTATTTTGACAGTTTGTATAGTGACGCGGCAATTGGATATAGTTCTCATTTCTCAATTCTTTCTCTCTGTGTTTATTTCTATCTTTCATTCTTTTAACTTCTAAAATATCTGGGGGCCATAATATGCTGGGAGTGATGAGTATGAATATAACTAAAACACATGACGTTCTAGAAATATCAATGATAGTGACATGCATTGTAAGTTTTTCGGATTTGAAATTCCCCTCTCCGCTGTTCTCCCATCCATCGTCTTCACATTACAGTATTACACTTACACCTCCTAATTTCATCTCTCTCTCTCTCTCCACTGTCTAAATTTGAATATTAGGAGTGATATATATATATATACCCGTTATGATTGGGATTAATAGGTGATTTAATTAATTAATTATATCCTTAAATGTTTACCTATTTCAGAGAAGGCGACGGTGGATGGGAGGTGTGAGGCTTGGATCTTTTGATGAGAAGCTGAAACAGGAACACAACATGTATGAACGCAGAGGCATACAGGTTACTTTATAGGCAGTATATAATACTTTCACCCTTCTAGATAGAAGACATAGTTGATTTTTTTAAGAGATTAATGAAGGTAATTAAAATGCTTTAAAATATTTATATTTATAATTTTTTCTCTAAATTATTTTGTCCAACATATAAAATGATATATAATCTAATGATGTCATAACATATGATATAATAAAATAATTTATTTAACTTTTTTTTAATTTTTTTTTAAAAAATAACTCTAATTTATATTTAGGACAGATATAATGTAAGAGTTGAAGGGAATTGAGAGAGAGAGGTAAAATGTTACGCGTATGTGAGGGTAAAAAGTAACTTGTTTATTGTTTTCTTAATCTTAAATTGTTTTTGGAGTTTGAGGGGAAAAAAGAATTGTTTTTAGAGATCAATCTCTTGATTAAAAAGGGGTACGTAGTTGATTAGGGATACAAACATTTCATTCTATCTTAGTATTAAGTAATATGCATAAGGGATTTCTGCATGTCAATCCCAATGGATGCCTCTAAAGGGATGATTGCTACTACAACATTTAGTAAGCAACCAAATGACATCAACTATTTTTGAAGCTTTTCCCCAACACAAATGTAGCATATGAAGTGTACCAATCAGCTCTGTTACGACTCCTCCACAGTCACTTATCCATCTTGAGCTTCAGAGAACCTTCTTCAATTGAAAGTTTCTGATCACTTAACTGCATTGAGAGAAAAAAACCTCTTGAATTGAAGATGAACTTCCTTTACAGACATTATTGATGATACTAAACTTATAGAACATAGAGATTGGCATGTTTTGGTTAGTCACATTTATAACATGGAGCGATGTTCCGTTATATAACATGGATATTAGTAATGAGCTCTCAAATCTTAGAGTTTTGTACCACAAAAACAAAAAAGCATTATAATATTGTATTCAGGAATAAATTTATGAGAATTTAAATTTATTATTCAACATTGTTCACTTCCATATTTAAAAAGAAAAATCACTGAGGTGGTATTTTGTGTACATTTTGTACAAAAAATATTTGCAAGATAACTTAAATATTTGTCATTCATAGGGAAAAAATAATAGTACTATTGTCTAAGAAATAATGAAGAGCTTGTTGAATGTTGAAAACTCAAATTAAGGGCTGCTTTACTGGTTTTGTGGTCACTTCCAGAATTCGGCTGCATCATTTTCATTTTCAGTTTCTATCAAGCGCTTGACTCTTACCATTTTACTTGTCCCTTCTTTTTTTCTTATCTTATTTTTATTTTTTCTTTATGATTTTCCTTTAACCTAGTATTTATTTATTTTTCTTAGCTTAATTTCATTGTCACTCTTTGGTTGATGAGCTCTTCCTTCGTTTATTAAGATTCTCTTCATTTAAATTATATTCAGCCAGCCAAAAACAAAGATCCTCTACAATTAAATGATAATTTCAAATAATAAACTTTTTGGCTATCAATTCAAGTGGATCCCTTCGCGTAATACTTTTTTCTTTTTGCCACTCTTCATGTGATACTTTTATTCATGTAAAAATTTATCTTGGACATTTTAGAAATAGAAAAGCATTTTGCATAAAATGTAAATCTATTGGATTTTTTTTTATCTTTTCTTTTTTTAGGAAAAAAAGACGGGAATGTGGGTCTTGAATCTTTAGCACAAATCCATATACTCAGAATAGGTCCAAAATGGAAATGATGTATCTAGAGATTAGTGGTTTCAAAGTGAATTCTCCCTATATACACAATACACATATCATGATATTTTATTTCACAATTGAATCAATTTAAAAAAACACTTAAAGTTAGGGATTTTTTAATAGGTAATGTTGCTCCAATACCCAACCAAAGGGCCACTGTGGTACCAATCAAAGAGACGGTTGTCGCTACTAGACGACGAAATGGGTTTTAGAATTTATTAACATTCTCCAAAAAAGTTACTATTAATAATTCTGTCGGTACCAAAACCATTAAAAGAACACCCAATAACTTATTAGATACTGTATGAAGTATTTGAAATATGGGAAACAAATACCATTCAGGCAATATTTCCAAAGGAGTTGCAAATGGATCCGCGATTCCCCATCATTGATGGTTTTAGAACTGATACGCCTATGTTACAAGCAATAGTACATAGAATTACTATGGATAGATCCATCCTCCAAAACAAAGGCGGAGACAAGGAGCTAGAATCCTGCACCTTATGAAAGTAATTCAAGTCAAGCATTTCCAGATATACTTAGATGATTCTCAGCATTCTTGCTTAATACACATGTCATCAGGTGACTTGTACAAGTTTTTGGCTAATTCATTCATTCTTTTTTATTTCAACTTTCTCAGAGACGCGGTGAAAAGGAAACTGACCGTCAGAAGAACTAGAAAACTCGGTTTACATTTATGTCAGAAAATTAAAATGAATAATATCACGACACATAGGCATACCATGTTTGTTTCTCTCAAGTCTTGGTTAGCACCATTTGTAACACCCCTACCGATCTCGCCCTTCCGGGTGGCGGATAGAGGGATTCCCTATTAATAATTACCATCTATCGTTTAATTACATGCATCAGAGTTTTATCACGGCAGAGCATTCCCGGTTGGATTTCATACAATACTGGTGTAATCAAAAGTAAGTAACAAAATAAAATCCCCAAAGGGTTAAATATACAGTCATCCACCGGTGCCTAGAGCCGTCAATCAGGGCCGGCCCGTGATTGGCCCGGGTGATTGGCCGGGCCCTCGGGGTGGCCGGAGTAAGAAAAACGTCTGTTTTTCAAAGCCCGCCCGAGAGCACCGGGGCGGGGCCGGCCGCGGGGCCTGAAAATTATTATTCCAAATTTTAATTATTTTTTCTCCGTGTTTTTCACACAAATATAATTAGTAAATTACAATAATTAAAGCTCTAAATTACAACATAAATCATCTAATTTATCAAATAAATGTCGTCAACATTTATATCCAAAAAACACAATCATCCAACAAATAAGCATTCACGAATTCATAATCAAAAACAAATTATGTTCTAAAATAACTTACATAAAATATAAAAAGCATACCACTAATATACATAAATTATGGTCAGTGAGATGCGAGAGCTGAGAAGAGTTGCGATCGAGGAGGAGACGAGGAGTGGAAGGGACATGAACATAGTTTATAGTGTAAGGATCATAAGAGTAGTCAATAACAATATTAATATATTAGTTTAAAATTTTTAAGACTCTACATTATTATAAGTCATAAATATTATATTGCAACTCGGTTCGGGATTTTTTAGGAAAATATATCAAAGAAATTTTTTTAAGACTCAACATTTAAAAAAAAAAAAAAGAAAAAAATATGACGGGCTAAGGGCCGGGGCCCTATGGCCGGCCGCAAAAAGCCCGTGGCCTGTAGGGCCGGCCCTGCGGGGCCCGACTTCATCTCTTTCTTCTATTTTTGAGGCCCGGCCCGTAACGGGTCAGGGCTAAACGGGCCGGCCCGACGAGCACGGCCCATTTTGACGGCTCTACCGGTGCCTAAGGCCAAAAGAATATATAGTTATCCCAACATCAAAATAAAATCAAAAGTAAATCTTGCCCTGCCACCAACTACTCCAGCTTCACATTCTTACCCTTCTCTCCAGCTACAGCCCTTGAACTACTCCCTTAAGCTTTACAAAAATATGAGATTCATAAATGAATCTCAGAGTAACCATTAATCTCATATGTAATGCATAAACAGTGTATGTATGTAACCATAATTAGGAAAACACCAAACAGAAGCATTCAGTATTAAACGCGTAGTAACACAAATACAACATACCAAGTATACCGTGTTAACTGCGGAAGGACTACATGTCCTAGAAACAAACGCAGGACTGCTCAACAAAGCAAGTCCCGGATCCACAACGCTAGAAAAGAAACAGTAGTCGGGCTTTGAACCCAGACCACACTGAATGCACACAAACGCATGTCCCTTTTCAAGAGACACGGGTCCACAATCATGGAAAATACAAACATACAAAGTAACACAGAACACATGAGGATTAACATGAGGATTAAGGTTACTATCTGGCAGTTGACCACAATTATCAATATAAATTTTTTTCTCCGACGCACAAAATCAAATTGACCCTAAAATAACCAAAATATAATTATAAGTAACTCTTTTAAAATATTTATTTATGGCTAAAAATAAGCCTCCCTCAATCATACATAAATCTCTAAGTTCGTGTACTAAAATTTGGTTTTGAATACGTGGGAGACATTACACTATGACCATGAATCAGTTTCCTCACGTCATGTAGCTGGCCAAGTCGTGCAACAAGTTTTTATCTTACATCAACAAATTTCTCTTATAATGATAATCCTGCTATCCAACCTTTAAATCCTGAGTTTGAATATAAAACCCCTTCCCCCTACTAGTGGTCCTCCTCACTCGGTTTAGGTTTACTTTGACGGCGTAATTCTTTTTCTTCCAGACTTCCAGTGGCATAATTCCTCATAGGTGATTGATTATTTATGCTTTTTTTTTTTTTTTTTTTGGTAAAGGATCAAAAATACACATGTGCTTTATCCGCGGGAGCGCCCAGCACGATAAGTTTTTTTGGAGAGCAAAAATACACACGTGGTTACCATTTTGGAGCAAAAGTCACACCCACCGTTAATTGCACAAACGTCTGTTATGTCTATCTCTGCTCCACCGTCTTTTGCTCTGTTTTATGAAGCCAAAAACAGAGGCGAATCCGGCGTGGAGTAACAGGAAGGAATTCGTTTTGCAGATGATATATTGAATACAAACCCCAAAAAAAAAAAAAAAAAAAAAAAAACACAGAATAGGACATGATCTTAGTTGGATGTAATCATGAATTCAGAGCGGACGCTTGCGATGTTGTAGAAAAGAGGAATCTGTGGCCTTTTTTATCCATGGAGGTTCGTTGTAGGAATAAATGTTAGTCCCACATAGAGTTTTTCATTAATGACCGTACGCGATGCTCTTGGCTGAGACATTTTCTACCACTACAGACTAAAAGATCGCCTGATCCACAAATCTATTGAATAGCATACATACTACTCATTGCAAAATTCTAAATTCTGAGGAAACACGCTATATAGATTCAAGTACTTTTCCCCCAACAAGACAAGTTATACTACAAGCAGAGACAAAAGTCTTGCGAAGAACGAAGGTTAATTGCTTCACTACCATTTTCCATTTACTAGAAACTATCGATGATCAAAGAAGCAGTACCAGAATGAACCGGACTAGATTTTTTCTTCAATAACCTGTTAATCATAACGCCTTCCTAACCAGGCTTTAACTAGCATCTTAGAATAACTCTTTCATCCTATTCCTACACAAGCAAATTGTTCAAATTTTTCCGTACACTATCACAGCTAAGAGGGTTTTCTTTCTGTGTGATAATTCTTGGGGTGTTTCTACTGCTCGAAATAGTCTAGTTGAGGTTTCTAAGAATCATTTCTAAAACTTTCTACAGAATCAGGGTCCAATGTCCACTACTAACTGAAAAACCAAGCAGGGAGGCTTCTGTTCAAGATGAGTGATAGCAACATGCAGTACGTGACGTCCACTTCCTTCCTGTTATTCCACAACGGATTCGCCTCTGTTTTTGGCTTCATAAAACAAAGCAAAAGACGGTGCAGTAGAGGTAGACGTAACAGACGTTTGTGTAATTAACGGTGGGTGTGACTTTTGCTCCAAAATGGTAACCACGTGTGTATTTTTGCTCCCAAAAAAAGCATATGGTGCTGGATGCTCCTGAAGATAAAGCACATGTGTATTTTTGCTCATTTTCCCCCTTTTTTTTGTAGTCCCTTCCTCCTACCCGTGATCCCTAATGCTTTTTCACTCGGTATAAAACCCCCTCCTCTATTGATGATTAGATAGAAACAGCCATGCATGTGGGTGTGTAGATGAGAGAGAAAGGAATCTATCTAAGTCTACATGTTTGGATTTTGATCCTCTGTTTGGTTTTTTAGTTCGGTTTTCCCCTTAATTCTCTTGTTTCATCCCAAAATGACGACAAAGAGGGTCATTCCTGCCAATTCATCCCCGAGTATATTCAGTATCTATATCTACTATATATAATACAAAAGACCCACATAAATTAATTACTGTATCACAAAAATCAAATTATTGTATCTCATGTATATCAATCATATAAATTTTATCGATCTTTGCAAGTTCGTTCTGAAAGTATGATTCTCTGTTTTGCTTCTTACAATAGTATTTCTCTATTTTTATGTAATGATGTTTTAATAATTAATACGTATGTCCTCTTCTCTCTGATTTGTTTTATGCATTAATTTGAGGAAAATAAAGTTAGAATTTAGTTAGAAAATTTGTGATTTATGATATGGGGTTTGTGGTATGCAATTTGTGATATGAAATTTGCAAATTAATTCATACTCTTTTCATGTGATTATTATAGGGAAAAGTACTACTATTGATACTTATTTTACATACATTGAAAAAGAAATTGGTTTAAGTTTTAACACAAATTTAATTATAGATGAGTTTAACAATATAAAAATACATAGAAGAAGAGTCAAATGAAGTGATCTTTATTTCTGTAATATATATATATATATATATGTATATATATAAATTCTTTATGTATTATGTCTTTATTATATTTCAAGTACTTTTATTTATGATATGATATTTTTTATTTTCGCCTCCGTCATCAAAATTCCTAGCTCCGCCACTACTCCAAAAAAACCCGACATGATAATTTTTCATCATCCGGCTCGAGCATGAGTCAAATGTGTCTATCTAAAAATTTTATATGTTATACACACATAACATATATGAATATAAAGATTTACTGTCGAAAAAATTTAGCAAAATCTCTTTTCTGGAGTCACAACTATCCATTGTAAGAAATTTTGTTCTTATGTTCTTATAAGTTAAGTAAATGCTTAATACCCAAGTACAAGTAAACCTTGGGGTTGGTCTTTATCCCCCAAAATATCGAAACTTTTTATTTTTACTTTACATACAAAGGATTTACTCGTTACTAATATAACCTAGCCCATGTTCTTCTTTAGATCTACTTGTTTCACTCTGCCAATATCATAAATCAAGTCGATGTAGAGGAAATAAATGCATTTCCATACTATTAAGTTAAGTGAAATATAAAACAAAATCCGAATTATACCACATCACTTATTTTACTGGATCTTATGGAGCCTGTTCATGCATGACATGATGGAGTCTGATCATAGAAGAGCTTCAAGCGAACCAGCCCATCCTCTATTCTCCGTAGGGGACTTGCAAGGTGGTTGGAATAAAGACATTTCATTATGAATTCAAATGTGGCGGATAAGATAAAGTTATATATCTGTGCGGCCCAATCAATCGTTCAAGTCACACACTCCCATAACCCATTTTTACTTCGAAGAATTCCCTTCAACTCTTTGTGTTTGTCAACTAAGAAAAATAATATAATCCAATTTTGTGAATGTTGAAGGGAAATATCCAAATACATGTCTTATTATTTGAATCTTAAATAAGACATATTTGTAGCA
Source organism: Acacia acuminata (assembly GCA_019022655.1). Lineage (NCBI taxonomy): Eukaryota > Viridiplantae > Streptophyta > Magnoliopsida > Fabales > Fabaceae > Acacia > Acacia acuminata. Next base: position 480,189 of record JAFJYI010000140.1, read on the forward strand.
ATGAAATACTATTGTTCTCCTCCCCTAAATGATAAATGATTGATTCCAAATATCTATGATCCATATTCTCTATAAAGGATCGGAAATGCCTTGCTTACGTATCATTGGAAAGTGCATTAACATATATATGGCAGTAAGAAGAGGTAATAAAAAAGTGTGTAAACAATAAAAACTAGTCAAAGGTAGATTGACCCACACTAGCACTTCCTCATTATAACTCTGCCAAATTAAAGATGATCTTATTACAAGAATAACTTCGGGTACTCCAGTTACAATTTTGATTGCCCAATAACCAATTTAGTCCCAAGGTAAGGAATAACCAGTTACACGAAAGGATGTGGTTAATACAGCCAAAGCTACATCCGTAACCCACATGAACTCATGAGGTTTTTTAAAACCACTGGTCAGATACACACGAAATACATGCAAGATCATCATTAGGACCATCAAACTTGTCCACCATCGATGAACTAATCGGATTAACCAACCAAAGTTAGCTTTAGTCATTATATATTGAATAGAGGCAAAAGCCTCAGTACCGGTCGGACGATAGCAAAAAGTCTAGCAAACCCTGTCGCTACTTGGACTAAAAAAAAAAAGTAAGTGTAATTCCCCCTAAACAATAAAATATGTTGACATGAGGAGGAACATATTTACTAGTTATATCATCTGCAATCACCTGAATCTCTAGATGTTCTTTGAACCAATCATAGACTTTATTGATATAGGTAAACCAAGGGGACTCCCCCTCTAAGAACAGTATATGAGAATTTCATCTCATACGGCTCAAATAGAAATACCCAAATACTAGTTCTAATGGATGTGTGTAATAGAAAGTTTGCAACTTCTTAACTTAACCCTATGATTCCAGTCTTCTCTAAAGATACAAAAAATAGAGATCTGAAAGCTCTTCTTTATGGTTATAATGCCAAAATCTCAAGTCGGCTCACTCGTCTTTATTTTCATCGTTACTGGCCTCTTGAATATTTTTTAACTTTTTTTTCTTTGATTTATTTTATTTTGTATGTAATGTGGCTTTCCTACTGTCTTCTTTATCATTGATAGGAATTCTCTTGTTAAGACCCTATAAAATTGATTAAAAAAACCTCAGATTCATACTAAAACCATGACGATTCAATAAAACCTTTAATCTAAGTCAAAAAATTCCCTGAGTAAGAACTATTGGATAATCACTTATTAAATGAATAGATATAATAAAAAATATCCAAATAAACGTTTGTCCTTTGATAAAAGAAAGGATAAGCGGCGGTTTGAATGAATCAAAATCTTTCGATTTATTATAACTTCTAACTCCTTGGAAAAAAAAATTTAAGTCCGGTTGTGGGGTCTAAATATTAAATATGAATCATAGTTCTAATACTTTAGAATCCATTTTTGATATTCTGTACTCCAGATACTAGAATAAATATCCGATGGGGTTAAAAAAAAAAACCATCTCTATCAAGATGACAGACTCACTTTTACTATCAATTGGATCAATTATAACAAGTCACACAATCATATTCCAGAAATATAGAAGAAAAGAAATTCCATGATCGAACTAAACTACCAAACCAAAATAGAATGGGCTAAAAATCTAAGACCCAAGTTCTTCACTTGGTATTGAAAAATTAGTTAGTCGGTTCTTATGAATCTAAACCATGGAACTGGCCTCGACTTAATCCACGGAGTACACCGTTTGGGAGCCAACTAGGCGCTTCAGAGGCGTTGTTTGATTAAATGTGCCATCCATAGGTAATTGACGGAGAACATCCATCAACTACTTTGGAAGGGGGCATTCCATCCAGTAAAATGGAAGAATTATAAATCTCCAAAATAATAGATAGAAATAACACAAATAGGGCCATTGCAAAACCTATGAAAGGAGTAGTTCCCCAACCAGGAGCTACTTTACTATATTCCGAATTCAAAGGTTTCAATAAATTCCCTACAATAGTTCGTCTTGGAACAGATCTAGAGCTACCCTCAATAGTTTGTGTAGCCATAAATCGTATTTTTTATTCATTGAGATATGTTGACTTCATATATCATTCCACTGTAAATAAATGATCTTATCCTAGATCCATTTAGGTCTTCAAATTATATAATAATGGAACAGCAACCCTAGTTGCCATCTCTATATTTGGTTTACTTATAAGTTTTATTGGGTATGCCTTATATACTGCTTTTAGGCAACCCTCTCAACAACTAAGAGATATATTTGAAGAACATGGGGACTAGTTGAAGTAATGAGCCTACCAATATTTGTCGGCTCATTACTTCAACTGAGATAGTGAAAAATCATTTCATCTTTTTGGTTGAAACTTTGGTGGTTCTCTAAAAAAGATAGCAAAAAAAAAAAAAAAAATCCTAACATAGAAACTAAGAGGAATGTATAAACCAATGCTTCCATGTACTTGATAGTGGTTCACAAATATATAATTGTGGCCTCTCTGGAGAATTGATGACTGCATCAAAGATGCACTTGCCACTACTAGTATATCTGAGAATTCTTAATTGGTTAGTTTAAATAGCCCCGAACTGTGGAACAAAGGAGTATCTTAGACCTACACCGAAGGATTGACGGCAATTCTCAAATATCGCAGAACAGAATGAGATAGAATGAAATAGAAACAAAGATACTGGGAACGGGTTACGTACTCTTAATGGTCAAAGCGAACCTTTTCATCCTGAATTCTTTAATTCAAAATGAATCAAATCTACCCAAGTAGGATTCGAACCTACGACTAGTCAGTTAAGAGTCGACTGCTCTACCACTGAGCTACTAAGGAACAATGAGAAATTAGATCTCGTAGAGTTCAATTTCCATTCTCAAACCATGACCAATATGAGCTTGAAGTTTCCTTCGTAACTTGTGCAACTTCTTCGTAGTGGCTTCGTTCCATGCCTCATTTCATAGGGAAGCTCAAAGTGGCTCTATTTCATTATAGTCTATCCATATACTAATTCCATTAACTTAATATCCCTTTCTTTGGCGTCATTGAGATAAGAGATGTCATTTCTAGTCTATCTGTTTCTATTTCTCTATATATATGGAAAGTTTCAAAATTATCATATAATAATCTAGAAATCACATTAGGAAAAAAAATATATCATATAATAATATAAAAATCACAATAAAAAAAGAATTATCATAAAATAATATAGAAATCACAATAGAAAAGGAAAAAAAAATCATATAATAACCTAGCAATCACAATAGAAAATGAAAAAAAAAATTATCATATAATAATATAGAAATCACAATAGAAAAGGGAAAAAAAAAGAATTATCATATAATAATATAGAAATCATAATAGAAAAGGGGAAAAAATGAATTTTCATATAATAATCTAGCAATCACAATAGAAAAGAAAAAAAAAAAGAATTTTCATATGAGGAAAAAAAAAAGAATTTTCACATGATAATCTAGCAATCACAATAGAAAAGGAAAAAAGAATTTTTATATAATAATATAGAAGTCACAATAAAAAAAATAAAAAAAAATTCATATAATAATCTAGAAATCACAATAGAAAAAAAAAAAGAATTTTTATATAATAATATAAAAATCACAATAAAAGAGGGAAAAACTCAAGAATTGTCATATAATAATATAGAAATCACAACCAAAAGGGAGGTTTATGATGATTTTAAAGTGTTTTATACTAGATAATCTAGTATCCTTATCCATGAAGATAATTAATTCAGTCATTACTGAAAGATGGAATATCACCAAGAGGGGGTGAATTGGGGATATAAAATGTTCTTTGAGAATACTCTGACACAGACAAGCTAAGAACAGAGTGTAAAAGAGAGGAATAGAGGAAAGGTGAACACAGACGATTTATACTAGTTCGGTCTAAATCCTCTACCTACGTCCAGTCCCCATACTCTCCGAGATTTCACTAAACTCAAATGATTACACACTCAGTTGAAAGCGGAGCTAAATCACCAAGAGGGGGTGAATTGGGGATTTTAAAATCTTTTTAAAATTGCGCTGTATATACCAGCGAAAACAGAGATGAACAGAGTAAAAAGGAGAAGAGCAAGACACACGAATTTATACTAGTTCGGTCTAACCTCTTGACCTACGTCCAGTCCCCAGACTCTCTGAGTTTTTCACTATCACAATTGATTACACACTCTGCACTCAAGAGTAGTTCTCTCACTAGAACTCACTCCCCCTTACAAGTTGTAATCAATGCACCCAATCACCAAGTCCCGAGACTTATGATTCTTTACAATAAATGTTTTACGAGATAAAATCTCTCTCTAAGAGTAGATAAGAATGAACACTGAAGCTTAATGTATCAGAAGACACAATACAAGAGAAAACAAAAAGGTAGTTGAAGAACTTTGAATGCTATGCATTTTCGGTAGTTGTGTTGGTTGAAGAATAATTGAATGCTACTCTATTTATATCAAGAGAGCATCAATTGACCGTTGTAATCTTGATTATAACCGTTGCCTTCATTAGACAAGGTTGGTTCAGTTTAGGTCTTCTTTCTCTCTAAACTTCACTTAATCCAGTGGGCGCGAAGTTCGAGTTGACTCTCTCGCAAATTTGTCTGTTGGAGTAGCGGCTTTCTTGGATGAGGAAATCATTCTTTAATTCTTTGTAAGCGTGTGCAGATGGATTACCCAAAAGTATGCAACTTTCTCGGGTTTGCAATTAATGTCCGACATCACTTTTGCTTTTGCTTTAAACCTTCAATAAACATCCTCTAATTTATCGAAACTCACCAATAAAGTGGTTAAACATATCTAGAAACATTAGAGATTGATCATAGGAAGTATTAAGATCAAACAAGAAGGTATTGCAAATTCGTCGATTTGAAATTTTGAAAACGCACGAAATCTCGAGGTTTGTTCTTCAAACCACGGAGGTTTTTCAAGGTTGCGAAAGCGTTAGTCTCTTTGCACGACAAAACCTCGAGGTTTATCAAAAACCTCGAGGTTTCACTTTGAATGTGAAACCTTGCAAAATCGCGCCAAGAACAAACCTGGAGGTTTTCTGGAAACCTGGAGGTTTTCAAAATCAGTGAAAAGTCGTTTTTGCTCTCGGATGCCGAAACCTCGAGGTTTTCAGCAAGACTCAAGGTTTTACCTAAACGTTGAAATTCCGAGTTTTGGGCCAAAATAGAAGCCTGGAGGTTTTAAAGGAAAACTCGAGGTTTTTGAAAACTTAGAAAAACATAGATCCTCTCTACCTAGACAAACCTCGAGGTTTGTCCGGAAACCTCGAGGTTTCTCATAATTTTGAGAACTTTGAGAAAATACCATTTGAGCTCAAACCACGGAGGTTTCCCATAAACCTGGAGGTTTCTCATAAACCTGGAGGTTCTGAACCCTGGCGAAAACCTGAGCTTTCTCTAGTAGGTCAAAACCTCGAGGTTTTTTTCCAAACCTCGAGGTTTCACACAATTTTGTGAAACCCAGATTTTTCAAGTTAAAAACAAAACCTTGAGGTTTTAAAGCAAAAACTGGAGGTTTTCAAGTGTTCAAGGCTTAGAGACTCTCTGTGAGACTAAACCTCGAGGTTTAAACAGTAACCTCGAGTTTTTCATTTTCTAGAAAATGCTGAGAAGTCTTTGTGCCATGAAACCTTGAGGTTTCTCTGAAAACCTCCAGTTTTGCTCAGTCCAGAACCCTTGAGTACTCCTCTATAAGGCCAAACCTCAAGGTTTCTGTGCAAACCTCGAGGTTTGCTCTCACAGTGAGTTTTACAACAACTGAGAGCAAAATGTCATGCTTTGTTTACAATCATTGGAGATCATCAAAACCCTTAGAGAAGTAACATCAGTAACTCTCAAAGTAATTCTCTATTAGAACTTAATCCCCCTTACAAGTTGTAATCAAATGTCTCAATCACAAAGTCCCAATACTTTGAGATTCTTACAAAGATTGATAATCAATGGAAAACTCTCTAAAAGAGCAAATGTATAAACACTGAAGATTTAAATATCGAAGATATTAATTGTATAAGTGGTAATAGTAAATGCTTAAGTTGCTAATTGAATGCGCAGAGTTTCGGTGGTTGTAGAATTGAATGCTTCTAATATTTATAGTTGATGGCATTTATGACCATTGTAGATACTTGAAGACTATCCTTGAGACTCTACGAATTAGTCGTTGAGAGTAACAAACATTTTCGTTGAAGAATGTTTACTCGGACTATTCGTATTCTCTGAAGGTTCATCATTGATATTCCTTATTCAAATTGTCCGTTGAGACTTAGTGAGAATGTTTGAGGGAAATGGTCGTAACACTTTATTGTCGCCCAGAAGGTCATTTTGCTGAAACGGTGAATGTCTCTGCTTTGCATTAAATGCTTCTGACACATGGTTGCTTTATTGCAATTTAGTGTTAAACCATATAATACTCTTCTGAAACTCATTAACAAACTCATTAAATATAGTTAGGAATAATAATGAGAGAAGATATAAAGCAAACAAACCATACTTAGAGATTTTGACAAAGTTTAGAACTATGGTTTTTCAAACAGAGATATGTTGGCTCGAGTCCCATTTATTTGGCTAGAGTCAATATCCTTTTTAGAAACATTTGAGACTGAATGAAAACACAATAGGCTCGAGTCACAAGGATCTGGCTTAAGTCTAGGCATGAACTCAAGGTACAAATACTTGGCTAGAGGTAAAAAAGATTATTTGAAAATAACGGTCAAAAACTTGGCTGGAGTCAATGATCTTAGACTAGAGTCTAATAATAAACTAATTTAAGTACGCAGGGTTTGGCTCGAGGCAACATAAACTGGCTAGAGTCAAATTCGCATTTTGACTAAATATTTAGAGGAGATTGGCTCGAGTCAGATGGACTAGGTTGGAGCCAATTTGACATATAAAATACAGAAGTCAAGGAACTTAATTTTTACAAGTTAAAAGCACTTTGTTTTGAACCATAAGCCAAGATTCATTTACAATGGTTAGTTATCATCAAAACAAACATTGAGAGCTAACAATTACTCTGTTATGGATTTCTAACCACATTCTCCATAGGGCCCTCTTATCTCTTCCTTCTCCGAGCTCAGTTTATGGAAGAAGGAACCGAGAAGAAAGTATCAGCAACAATTGGTTTTATTATGGGACAGCTCATGATATTCATATCAATCTATTATGTGCCTCTGCATCTAGCATGGGGTAGACCTCATAAAATAACATTCATAGCTCTACCCTATCTTTTATTTCATTTCTTCTGCAATGATAATAATCACAAACACCTTTTGAATTATGGATCCACTAATCAAAATTCAATGTGTAATTTTAGCACTCAAACGATATTCTTGAATAATCTTATTTTTCAGTTATTGAGCATTTTCATTTCACCAAGTTCTTTGTTAGTCAGATTGGTCAAAATTTATATGTTTCGATACAACAACCAATTCTTATTTCTAAGAAGTAGTTTTGTTGGTTGGTTAATTAGTCACATTTTATTTATTAAATGGGTTGGATTGGTATTAGTTTGGATACAGAAAAATAATTCTATTAAATCTAAGGGTAAAGGATTTCTCTAGTCACTGGAGATAGAGTTATCTCATGTGACCCCAAAACTACGTCGTTTTGGATTAATGAAGGGTGTTTCTGTAATTTTGTTTATTTTTTAATCATATAAATTTTACCTAAACACCCTTCATTAATTCACCTAAAATTACTAACAAATCATTCATTAATTCAAAACGACATGGTTTTGGGGTCACCTTGGAGATAACTCTATCTCCGGTGACGGAGAAATACTTTTCCCTAAATCTAAAATAAGTACATTATGTTAGAATTGAGAAATTGTATGTCTCAAATCTTTATTATTATTTTTTATTTATTTCCACAAGTATACTATTTAGGGAGAAGGGAGAACACGACCGCTTGTATTTATTTTTAATAAAAATCTGTCATAAACTCAAGAAAGAGGTGAAATTGATAAAAAGAAGGAAGGGAAATTGATAAAAAAGAAAAAATAGGTGCGAGAATCTCTTTCAACTTGTTTTTTGGGAGTATCTTTCTACTTCTCTTTTTTCGAAGGAAAGAGAAAATTTGTATAAAATCGATGAAAGAGAGGAAAAAGATAAAGATATCTTGGGATTGGAAAAACCTTTTTTAAGGATGATTTTCAATTATAAATGATTACATCGTCCTTTGCGATATATAAAAAATGATCGATTTGATAATGCTTTAAGAAATGAAATGTCACAATTCTTTTTTCATACATCTCAAAGTGATGGAAAAGAAAGAATATCTATTATGTATCCATCTAGTTTATCAAATTTTCTTGAAATGATGCAAAGAAAGACATCTCTCTTCACAACAAAAAACTCTCCTATGATAAATTAGATAATCATTGGAGTTCGATTAATGAAAAAAAAAAAAAGAAAAAAATCTAAGTAATCAATTTCTAAATATGGCTGAAGCTCTAGATAAGGAATTTTTTGCTTTGGATGTAAAAAAAAAAAAAAAGATTAGATTATGCAATGATGAGACTAAAAATACTTACCTTATAAAATATATGATGTTGTCTAGCGCTTTGTTTTATATGCTTTGGACTCTTTCCATTTTACTTGTCCCTTCTTTTTATTTTTTTCATTATGATTTTCCTTTAAAGTAGTTTTTTTTTCTTAGCTTAATTTCATTGTTACTCTTTGGTTGAGCTCTTCCTTCGTTTATTAAGATTCTCTTCATTTAAATTAGGGTTAAAGGCCATTTTTGCCATGGAAGTTTCCCAAATGGAGCGTCCAGCACCCGGAAGTTTTTAGGGTACCAAATCTGCCCCGGAAGTATGAAAAAGGTAGCAAATTTGCCCCTCCGTTAATTTTGACCGTTACGTGCCACCTCATCACACGTGGCATGCCACCTCATCAATCAAAAGTATCATTTTTGCCCTGGAAGTCTTCATTGAGGAGCAATTTTGCCCCGGAAGTTTTTATTGAGGAGCAATTTTGCCCCGGAAGTTTACAAAAGTAGCAATTTTGCCCTTCTTTCTCCCAATATTAAATTTGACTATTAGATCAGTCAAAAACCACACATGTCATGCCTTGAAAAGGTCGAACTTGGAGTCAGAGAAGGATATCTTTGACATGTTGAGCTCAAGGCGGCCAGAATTTGTGAAGCCGAACTGGTCACAGGGACTAGAGCTGGGAAATCGGGCCGGCTCGTTTAAGCCTTGGCCTTGCAGGGCTCGGACTTGAAAAATAAGCCAGAAATTTGAAATTGGCCCTGCAGGGCCTCGGGCTTAATCGGGCCGGCCCTGCAGTTTGTATAGATTGATCATTTACTTAGATCATAAGTGATGCTTTTTGTGACTAGTTCGGCTTCATAAATTCTGGCTGCCTTGAGCTCAACATCTCAAGGATCTCCTTCTCTGACTCCAAGTTCGACCTTTTCAAGGCATGACGTGTGTGGTCTTTGACTGATTTAGAAGGGCAAAATTGCTACATTTTGTAAACTTAGGGTAAAATTGCTCCTTAGTAAAAACTCATTGGAAACTTCCGGGGCAAAAATGATACTCAACTCTTATTGGTTGATGAGGTGGCATGCCACGTGGACGGTTAGTCAAACTTAACGGTCAAAATTAACGGATGGGCAAATTTGCTACCTTTTTCATACTTAGGGGCAAATTTGGTACCTTTTTCATACTTCCGGGGCAAATTTGGACCCAAAAAACTTCCGGGTGCTGGACGCTCCATTAGCAAAACTTCCGTGGTAAATTTGATATTTAACCCTTTAAATTATATTCTCTTCCTTCGTTTACCACATACATGTTTTACTATTATATTTGGGAGTTAATGTAAAGGATTAAATTAAGTGGTACATTGTATCCTATGCATTTTTCTTTTTAGTCTTCACTCTTCAGTTTCTCATTGCTTTTTATTCTCATAAATCAATTTACTTAAACAGGAGCACTGAACAAATAAAAAAAACCTAATTAACTTAAATTTTAAGGTAACACGTAACAAAAACAGGTAAGAATACATTGTTGTCATTTAACAATTAGAATTTGAGTAAAATGTTTTATGATTTACAAGCTCCTCGCATATACTAAAACATTCTTACCAACAGTCGAGTTTTATTATATAAACAAATTTTCGGGAGAAAGAACTGTAGAGATTACTGCTAACTAATAAGAGGGATTTTCGGATCACTAACAAATGAGAGAAATAATAGGGATTAGTTGTAAATAGATTTTATTTTATTTTTTGTTATTGTAATCTCCCTGGCGAGATTTGCGGCCTCCATACAACCGGCCACACTGTGTATATATCTAACAGATTGTCCGATGAATATGACTTACGGGAGAATCATCATTCAATCAAAATAGTCTTTGTACTTCTATAAGAACATGCTTAACATTAGCAGGAGGGGCAATATTGTAATTACATATTTTGGCAGTTACTGAGAAGCGTGACCTGTGGAAGGATAAATCTAGGAGGAATATGTTTTCATAGAAAAGAAGTAAGATTCCATAAGTGTAATATTCTACAAATTTTGATCATAATAAAGAAAACCCAATTAACTTAAATTTTAATGTAACACGTAACAAAAGCAGGTAAGAATACATTGTTGTCATTTAACAATTAGAATTTAAGTAAAATGTCTTCTGATTTACAAGCTCCTCGCATATGCTATTGCTTATAATACAAAGAAATATTTAGGAATTGTGATGCATCATCCTACTTATAAATAACATGTGGAGGGTGCCAGTTGCCACAAATCCATTGGGTTGGCATATTCTTAACTGACTCTGCCACGGTCACTTCTCTTCGTTTTCAGTATAGATCCATTCACCTCGAGCTCTAAAGAACCTTCTTCAATTAAACTCTACTATCCAAGATGAACCCGCCGGAGAATCCCGCCGACGATGAAACACCACCTTCGTCTCAGAGCCAAACTCAACTCCGGCAAACTCATGTTACAGCCAACAATCAATCGCACATTATCAACGAACCATCTCTGCTAATGAATAACGCCGGCGGAATCGCAGAGCCTCGCCAGCCTCCTCTTGGAGCCATCCAAGAATCTCACAATATCAACGAACAAGTGTCGCCACCGCATCAACAACATGCTCTCGAGAGAACATTTTCAGTGGGGTTAAAATATCAACATCTGCTATCGAAAAAAGATCAACTTCTTCAAGCTCCCAGAGTCAGCCAAGAATCCCACACCATCAAGAAACCGTCGAGAGTCAACCAAGAATCCCACACTATGAAGAAACCGTCGTCGTCGTCCGAAGGCCGGCGTGGGGGCCTTGTCGTTCTTCGCTGTGCCAAATGCAAAAACACTTCCACGACCCAGTGGAGAAGTGACCCCACAGGTCAAAAGGTACTTACTTGCCTCATCCATTTAATTATATTCCCTTTTCTTATTCTTTCTTTCTATACACTCTGCATTCAAACAATTTTAATTTCTTGAATCGCAGTGGCAGCCTCTGTGCAATGCCTGTTGGGACGTGTGGGGAGTACAATCATTCAACACATCGCGGCCACGGCCAATATTAACAACGGCGACAATAGCAGAGGCTTTGCACGAATTACGAAACAGAGTTGAGGACATGGAAGATAATGCCAACCAATTTATGCCGGAAAATAACTTCGTGAGATCCTCTTGGGGATTAGAGCCATTGAACATAGTGCCGCCGCCGCCTCCACCGGAAAGTTGAAGATAACAAAATCAGCTTTTCTCTCAACGTCGTTGCACAAGAAAAGGAGTTTAGTTATTTAGTTTTTTAATTGTTTATTGTGTTGAGGGTGCTGATTTTTTATTATATTATTTTAAACATGTGGTTAGCTATTTTTTAGGACGTAATGGAGTCATTTCAATTTATTTTACCGTTTGGTTAGTCATATTAGTGATCCTAGTACTAGATATTAGTTAGATTGACAAATAATGTAATGTTTATATATTATTTATAATTTATCAATAAAGTAAGTATAATAATTTCTTCACTTTATCTGCTTCTCGTGATTTCAAATTTCAAATTATATCCCAGCGTATCCTCTACAATTAAATGATAATTTCAAATAATAAACTTGTTGGTTATCAATTCAAGTTGGATCCCTCAGTGTAGTATTATTATTATTATTATTATTATTTCCTCCATGTAGTACATTTAGTGCATTGCAAATGGTTGATTATTGTATGAGTTTTTTTTTTTTTTTAACCAAATACATTTTTTATTATTTCATTAGGGAGTTAATGCAAAGGATTAAATGCAGTGGTACATTATATCCTATCCATTTTTATTTTTAGTCTTCTCTCTTATTTCTCATTGAGCTTTTTCCTCCTTAATAGATTCTATTTTGATTTTTACGTGTGATTATCCATCAATTATTCTAGATTTTGATTTAGTCTCCACCGTTTAGTTTTTCACTGAGCTTTTTCCTCCTTAATAGATTTTCTTTTGGTCTTTACGTGTGATCATCCATCAATCACTCTAGATTCTGATTTAGTCTTCACTCTTCAGTTTTTGACTGAGCTTTTACCCCCTTTTTGGTCTCTATGAGATTCTACGTGTCCATTAATCACTTTAGATTCTGATTTAATTAGGGATAATATAGAAAATTTAGCTAAGAACAATTTAATCTTTCTATTTTAATGTTTTAATTTTTGGTCCTTCAAAATAATTACATTTTTATAATCCTTTTTAATAAATATTAAGTCATTTATTACAATTTTCCCTTTATAATAAGGACCAATTTTTTTTTTTTTTTAATTGTACTTATAAATAGGATCAGGTAATAACATTTGGAGTATGCAAATTCGAACAGGAGGGACCAGCGCAAGTTTACAGCTATAACCACAAATCTATAGGGTGGGCATTAGTCTTGAATGACTCTGCCACAATCACTTCTTTCGATTTGCAATATAGATCCATTCACCTCCGCTTTAAAGAACCTTTCTCAATTGAAAATATGGTTATTAAAATTGGGCCACTCATTAAATCGTTTGAGATATTAGGTAAAAAGTTAGTTGATCAAAATATAGCTAACCCAAACCAAACCGATGAAAAAGAAAAGATTTTAGAGGTATTAATATGAAATTATAAAAAATAATTAAAAATAATTTTTTAACAAGAAAACAGGGGTTTATGTCAGGATCGAACTGGTTTCTGGGTTGAATCGATAAAAAAAAAAAAAAAAAAAAGACCTCTTAAATTCAACACAAACTTCAGGAATTATTGTTATTATTTTGGATAGAACTTTAGAGGCATTATTAATGTCATGATCCAAAATAAAATATAAAATAAAAAAATCAGCATCTCATTTTTTTCTCTTCTTTCTTTCCTTCCCGTAGAAGCGCGAGAGAGGGAACGGAGAAGAAGCTTCATGAAACCAGAAGCTTCATCCCAGCGCTTTTCTCCGTCTTTTGCTTCCTTCCTTCGGCGATCACATCTAGAAAAGGAAAAAAGAAAACGAAAGAAATCTTTGAAGCTGTGATCTGTTTCTCCTATATTCAACCTTGCTCTCTTCTTTCCTCCTTTTGTTCGACACTTTCAATAGTATAATCTGGGGAATTTTTTTGAAGCTTCAAGACTGTCTTTTTCTCCTTGCTCAGTGTTTTTAATCGCTCTTTATGTTGCTGCGGTGTGTTCGCTGGAGCTTCACTTCTCTTCTACCTCTACGTTTTGTGTTGCCGCCATCCGTGCGTTTGTGCGTACAGAGCCTTAAGCCATCCTGTTCTGGTTTTTATTTTTTGGGTATGTTCGAAGCACTTTATCTTCCTCTCTTTGACTGTCTTTGTATTGGTGTGTATATTCAATCTCTCCTTCCCTGCCTCTTGTTGCGTGTGTGTATGTGAGGTTGGTGGGTTAAATTGCATTCTTCCTATTTGTTTCAGCAGCTGAGCGAGAGTGTCTTGGAAAGAAGGGATGTTGAAACAGGCTGGAATTAAAGTCTAAGGAGCTTATTTGTATAGGTAATGTCACTCAAATTGTATTGATATATGTAAAAGGAAGCTGGGATTTTGGCCATGTTTCTTCTTGGGTTAAATTGATTCTTGATAAAGAATTTAGTTTGTGGGATATACCACTCTTAAATTGATGTTTGGAAATTATTGGATAAGAGATTTGAGGACTAGAAGGTTTGGTAAATGGTTCGAAAATAGATGCACACAAGGTGTTTGTGAAAATGTGTAAAAGAGGAATTTGATTAGATCTGGTTGCTATATTTTGTATTAGCATTTGTGAAGCCTATAAAGTAGGGGGTGAGCATTCGATTTTCGGTTAAAACCGAAAAACATATATTTTCAAAACCGAAAATACCGAACCAAAAAAATCGAAATATTTCGGTTCAGTTTTGAAATTAATTCAGTTTTTGGGGTTTAAATTGGGCCTTACTGTAGGCCTTCTTATTTGGAAAAAAGTGTCATAAAAATTTCTAAAAAATTTGGTGTTTCCTGTTTACTATGTCATTCATGATTCATCATTAGACCTCTTTATATTAATTGTTATCAATTTATTTTTTCATTTGATTAAATCTTTTTTTTTTTTACCGCAAATGATTCTTCTTTTCTATGTTATTTCTTTATATGAGGTGATCACTTACTATTTTAACCAACAACTTGTTAATTGATATCATGTATTTATTCCGCCTCTTGAATATTTGATGTGATAATCAACAACAAAAAATTAAACATTTGATTGAAAAAAAATATTATAATAAATGCCATTGTTTCACTAAGTATAATTAAGTTGAGATGAAGTAGACTTACGTGAATAGGTTTGTGTAGAATAACTTGCAGTATTTCGGTTTTTTTGGTCCGAAATAAAATTGCAAAAACCGAATCGAACACCGAATTATTCGGTTCGGTTTTTGGTTTCGGTTTTGATTTGTTCACCCCTATTATAAAGTGTTTGATTTAATGCTGAAGAAAGGAAATCTTATGAAATTGAGGAGTGAAAGTGAATTGGCGATAGTTTTGTTTGTTTAGATTGTGAATAGATTGGAATTTCATTTCATATTGAAATGTAACTAAGAACATGAGAAAGGCTTTAGTTAAAAGTATCATATTGATTATATTGGGGCAGATAAGTGTGGTTATTGCTTAATGACTTACCTTAATATAAAAGTTATATTTGATAAAAATATTTTGGATCTTGAAGGGGAAAAAGGATTTTGCTTAAAGGTGTATATGAAGGTGTTGGAAGGTCATATAGAATTTATAAAGTTATTTTTCTAGTTAGTTAAAATAAGGATGGTGAAAGATACTCCTCTCAAGCTTTATGAGATTCGTGACTACATACAAGTTAATATGATGTGGAAAGGGTTGAATCTATAAGATAAAAATTAGCATTTGTCTGAATTGGCGATTAGATAAGTATGTTAGAAGGAAGTTAATGGGTTTTGAGTTAAATTGAAAGGTGGGTAGAGTAAATGACTTTGGAAAGGAAAAAAAAAAAAAAAGGATTACGTTTTTGTAGCATGGGGAGAAAAAGAAGCAGCAGAATATTTAAAGGAGAAATACCATAATAATGCTTGATCAAGTGAAGTATTATAAGCTTTATCAAAATTTTAGAGAACTAATTGCAACCCATTTTCTTATATTAGGATGATTCCACAGAGAAGGTTGTTATGAAGGGTGTTAAGGAGTAGGCTTCATAAGAACACATCAGAAGAGTAAATAACGTCCCATTATAATTTTTGTACATAATTATCTTATTATTTGTTATATTTTTATTTTAATTACAATAGTTTCTAAGCTTGGTATCATCAAGGACAATTTATTGGACTTATTCATTTTCTCATTGATTTTATGTATTGGTTTTTATTCTTCTTCTATAGTTTACGTTTACGCATGGAATTTACAAGAAAATTTTCAAGATATGCTTCATAAGCTTTCATGCTGAGATGATTTACATATTTTGAAACTGTTTCTATATGAATGATTCTTGTTGATTGACAGATGGAATTTGAAGGAAATCTATTAAGATTTTTGTGAACCTTCATACTGGTGTCTTCTTTTATAGAATATTATGAGTTTTTATTGTTAGAAGAATATCTCGGTTTGCTGATGGTAAATTGTCCTCACGCATGCTTGAAAACGACGCAGTGACTGAATTGGAAGTGGTTGAAGTGGGCCAATTCCCAGGAATACTTTCACTGACGCAGGCTAATTTAGGGTCAATATGTCAGATTATTTCTCTCCGATCGCAGAATCGCAGCTGTTTTTGCATGATTTGAGCCCGTGTTGGTCGGGTAATAACTTCATGGGGAGCCCATCCAGGTGGTTGTTGGCGAGCATAGCATTGCTAGAACTGTTCTGTCTCTTTGAGTTTTGACTAATAATTTTGGTACTGCTGAGTATTTTAAAAAACATTTTTTCCTAGTAATTTTCTTAGTCTGGTAGGTAGTTACAAGGTAGAGAATTTAAATTTATTATTCAACATTCTTCACTTGCATATTTAAAAAGAAAAATCACTGAGGTGGAATTTTGTGAAAAAAATATTTGCAAGAGAACTTAAATATTTGTAATTGATAGGGAAAATACGAGTACTAGTATGGTCCATGAAATAATAAAGAGCTTGTTGAATGTTGGATACTCAAATTAAGGGCTGCTTTACTGGTTTTGTGGTGAGTTGCATCATTTTCAGTTTCTCAAGCGCTTTATTTTATATGCTTTGGACTCTTACCATTTTATGTGTCTGTCAACTAAGAAACATAATATAATCCAATTTTGTGAATGTTGAAGGGAAATATCCAAATACATGTCTTATTATTTGAATCTTAAATAAGACATATTTGTGGCAATGAAATACTATTGTCCTCCTCCCCTAAATGATAAATGATTGATTCCAAATATCTATGATCAATATTCTCTAGGACTAGAAATGCCTTGCTTACGTATCATTGGAAAGTGCATTAACATAAATACGGCAGTAAGAAGAGATAATAAAAAAAAATGTGTAAACTATAAAAATGAGTCAAGGTAGATTGGCCCATACTAGCACTTCCGCATAATAACTCTACCAAAGATTATCTTATTACATTAATAACTTCAAGTATGCCAGTTACAATTTTGACTGCCCAATAACCAATTTGGTCCCAAGGTAAGGAATAACTAGTTGCACCAAAGGATGCGCTTAATACATCCAAAGTTACACCTATAACCCACGTCAACTCACGAGGTTTTTTAAACCACTGGTGAGATACACACGAAATACATGCAGGATCATCATTAGGACCATCAAACTTGCCCACCATCGATGAACTAATCGGATTAACCAACCAAAATTAGCTTCAATCATTATATATTGAACAGAGGAAAAAGCCTCAATAACTATCGGACGATAGTAAAAAGTGATAGCAAACCCCGTTAGCTACTTGGACTAAAAAACAAGTAAGTGTAATTCCCCCTTAACAATAAAATATGTTGACATGAGGAGGAACATAATTACTAGTTATATCATCTACAATCGCCTAAATCTCTAGATGTTCTTCGAACCACTTATTGAGATAGGTAAACCAAGAGGACTCCCCCTCTAAGAACCGTATATGAGAATTTTATCTCATACAACTCAAACAAAAATACCCAAATACTGGTTCTAATGGATATGTGTGATAGAAAGTTTGCAACTTCTTAACTTAACCCTATGATTCCAATCTTCTTTGAAGATACAAAAAATAGAGATCCGAAAGCTCTTCTTTGTGGTTATAATGCCAAAATCTCAAGTCGGCTCACTCATCTTTATTTTGATTGTTACTGGCCTCTTGAATATTCTTTAACTTTTTTTCCTTTTCTTTGATTTGTTATATTTTGTATCTAATGTGGCTTTACTACTGTCTTCTTTATTATTGATAGGAATTCTCTTGTTAAGACCTTATAAAATCGATTAGAAAAAACCTCATATTCATACTAAAACCATGATGATTCAATAAAACCTTTAATCTAAGTCAAAAAATTCCCGAGCAATAACTATTGGATCATCACTTATTAAATGAATAGATATAATAAAAAATCCAAATATTCATTTGTCCTTCGATAAAAGAAAGGATAAGCGGAGGATTGAAAGAATCAATATCGACAAGGTTAAAAAAAAAAAAAAACATCTCTATCAAGATGACGTACGAGACTCACTTTACGTACTATCAATATGATCAATTATAACAAGTCACACAATCACTTTCTGTACTATCAACAGGATCAATTATAACAAGTCACACAATCATATTCTAAAAATAAAGAAGAAAAGAAATTCCATGATCAAACTAAACTACCAAACCAAAATAGAATGGGCTAAAAATCTAAGACCCAAGTGCTTCACTTTGTATTGAAAAATTAGTTAGTCGGTTCTTATGAATCTAATTCATAGAAATTCCGTCCAATAAAATGGAAGAACTATAAATCTCCAAAATAATAAATAGAAATATTTCAAGTAGGGCCATTGCAAAATCATCAAAGGAGTAGTTCCCCAACCAGGAGCTACTTTACCATATTCTGAATTCGAAGGTTTCAATAAATTCCCTACAATAGTTTGTCTTGGACCAAATCTACAACTACCCTCAATAGTTTGTATAGCCATAAATCCTATTTTTTATTCATTGAGATTTGTTGGCTTTGTATACCATTCTGCTATAAATAAATGATCTTATCCTAAATCCATTTTGGTCTTCCAATTATATAATAATGGAAACAGCAACCCTAGCTGCCATCTCTATATTTGGTTTACTTGTAAGTTTTACTGGGTACGTCTTTTATACTACTTTTAGGCAACCCTCTCAACAACTAAGAGATCCATTTGAAGAACATGGGGACTAGTTGAAGTAATGAGCCTACCAATATTGGTGGGCTCATTAGTTCAACTGAGATAATGAAAAATCATTTCATCTTTTTAGTTGGAACTTTGGATGGTTCTCTAAAAAAGATAGCGAAAAAAATAATTCCTAATGTAGAAACTAAGAGGAATGTATAAACCAATGCTTCCATGTATTTGATCGTGGTTTACAAATTATAGCTTTGCTTGCGGTAATTATGGCCTTTCAGGAGAATTGATGATGATTGCATCAAAGATGCACTTGCTAGTACTAGTACATCTAAGATTTCTTAATTGGTTAGTTTAAATAGCCCCGAACTGTGGAACAAAGGAGAATCCCGAACTACACCGAAGTATTGACAGCAATTCTCAAATATTTACTAGTGCAAAAAAGGCTTTTAAGACCGGACAAAAGAGGCATCGTAAGACCGGACCAACGACCGGTCTTGTTCCAGCCGGTATTAAAAGTCTAACATTTAAGACCGGACTCGGACCGGTCTTAAAGAAAATCTTTTGGATTGGACATTTAAAACATTGGGTCTTAAAAGTCGTATAAAATAAACCTGAAAATTTTTTGTTCGGTCCTAAAACTCAACTTTTAAGACCGGCTAAAAACTAAGCCATTCTTAAAAGATCGGAATTTTAAGACCGGACAAAACTAAATACGATCTAAAAAATAGCGGCTTTTAAGACCAACGACTAATTATACGCGATCTTAAAAGACTGGCTTTCAATACTCGATGATAAATAAATCCGGTCTTAAAAATTGAAATTTTTGGACCGGACTTATAAATATACCGGTCTTAAAAGACCAAATTTTAAGATAGGGCTTAATAGGAATTTTGAGACCTTTAAGACCAGGACATATAAATACACCTGGTCTTAAGAGTTGAACATTTAAGACCGACATATTTATTTCCGGTCTAAATTTTCCCTATTCTGTTCTTCCTGATTGTATTACACACAAATCCACCACTTAATCCAGCACATAAAAGTCGATACTTTAATCTACAAGCTATGAACAATTATGAATAAATTGAATTGGGACAAAGAATATAAATATTATTCACCACGAGTTATGTGGCCTTTAATTAATGATTATACTATGACTACAACACCTAAATTAATTAATACAATAAGATAACTTACTTACAAATACAATAAGTTACAAATACAACATACATGCCCAAAATAATATTCACCATGCCTTCATCGATTCCCACCCAACAACGTAATAACATCCTCTTTTATAACATGCCTCTTTGGATCGGATCCTGCCACAAAAATAAAACAAGAACAAACTTCATAGTCAGTGACATTGTTTATGAACATAGAAGGAATATAATATAGGTAAAACCTTAAAGTTTTCAAAGAATTCTGCATATGAATATTACATTATGATTTGACTCTTTTATAAAGTGATATCCTCCCATATCCCTTCTTGATGATCATTTCTTATGTCGGTTTCATTATCCGCTTAATCTTCTTCGTTTATGTCCGGTAGACCCCTTGAAAAAGGAGTACTCTCTGGAAGACCATAATTTGAATGACTTTCCTCATCAATATCAATGACCCTTTTTCCTTGGAGAGCTACTGACCACATTTTATTTTATTGATCGGTGATATAGAACACTTGTTTCGCCTGGTCTGCCATAATAAAAGGTTCATCTCCAAAAATGCTACCATTGACATCGACTAATGTAAATCCCAGCCGATCGTTCTGAAAACCATTATTGACATTAACCCATTTGCAGTTGAAAATGAGAAATCTAATTTTCACATAGTCCACCTCCCAAATCTCTTCAATAACCCTATAGTATGGCATGATTGCCATTAAAGGCCTTTTGTCTTTCGAACTGGAGAAGTGCATAGATTTAGCCTCTAACATAAAACCACTGTTCTAGACTCTGCTCGTATCATCTAGGGACTTCGTGTAAAATGTAAAACCATTGATCACATACGAATTCCAACTTATGACATCAACCTCAGGACCACGTGCTAACCATTTGATTGTATCAGAAACACATTCGTCTCCCTTGACCTTTTGTTTGAACCAATGTGCAAAAGTTCTGTTGTGCTCCATAATTAACCTTTGTTCAGTCATTCGATGATTTTCTTTCCTTACAACTTCTTTATGTGCAACTATGCTATCTTGAACTTCATCAACATTATTCAAGATGTATAAGTGGACTTGTGACAATTCATCAGGATCCACATTCTTTATTGAAGCCCCTCGTCTACCCCCTTCAACATGTTGACGTTTTGGAAGCCCAATATGTCTTACATTGGCCAAATAATTTTGCCAAAATTCCATGACTTCTTCAGAAACATATTTCTGAACAATTGATACTTATGGCCGGTATGCGTTCTTCACGTACCCTTTTAGGAATTTCATAGATCTTTCAATTGGGTACATCCACCGTAAATGGATAGGGCCGCACGACTTTATCTCCCTCACTAGATGAACAATAAGATGAACCATGATGTCAAAAAAGGTAGGAACAAAAAGCTTCTCAAGGTGGCACAAGATAAGATATCCTTCATTCTCCAATTCATCCAACTTTTCAATCTCAAAAACTTTACTACAAATCACATTGAAGAAGAAACAAAGTCTAGTCAAAACGACCCGAAGATCATATTCGACGATGCCTAGAATAGCTATTGGGAGTAGCTGTTGCATCAAGACATGACAATTATGAGACTTTTGGCCTACTAATTTCAAGTCCTTCATCGATACAAGCCTCTTAAAATTTGAACAATATCTCGTGGGAACTTTTGTGCCATGTAAACACTCACAAAAACTTCGTTTCTCATCCTTAGACAAAGTATGAGAAGTCGGGGACAATAAGTTCTGTTACCATGTGCCCTTGGATGTAACTCTCCGCGTATTCCCATTGCTATCAGATCCAATCTTGCCTTCGCATCATCCTTGGAACTATCTTGTATGTTGATAAGCGTGCCAACAATACTATCACAGACGGTTTTCTCTACATGCATGACATCAATATAGTGTCTCACATCAAGATTGCGCCAATAGGGAAGATTGAAGAATACAGATCTCTTTTTTCCATATATTTGTTTCTTTTCTACTCTTTGCAGTCTTACCAAAGATGACATTGATATTTTTCATCTTTTCATATACTTGCTCCCCAGTCAATGCCACCGAAGCATCTTCATACTCTTGGCCACCAAAAAAGGCTTTCTTTAATCGATGATATGGGTGGCCCCGTCTAAGAAATATCCTATGTCCAAGATAAACCGTCTTTCTTCCATGTTGAAGTTGATGGTAGCATGTGCCTTCTTCACAAACCGGACATGCTTTATGGCCTTTTACACTATACGACAAGTTCCCATATCTTTGGGAAGTCGTTGATAATACAAAATATCATGGCTCGCATTTTAAACACCTCCTTCTTGAAAGAGTCATAAACGTTGACACCTTCTTCCCACAACTCCTTCAAGTCTTCGATCAAGGGCTCAAGGTAAACATCAATGTCATTTCCGGGTTGTTTTGGTCCGAAAATCAACATAGACAGCATGATATACTTTCGTTTCATGCATAACATAGGAGATAAGTTGTAAATAATCAAGAGTACAGGCCATGAACTATGTATGCTGCTAAGGCTTCCATATGGATTCATGTCATCCATGCTAAGGGCAAGCCTAAGGTTCCTAGGTTCTTCGCCGAAGTTCAGAAATAATTGATCGATTTTCTTCCATTGAGAAGAATTGGCCGGATGACGAAGCTTTCCATCAAAAATCCTCTCATCTGCATGCCACCTCAAATTTTTTGCATCATTTTCATTAGCAAACAACCGCTTGAACCTTGGTATGATTGGAAGATACCACAACACTTTTGCAGGCCCCTTATCGATTGTACCTTGGGGTTTCACATATCGGACAATCTTTGCTTCTCTTCAAACTCTTTTCTATACAACACACAATCATTCGGGCATGCATGGATCTTTTTTTACTCCATCCCCAATGGACAAAGTATTTTCTTAGCATCATAATATCGATGCGGCAACACATTATCATCCATAAGCATGTCCTTAAAAGCCTCAAGCATTTCAGAAAAACTCTTGTCGCTCCATCCATGACGTGCCTTCAAGCTTACCAATTTCAATACAGCGTTCAACAATTGGTATTTTGTGCACCCACGGTATAGCGAGGTCTCTACATCACTGCACATATTACCATATGCATGTGATTGATGAAAAGTATCTTCTCCTACATCACAGATAATGTCCTCTATGCGATCATCCATATCCGTGTCATTATCATCAAAGGCACTTGCCCATGTTGAGACCCACTTGGTATTTTTTCACCATGTCATACCCATACTATATAAGTCTTACAAAATCCTTCACAAATTAAATGTGTGTGTATAACTTGAGGACTTAGTCGCCTCTCATTCAAACATTTTACACAAGGGAAATAAAACTTCCCACTATTATCATGGGCATTTTGTTTAGCAAATTCTACAAAGTCTCTCACCCCATTCTGATATTCAACACTCGTCCGTAAAGCATTTATCCAACTGTGATCCATAGTAGAATTCCTATATACGGAGAGATTTAACATACGTAATCCGAAAAAATTGACACACTTGCATATAAAATAAGGCAACAACAAATGCATATTTATGCTCAATGTCGGTTATGTCTTTTTATTTTTATTTTTTTACGCAGAAACTTGCCCATTAAATGCATACCGAAGAATCACTTTTGGTCATAAATGTATCACAGTAAATCCAAGAAGCAAAATAAATACATGACGAGGAAATTAAATGCATCGCATGAAGGTCTTGTGGACTCACATGTAGCATATAAAATCAAATGTGTTTCCTGAGTCTTTCTTCTCCCGCCACGAACGTTGATGTTGCAGATAGCAAAAGTACCCTAAAAACATTTGTTGGTCAGTTGGGTAGGTCTAAAATGCAAATATATTCTTTAAAATACAATATTCATTAACAACGAGAGAAACCCATAAGAACATTTCATCGATTTCATTCAACCCATAAAAAACCCAGAACGATAAGCAGGAAAATCATGAAGTTATATAACCGAAACACCTCTTACAACTTGGTCTATAGACGTTTAGCTAAGTAACCAGAAAGTGATTGTCGAGAGAGCAACGCGAAGCAGCGACAAAGCAACACACAAACACTGGAGACAAAACCTGAGTAATCACTTTCGGCGCGACAAGATAAGTTCGAGAAGGGAAATTTAATTTTCGCGCGACGAGACGTGTTTTAGTATCTTGGATTTTATTAAGACCAGTAAATTACAAAGTAGCCGGTCCTAAATATATAATGAAATTTTTAAGACCGGAGTTTTAGAAGACTCGGACCTAAATTTTTATCATTCATTTAATATTCCGCATTTTATTAAGACCGGTTAATTCTAAAAAGAAACAAGTCCTAAATATATAAATTTTTAAGACCGGTGGTTTATAATACTCCGGTCCTAATATTATTCATTTAATATTCCGCGTACAATTTAAGACAGGTTATTTATTAAGTAACCGGTCCTAAATATATAACTTTTTAAGACTGGAGTTTTAGAAGACTCCGATCCTAAATTTTGGCAAAATTTTAAGGAAAAATGGAGTTTCTTTAATCACTGGAGAATATGAACAAAAAAAAAGAGAGAGAAGCTTAGTTCTTAATGCTACATATATTACTTGAACATGTAGGTACACAAGAAAAAAATACAAAAGAAAAACAAGCAGAAAATTATCAAAAATAAGAATCTGACTAAACATCCTAAAGCTTATTATCCTCCAAAGCCTTGGCGATATCGACGTGAGCAGCATTAACTTCCCGTCGAAGATCAACAAGTTCCTGTCTTATTTGCATCAGCGCATCATGGTCTAAAGGCTGGGGGTGTGGAAATCTCTTCAGCATCCGAAGAAATAACAATGGCTCCAACGACCCGAGACTCTTATATCACAATAGAACGCACTCTCGCTGGAGGAGGCGCACCGTATAACGATCTACGGAAGGCACGAGCATCACCGGTAAGTCTACCCCTACGAGCGGTTCTCTTGTATCTAACCATGGTTTGAGCAGTGGGGCATGCAGAGAGGTATGAGGAGTTAATAAAGGCAGAGAGCAGTTCCCACTTCCCATATAGCCACGTACGTTGTTTGGAGTTACGAGGTAGTGAGGAGTTAATAAGAGATGAGGTACTTTAAGAGCGGATTTTATAAATATGTGGTCTAATATGTCTTTCTATTTAATTTTTTTCAATTCAATTGATTTTAAGACCGACATTTTATAATATATCCGGTCCTAAAAGTCTATTATTTATTTTTTATCAATTCAATTACTTTTAAGATCGACCTTTTATTTTATCCGGTCCTAAACGTCATTCTTTTCAAATTCTGATAGCAGAGTCGTATCCTTTTACACTCGTATCAAATGAATGATTCGAGTCTCTTCGGCTTCCGAGATAAACTTCCCAACTAGGCGTCTCCTCGTATTACGATGAACTATGCGTCCCCTCATTAAAGTTTCCGGCCTTTCACATTGTTCGGGCGGGGTTCTCTATTTAAACCCGATGTTACTTTACTTCCTTCACATAACAATCTTCTCCATCACTTCTTTTTCCTCCACAAGTAATGGCTGCTCCACCACCACCACGAGGTCCTCAACCACCCCCAAGTCCTCCTTTTCCGATTAATCCTCTTCACCTCCGTACCCTCCCCGCCGCCTCCGAACCCGATCCGCTACCAGATCTTTGCGCAAAGCACCTTCTGGCCCGAGACGATCTGCCAGTTGTTTCAGGTCTATCACGCCGTCAACAACAAGCTGACTACGGTACTCGACGCCAAGGACATTGAGTACCATCCTTCAGACGACGATGTCTCCAACCTCTCCGACGACTCCCTCCCCTCCGACAACGATGGGGAGGAGTAAATATTTTTTTGTTTTGTTTTTTTGTTTTTTTCTTCTGTCTTGCTGCCCCCACGGGCAAAGACAAAAAAATATAATAAATTTTTTCTTTCCTATTTCGATCGCCTTTGTCCTTCTTATTAGATTCTTTCTTTTTCCAACAAAAAGGAAACAAACAAAACATTGTCCTCGTGTGTGATCAACATTAAAAGCTCACACAATACAGTTAAGATCAGACCATACAAAACAAAAAACATCGTTTACCTTATTCGAATAAAAAACAGACACAGTGACAATTCTTCGCAAGGTTGGACCATCGTTGTTGTCGGTTTTACCTCACCCCGATTTGAAACAAAGTGTCCTTTTCATTATCTTCCTTCTTTTTCGACAAAAAGAAAAAAGACAAAAGAAAAGGGACACCGATAATGCTGCTCAACACCAGGAGAGGTAAAAACGACAACAACGAAGGACCTAGCTTGAGCAGAACGCCAGAACCTCGGTTGTCTTGAACCCTAATGGTTTGTCTGAAAAGAGACAACATTTACTATATATAAGAAGACTATTAAGACCGGAGATTTAAAAAATACACGATCCTAAATGTTGAGATGAAAACACGAAGCCGGACTTTTAGGAGCAGACTTAAAAATAAGTTACTTTTAGGATCGGACCTCTAATAAATATGCGGGCCTAAAAGTCTCTAATCTTTAGAGAGTTTTAGAACCAGACTATAATACACTTTTAAGACCGGAGTTTAAACAAACCTACGGTCCTAAATCTTTAAGACCGGAGTTTAAACAAACCTACGGTCCTAAATCTTTAAGACCGGAGTTTCGTAACTATGCTACTAGCAAATGGAAAAAAAAGATCTATGAACAAGAGAAGATATCAGTGAGAAGTCAGGTTGGACTCAGAATCATCCTTAAGTGTTTCAATCCCCCAGTTGCTCTACCCCAATGCTATAGCATCTACACTATACAGCTTCCGCAATTGCTACAGATAAACACCGACGCAAAGCTATTTGGTTAACCCACCACTATAATCTATCGAAGCTTCCACGTCCGATACATTTGATACTAACTATACTCCTTCCATATTCCTATGGCAACTTTCTAGTTAGACCTGCATTACGCTCAGGGTGTAATAGTTATGAGAGGTAGACCCATTCCTGAAGCCTACAATAATAGGTCACGCCGTGCACGGGCGGCCTAGCAAACACTATTTTTCAAAGGTCTAACCCCAACTCCTTGCCAGTAAGCTGGGGCCACAGATCTAGCCCTTAACTTCCGTTAACCGACTAGTAATAAGCACACCGATACGCAAACCAAATTTATTGAATTTAAGAAAGCGCAACCGGGTTCATTCAACACTTAAAGACTCATCCTCGTCCGCCATATAAAGTTTAGTTCATGACCGACGAGGGACACACAAAGCGAGACACTAACGAGAATGACCCATGATCAATAAAACAAAGATAAAAAAACTAAAAACAGAAAGCTTGATGGAATTTTTGACGGCGTGGTTGAGGTCACGTCACCACTCCACGTCTTCTTCGTTCCATCGCACCGCGAGGAAGGATCTTTGGGCGGTCTGGAAGTATCGTGCTCTTGTGAAATCTCTCACTCTTGTCTTGAGTCGCGTCGAAAGTCGAATCTCGTTCTAGGGCTTTCCGACTCGGTAGGGTTAGCTCTCTGTTTCCTTTTATAATCAGTCTTTTCTTGCGGCTTAAGTCACGGAATTTGGGCCTTTCATAATCTGTCAGAATCTATCATATCTTTGGATCCGAGTAGATTGTTCTATTGATTCTGTGGGATTCTCCAAATCTTTCAGTTCCGATCCTTCACATCTTCTATTCCGTTACGTTGCCAACCTATCTGTCAATATCGCCCTTTATTTTATTCCTGAAATCATCTGGGTAAAAAGGTCAGAAAACATATCGCACAGCATTGCTTCCTCTACTTTGCTATAGCAATCAGGATGCCTTTTATTGCACTTCGAATCGCTATCAGAATGCTATAGCATCGTATCAGCCTTGCTATACGATTTCCCTTAAAAACACAGTAAATTGTTCCATTCTCAGCACATGCAAATGATTTCTACTCCTTAGTCCCTATATCATGAATGTATGCCTTTTTGCTTAGATTATCTATGGTTAAGCTTGGATTTAACATTTAATTCAGCCTATTAGTATAGGGAAAACATGGTATTATTTGTGCTCATCAAGCATATATAGCTTACTAACCAAGTTCACAAGGCAGTGTGGCAGTGTCCAGATATGTACCAACCTTTGGTTTGTGCCATGTAGGATTAATGGCCTGAGAGGAACGCTTTTTGTTTACCGAGATTTGGAAGGTCTTCATGGCACTATCATAAAAATCACAAATTTATCAATAAAGGTTCGAAAATTCAGAGATTTCGAGACAAGAGAATCAAAATGACATGCTTACTCGTTGATGGTCTGCACCAACGTAGTCCCTGGATCACTGTGGGTGGACCATAAGAAGATAACTTTATGCTCCTCCATGCACGTGAGGACCAATTGCCAGTGGCGGCTGAAAATTCACAGCAGTAAAGTACTCAGTGATATATGTAGCAGAATTAAGTGAATTGCAGACAAGAATTGTGATATGTACCTGTGAAAGTATGGAAACATGTAAACCTTTCTTCTCACTTCACACAACCTCGTTGATATGTATTCATGTCTCTCCTCCTTGGATGTTGTACTTGCATAGGATCTGGGCACAAGAATCCAAAATCATTGATTTTGCCCCTGTTGCTCCAATACTTGATGCATGAACCTACAATAATGACATCGATCAGGGAATTAGTATATATTTATGTGTGTCTAAACGATGCATTTAAATTATGTACTCATAGAAGAAGATACTTACTTCATCCACATTTGAACAATTGCATTAGTAAGCTCCTGTCGAGGAAGCATCAGGGATGTTACATCAACGGTGTCAACATAAACCGGTTGAGGATTAGTGAGGCCTACTACTTCATCGACAGACCACGATCTATTTTTAAAATATTCACTCTTCACCAGAACGGATATTTTTTCCTTGGCAGTCAAGTTAGCAGTATTAGCAGTCGGGGATAGAGCTTGAGGAGGGGATGGAGCTTGACGAGGGGATGGAACTTGAGGAGGAGGGGGTGGAACTTGAGGAGGAGGGGCTGAAGCTTCAGGAGGAGTAGAGACATGTACAAGCTTCAGCGGCCAAGAGATGAAGGTTCCCGACATGACTCACAAGCTTGGTGATCGGTTGGGAGAGGGAGAGGTGCATCGCGATCACCTTTTCACCGACACTCGACTTCATCATCAGCCATTTGTTGGTAGTGTACGGTTGATCCCAAGTTGTGGACGGTCCCTTTTGCAACTAATCGTCGATGACTATCACGATCCTCCACATACGAGTCACGGGGTTGCTCGCGTTGTCCAACAATACAGCTCCCTCTAGTGCTTTCGCCGCATAGCATTGTAGGTGTAGGTGAGTGTGGCAAGAGAACACTAGGGTCTACGGACGAGAGCTCAAAAGCAACCTCATCTCGCTTCAATTCCTCCTTCATCCGGCTCATCTCGGATTGTCACTTTGCTTCTTTAGCCACTGCTTCCTCATTTATTTTGGCCACCGTGTGGTCTATCTCCTCCCGGGTAACCATACTTTGTCTGTGGCGTTTGGATTTACCAAAGTATTCCTTCAGGCCTACCCGTCCTCCAATCCTCCTTACACGCCCCGGGTGATCCGGTTTTCTGGTCGCAACGGTCAGAACATCATTCCTCCCGTCTGACACAAAAGATCCCTCTGCTTCTTTCTTTTTAAGATCTTCCTGTAAGTTACAGATAACGAGAAGCTTAGTCTTTTTGAAACTTGTTTAGTAACTAAAAAATAACAATAACGATACTTACAATTCTTTCAGCAACTACACGAGTTTGTTCACTCGTGTAGGTGCCGCTTGGCTTTTGACGAATATGCAACCACAACTCCTCGCGACGTATTGGAGATGGATGATCAACTATCGCAGAAGGATTGGATTCAGCTTCATCTTCCAATCTCTTCCGCTTGGCCGCCATCAATTCTTTTTTGGCCTTTTCATATCCGCCGTGAGAATCCCTATGCGGGCAATCATTCTTTCTCCCTATCTCATGTACTTGTTCCATTCTTTTCTGTGAATCAGGATTGAAAACAACTATTAATTTTGAATTCCAGCCATGTCACTAACAGAAATTAGAGAACTTCTAATTATCAAAATTGAAAACAACTATTTAATTATGCTAATTATCAATAGGCAAAGGCAGAGCAGTGTCTTCGCTAGGGACTATTTAATTATGTCCAACCATATAAGGAGTTTGAACATAAATTGGAGCTATGTATTGTACTGCTAGATAGATAGGTTAAGAAACAAAAGAGAATTATGCTTACTGAGAATAATACAAACTTGATCCTTTTTAAGGCATCCAGTGGGATCAGCGAGTCCCATTAGATAGTAACAATTGGGTACATAAAGTTTCCCCCTCTTAAGACTATTCATTTCCTCCTTTGCAAGACAAACCATTACACAATTACCTTCTTAGTATTTTACCTTTTCAGGGTTTACATATCAGACTTGCATAAACAAAGGTAGAAAATGTATACTTCTATTCACACACCAAACCATTTAACTAACAGGATTAGATGAACACAATAACATTCACATATCCGCAGGTTAATAAGCAAACAAAAGGGCAAACAAAACTAAATATAAACTCACCGAGCTTCGGGAGTGGTCCTTGACTGAACAAATTGTTGCCAAGTTTGTTCATCAATAAATGTGTACTTGTCCTAAGGTTTTTCGTCAGGCTGAACCTCGGCAAAAATATACTCGTTAGCTAGAAAGGTCTTAAACTCCCTCCACCGATCAGCACAATAAGACAATGTCTTGTCTTTCAACTTCTGAGAGTCAGGGACAGTGTATGTAAGCCGGATAGTGTCCCAAATAGGTTATTTTACATTGCCAAAGTCGACATTTTTCCACTCATGTCAAGATGCTAACCTTCTTGCGTGCAAGATAGCCAACAAAACTAGTATATTTGCTTTTATTAGGACCGAAAGGTTGTAACTTTTCATCAAACTGAATCTCGAGCCCTAACCCAGAAGTCGGACTTAGGGTTACATTCATCATTCGTGTGCCTCTTCTACCACGGCGTGCAGGGAGGTTACGAGGCTCATTGTGAGATGAAGAGGGTTCGTTCTGACTCCACCAGTCACATCAGTAACTGGCGTTCCCGGAACACGAATAGAATCGTTTTCACCATTCATTTTCGAGACGGGAAGAGAGGAATGCACGAGAAAATGAGAGACTAACGAGAGGCTATCATACGTGGGCGAGGAAGAGGTAATGCAACGGGAAGGGTTTCGCAACGGGAACGAGAGGTTCTTCGGTGAGAGTAACAAAAGATTTCGCGAAGAAATGTTTTGTTGGCGCCTCATTTTTAAGACCAAACAAATAATAAAGTCCGGTCTTAATATTAAAATCAAGACCGTTCATATTTAAGGCCGATCTTAAAAGTAATTAATTATTTGTTTAATTTTCTTCAATATCGAGTCTTGGCCGCCACAATTTAAGTCCAAACTTAAAATATTTAACTTTACGAATGGACAAATTATAAGACGGTCTTAAAAGTTAACCTTTAAGACCTGTCCTTATAAACGTCCGGTCTTAAAAGTAATTAATTTTTTGTGACCGGCCTTATTATATCTCCGGACTTAAAAGGTTAACTTGTAAGACCGCCTATTACATATGTGCGGTCTTAAAACCTTGAGACTTTTATATTTAAATTTTTCCTTATTATGTTGGACCACAGAAAATATAAGTATGGCTGTATGAGATTTCTCTATAAAGTATTTGAATTTTGAATTTTTTTTAATAACATTTGTAAGACCAATTGTTCTTATGTCCGGTCTGAATAATATATTTAAGACCGATGAAAATATGATCCGGTCTAAAAAGTTCTTTATATTTACGGAACTGCCACCGGTCATTCCTTTAAGACCGGCGCGTCGAATCTCTGGTCTAAATGAGGCGGTCTTAAAGCCCTTTTTTGCACTAGTGATTGTAGAATAGGATAAGATACGATGAGATAGAATGCAATAGAAACAAAGACACAAGGAATGGGTTACCTACTCTTAACGGTCAAAGCGAATCCTTTCATTCCAAATTCTTTAATCCAAAATGAATCAAATCTCCCCAAGTACGATTCGAACCTATGACCAGTCAATTAACAGCCAACCGCTCTACCACTGAGCTAGTTAGGAACAACGGGAAATTAGATCTTATAGAGTTCAGTTCTCGTTCTCAACCCATGACCAATATGAGCTTGAAGTTTCCTTCGTAACTTGTGGAACTTCTTCGTAATGGCTCCGTTCCATGCCTCATTTCATAGGGAACCTCAAAGTGACTTTATTTCATTATAGTCTATCCATATACTAATTCCATTCACTTAATATTGCTTTCTTTGGTGTCATTGAGATAAGAGATGTCGTTTCTAATCTATCTGTTTCTATTTCTATATAAAAGAAAAGTTTCAAAATTATCATATAATAATCTAGAAATCACAATAGAAAACGAAAAAAAAAGATTTTTCATATAATAATATAGAAATTACAATAGAAAAGGAAAAAAAAAAAGAATTATCATATAATAATATAGAAATCACAATAGAAAAGGAAAAAAAAAAGAATTTTCATATAATAATCTAGAAATCACAATAGAAAAGGGGGAAAAAAGAATTATCATATAATAATATAGAAATCACAACCAAAAGGGAGGTTTATGATTATTTTAAAGTTTTTATATTAGATAATCTAGTATCCTTATGCATGAAGATAATTAATTCAACCGTTGTGGTCGGACTTTATTATGGATTTTTGACCACATTCTCCATAGGGCCCTCTTATCTCTTCCTTCTCCAAGCTCGGTTTATGGAAGAAGGAACCGAGAAGAAAGTATCAACAATAACTGGCTTTATTATGGGACAACTCATGATATTCATATCGATCTATTATGCGCCTTTGCATCTAGCATGGGGTAGACCTCATACGATAACTTTCATAGCTCTACCCTGTCTTTTATTTCATTTATTCTGCAATAATAATAATCACAAACACCTTTAGAATTATGGATCCACTAATCAAAATTCAATGCGTAATTTTAGCATTCAAATTATATACTTGAATAATCTTATTTTTCAATTTTTGAATATTTTCTTTTTACCAAGTTCATTGTTAGTCATTAGTCAAAATTTATATGTTTCGATGCAACAACTAATTCTTATTTCTAACAAGTAGTTTTGTTAGTTGGTTAATTGGTCACATTTTATTTATGAAATGGGTTGGATTGGTATTAGTCTGGATACAGAAAAATAATTCTATTAAATCCAATGTACTTATTCAATCTAATAAGTACATTATGTTAGAATTGAGAAATTGGATGTCTCGAATCTTTATTATTTTATTTATTTATTTCCTCAATATACTATTTAGGGAGAAGGGAGAACATGATTTGGTTGTTTTTATTTTCAATAAAAAAACTATCGAAATCCAAGAAAGAGGTAAAATTGATATATATATATATATATATATATATATAAAACAAAAAAATAGGTGTAGAATCTCTTTCTGCTTCTCTTTTTTAGGAGTATCTTTCTGCTTCTCTTTTTTTGAAGGAAAGAGAGAATTTGTACAAAATTAATGAAAGAGAGGAGAAAGATAAAGATATCTTTAGATTGGAAAAATCTTCTTTAATGATGATTTTCTATTATAAACAATTCCATCGTCCTTTGAGATATATAAAAAATGATCGATTTGAAAATGCTTTCAGAAATGAAATGTCACAATTCTTTTTTCATACATCTCAAAGTGGTGGAAAAGAAAGAATATCTATTATGTATCCATCTAGTTTATCAACTTTTCTTGAAATGATGCAAAGAAAGACATCTCTCTTCACAGCAAATAAACTCTCCTATGATGAATTGGATAATCATTGGAGTTCCATTAATGAACAAAAAAGAAATAACCTAAGTAATCAATTTCTAAATAGGACCGAAGCTCTAGATAAGGAATTTTTTCTTTGGATGTACTCGAAAAAAAAGATTAGATTATGTAATAATGAGACTAAAAATACTTACCTAAAATATATGATGTTGAGCACAGACCCTATTGCGAACGAATCAAAAAAAGTTTTTTATTCTCAATCAAGAACAAAACTTACACAAAAAACTACATTTTGATAAATAAGATTCACGCCATCCTTCTTAATATTAATACTGATAATCCAAACTATCAAAAAATATATAGATTTGATAAAATAAAATAAAAATCATTATCAAATGAAATTCATTTTTTTAACTTGATCAGTCAATTTTCTAAAAAATCAGTATCCAATTTCAATTTTAAAGAACTTTATTTATTCCGAGGACATGAAAAGATGGATTTCAATGCTAAAAAAGAAAAAATGAAATTTTTATTTGACGCAATTCTAACTTGATGCAAACGATAAAACAATTATAAATAGGAAAAATGTACTCGAATAAAAGAAAGCAATAAAAAAGTACATCGATGGTCATACAAATTCATTAACAAAGAAGAATACGGAAAGCAATGGTACAAGAGAAGATTATGAGATTTGTTCAAGAAGACTCAAACCACCTATAGTAATTTATCGATATTGATAACTTAGAGAATGTCAATGCTTATACGTATCCCAAGGATACTAATAATTTTGATGGAAAAGAAAATTTGCTTTAATAGATTATTCACAACAATCGGATTTTAGCCGAGACATAATCAAAGGATCTAGACATGTTCAAAGACATAAAATTGTTAATTGGAAAATCCTTCAAGCAAGTCCACATTCTCCTCTTTTTTGGACAAAATTGATAAATCCTCTTTCTTTTCTTTTGAGATTTTTGAGCCAATGAAAATCTTTTTCCTAAATTGGATGTGGAAAAAGAAAAATACAGAATTGACAATTTCAGATTATACAGAGGAAAAGAAAAATAAAAAAGAGATTAAGAAAAAAGAGGAAGCGGAGCATATGGAAATAGCGGAAGCCAGGGAAAATACTCAAAATGCTCAACCAATAAGAGGTCTTTTATTAGCAATCCACTCAATTATTAGAAAATATATTCTATTACCCTCATTGGTAAAACTAAAAATATCATTGGTATACTATTATTTCAATCTCCCGAATGGTCAGAGGATTTAAATGATTGGAATAGAGAAATGTATATTAAGTACACCTATAATGGCATTCCATTATCCAAAACAGAATTTCCAAAAAAATAGTTAATTGAGAGTATTCAAATAAAGGTCCATTTTCCTTTTAAATGCGAAACCTTGACACGAGATACATATCTAAGCTACGATCCCCTCAAAAGGAAAAGGATCCAATGAAAAAAAAAAAAAAAAATGGGTTCTTCTTTTAAGTTTTCAGAATGGAAGTAGAACTTCTCTTTTCTTCTTCTTACCGAAAGTAACGTTCATTTTTTTATCCAATTTTTAAAGAACTTAAAAAAGAAAAAGAAATTTTTTTAAAGAATAAAATCTTTTCTAAATATCACAAAATAAAAAGCAAAATCGATCATCCAAATTATTCTATTTCTAAAATAAAAAAGAAAAAAACTATATATCATTGAAAAAAAATAAAAAATATATGAATTGAATGAAATTCAAAAAGATTCAACAAATGGTAAGAGTAATCCAATAATTTGCAAATCTACCATTCCAATTCAATCTATTAATTGGATAGACTGTTCATTGATAGGGAAAAAAAAGATCTGAATGATAGAACAAAGAAAATCATAAAACAAATAGAAGAATTTAAAAAAGACAAGGAAAAAAGGTTAGAGACAAATATTTGTTCAAAGAAAACAACTTATCATGATAAAAAAATTAGAATTACAAAAAATATTTGGAGATATTACGAAAAGAAATGTTCGATTATTTCGTAAATCACATTAATTTTTTAAAATTTTCATAGAAACGGTATATAGATATCTTTCGATGTATCATTAATATCCCTAAAATCAATGTACAACTTTTTCTTGAATCAACAAAAAATATTCTTAATAAATACATTTACAATAATGAAGCAAATGAAGAAAGAAAAAGAAGTGATAAAAAATATCAAAGTCTAATTCACTTTATTTCTACTATAAAAAAATCAATTTGTAATATTATGAATACGAATTCAAAGACTTTTTGTCACGTATCCTCTTTGACACAAGCATATGTATTTTTTAAATTATCATAGATCTAAGTTATTAACTTAGATAAGTATAAATTAAGATCCATTTTTTAATATCATGGAACACCTCTTTTCTTAAGAATGAAATAAAGGATTATGTTTTTTGGAGTGTAAGGAATATCTCATTCCAAATTAAAACATAAGAGCGCTCCCAATTCTGTAATGAATCAATGGATAAATTGGTTAAAAAGTCATTATCAATGATTTATCTAGAATGAATGATCTAGATTAGTATCCCAAAAATGAAGAAATAAAATGAATGAAGGTCATGTGGCTCAAAATAAAGATTTAACCAAAAATTATTCATTTGAAAAAATGGATTAATTCTTTTTTTTTTACAAAAAAAAAAAACAAGAAATAGACTCATTAACAAATCAAAAAAATATGAAAAAACAATATGGGTATGATCTTTTATCATATAAATCTATTAATTATGTAGATAAGAAGGACTCATATATTTATGGATATAGATCGTCATTCCAAGCAAATAATAACCAAACGATTTCTTATAATTGCAACACACGTAAAAAAATAAAAAAGGATATGAAGGATGATATTCCTATCAAGAATTATATAGTAGAAGATTCTATTCTAGATATGGAAAAAAATATGGATAGAAAGTGTTTTGATAGGAGAATTCTGAATTTTTGCCTTAGAAATAAAATGCATTTTGGGGGTTCGATCAATACCAATTATTATTTTACGCTTTATAAAGAAATAAACACATCCAATAAGAAAATTAAAAAAAAAATTAAAAAAAAAAAAAAAAAAAAAAAAAACCTTTTTGATTGAATGGAAATGAATGTAGAAATACTAATTTGTTTCATAGTAAATCGGGAATCTTTTTTCTTATCTAAAAATTGGATATTTTATAATGCACATAGGTAGTTTATTATTCACCCAAAACGAAGCAAATTATGTGATAAGGGTTTCTCCACGTACCTCGTCACTGCTAGATCTTCCTGAATGCTGAAATCACACCTTCCTGAAGGATTCTCTTCATTACGTCCTTGTAACGCTTCCATGCATATCAAGTGTCAGCCACAGAATTCAGGTATACAAAAATATGATGAGCTAATCATTTAGAAATTAATCCAACGATAATTCCATCCTACTAAATTGTATGAACAAAAATTTATCTTGTAATTATTTATGGTTTAAATAATATTTTATTATATGAAATTTTTTGCACGTGCTTATTATCATAAAAACCTTAAACATATATGTTTGCATTTGTTTTCATTGATGAGGTAAATTACTTATTTTGTTTTTATATAAAATGTTTGTCTCAAGGTAGAATGACACAAAAATGCTACTGAAATCTGCATATCCCCACTAAGTACCTAATAATTTAATTATTGTGAAATTCTTAGAGCCTTCTCTAAGATCAATTTTTGTTGGAAAATCCCTTACTAAATGAGAAAATCATTATATTTGCACCTGCACTTGATAGCTGAGAAGCTCATATTCGCTAGTCGACATTTGTTAAATTGTCACATGAATAGGACCAAAGGAGTATTTGGGCTGAAGGTACTTATATTCTCATTAATAAATAAAATTAATTTTTTCATTTTTTTCTTAATCTTAATTTTTTTTTTTTTTTTGGAGATTAGCCTATTGGGTAGAAGGGGTGGTTAATTAATGATACAAAAATTTCCTTATATCCTATTAGCAACCTTAGCTAGGTAATATGCGAGGGTGAACATGACAACCTTCTATACATACCAATATCTATAATATCTAATGGTTGCTACTAATAAATTAGGGGATAGGGGTCTTAAATGCCATGGAAGTTTTCGCTCAAGAGCACTGGTAAGACGGAAGTTTCTTTTGGACCAAAAATGCCACAGAAGTTCATAAGACGTAGCAATTTTGCCCCGGAAGTATCATTTTTGCCACGGAAGTTTTCACTGAGGAGCATTTTTGCCCCAGAAGTTTTATTTGAGGAGCAATTTTGCCCCGAAAGTTTACACTAAGGAGAATTTTACCTCAGAAGTTTACAAAACGTAGCAATTTTTTCCTTCTATCTCCAAATATTAAATTTGACTATTAAATCAGTCAAAGACCACACATGTCATGCCTTGAAAAGGTCAAACTTGGAGTCGAGAAAAGGAGATCCTTGGATGTTGAAATCAAGGCGCGCGAATTTGTGAAGTTGGTTGGTCAAAGGGTGAAAGGTCTATCACAAAACGCAAATGAAACGCAAAACGAGAAATGAATTGTTCCAAAAATTGGTTCGTAAAACAAATCAATAGTGATAATATTTACGTTTGTATAGATCGATCATTTACTTAGATCATAAGTGATGCTTCCTTTGGGTTTTGTGACGATCAACCTTTGGTCCCTTTGACCGAGTTCGGCTTCACAAATTCTGGCCGCCTTGAGCTCACCATCTTAAGGATCTCCTTCTTTGGCTCTAAGTTTGACCTTTTCAAGGCATAACATGTGTGGTCTTTGATCGATTTAATAGTCAAATTTAATATTTGGGGACAGAAGGGAAAAATTGCTCCTTAGTGAAAACTTCCAGGGCAAAATTGCTCCTCAGTAAAAACATCTGTGACATTTTTGGTCCAAAGAAAACTTTCGTCTTACCAG
Organism: Acacia acuminata; assembly: GCA_019022655.1. Classification (NCBI taxonomy): domain Eukaryota; kingdom Viridiplantae; phylum Streptophyta; class Magnoliopsida; order Fabales; family Fabaceae; genus Acacia; species Acacia acuminata. Next base: position 518,719 of record JAFJYI010000140.1, read on the forward strand.
TTCTCCTGAATGAAAACTTCTATGGCATTTAAGACCCTTATCCCTTAAATTAGTAAGCGACAAAATGACAATAATACAATTAATGAAAATATCTACCCTATTTTTGAAGCCTTTTGCCTAACACCAATTAAACTACCACTTTGATTCTATTTATAAGTTCAAATTATTTAATTCTGACATACCAAGAAAATTTAGTTAACTCAATCAATAAGGATTAAATTGACTTTTTTAAAGAAAAAAAATTGCTCTTATTTAAGAATCAGTATTTTTCACTTCTTTCTTTTCTCTGCCATTAGTAGGGGCAAAATAGTAATACTCTCATTTATTATTCTGAAAGAGGATTTATAATAGGGTTAAGGGTCTTAAATGCCATGGAAGTTTTCACTATGGAGCAATGGTAAGACGGAAGTTTTTTTTGTCTCTTATTTGCCTTGGAAGTATTAAGATCGTAGCAAAAATGCCCCTACTGTGACGGAATTGCCACCTGTACCATTAAATTGACATATTGCATCTGATGATGGCCACGCAAGGTAGAAATCATACACATAGGTTGACACATCAGATCATCGTCTCACACATGTTCCAACCAACCATGTAGGCATACCGACAGAGGAAATTTTGGAAGGAGAAATCGAGGGTAAGAGGAAGTGAGAAGAACTAGACTAGAAAGAGGAATTGAGAAGATCAGAACGTGAAATCGGTGAATGACGATCAAATACAGCGATGAAATCGGAACGAAGTGGGGCGCATGTACTTGGTGAGCTGGCGAGCAGTCCGATTAGGAGAAAAACAACAAATAAATCACGACTGTATGGCACATGTGATGTCTTAGTCGGTAGCAAAGATTCGTCCTCGATCTTCAGGTATGGAAACTTTTGAAAAAGATGTAAAGTATATTTTTTGTTGAGCTTTAGCTTGCTTTATGCATTCAATAGTGGAATACCGAAGTAGCCCTTTGTCTTTGTTTGTTTTGCCTTTGGCGCATTGTCGTTTGTCTGTTTGTGTGATGTTGGTTGGGATAAATTAATGTAGGGTAAAGGTTGAGTGGCAATAGAAGGTAGTGGTGGTCCCGTTAGTGGTCTAAACGGTGTTCCAGAGGGTGGGACCGATGAGCATTTCAAAGACATGGTTGAGGGGAATATATTTCTTAACGAAGGAAATGGTGGAGACAGAAACGAAGGTGATGAAGTGTTTTCTGAAATAGGAGATGATAATGGAGACAACGCGTTGGAAATTCCAAGCGAAGGTGAAGGTGAGGATGAAGGCGATATTGATTTTGAGGGTGATACTGATGGAGAGGATGAAGAGGGTTCAGATGGGGATGAAAAACTATCGAGTTTCATTGTGGGTGAGACATTTGCAAACAAGAAGGAGGTAGTTGCAGCCATTAATAACTATTCTATCCATGTTGGAGTTAAGTTAAGGATCGTTAAAAGTGACCCTACAAGAATTTTGGTCTGATGTCAACAAGTGTGCCCATTTGTGTTGTATGCCTCAAAAGATGGGTCACATCCGGGTTTAAAATTGAAGACTTTGTTGTTAGAACATAGTTGTAGCCGGGTTTTTAAGAATCCTAGGGCGTCTGTGAAGCGGTTGTTGACTGGTTCAAGAAGAAGGTTCAAGAGAGGCCAAATTATAAAGTGGCAAACATGAAGAAGGATGTAGAAGAGGAATTAATGGTCAGTGTTAGCATATACAAGTGTAAAAGAGCGAAGAGGTTAATTGTAGAGGGTTTGGAAGGAAGTTACATTGATGAGTTCAACCACTTGGAAGCTTACTGTAATGAGTTGAGAAAATCCAATCCGGGGTTAGATGTGTCTCTTGAACTAAGCAAAGAAGCTCTTGACAATGGCAAAAGGGTCTTCAGCCGATTGTATCTATGTTTCAATGCTGCAAATGTAATTGTTGCCATAAATTGTGATTAAGTTTTCTGTATTGCCATGATTTAGGATGCTTGCATGATTTAATGATGTATGTTTGTTGTTGGTTTTGGCAGACGGGTTGGAAGGCGGGATGCAGGCCAATAATTGGTGTTGATGGTACTTTCCTTAAAGGCAATGCATGTGGCATCATGTTAATGGCTACTGGGCTTGATGCAAACGATGGTTTATATCCCATTGCTGTTAGGATTACACAGAAGGAGAACAAATTAAATTGGAAATGGTTTTCCAATGGTTGAAGAGGTCTTTAGACTTGGAGGATGGAGATAGAATTACAATTATGTCTGATATGCAAAAGGTAAGGTATGGTCTAATTCATATGGTGTTCATATAATGCTTGATATCTTATATGTTGTTTGTCCAATGGCTGCAGGGTCTACTTGCTGCTGTATTGGAGGTGTTTCCTTTGTCAGAGCAACGATTATATGCTAGACATATATATGCGAACTGGAGTAAGAAGTGGGGAGGTGGTGAGTTGAAGAAAAAGTTCTTCTCTTGTGCTTGAAGCACATTTGAAGAACAATTTGTTGATAACCTTAAGCAGCTGAGTGCACTAAGTGAAGGAGCAACGAAGGTAGCCGTCTCCTGTCCTATAACATCATGGGTAAGGGAATATCCTAGTTGTAGACCTTTGTCCTGGATTGTTGATAACAATCTGAGTGAGAGCTTCAATGCTTGGATAGATGACTTTAGGTATTTGCCCATAATTAGGATGATTGAGGGGATAAGAGTTAAGCTGATGACCAAATGGGCAGAGTCTGGAAAAAAAAATGTCTCTAGGTGGAAGGGTAATTTTAGTCCTAAGTGTATAACTTTATTTGAGGATAACAAGCAGTTGTCGATGAGATGTCAAGTTTACTTCAATGGTGATGATGGGTATGAAGTAACCGAGGGTGAAGATAAACATACCGTCTTCATAAGCAAGTTACTGACAGTCCTCCCCAGCCTACTCCATCTAAGGCTCCTGATGAAGGGCAATCATCTCAGGCTGGTGCTTCTACTGCTACTCCATCTTTTGCCACTACTTCTGTCCAACATATTATGGAGCAAGTCGTTGCGAAAGCTGTTCACAATGTTGTTTCTTCTTTAAACATTAATGTCAATCAAGTTACCAGTGTCGTGGATACTCTCCAGAATGTCACTACCCAGTTGATCAAAACTATGGCAGCTGAGTTTGAGAAGTTGACCAAACATGTTTCTGCAAGCTTTTAGGCTTGCTTTGTTGCTCAGAAAGAATCAAAAGACGAATTAACAGAGGAAATTCAGTCTCTTCGTGACCACGTTTATCAGATGGATAAGACTCTAGATGCCTTAGGTATTAAGTTATATTCTCATCCTCATGCATCTACTTCAGCTGCTCCTCCTAATGTGACTCCTGAGTCTGCTCCTACTGCTTTTGCTGCTGAGCCTCTTACTGTTGTTGGGCCATCTTTTGAAACTTCCTCTGAGCCGTCTCTTCCTCCTTCCTCTTTTCATGATGACAAAGGGGGAACAATGTTCCTTTTAGTTGTTTCTTTTTAGGTTATATCTTTTTGGATACTCTTGACTAGATAATTCTGTTAGCACTAACGTGGTAGTAACTTATATTTTGATGTATATTATGCTAATGATTTCTCTTGATGACAAGGTTCTGATTTCTCTTTGCGTTCTTGTATTATATTCGATTTACTCTATTCTAAAACTTTTCAAAAATTGTTTAAAAAATTATCAAGAGTTTTGATGGTAACAATGAACTTATTCAAGTAATTTAATAAATAACTTGAGTAATATCGCATATTTTCAAAATAGAAAACTCCGGAAAGAATTACTTGAGTAACTATGAATCTTACTTGAGTAATATCTAAGGTGTTTTAAGAAATAGAACCACCAAAAGCATTTTCCCAGAATTACTTGCCGAGCTAGAAAGTATTACTTGAGTAAACTCGAAAGTAATATCGAAATGGTTCGTTGAAAGTGAGTGAAAACGACATTACTTGCGGAGTCTATAAGTATTACTTGAGTAATTGCGAAAGTAATATCGAGAGGCTCTGAGAAGAATGAGCGTTTCTAGTTTACTTGCTGAGCATATACACCTTACTCAAGTAACGCCAGAAAGTAATGAAATTACTTGCGGAGAAGAAAGAGCTTACCTATGTAATGACGCAAGTAATGTCAAATATCTTCAAAGAGAATGACCGACTCTAGATTACTCGCTGAGCTATTATGTCTTACTTAAGTAACGCCAGAAAGTAACAAAATAACTTGCATAGAAGAAAGAGCTTACCTGAGTAATGACGCAAGTAATGTCGAATATCTTCAAAGAGAGTGATCGACTTGAGATTACTCGCTGAGCTATTATGTCTTACTCAAGTAACACCAGAAAGTAACAAAATTACTTGCGGAGAAAAACTTCATTACTCAAGTAATTTCGAAAGTAATCATTGAGTAAAAGTGACTATATCTATATTACTTGCAAAGTTAAAGAACATTACTCAAGTAACCCGGAAAGTAATGTCTAACGAAATGATTACTTGCAGAGCTAAGGAGCGTTACTTGAGTAACCCTGGAAAGTAATGTCGTTTTAGCTAAGAATGAAGTGAATTAGTTGCGGAGTTAAAAACTTTACTTGAGTAACTTCTGAAAGTAATATTGATTTAGCTAAATTACTTGCAAGCAAATACCCATTACTTGAGTAGTGTCTGAAAGTAATATCGAGGATCTTTAGAAAAAGAACGAGTGAGACAAAATTACTTGCGGGGCAATTACTAATTACTTGAGTAACGTCCAAAAGTAATAACAGAAAGTAATAACTTTAACAGATTTTTAAAAGGTTTCAATTCATACAAGAGAATTACTTGAGTAACCAAGAACACCTTCCTTGAGTAATTAACTTAACAGTTACTGATTCAAAAACACAAATGCCTTTTAACAAAAGGTTTAAATAATTAAGTATTGTTATCATCAAAATTCATTCTGAGAACCAACACTTTACACACACATTATGTATTCTGATATAAATTACAAAAGTGCAGTAAGTGAGTTGCTATAAAAGAGGACCATTAACTTCATAAATTGGGATGCAACTTACATTCAATTTAGGATTACAAGTACTGACTTACATTAAACACAATTTAACACAAAATGTAAACAACAATCAACTAGGTGTTGATTGTTGTTTACCGATTGATTGTTGTTTACATTTTGTGTTTAATTGTGTTTAATGTAAGTCAGGTACTTGTAATCCTAAATTGAATGTAACCTGAGTATTTCACTTAAATTTTCCAAACTAAGCTAGTTTGAAACTATATTTTTAAAAGTGATTCTTCTTTAAATTTGTTAAATATTGTTAAGTGCACATTGTTACGGTATTTTATTAAAGTTTATGCATGTAATTATTGTAGTCCAACCAACTAGACATGTGAGAACTCTAAATTATAACACATGCATAGGGTTTTGGTGGGAACTACTCGTATGTTGGAAATCTAAGTGTTTTGTGTTAACCTATTCTAGAAAAGAGTTTGCATATCTAATAATGCTATGACTTGTACATCCTTGTTATATTACTTGCCTCACTTAATTATGTTGGGAAATCTGAATTCGGAAATTTTACCTCACTATACCAGAAAAATTTTAACGAATTTTATTTATGAAAGTGGCTTGGAGCATACCATTTTAAAGTTCCGTTTTAGCATGTGCATTACCACCTTTGAATTTTTCTATCACACTTTGTGAAGATCTGGACCAATAAATACTGTTGATATCATTTTTCTCAAATTACCTGACCATCCATTAACTTTGTTTTAGTAATCTCTTCTGCCGTAAGTCTGATTGTTATCATTGGTGTGTTAAAACGAGATTAGCTTCAAAATGATGCATGTTAAAATTAAATGAAACCTGATGAATAAACTAGTCTTAACTATTAAAAGGGCACTTGGTGGAATTTTGGGGCATGCATTGCATAGGAACCCTGTCTTGAAATACATGGTACTTTTGATCCACTGAAATTAAGATTTCTTATCACTTTATCATAATGAAATAACCTTGCATTATACATCCTTGTTTCATTTTGAAATTTTGATGAACGCCTTTAAGTTAAACATAAACTTTTTAACTCAAAAGTTTTGAAGGTTATCTATTGCACTTGGTAAAAATAGAAACCATAGGGATTAGATCCCTAGACGTTAAGAAATAAAGCTCTAAAATGAGATTTTGAGTGTGCACTTCAATAAATCTTGAACATCTATTTAAATGAAGATTTAGTATGTTTGTTGTTGATACTCCTGAAACCCTACTTTAGTACACCACTGTACTAATATGTTTTTGTTGAACTCCTATCCAAACCATTAGATTTCAGGTATATAAAATATAAAATGGAATGTGTAGGTTACTGTAGTAACTGAAGTTGAATTTTTGTCTTCTTATTATTTGCATCTATTGATAAGTATTGGACATGAAATTTGTAGTAGCATGTGAATTTCATAGGAACTAAATGGTACTTAAAAGTTGTTCTAGATTTCGTTGAAACTATTTTTCGGTTACTTTGTATGTTGACTTTTCCTCACTCCTGATAAAAATGTTGAGAATTGAAGTCCTCATCTTATGTTAAAAGTTTGGTGTAGTATTACATTTTTACTTTGGCTAAGAAAAGATTTGCTAATACAATCAATAATTCTTATTCTTGTGGGAAAACTAGTAAAAACCTTAGAGACCTAAGGAATATATGAGCTTAAAAAAAAGTCTGAGAACTTGGATGGGAAAGGCTCAAATGAGTTAGACGAGCAGATGCTCGAGATCTAGGTGTGCAAATGTACACAGGGCAGTATCCCTAGGCCTTAAGACAGTAGTACCTATCACTATGTGAAATGCGAATTGTTATAGTGACCTTAGACAAGTATGTCTACAATTACGTCTTGAGTCTGGCATAACATTTATTGTATCAGGTAGTAGTTGAAATGCCTAAAGCCTGAGGATAATCTCCTAGGTATTAAGGGTAAAATTCCTAGTGCTGTGGTAATAGATTGAGCTGGAAGGCTAATGTGTGTTAAGCCGAGGGGCTGAATGGGTCAGGCGATAAGGCCTGCGTTACCAAGCACGGTGAGGATGGACGAGTAGGTCCTATGTTTGAATACTATACCTGGGTACAAAATGAATGAGATTATCATTTGAATGTTAGAATGCGTGCTAAGTAAGCATGCATAGTAAGGAAATAGACGAGATGTCTAGGGTTTTCCGAGTTTATACGATCAAATTTGAAGGCGCACGTGTCAGTCACCCTTATCTGAGCAGAAGTTGCTTGAACCAGATCTAATTGATCAGACTTCCGAACAAATCACTTTGTCAAAAGACGACTCCTAGCAGAACAAAGCAAACAGACGAGCTACGCTGACAAAGGGAGAAGACCACTAGAGTTCGAAGTCGACGATCATATGTTTCTAAAGATATCCCTAGTAACCGGTGTCAGTAGAACGCTTCGGAGGCGAAAATTTAGTCCACGTTACGTAAGACCATTCAAAAATTTTAGCTAAACGTGAACCATTCGTTTACCAGATATCCTTACCCCCGAACTTGATTACTCTCCATAACGTTTCCGTATTCCTCAGTTACACCAACTAGACCACGATCGTGTCATTAAAATATGAGGTATCTTGTGTTGCCACAATATATACACGTCATGGAGACATTTGTGTAGAAGGATGTTGAAGTACGACATGGCAATACCTTCGTGTTTAAGCCGGAGTGAACTCTCGATCACCGAAAGAAGCGGCTTAGACATAGGATCGTTCCGACAGAGTAAATTTCCAGAATTTATGATTCAAAGTCTCGTTAGTATAGAGCAAATTTCGATGACGAAATTTTATTTAACGGGGGAAGAAATGTAATACCCTAAAAATCCTATTTAGTATAACCATTATATTATAGACGATACCTATTAAAAAATAGGTGAATATGTGGTCTCTAAATTTAGTAGTTTATTTAATTTAATTTAGGGAATTTTCTCCTATAATTAAATAAATTTCTAAGGATCATAATTAATTTAAAAATCAATCATACTTTTACAATTATACCTAATAGCATCTAAAATATTATACTAAGGATAATAACTTGGATTAAATTGTCATCTCCTAAAATAAATAAGTGGGGCGAAATTCATAGTAATAAAGGGGCAAAAGATTAAACAAAGATAAGAATACATGTGATATAAGATAAAAACCTACAATAGTAAGTAGGATTTTCTGCACAAATGAAGAACCAAAATTTAATCTCATAAAGCTAGATCTAAGGGCCTAAATTAATTACAACCTTAATCCATGAGAAAATAAATTAACCAATATGAGGCCTTGAACATAAGATATTTTGAGCTATATGAAAACACAATACAAGAGTGAATGGAGGGGGGAAGGGCCACGGTTTCAACATAAATGGAAGAGGGAGAATAAGCTTTAAAATCTAGATGCTTGGTTAATCAAGCACATGTGGTAAAATAAGTCAAGGTTAGCAAATAATATCTAGATATTATGTAATAAGCATTTATGAGTTTTGGAAGAGGATAAGGGAGAGAGAGAGAAAAGGGGGTTGAGGGGGCGGTTTTGATGAAGCTTTTGTGTGTGTATGTGTGTGTGAGGAAGAGATGAGTTAATTGAATTAATTCCATAAAATTACTAAATTAATCAATAGGAAAATGCAAGACACAAGCAATCTAAGTCCCTAACTAATAAATTAATTGAATCAATGAGGGATTTAAATCATGGATTAATGATAAGATTTAATCTTGAATAAACATACATAATAAGTTTGGGATAAAATATCATTTTGATTTTTACCCAACTTGTATATTTGATCTTAAGATATTAAAAGGCAAATAGAGACATCCAACCAAGGTTATGAATTTCGAAATTTAGGAGCTAATGGGAGACTTGGAATTAACATCTAAGTGTATTTGGTTTAGTTAGTAACCAACTAATCACTTTGTATCTAGTTCCAAAGAATAGTTAAGAGCTAACTAGTGTCATCATTAAATCATAAAAGATCTAGATATTTTTCTAAATCATACATGGTATCTATTAAGCCACCAATGCAAGAGAATAAGAGAATAAGAGAATTAATGAGAGGATAAGAGGGAAAGAAAGAAGGGGCACGGTTTGGGAGACCATGTGAGGGAGAGATCTTAGATTCCTACCTAAGTTAAGATCCAATGGTTAGCAATGAAGATGAAGCCGTCATAATTACCTAAGATGCCATGGGTGTTTTGCTATAAATAGAGACCTCTGGCTTCATAATTTTACACACCAAAAACCAACTCAAATACAAGTGAGTGAGTGAGAGAGGCGAAAATCATGGGAGTAGGAAGGAGGAGAAAGTTCTTCAAGGGTAAGTTCCTTAGTTCTTGAGTTTTAAGCTTGGTGTTCTTGTAGTTCTTAGAATAAATGTTAGTTTGATCTTCAAATCTTCCAATATAATTTTGATTTCACGTTTTTATGGTTAAACATGCTTTTATTTCAAAATATGATGAGAAATATTATGGAACAAAATCCTTGGAAGTTATAGATCAAAGTAGCGAAATTCTGGTGAAATTTACGGTTAGGCGTTTTCGAAAGTCAGTTACAAAAAGGCCAATATCTTATGTAGATGGAGTTATAAAATTCTGAAAATTTTATGGTTAAAGTAGACATGTAGAGATTTCCAAATATACCCAGAGCATGTCGTTTTAAGTTTTGTGCAAAGATTTAAAAATTCCCAAATATAGACTACGTTTTCTGGAATTTTTCTGGGCAAGGTATGAACACGTGAAAATCGGGAATTTTTATTAAGTTCTGGGTAAAAAATTAGTATTTTTTCTCAAAAATAGACATCTTCAGGATTCCGGGAAATTTTACAGATCCTCATTTCGATTTTTTGGAATTAATTATGAATTTTCAAAGTTAAATGGAAATTCTGCCCGAAATGCTGGAAGTAGCGTTTTTTGAAAAATAAAGGGAAATAATTGGAATAAGAAATCCACCAAGGGTAAAAAGGTCAGTAATGACTAAAATATCTCTTAGGATATTATTTGTAAGAGAATAATGCGAAAATACTGTTATAGGATATCCGAGAGAATCTAGGAATAACCGAGCCGATAGACGTACCGATATCCGCATGGACTAAGATACGGACGCGTATTGTAACACTAACTCTGATGCACATGGTATACTTGTATGTGATGGATACTTTCATAAATTCATGGACGGGACTCTGTCTTGGACATGCACCGTGACTAAGTTTATGAGGCTTAGATCACTACATATACATTCAGCTTTATACACGGGTTATGGTTTTGATAATACCGTTGGAGTTTTCCTAGCGCTTAGGACATGATAGGCCGCACGGTGAGGTGCAAACGACTATACATGTGAATTGTATAGATAACTTTACATGTGATATGTACTGTTAATATATTAATCTTACATCTGTTGTGTGCTTATGTGTTGATTATTGCTGTAATGCCATGAATATCTGTCATACATACATTGTTATACATGAGCATGAAGTTAACCGTTACCTGAGGTCCGATGGGCATTGGACCTCAGCTCTTACCATAGCTTCAGGGTCCGAAGAACGGAGGACCGAAGACAATAGTAAGCAGAGTAAACAGCACGCGTAAAGATCCAACTGAAGATTCCTATTTTTAGACTTGTAACATTATGACTAGGGGTGTTCATGGGCAGGGCTGGACAGGGCGAGACATTTGCCCGATGCCCTGCCCAAGAGATCATTGGGCAGCAAAATGCAGCCCAATGCCGGCCCTGCCCGATAGAAGCCCTAAGATTTGTGGGCTGGGCAATAATGGGCTGGGCAGGGCAGCCCTTCCCTGCCCAAGTGGTGATACCCCTGTAACCTTGTGACACCCTATGTGAAAAAAATAGCTTTAGTCATACCTAATCAACAATATTGCAAACTGCAAATGAAATCCATAATTCTACACTTCAAAATATTTAGATATAAGTCTACAACTTAAGTCTTAAAATTAAAAAGACAATCATATATCTTAACAAAATAACAAATAGTCAAATATCCCTAACTAAAATATTAAATAACATCCATAATTCATTAAATAGAAGGCATCAAAAAATTGCAATTAAAGCCTTGTAGACATCCAATACTCTTAGAGTTTGCATCAAGGCTCTAGGATTTTTTTATTATTATTAGTTATATAATTTGCAAAAAATATATAATACTATTTTATTAAAAAAAAATATAATATATAAAATACTTTTTTATTCTATTAAAAAATAAAAAAAAATATTATATACACCGCTTTGGGCATAGCCAAATGGGCGGGCAAAGATACCGCCGGTGTGCCCAGCCCTGCCCACAAAAATACCCAGTCCAGTTGTGCCCAATTTTGTTCGGGCTACTTTTTTTAGGGTTGGGCAGGGCAATTTTTCATTGGGCACGGACGGGCGAACAGGGCGGCTGGGCATAATGAACACCTCTAATTATGACATTACTCATATAAATGTACTATAAATTATGAACATACGGATACGCCACAATTAATGATATATCAATTACTCACTCTTTTACTTGCTCCGATGCTCTACTCGATTTTTTTATAAAAAAAAAAAAAAAAAAAAAAAAAAAAAAAATCCGCTTTTGAAAAATGGGGTGTTACAAAAGTGGGTAAGGATACATTGTTGTCATTTAACAATTAGAATTTAAATGAAATGTTTCTGATTTACAATTGATGCATCATCCTACTAAATTGTATCAATTTAAAAATTTTATGAAGAAAAATTTATCTTGTAGTTATTTAAGATTTAAAAAACTGATATCAAAATGAACAATAAAATTAAAGAAATTATATTTTCATTTATAATACTCAAAATGAAAGTAATTATATTTTCATTAATAAATTAATTAATTTTTTATTTTGTTTTCTTAATCTTAAATTTCTTTCTATCCTATTAGCAACCTCAGCTAAGTAATATGCGAGAGTATATATCAATATCTATAATATCGATGGTTGCTACTAATCAATTAGTAAGCAACAAAATGACAATAATACATTCAATGAAAATAACCACTCTATTTTTTAAGCTTTTTGCCCAGAACAAGGTATTACTTTTGTCCTATTTGTAATGTAGCCAAGTTCTTCCATGTTTTGAGTATTAGACCGAGCCCTCATTGTTATAATTACCGTAGAGTATTCGGTTAAAAAAGTCCTCCCTCAGCATAGCGGTCTCTACAGTAGTCGACTAGGAGGCCCCAATCTTGACTCTTTGATCAACTATCCAAGATGAACCCGCCGGGGAATTCCGCCGGCCGCGAAACTCCACCGTCGTCTCAGAACCAAACTCAACTCCACTGGCCTGGGCAAACTCATGTTACAGCCAACAATGAATCGCACATTATCAACCAACCATCTCTAAGAAGAGCACCACCGTCGTGGCCCCAACCTCTTGAAATCGAAGAGCCTCGCCAACCTCCTCTTGGAGCCAACCAAGAATCTCACATTATCAACGAACAAGTTCTGCCACCGCATCATCATGCCGCTGACGGAAGAGGAGCACCACCGCCATGGCCTCAACATCTTGGAATCGAACAGCATCGCCTAACTATTTTTCTAACATACCAAGAATTTCCCTATATCTACCAACCATTTCAGCCACCGCATCATCATGCCGCCGCCGGAAGAGGAGCACCACCGCCGTGGCCTCAACATCTTGCAATCGAACAGCATCGCCAAACTACTTTTCTAACATACCAAGAATTTCCCTATATCTTCCAACCATTTCAGCCACCGCATCATCATGCCGCCGCCGGAAGAGGAACACCACCGCGGTGGCCTCAACATCTTGGAATCAACGAACCATGTCTGCCGCCGCATGATGCCGCCGACGGCATAAGAACACCTCCGTCGTTGGCCCTGCGTCTTGGAATCGAGGAGTCATCCAACGTAGTGTTGCCAACAAGTTTTTCGCAGGAAGAACGAAGACTTCAGCTCATGGAAAATAATGCCAACCCATTTGTGCCGGAAAATAACTTCTTGGGACCCTCTCCGGCACAGTCATCGGTGGCGGCGGCACCAAGTCTTGCAAACAGCGTTCAGCACGTGGAAAATATCTCGGGATTACAGTCATCACCACCATTGTGGGACCCACCAGAAGAAGCGTTAGAGATGGAGGGGTCCGGGCAAAACTGGACAGATAAAACTCCAGACAACAGCCCTGGAGCATAGTGTATGCATGTAGTGTCACCACAGGGAATGTAATCGCCGCCGTCACCAACTTTAGCACCACGTCACCAACTTTAGCACGGATCGTAACAAAGTTGATCAGTCCCAGTCGTTCATCAGGATCTGGACCTGCTTTGATCAGAAAATAGCTTCACAGGAACCTTGTATTGGTATTTTTTGGTAGGCAAAGAATTTGACATTCTTATACACACACGAACTATCATTTTCACTGACTGTCTAACATATTCATGAGGCAGAATATTGTATTTTGTACGGTTTGTATAGTGATGCGGCAATTGGATATAGTTCTCATTTCTCAATTCTTTCTCTGTGTTTATTTCTGCCTTTCTTTCTCTCATTTTATCTTTGTTTTAACTTCTGTTTTTAGTAAAAAGTTTTGTTTATATATGGGGGACAGGTGAAGTAAATTTATGTTTTCATAAAACCCTATATCATTATAGTTGGGAATAATTAGAAAAGCTTACTTGGGCATCAGTATCCTTATTACAATTAGAGCCGGCAAAATGGGCCATGCCAATCAGGCCAGCCCGTTTAAGCCCTGGCACTTTAAAAAGAGTTTGAAAAATGGACAAGATATTTGAAATTAGTCCCCGGAGGGCGGCCCTTTTCACTTTAGCTTTTTCTTTTTTTCCTTTTAAATTTATTAATTTATATATATATTGTATTTGTTATAGAGTTATTTATCCATTTAACTACAAATACATAATAACTATACTCTAATTTTATGATTTGATTTATTATTTGTTGCAAATAAAGATTATGGATGTGTTCATGATGCGGGAGAAGAATTTCATGATATTCTTACTCATGAGCCAGAGGCTACTACTCAAAGTGAAGAACAATCAAATGTCGTTAAAATTGATGATAGTGACGAAGATGACGACAATAATAGTCATCGTACTAATGTCGCTTAGTGATATGTTTTTTATGTTTTATGTGAGTTATTTGTCAACATAGTTTGCTTTTGATTATAAATTAGTGATTTGTGCTTATTTATTGGATGATTCATGTTGTAATTTACTAATTATATTTTTAAAAAAAAAAGTGGAGGAAAAATAGTTTAAATTTGGAATAGTAATTTACGGGCCTTACGGGCCCCTGGTGCTCTCGGGTAGGGCTTTGAAAAAAAAGTGTTTTTCTTACTCCGGGCCCTGGAGGGCCGAGCCGGCCCTGATTACCAGCTCGAACTAGAATACTCAAAATTTCAAAACATATCATGGGAAAATGCATTTAAGGGCCCTTTTTGGAGTAAAAATCCCAAAAAAGACCCCAAGATTTTGAAAATCTCAAAAAAGGCCCAAAGGCCTTTTCTAGGATCTTCAGAATCTAGGTGAGTTGTTAATGGGGTCGATATAGTTGTTAACCGAGGCTAATATTGTTGTTAATGTGGTGATTTAGTTGTTAAAATATTTTTGTTAATTCGACTAATTTAGTTGTTAACGAGTATTGATTTTGTGGTTAATGTGGGCGATTTAGTTATTAACGTTTTAATGAAAAATCCCAGAAAATGCCATGTGGCCTTTTTTTGGATTTTCAGAATCTTAGGGCCCTTTTTTGGATTTTTTTCTCCAAAAAGGGCCCCCATATGGATTTTCCCAAATATCATCCCATTAAACATAAAAAAGGCCTCATGTCTTCTTGAGTAATGAGTTGCAAATATAATGACCGATTTCGCTTTTATAGATAACATTTATATATTGATTTGTAAGAAATGCTTGTTGGAGGAAAAATCATCAAGCTTCCGTTAGTCTTGTGTATAAAACAGAAAGTCGATCGTTTTGGCATGAGTTTGATATGACCGATGAAGAAAAGGTGAAAAAAACCTATGCAAGCATGTTGAATCATTGATGATAATATATGCATTAAATAGTTTTTTTTTTCACCTTGTTATATTTCGCATACAAAATTCTGAAAAAAGTAAAAATTTTTTTCTGAAAGAAAGTAAATTGATAGCTCATTGATCTTTACATGGGTAAGGTCAAATTTCAAGTGTTGAAAAATGGGCTTTGAATAATTATAGCCCAAACACCCCTGTTGTTTAAGCTCAAGGAAGAAAATAAAACAAGAATTTTCAGAAATCTATTTATTCCCAAGATTATTGCTGTTCAGGTATGGAATACAGCTCCTATATCACAACAACAATAAAACTTTATCTTACTAGGTGAGTTTAGATACATAGATCAAATGGTGCCATTGAGCTCGGTAAAAAACCAAGCTCCCTGTATCACAAACAAAAAAGAAACAAGGAAAGAAAGCCAATAAAAGCTATGCAGTGCAGGGACATGCTTTTAACTAAAATTATCAGTATCAGAAGTATTAATTAAGTCTCTGAGATACTACATAAAATCTCCAAAAAGGCTGAATAACTCAATGAAGAGAACCCAAAGAAAATGGAAAGAAAGGAGAAAATCTATCATAATATATTTACATATTTATAGTTCAAATCAGCACCTATTTGATCTTGAATTGCAATGCAGCATCTATCTTCAGCTTGATGATTTGTATTAATAAGAATGTGAGTAAGAATTGATCACTACTTTGAAGAACTTGAATCAAAAGTGTCATGTTCTTGCCATGGTAGACTTGCATGAAGGCCCAATCAAAGTGCCAACCCTCTCACCTTTAATGGCTCTTGAGATATTACCTGGTTTGTTTAGGTTGAAGACAACAACTACACCAAAACAAGATGGAGAAGAAAAAAGGGAAAGCTCATCAACACAAGACATTTCAGTTTTAACATTAGAAGCCAATTGCTACAAATATACATATAAACTGGGTAACTTGTGTCAATGCTTGTCCACCAGACTTACCAGGAATATTGTTTTCCTGGCACAAAGTGATGGCGGTCATGTCCATTACCGACAGGTCTTTCGAGGTTACCTCCTCATACGTAAGCGTGTCCAGAAGACGGGCATGTGGATTATGTCTTGGATCAGAATCATACACACCATCAACATTTGTTGCCTTGAGTACAACCTCAGCATTAACTGAGTAAACAAATGATGGAGCAAGAATAAGTAGACAGCAGCAAAATTCACATTGTGTATAGTAATGGAGATAAGATTAAGAACAGATATTATAGGATAGCAGAAGGGGTCTCAGCAAATTTAACAGTCTGTATCTTTTATTAAGGGTATCTGGAATCTGGATGGACCCACAACCCAGTGTTCCCAACTAACAGAACCTAATTGGTATGTTACTGTGAAAACTTCACTATAAAATACTCCATCTAATCCTTAACATAAGACCTAGATGATTTTATTGTGGATATTAAGGAGTTAGTTAAGTTAGTTATATGTAAAAAATATGTGTGGTTTGTCTATAATACCCTTTCTAATTATATGCAATGTAACTACTCTTGATTGAAACCCCCTTTCGTATGTGCATTCAATCAATAGGCTACTTTGGTGAGAAAATTATAAATTTGAGGGACAAATGGATTGAGGTCTTATATTTAGGACCAAAGTAAACTCCTAATCTAACTCCTATATTTATGACCAGAGGTAGTATTTGCTTACTTTCAGCACATCGAAGTGCTGCAGCAGTATCAGTGGTAAAAAATGGATTTCCAGTTCCAGCAGCAAAAATGACAACCCTTCCCTTTTCCAAATGCCTCACAGCCCTTCTACGTATGTATGGTTCTGCAACCTCCGACATTCGGAATGCAGTCTGTACCCTTGTGGGAATGCCGATACTCTCCATCGTTGCTTGAAGAAATATTGCATTCATGACAGTTGCCAACATCCTATAGAATAATAGAATGGATACAATAAGTAAAATAGTAGAGTCACTCCATCATTGCATTAATATTTGGCTGTCAATACTGAGGACTGATGTTGATATTACAATCACAAGCTTTGACACAACGTTAAACAGGTCTAACCAATTAAAGAGAAATTACCCAATATAATCAGCTGAAGAGCGGTCCAGGCCACTTGATCCAGTCCAGGAGGATCCGCGAAAGATGTTACCCCCACCAACTACTAGTGCAACCTGAAACATTGACCTCAAATAGTTACCTACTTCTGAAAATGCTTTAAGTTGCAATGATCATAAAAAATCATTCCCCCTTCTCCAGCAGGATGTTTAATCATTGACATAATACATTATAGTAAGAGTTCCTACGAAATCTGCAAATTCCAATCATATAATTATCCAAAGTATATTTAAATACACGAGGAAGCAGCAGCAAGACTAGCTAGTAGAAGAAAGAAGCAGTATATAATCACCTCAACGCCAAGGCGAGTCACAGCAGCAACCTCCCTTGCAATGGACATAGTAACCTGAATTCCAAGAAACACAAAATTATACCGCAGAAACAAACCAGAGAACAACATAAGATAGTGTCACTTTATTTCTCCGTTAATTTGCTTCCTAACCTTAGGGTCAATGTTCTGGGAGCGATCTCCAGCAAGAGCCTCTCCGCTTACTTTGAGCAAAACCCTTTGCCATTTGTATGAGTGCTTACTAGATTCATCCATTGACAGTCCAAAGGTAGACATAGATGACATTTCAGGCCGCATGCTGATAATTTTATAGGCCATAATAATTATTAATTAAGTAGAAGTAATTGATAATAGACTCAAATACAAGCATAAAGAAGAACAGTGGAATTCCCATAATAACACTCGAGCAAAGAATCAGAAGATCAACCAACAGGAAAAGACTTCTAGTACCCATTGAATACCATCCAAACAATAAATTCCATGTAAAATGAAAAAATTGCCAGCGGTAAAAGATAAAATCAGTTATGAAGTAAGTTAATTGTATTTGAAGAACCACTTAGAAAAAGTTATGTTTCTAAAAGTTTGAAAATGATCTCTTTCCTTAAATCATAATCATTTTGGAATCCGAATGTGCTTCGTCGTTGAAGTTTCACTTTCACCGACATTTGGACATGAAAAAATTGGGTGGACAATTCCAAAACAGGATCAAAACGTTTATACGAGAAAGGGGTGTAATCTTCAACAAATAAGGTCGAAACGCAGAAGCATTTATCCAACTAAACTACAAGTTAAGAACTAGACTGTAAGCCTCAAAATTTGCACACACAAAAATGCCAAATATGCCAAAGAATTGAGAGAAAAAAGAAGAGAGGAAAAGAAGTAAAGGGCGTACCGAGAATTGAAGGGGTCAGAGGAGGAACCCATTCCAGAAAAAGAAGAGCAAATGAGGAGCTTGTTGAGGTAGGATGAAGAATTAGGGGGTCTGAAAGAGCGAAGAAAAGGGGAGAGAGAGGAGAAGGAAGAAGGAGAACGGAGAGAGAGAGTGGAATTGGAAGAGATGAGAGGGATGGAGATAGCCATCGTTCACAAATCACACTCCTGCTTGCCGCGCTCACCCTCCTTCTTCTTCAACTCCCAATTCCCCTCGCTGCTCTCATAACGCCTAGCCGCTCTGGATAAATTTCATTTCTTCCTTCTTTCTTTTTTCTTCCTTCCTTTTCAAGGCCCATATTTTTTTTTTTCCAGAAAAGGCCCCAAGATTCTTTTTTAAGAATAAAATTACACCTATATCGTATTTCACATAATATGAAATAGTAGTAATATTTTTATAGTGAAAAATAGTCAAACTCAAACTCACCAAGCACTTTTAAAAGACTTTATAAGGTACAAGATTATGAAGTTTAACTCTCTTAAAGGTATAATAGCTATATGAGTTATTTCAAAAAGAAATTAAGATATGGTATGCAGGAGAAAACAAAATACTCTCTCTCCCTCTCCAGTTCCTTTTTATAAGGGAATCAGTCAGTAGCGAACATTAGGATAAATATTGGGTGACTAAATATATATTCATTAACTAATTTAAAAAAATTTATATTATTGTTTAGATTAACAAAAAAATTTGGGGGCCAAAATTAAATTTTTTTAAAAATGCTAAACAATTTTTTTTTGGGGTCATGGCATGCCCTTATCTCTTCTAAGGTCTATCATTGGAACCAGTTTTGGTACTTATCACAATGACGATCACTAAGAGCTCTTCATCATTGCAAGCCATTCAAATCTAATTTAGATTGAATTTTTTATTTTTACTTTTTTTCAAAAAAAAATATTTTAACATGTACAAAATATAAAATAAAAATCTCTTAACTGTGGGTTTTTCAAAACAAAAAATTGATAAACACTTCATTAATGGAAAAATCTTAAATATCGACCGTTCAAATTTTATTTGAATTGTTTAGATCACACTACAATGAATAACTTTCAGTGATCATCATCGTGATGAGCATTGAAACTATTCCTTTTATAAGAAGGTGAAATTTGAAACTCCTTGACATTTTTTATAAGATTTTACTTAAATTTATTTGAATATTTAATGTTTTTATTATTTTTACCCCTAACTAATTTCGCATCTCTGTTCTCTTTCTTTATCTTTTTCTCGGAACCGGCTTCTCTCCTTTTATCTTAACATCTGCTCCCATCCTTTTCTTCATTACGTCGCCGTTTTGATTCAAAAAGGAAACAGCTGGTCCTATTAAAAAAAAAAAAAAGGCATCGACTTGACAGTATTAAAAAAGATATCTTAGGATTTGACCTATATCTTGAAAAAATACTTCATGATCTTGAAAAATTATTTTAGGATCTTAAAAAAATTATCTAAAGTATTTTTTGAGCACCATTTGATATTATAAAGTATTTTTTTAGTACAGGTTAATCCCTAAAATATTTTTTCAAGACCTCAAAATAATTTTTATAGATCATGAAGTTTTTTTTTTAGTATCTTAAGTATCTTTTTTAGTACCAAGGTCAATATCTTGAAGTATTTTTCAAGACGAATTAGTATCCGAAGAATCCCTTTAGTACCGGTTAAGTCTTTCTAAAATATTTTTTCAAAATCCTAAAATAATTTTTCAAGATCATAAAGTATTTTTTGATGAGTTAAGTATCCGAGTATCTTTTTTAGTATCTTTCAGTATCTTAAATTTTTTTTTTTTTTTTTTTTTTTTTTTTAAGGACCAGTTGCTTCCTTTTTGGGACAAAACGTCGACGTAGTGAAGAAAAGGATAGGAGCGGATGTTAAGATAAAAGGAGAGAAGCTGGTTCCCTTTTTCTCTTGTTACCCTCACTTTTGTACTTTTTTTTATTCTTGTTCTATTTCTTTCTGTTTTGCTTACCCTGTTATAAACAAACCGTATGCTTGAAAAAGTTTATTTGCAACTTTTTTATTATTTGTAACTAATTTCTTAAATTACTGTTATTAGGTTATGTGGCTCTTATCAAAAACCGAGGGGGGGCATTTTTTCCTAAGCTGTTCGAAAAGGGTTCAAAACTTCAAATTTGCAGCCTCAATCCATATTCATTTGGGTGGTGGGCCCCATTTGTTAGACCGTCCTTTCTGATAATATCTCCCGCTAGCGCCAACACAACGGCAAAATATGAAAATAGTCAAAATACTGAAATGAAAACCTATGTCGATGATAACGAGTTTTAGATATTTTCTTCAGTAGTCAGTAATCATTTATTCCCAAAAAAAAATGTAGTATACTGGCCAAAAAATATTAGTATCCATATTAAAAATTTAGAAAAAAAATTATTTAATTATTTAATTTTTTTAATCCGTGTAAAGATATTCTGTCTTTCCATTATTTAAATAAATTAAAATTATCCAACCTATAACACGTGTTAAATAAGTAAAATCATCCCAAACTCTTCTTTCACGTTGACATGGACGTTGTGGGCCTTGTTTGAAGTAGAATCACTACACAAAGCCCAACAATAGCCCAACGTAGTAAACTAATCAAAACTGGGTTTTTTAAGCAAGAAGAACAAAGAAAAAGTGGGTTGATTTTTTTTTTTTTTGATATGCTCATGAGTTCGGCCGTCGCGCCCTACTTCTTAGTGCTTTAAAAGCGATGTCGAACCCCTTCAAAAAAGCAACAAACAAACAAAAAAGTTGAAATGCTATTTTCTACCTAAAAAAAAAAAAAAAAAAAAAGTTGAAATGCTATTAATCAACAAAAGGAGATATAATGAACTGGGACTGGGTCTAACACAATGAGTTAATCCCTCGTGACGTGAACCAAGATTTGAATTCTTATTAGGAGATATATCTACATTTAATGCTTGATAGTGCCTCGAACAAAATTACCTCCAATTGAATGATACATGTGCCTAACCCAAAAAAAAAAAAAAAGAGATAATAAACTCTGCTAACTGTTAAGGTAAGATCCTTCCTTGAAAAATGACAAATAAACACCAAAATTATTGGAAACTTAAGAGCAGATAATGGCACTAAATTAATCAATATTATATGCAGGCTTGTCACAACTTCTTTGATATTTTTTTGCTAGCTCGTTAAAATCATACCTATATTAACATCTCCATTTGTGAGGATTAAACTACCTTACATATATAGATAGATAGATAGATAAAGTTACATTGAGTGAGTGAGAAATAACTAACAACTAATTATCCTCACTAACTAATATCTCAATAGGGTTCACATTGTTACTATTAGTAAACTATGTTCTCCATTTGATTACTCTCTTTTTTTTTGTTTTTTTGTCCACCCGGTTTACTAGAATTTTTAGTTCTAACTAATCCGGATATGTCCCAAGTCTGGGCCACATTTGTAGGAGAAGAGCTCCCAACACCATTTTCTTCATACTCACACCCCAAACTAAAGACGTGATTAAAGGAGAACAAATCTCTTTCACTTGTTCCTAACAGATGTTTGTCTCTATTTGGTTACTTTATCACAACTAGCTATTCCAATTGAAATCTATATTGACTTTGCCTTTTTAAAAATTTGTAACATTGAAAGCTTGTTTTTCAATTAGTTCAAATGTTTATTACATGAGCAATCTCTTGAATGGAAGAAACCGTTTTTAGAAAAATGGCATTTTATTAGGGAACCCTACCATGTGCAATGCAATACATAAAGGAAAGGTGTCTAATTTGTACGTATAAACAATGTTAATTGGAACACAACATAATAACCTATAACCCAAAACTAATTGAATTTCTTTGATCTCTTCTCTAATGTGAATTGATGTAATATTCACACCCCTAAAAAAACTGCTGAAAAAATCTTTCTCCTGACAAGTCAATGGAGGAAAAAGGGCTCACATATGTGAAACCAAGCAAAAGAACTTGGTATATAAGATAGTCACTATATTTCTACAGCCTAACAGGCAATCCAAAGTTGTGAAATGTCCTTAGAGTCCCATCACAACTAGCTGTCACAATTGACAAACCCCAAGGATCCTTTGGACATGGCTTCTTCTGTTGATGATGACTACAATAAGCATCCTCTTCTTCTTCTTCTGCAGAAGGTGAAGTCCACATAGGAAGCTTCTCTTCGGGCCAGGTCACAGAACCCCGACACGTGGGATCAACCGAGAACCAATTGCTGTGAGGAAAACATTGTCCTCTTCCTCTATCTTCAAGCATTTCAGGTTGTAATAAGTCTGAAGAACAGTACTGTGTTAAACCAGTAGTGACCATTTGTTCTGTGTTCATGCCCGACCAAGGTACTGCTATAACAACACCTTTTGAGAAAAAGTATTCACAAAACCCGGTGGATTTTTTGTGTTTAGGTGATGGGTTTTGTAAGTCACATGAGTTCCAAATGTACACATGAGAATCCTCTCCAACTGAAATTATGTGTTTTCCACTTGTAAATGAACCACTCATCTGACTTCCTGACCTAGGAAGGCCTGTTACAACCAATAAGAACAAGTTTGTGAAATTAGTACATCCTAGTACAATCTTACTAATGACTCAAACCTCAAGTAAGTAGTACTATATACCTCTGTATTTGTGGACAACATCAATCCCTTCCAGTAAGCAAAATTTGGAATCTTCTGATGTGATCAGAACTCTCTGATGTCTCTCCTGGGAAAACTGCAGGGAAATGATAAGGAACTATGATATGTTAACAAAATGAAGCATTACAAGTTGTCACCGTCAACATTATTATTAAAAGTGTCAAGATTAAGACCTGAATTCCACTAATTTTTTTGCCCCTTGATCTCTTCTTTCCATCAACATGAATCTGTGCCTCAAATCTGCAATGTTCATCTAAACCAATAAAAAATCTTAGTCATTATTTCCCTTTGGATTGAAGGGGTAGGGTTTGTGAATTATGACTAGAGAATCTAAAAGAGCATACCTGAAGTAACATAAAAGCGGCAAGTGCCTGAAATGGAGCCGACTACAAATCCCTGTGTAGAACAAGCAGTTATTAAAAAAAAGTTGATTAGATTAGAGCTACGTTAATAAATTTCACAGAATTATGAAGAAAAGATTAATCCTCCTTAGTCTTACTTTCCCATCTGGCTTGTAACTTATGGCAGTTATCACTTCATGTATATCTGCCCAGTCAACAACCCTCTCTTCATGTACTCCCCATATTCTGACTTTTCCATCAATGGACCCACTTATGAAGTAATTTCCATCAACTGGATTCACTTGAATGCATGTCACTGCTTCCATTACAACAGAAACACAACCACAATTTCATTCTCAGTACATGTTTCAGAACTTAAAATTTGTGTTTTAATATGAACCAAGCATGGCGTGGCCGTGGTGCTTTGTTAATAGGGAAAATTGGTGATTAAAAAAAAAAAAACACTATTTAAAAATTTTATTGGCTAAAAAGACCTAAGTAACATATTAGATTTTTCTGACCAATAAAATTTCCAAACAGGGACTTGTCTTTGGTTTTCCTCTGTTAGTAACTGATAGAAAAATAATCTTACCATAATCATTGTGACGAAAAACACTTGAGCACTGATCACATCCAATTTGCCACAAACGGACGGTTTTATCCATGGAAGATGAAAGGAGAATCTGCAACCAGGTGGCTTAGGAGTTAGGTCAGATTGGATGATAACTATTTGCAGAAACAGTTTCAATATGAAGATCACATGAATGAAAAAAAAAAATAACTCACATCTGAATTAGACCATGCCATGTCCAAGACATCACTGGAATGACCATAGAATTCTTGCATTGGTGATTCCTCAATTCGAAAAACCTTGTTTGGAAGGACAAGGCAGTTTCTTTGACCTGACTGTTTCTTCCAAGAACAGAACATGTCTTGTTTCACTTTGGTAACAACATTGTCCTCTGCATTGAAACAGTCACTAGATATGTCCTGTAACACGACACGCCATACTCTTACGACTCCATCTTCGCCTCCCGTTGCAAGATACTGCCCATTGGGACTGAATTTCATAGTCCATATAATGCCATTGTGAGCTCTAATCTCTTGTCCAACATATAACCCACTTAACTCCTTCCACCTCTTCTTGTTCTGCCTCACTTTTATCCTATGACTCTTATTTGCCCCACTTTCTTTTTTCTTGTTCACAAATCTCTCCCACCATTTCTTCTTCTTCTTCTGTTCCATATCTAAATCCACATGTCTTTGTTGGACTTCAGCTTCTGTGTGTCTGGTTTCATGAAAGCTTACATCTTCTTCAGGAAACATTGTCATTTCATCAAACATGCTTGCTTCAGAAGTTTCTTTGTCAACTACATTATTTGACACAGCTCCATTATTGTTGTCCCTAATTCTTATCTCTGGTTCCAAGGATGTTTTTGAAGACATATCTGATAAACCAGGAAAACCCATCCCCTCAAGAAAACGTTGACGTCTTTCCTTCACACTTTGAGGTTCATTCACCCAAATCTCATAATCCAACTCGTTTGAACCTAAATCAGAAAGTTCTTGAGGTAACAGATAATCTGCTGAGTCGAAGAACACATCATCATCATAAACAATATCTCCATCATTTTTAGAACTCAGCATATTTTTAGACTTCCACACAAATTCCCCACATGAAAAATTTTCACTTTCTAAAACACCTGCTTCCCTCAACTATCCGAAACCCAGTATAGAGGAATACAAAAATGTGAAAATGAAGGGCTAGCTTTTCTTGTTTTGTGATTGCAACTAATTTCTGCACACACAAACAGAATAATAAATGACACAAAAAAAGGTCAGTATCAATCATAAAAGTCAGAGACACACACAAAAATATGAAAAAGCAAGGATTTTTAAAAGGTATTCTACTTCAATGTGCTTTTACTTGGTTAAACAAACAAGAGATCATAATCTCTGGACATGATACAACTGAATTACAGAGTAATATTAAATGTGGCATTTATGATACAGCTAATTCTGTGATCATTGATTAATTAACTTCCTAAAAGCATTATGAGGGGAAAAAAAGAAAAGATAAACAAAACTGGCTGCCTGCAAAAAGCTCAGAGACATGTATAGATATAATGTGTAGGGATCGAACTGATACCCTCCTAGCGAAAGCAATTACTCAGAACTCTGAAAACCTATATCGCCTATGAGGGTTTCCTTATTTTACAGAAATACCAAAAGAGTTTGAGATTTGAATTTCTCGAGTTTTGTGTTTCGATGGTGTATGTTTTGTTCCTGCCATTGCTACTAGCTATTAGCTAACACTAGGTTCAGCTATGGCTATCGGGGCACATTAATTATCTAATTAATTAATTAAGAATAATAATACTTTTTTTTTACTTGTCTTAATCTGAATAAATATATAGGGATTTGTGTCGTGGGTGTTGGCAATTCAATCATGTACTATTAATAAAAACAGAGGAAAGGTCATTTATTGTGTCAAATGACATCAAAAGAATCATTCTGTTATCCCTTGTCCTCAAAATATTCTCCAAAACACAATCTTTTTTTTGTGGGCATTTGATAATATGAGAAATATTAGCACCATCAAGATAAAATCTTGAAATTGAATTGAAACAACTAACCATTGAATCTCAGAGTTCCAGTGAGGCCACGATCGATCTCTGTTTCATGAAAAGGGGTTTCACAAGTGAGTCATAGTTGTTTGAGACAGAGTTCGTAAGACGAAAGAAACAGAGAGAGAGAGAGATGATAAGACTGATGATATAAATACACACACAGTGATTAAATTATGAGAAATTTAGCATATATCGAAGCTTCCAAAACCATTTTCAGAGTTTTTGATGACTTGACATCAACTCTGTTATCTATCTATCAGGCCACAATCGGAAAATTTTTCCAATCTATATGAGTGTAAGCTTTCATCATGTTGATTTGATAACTTTTGTTTGTTATTTTGTAAATCCCAACACTAATTGAAATATTCAGCTTGGAGCACGTAGACAGAGAATCTGTATGATTTCCAGCGATAGACACTTTTTTTCTTAATTTGTTTTTGTTGTTTATTGGGTTGGAATAATATGAGCTCTAGCTGGAACCAATAAGTGGTAGAATCTCACACTCGTGTGTTAATTCATCCCAATTGATGAATTGATTCATATATTTGCTATCGCCATGTGCTGTCAATTAGCGATACTACATGTTCATTTAATTCTTTTACATTTTATTAAATTATGCCATAATTAACATACTTTTTTAAAATAAAAATAAAAATAAATTCATGTAAGGAAAAGCGCAAGGATACATTGACATTGCCTTTATTTATTTTTTTTAATGTGAGAATAAGTGCTTCCATGAATGTGAAAGTGTAAAAAGTAATGGGACTACTACTCATCTCTTGTGTCGGCATGCAAGACAAATAA
Organism: Acacia acuminata; assembly: GCA_019022655.1. Lineage (NCBI taxonomy): Eukaryota > Viridiplantae > Streptophyta > Magnoliopsida > Fabales > Fabaceae > Acacia > Acacia acuminata. The sequence goes on from JAFJYI010000140.1 coordinate 545,415, forward strand.
TAATGGGATACTTTTTTATTTGATTAGTTTATCAATACATATAGTCCTATCAAATGTATGTTAGTTAAAATATTTTTCAAAAAGGAAAAGTAATAATATATATCACTTGGAAGTGTGGTGCATTTCTATTCAGTGAACAACTGAGACAGAAAAAGAAGTTAGAGGTGAAATATAGGAATATGAATGAAATATGAGAAAAGATATGTTTCACAGCAAAGAAGAACATATAGAGCATAATTTTGCAGAAAGACAGAAAAGATCAGAGACAGCACGGAACAAGAGACTAATACATTATATTATGTATACGTATATATATGAACTTAAGAGATAAATTAAAGATGGATGGAAGCAGAGAGGAATTGAGAAGAAGATATATATATATATATATATATAGAGAGAGAGAGAGAGAGAGAGAGATAGATAGACAGAGAGAGAGAGAGAGAAGAACTGAGAGCTAACCTGAAACAAGAGGAGGTAGTGGAAGAAGGAGAAGAGGAGGAGGACACAGCTGCTCTAAATTTAAACCAAAGTTTGAGTATTAAAAGCATATATGTGTGTGTGAGAGAGGCTTAATGTGTGAAACACAGAGAGGACGAAGACATATATAATGGCAAAGGCATATGATTGATGTCTTCTTATATATAACCTTTCTTAACCCTAATTGGTTTCTATTTTGTCTACGTATCCTCAAATTGTGTAAGAGAGAGAGGGGCTTTTTTCTCTCCCTAGACCAAATGGCATCATATATCATTCAAGTTAAATCTATAAAATTAGCTTTGTTGTTGCTATATTATAATGATACTATTATAGTGAAGGATTGTGGAAAAGAGGCCTTGTAACCTAGTAGTATGGATGCTTCCACTACTACAAAAAACCTAAAAAATGATCTAAATAAGACCTAATTAACGTCTCTTTTCAGAAGGACGTCTCGAAGAGGGTAGTTATTTTTGTGATTTTTAGTGCGTTCGAATAAAATTGGTCGCCTCATGTAAGGCATCCTAAATAAATTTCAGACGCCTCATGTAAGACGCGAACTCAAGATGTAAGGCGTCCCGAAATGTATTCGGGACGCCACATTTTTAAAAAAAAAAAAAAAAAAAAAAAACCCCTTGGTTTTGGGTGGTCATGGAAGAAGAGCAGATCAACAAATCAACATTCAAATTCCAAAAATACTTCAAGAAGAACCAGCAAGGAGAAGAAAAAAACGCAAAAAGATGCAAGTACAACATATGCACTCTTGAAGCACGACAGATCAAAAAATAAGTAGATGAAAACAAATCGAAGAAAAAACAGATCCAAAATAGGATTAAGAAATTAAGAATAGGACTAACATCTAAAATTCCGATCTAACAATCACAATCGAAGAACATGAAAAACAAATCACGGTAAAATTGAAAAAAAAAAAAAAAAAAAAAGAACAGATTTTGTCGCTTCGGCGTGACCCAACTAGATCTCGTCGCCTTCGGATCCGAAGAAGAGGATCCGGTGATGAAGAAGATATGATCCGATAGTGCCTTCTTGAGATCTCACCGATCAAATCGATCGAGGTAAGCGGGGAGGCGATGGAGTCGACGAGCTATGGCGGTGAAAACAAAAATGACGAGAGGAAGCGATGAAGTTGAGGGAGAAGAGATGTGAAGGCCGAGCAATGAGAATGACGATGAGTGAAGGTCGGGTTGAGGGATAATATTTCAAACAAAAAAGTAGAGAGTCACGGGTTCACGTAGGGATAATATATTAATATTTCAAACAAAAAAGAGAGATAGATAAAGACATAGGTATGAATTTTAGCGACCTAAATTCGTATTTAGGGTGCCTATATTACAAAATTAGTGACCGAATTTGATTCATGTCACCCAAATTCGCTAATTGGCAAACTGAATTAAATTCAGGTCGCCAATTGAATAATTGTGGCGACTGATTTAATTCGATCGCCACATTTATTCAATTGTGGCTCAATTGAATCTTGATTCAAGTCGCCACAATTGATTAATGTGGCAATTGTCCACAATTGATTAATTGTGGCGACTGAATTAAAATCTATTCAATTGGCGACTCGAATTTAATTTAGGTCGCCAATTGTGATTCAGTCGCCTAAATTCCTAAAATTCTTGAAATTTCTCATCTATAGCGTAAAAAATTTCCTAAATCGCGCCAAAAATTTCTAAATCGCACCAAATAATTAATTACTCAATTGGCGACCGAATTTAATTCAGTCGCATAAATTCCACAATTTGCGACCTAAATTAAATTCAAAGTTGCCTAAATTCCTCAATTGGCGACTCGAATTAAATTGGTCGCCAAAATTCCTCAAAGGGTGCCAAAAATTTCCTAAATCGCCAAAATTCCTAAAATTTCTCAAATTGGCGATTGAATAAAAATTCAAGTCGCCAAAATTCCTCAAATTCAAGTAAATAATTACGACAATGCCAACGCCTTCATTTTTTACTTCCTTTTTTAAAATAAGGACGTCTTTTAGGGTAGTAGTATCCATATTTAATAGTAGTGTTCCTTATAAGTGAAAGGTCGTAGGTTCAATCTTGCCTATAACTCGGTAGCCGTTAGTATCGTAATAATATTACTCTATAAGAAAAGCAAGGTTATTAAACTCGGATCGCCACTAAACCTAAAGTGCCTCGCGATAGATCAAGGGTCAAATGAATCAAATCGGAGTCAAATCAGAACTAATCCAGGCTAAACATGTGAATAAGTAAACTTGAGTGGTAATATTTTTTAGAATAGCTTTAGAGTTTGATAATTTTTTTTTAAAATCAAATGATAATATCTTTGAGGGGTTTTTTTCCGCATTAGAAATTAGATATCTCAAACTTCACACAAAGTCTTAATTTATAATTTTTGAAAATATATAAAATTAGATATAAATTTTTTAAATCGAAAAATTCTAAATAATTATTAAACTGATTAAACCAGTTAGATGAATGATTCTACAATTTTGTGGTAGAACCGACTGGTCTAATTGGTTTTACTGAGAAAAGTGTAGTGGGAGGGTGAAGTAGAGAAAGAGATGTTCCTAAATGTGAGGGACATATCTCCGCTGAATCTTCTCTCGATTTCGTCTCATTTATTCCTCCCTATATACCTACCTCACTCGTTTGCTCTAATTTTATTATTATCTTCCTTTTTCTTTGCCTCACACTATATATATATACACACATATATATATGTGTATGCGCGCATATATGTATAAAACACTAAAGGTAACCGTATTCATTTAAATATATGTAAACAGACAGATAAAAACACACAGTGTGAGTTGTTCGAACTCTCCAAAATCTTCTTCAAGGGATTTTTCTAACGCACTCCCATAAAGGCCTAAAGGTGGCCATATCCCTTGCGTTCCACGCAATTTCTAAAAAGATAATTAACTAATCACTTCTCGTGCGCATATATATATATATGTCTATAGTACTACATTATTTCAACATAAAGACACAACTTCAAAGGTATCAAAACACACACACACACACAATATACTATACAGGAACTGCAAGCGTGTCTATAACTCTCTTCAAATTTCCAGAACTATCTGTTTGTACCCAAGTGCTCCCTAGACCATATATAGCTTTAACTTGGTTCACAATTTATATGTATCAAGGTATCTTGGCCATTAATAATGCTATAAATTTTTAGTTTTTCAATACCTATTCAATAATTCTGCTTATGTGACACACTCTTTACTTGGAAATAAGCATCATGTTCATTTGCTTTCAGCTTATATATGTTACTCAATTTCTATCCTTTTTGTGGTCTTATTATTATATATATAGTTAACAAATGATATATGCTTGTTCTCTCTATTCCACAATATCCAGTTCGGAAGGGAATTAATAAATGGGTTAAGTAATCAATCCACCTTAGAAGTATAGGTTCATGAGCAATATTGCCTAGAAGTTTTTCTTGTCTTAATGTTGCCCCAGAAGTTTCAAAATGTTTAGCAATGTTGTCTTATTTCGTTAAAAAAAAAAAATTTTAACGTTAACCATTAAAAAATTGACTTTCAATCGATTAAAAGTCTTATGTTTTGAAACTTTTAGGGTGACAATATTCAGATTTTAAAAAAAAAATTTAGAATAACATTACTCCTTAACGAAAATTTTTAAAACAAATTTGCTACTTAAGCCTTAATAAATTAATAATCAAACTCTTAGGAGTAACTAAAACCAGGATTATTTGGCTACAAAACACAGACCAGATCAAAGTGACAGACAAGACATAACAGAAAAGGTCATTATCAATCAATTTCTTCAGGCTAATAACCAAATCCAAAAGGCCTTTTGTGGGGCTTGTTTTATTGTGTCATATCATGCAGCCCCACGCCAATCAAATCCTTCAAAAGACCCCACTCACATGCCCTCCTCTCTATATAGATAACGATACAAACAAATACGTATATTTGCTCTTAATTTATTTAATAAAATTTTCAAACCCTCTGGATCATTGCTAGCTAGCTGCCTCTGGCATTATTTGGTCTTCCCTAATTTATTTATTTTTATAACATAGCTCCTGATTAGTCTGTGATTACGGAGATCGACCTGAAAGATACGAAGATCCCTTTATTGTTAGTTAAGATTAATGATAATTACTTGTAATCCAACAAGTTATATATACGTTTAGAATGCATGTGAAGAGATCAGATATTTAATTAGCCTACCTGATTGCTGATATTTCCACAATATATATCTGAATAAGTTTATCATTGCCTCGTATGCTTCTTAATTAAGATAATGCACAGATCTCTCTATGATTTATACCTATCTGGTTCACATGAATCGAAGAGTATAGTGCACCTGCCTTTTCTTTTCTTTTTTTACTCCTCGCACGCTCATAAGTTCTACAGATAAGCTTGCGGTCCATAAATTAGGATCATTATATTCATATTTATAAATATATATTCTTATGGCCAGAAAGGATTCTTCGTTTGCTGCTGTTACTTACTGAGTCCAAGTCAATTATATATAGTGCGAATCTATATATATATATAATATAAATACATGTGTCAGCGTGTGATTTGGTATATGCATGTGTCAGGCGTTTGTTCTATTTTGTATAAGAAAAAGGAACAAAAGTATGAGTATGCGGACTGTGAGCAAGACACATAGGTACTTAAGGGAAAGAAGGAAACACACAATAATTTAAGGATGGGCTGCTTGGTTCAAACTTCAAACACATATTTGCTTCTATTATTTTGTGTGTTTGTGTGGTTTTTTATTGAAATTTGACCAAAGGGTTTTAATTTCTTCTTTTCTTCATTTGAGAGCAACAGCACAGGAAAAGAAAAAGCATATATAGGAGAAAACATTTTTGATACATTGGTGGATGAGATGTGATTTGTCTGATACATTCACATATATATCCTATTTCATCAATATAATCTCTTGAAATTTACTAATATATCTATATATATATATATATATATATATTACTTAGTTATTTAAAAGATACTATATCTGGTTCTAATTATACGATAAAATTTACGGGACTAATTACATTACAAACTTTATTTTATAATTAGGACCTAAAGGAGTACTCGACAAGGTATAGCTAGCTAGCTTTGAACTTGTTTTGTAAAGTGTGAAAGGCGCGCGCTAAAATATATCTAATCAATACTTGGTAGATTAGGGCCAAATCCCAATTCAAGTGGGGTTATTGGGTACATATTTATACATATGGGTACAAAGGAAGAGTTATATCTTAATAATTTAAAACTTAAATCATGGTAACTCTGAGGAAACTTTTCTCTCTTGTCCTTTTCTCCTTTTATAGTGAATCTACCATATAACGTGATTAGAGTTCATATTGGTGCTCTGATCTCGTATAGGTACTTCAACAGATCAGTCGGATTTCATATATGCACCGAAATGTTTCAATATGCATGTTGTTTTAGATTGATGGAAAATGAATGAGGAATAGGGTAAGGTAAAAGGGATAGTGATAGGGAGGCAATATAAGATTTGGGCATGAAAAAGGGAGCGTGGCACACTAATGATCAAGGGAAGGGAGGGACTTTATTTGCCACAAGATGAATTGAAGCTGAAGGAAATGATGAGAGTGGGTCATGAGTCAAATAAAGGACATTTATTGTGTCTACTAATTCATTTATTATTATTATTATTTTGTGTGAATATTATTGGTTGTGGTGATGATATATATATGACCCACAAAATGGCTTTTGCTAGGAGGGAGGGAGACACTACTTGCTCTCTGTCTCTTCATTACAAACTCATCATTCTCACTAAATTAATCAGCTTCTGTCTTCTTCACTGCCTATTCCTATTAATGGACTTCACTGCCTAGCTATCCCCAAAGTTGGATTCTTTCACTTGCATTATTTGCACTTTCCTCTCCATCCCTTAACTATTTGTATGATGTTTAGAGCCAAACAGTTCTCAATATGAAAAAGGAAATTGAAACAGGAATCTTTAACTTTGTGAGTTTGGTATCTTTCTATTAATTCTATTTATGACATTGAAATTCAATCTGTCTAGACTGATTTAACCAATGAACCGGTGACCAGTCCTCTGATCTATTTGATGAAGAGTTTTTGACATATCAACTGAGGGAACCGGATCCTCTCCCTTTCAATTTTTCTGCCCATCTCTCACAGTCAGATCTGGGCCGTTCGAATGTTGATCACGGTCAGATTTTAAAAAAAAAAATATTTTTTTGTCTTTTTTCGAAAAAGACAAAAACGACAAATTTTTTTTTAAAATCTGGACCGTTGGGTTAAGATTTGAAGGGCCCAGATGCGCCTGGGAGGGATGGGGAGGGGCCTGCATGTGAGAGAAACCGGACCCATCAACTGAGTTGGATTGCATTATATTTGTACTTTAACAACCCTGTCTTATCATATAATATGTGAATTATATATAAATGTCACTAGTGCAAAAAAAAGCTTTAAGACCGCCTCATTTAGACCGGATTATAGAGAATCAGGTCTTAAAAGTATGACCGGTGGCAATTTCGTAAATATAAAGAACTTTTTGGACCGAATTATAAAGGATCCGGTCTTAAAAATATGACCGGTGGCACTTTCATAAATATATAGAACACTTTTAAGACCGGATTGTAAAAGATCCGGTCTTAAAAGTATGACCGGAGGCAATTTCGTAAATATATAGAACACTTTTAAGATTTGGATTATAAAATATCCGGTCTTAAAAGTATGACCTAAGTGACAATTTCGTAAATATTGTAAGAAGACGCGATCGAGATGAGTCAAGAATGCGATGATTTATTCCTTCGCTTAATTAGAATTATATACTGAGATGCTAATAAATAAATAATCTTTTGACACAGCGATTCCTATAATCTAGGGATTACAATCGGGAATATAATTATGAAATTCAAAAAACCATGATCTACTAACTTAATTCCTAAAATCTCTCTAACAACTTAATTAAGATGATTACAATCAGGAATATAATTACAAAATTTAAAAAACCATGATCTGCTCACTTAATTCTTAAAATCTCTCTAACAACTTAATTAAAATAATTGCACAATATTATCGTATATGCTAACTAATTAAATCTGAATTTCCAACAAATATATAAAACACTTTTAAGACCGGATATTTGTAAAAACAAATCTTAAAAGTATATTTTTAAGACCGGATCCTTTATAACCCGGTCTTAAAAGTATATTCTTAAGACCGGATCCTTTATAATCCGGTCTTAAAAGTATGACCGGTTGCAATTTCGTACATATATAGAACACTTTTAAGACCGGATTATAAAAGATCCGGTCTTAAAAATATACTTTTTAAGACCGGATTATAAAGGCGGTCTTAAAAATATACTTTTAAGACTGTTTTTACAAACATCCGGTCTTTAAAGTGTTTTTAAAAAAAAACTAAATTCGCTAAATTCGTTAAGTCCGTGAGCGTGCTTGTCTTCTTGGTGATATAACATTTGCTTAGTTATAGATTCAACGAGTGTCTCAAGAGCCTCACTGGTCAAATCCTCAGCAAGAATGGCATCCTCTTCCTCTAATCTATTCGCAGTCTTCGTAAGTCATCCTAAGAGTCACACAATAAATCCTTGGCAACGTTGGCAGTGAGATGCTTCGAGGGTTTTGCGATGGCATCAACTCTAATCCTCAACAACGACGCAAGCGTCTTCGTGTGTAACATCCCAAATTTTGGGATTTGAAATTGGAATATTTTATGGAAATTAATTATGAAATTTTGGTTTAAAATAATTCTCGAGTATAATTATTGAAAATTTAGGCTTATTTTTCCCTTAATTTATTTTGGGAAAAGAATAATGATTTAGGCCTTAAAACAAATATGGAATTGGTATTTTATGGTCAAGAGAAATTAATTAATAAAGCAAATCCTTATATGGAATTAAGGACCCATTTTCTTGAGAAATTCGAAGAAAATAGTTAGAGGTTGGTTTATAGCCCAATATATTTAGAGAAATTACTTTAAAGGCTAAAAAAGTAATTAAGGAAGAAAATCCTCATGAAGCATCAAGGATTCATTTCTAGTATTTATTTGGTAATTAAACAATAATAAAGAATGAGTAAATAGAATACCAAATACCCATCGCCCAATTCATTAAGCAGACCAAATATTTTCTTTATTATTTTTTTTAAAACAAGAGAGAGATCAGCCACCTAAAACCACACGGCCCAAAAGCTGCAAAAATGTCCAACCCATTGCCTTCCATTTACATAACCCATTATCTCCTATTTATATAAATCAGCTTTGCTTTATTTTCACTGCACGCACAGCAAACGAACACGCAACACGTAAACGCAGAGGCAGCAGACCAGCAATCTACTTCTCACGTCATCGTATCAGCAAGACCATACTCCTCCATCCTAAACGAGCTCAACGTTAATTATCCTTCGTGTAACACCTTCTTGGACTGGAAGCCCCCTTGGTCCTTAAATATATCTCTTCTCATCCTCATCCATTAACAGAAAACGCAGAGAGGAAGTGGGAGCTGAGAGGGAGAGTCCAAGAAAGAGAGAGAGTAGTTGAGAGAGAAAGCTTCAAAACTGAAACCATTTTCCCTTCTGCAAAAACGTTTTCAAAACAGGGGGCTTCGTGTGTTGATAAAAAGCATAGCATTTCAACCAGTGATTAGAGGTAAACCATCAGGCCCTTTTTCCTTTCGATTACCGTCAGTTTCCCCAACGCAAATGGATGAGTAGAAAGCTGTAGGAAATAAAAGTTCTAAGTTGTTGTCAGTTGTTTTTGCTGAATGTATTTATATTTAAACGTTTGCCTTTGGAAAGAAAGAGAAGGGAAATAATGTATGTGTGTGTGTATATATATTATATTATATAATGCATGGGGATGCTCTGCTATAGGATAATAAAAACAGGGCATGCTTTTGTATATATAATATATAAGTTTTGGTTATAGGTAAACAGTATCCTAACGCTGCATATATGAAACTGATATGAGAAGAGGGAAAAACGCTATTGTACGTGTGTGTTACTTTTAAGAGTTTGGTTAGTTCATTCAAATAAATAAATAAATAAATAAATATCTTAAATCTTGAAACCGTAGCCCTACTAATGTGGAAATAAACTTGGAAGGTTTTACTTGTATATATATTTGCTTGTTGCACACCTCTATATATATATATATCCTTAAGTATATGGGAAAAACGTAAATAATTTACTGTTATGATTAAAGCATATATACATAGTTGAATTTAGAAACTATCTAAATCTTATATATTTATATATGTAACAAAAGACATATGAAACGAAGCTTGCTTATATCGCCACGTTGTACAGGGATGAAACAATTGTAAAAGCTTATTTTATATATATATATATACACACATATAATCATTGCTTGTGAAAAGAAAGGAGAACTTGCTGGGTTAGTTTTATATATATATATATATATATGCACTTGCGTGGTTGCATCAGAATGAAAAAGGGAAACTTATCTATATATATATATATATGGGAAAAGTATTTCTCATCATTTGGAGATAGAGTTATCTCCGGTGATTTAAAGCTATGTCGTTCGAATTAATGAAGGGTGTGTTTGTAATTTTAGGTGAATTAATGAAGGGTCAAATTACAAACACACCCTTCATTAATTCAAAACGACGTAGTTTTAGGTCATTTGGAGATAACTCTATCTCCAAATGGATCGAATCCTTTACCCATATATTTGTACTCAAACATTGAAAATATATTTAACGCTACTGTTGGAGGAAAATAGGAGATTGTTGCTGGTATATGGGAATTGAGGTTTAAATTGTGTGTGTTTATATATAATGGAAGTTATTATATTAACATAATATGATAAAATCAAAAGATAGAATCTGATCCAACTTACTCCTCCATAATAGGATTTAATCCAACTAATTCTTATATTATCTCACTTATAATATCATTTACAAAATAAAATAGGTAAATAAATAGATAGTTATTATTATTAAGAAAAGGGAATAAATAATAAAATAAATTATTAAATAATAATAATAAATAGTAGAATAATATAATAATAAAGTAAATAAATAATAATAAAAATAAATAATATTATTATTATTAAAAATAGGAATAAATAATAATAATAATAATAATAATTATTATTATTATTATTATTATTATTATTATTATTATTATTATTATTATTAGTAAAAAATGGAATAGATAATTTAGGAATGACTAATATAAAAAAATAGAAAAAAAGAGAGTTATTAATTAATAATAAATCGAAAAAAAAAATTTAATAGTTACAATAGTCTGGTCCTATCCTAAATTTCTCACTCCAAGCATTCCAAATTTATTATTAAAAATTTGTATATTCTTAATTTTATTAAATTATAAGTTATAATTCTATTTAGAGTTTTAGAAGAATTATTAATGGTTAGTAAATTGATTGTCGTAGATTGATTTTTTTGGCGTCTGTTTGAGCTCTTGGATTAGAAGCATTTTGATAGTAGTTAGCTTAGGCAAGAGGTAACCACTTTCCACTTATTATATATATTAGTATGTTGTTTGTGAGTATTTTGTGAAATGATTATGAATATCTTAATAAAAATTGCCTTGTGGAACCTTATGATTTGAATTGTGAATATATACATATTTATTTATGTATAAGAATTGAGAATTTTGATGTTATAATATTTATTATGATAATTATGGAAAGGGTTGAATTGGGAAGAAATGGAGTAGTTTATTCCACCACGTGGTGAGGCCTCCGTTGATGCACGATGGTTGGCTTTCTATTGTCCACCTTTGTTTAATGACTGACCCACTAGTTCAATGAGGGCATACGACACCCCACACTTTCAATGAGGGAAAAGGCCCATGGCAGGACATGTGCTCACGAGGATTTTGGTAGGTCCTCAACACATGACCGGTGAGCTTTCGAGTAACTAGTAACATGGATGTAACTTAGCCCATGGGTCTAGTCGGAGGAAATAAAGCGGTTCGGTTGGATGGGTGGGAGGCATCTTGGGAATTGTGTTAATGAAAAATTGTATTACCTAATTTATGATATGAAATTTTGTGATGTGGATATTCGTGAATTATATTTTTAATATTTTGCTATATAAATTGTTCCACTTGGCACCTCACTAGCACATATTAGTATTCGTAATAAGTTGGATTGATGGTTACCACATTTTTCAGGTGATAGTTCCCGTGCGGGACCATCAGGGAAGATTTCGGAAGCTTAGGCTACTTCTTCTAACAGTAGCGCTTCCATCTTTTGATATACGTTGGATGATTGTATATTGTCACGTTAGGGCTCATTTTGCATACTCTGATTTATTTTGTATATTTTGGTAAGTGATGAAGCATTACCTAGTTGTTGATCAACCCTTAAATTTGTATTTATGTTAAGTTAAATGGAGGATGTTTCATCGCCGAGGATTACGGACGACGGCAGCTCCTTCCTCTTCGATCTATGGCTCCTCCCACACCGCCTTCGCACAGATCCGGCTTAAAATCAAACCCAAATCTCTTCTTGTTTAAGTATGTTTGCTCCTACCTTGACCGCTCCGCCCTTGAGATCTAGACTTTGATTTTGGTTGCTTGAAGCTTTGCCAGCATCAACAAGAGGATCCTGCTTAGATTTGGTTGGTTTAAGCTTGTGATTTTTTTGTAGATCTGGACTTCAATTTCACCTCGATTTTATATTGATTCAAATTAGATTTCCATGGTGAATGATTTCTATTTCTTGTTATGTTTTCTTATTTCGGACTTTGGATTCATCTTTTTTGTTTTTCTTGTTGTTGTTGCTTCCAATCTTCTTTTTTTTTCTTGTTGGTGTTGCTTCCAACCTTCTCTTGGTTCTTCGTCGATGACGGAGGGACATTCAAAATGTTGTCGGATCCGGTGATTTGGGACCGATTGTTTCATTTGGGTTTTTTCTTTTTCTTTTTTATTATTTTGAAACACTTTTAAGACCGGATATTTCAAAAGTTCGGTCTAAATTTTTAAGACCGGTTGTTCATCCGGTCTTAAAAGTTACGACTTTTAAGACGCGCTTTGGAACAAGACCGGACGCAAATCCGATCTTATGATACCTCTTTTCTGGTCTTAAAGCCCTCTTTTGTACTAGTGTGTTTTCGTTTACATGTGAATTAATATATATTTTTAAAATATTAATCTTTTAGGATATAAAATATCATTTTTTTATACTTTAATTAAAGTATATTATTTTGTTCATGACTTTGATAACCCCGATTTAACCATGATTAGACCATTCACTCTTGAACTACGTACTTATTTAATTGTTTAAATGACCGGCCGTTTTCAATATGTTTGATGTATCAAAAGGTAAGAAACCTATTGTTAATATCCTTATTTTTAAGCCCAAACCTATAATTGTGAGTGGTTATATAGAAATAGAGTAGGAAGTGGGAGACTAAAGTCAAGACCATAATTTCATGCACCTCAAATGGAGAAATGGGAAAAGTGGCTAAAATAATAAAGTGGCCCCTAATGACACATCTCTCATTAATCAGGCAATCCGAGAGTCTCAACAATACATATAACAAATTTAACATCACTTTAATTTCTTCCTCTTGATCCAATTCTTTTACCCAATATCCTTCAAGCTTTCATTAATCTTTCTAGTTGCTCTTTGTCATCTATATCTTTCCTTTATTCTTTGTTACGTTTCAAATTGATCTTTTAAGTACATCTGATGTGGGGGAAAAAAAATACTTCCTCTGCTCCATAATATAAGACATATTTAGGAAGAAGTTGATATTGATTTAAATATAAGACGCATTTTTTATATTTGTCAGTCTTTTTTTAATTTACCCATTTTAATGCTCCCTCAAACTAATCAAAGATGAGAGGAAATGAAGGAAGTATGGAAGATGATTATGATGTTTTAGAAAATATATATCATATCAACTAACTTGACTAATTTTCAATCAAAGTAGGTAAATATATTTTATATTAAGAACTAGAGCGTAATTATGAAACTCATCATCTATAAGATTAGATGATATATATTGGGTGAATTGAAATTGATGTGAAGGTAACAAGATGAGAATTTTGGTAACATAGAATGCAATTCACTATAAACCTTAAAACATTTAATATAATGAAGTACGTAAAAAACTAGATGAATTTTTTCATGCATTAACCAGAATTTTGAAATGAGTATTGTTGCCAATAGTCATGTAGGCTGTAACATGAGAGTTTCATTATAAATGAGACGTCACATATTCGATTTCACTATTAGACATACCTTGTGAGATGCAACTTGATGTTGTTTTGATGATACATTTTATATGCGCTAGTAGAATTCAAAAATGAGTACTATTAATCATGACTCACGAAGAGTATAACTTGTTTCAAATATCTAGAGAAAAATGTGATTTATTATATAAATTGATAAAATGTATAACAACAGCATAAAAGTGAAAGGTTATGACTTATGAGGGAACTACATTGGTTTTTTTAAAAAAAAAAAAATACCTTCTTCTTTTTTTGTGAAAACCCATGAAAAGACAGACCTCGTTAACAATGAACCTGGTGGGCTATCACAGAAATTTATATCAGGCAAACCATTTGAGCCCAAGCCCATAATATAATGATTGGCTGGTGGGCCTAACGGGAAGATCAGCCCAACACTTATAAGAGGCTACCAAATCGTATCAAAAAAAAGAGGCTACCAAATATTGGCAAGGAAGGCCAGGTTTAAACATGCTTTATGCAAGCGTGTTAGGCTTGTAGGAAAGAAAAGAAAAAAAAAAAAAAAACCCAAATAAATAAATAATCAATATTATATATTAATTATAAGAGCTAGTTGACTTTTTTAGAGAGATTAAGGAAGCTAATTAAATTACTTTAAAGTATTTTTATTTTTATTTTTTTCTTCAAACTTATTAGTTTGACTAATAAACTAATATATAATCTAAGAATATTTAACATATAAAATGATTAAATAACTTATTTAGCTTCCTTAATTTCTCCAAAGAAAGTCAACTAGCTCTTATAATTAGGACGGAGGAGGTAGTACACTATACAGGTTAATCATTATCAGACATGTTAAATTAATACATCAAAAGAAAGGTTGGATAATCTTGAAGGTAGATAAGTTAATCGAGTGGGCAGGTACAAAATTAGTGCGGGTGGTGGTATAATTAATCCACTGATGATTAATCATTATGGTATATATTAATACTCCCTGGTCATAAACATAAGACAGAGTTGACTTTTTTGGAAAAATTAAGGAAGTTAATTAAATTACCTACAGTATTTTTATTTTTATTTTTTACTTAAAACTAATTAATTTGACTAATAAACTAATATATAATCTAAAGATACATAACATATGATATGATTAAATAATTTATTTAATTTAGTTAATTTCTAAAAACAAATCAACTATATCTTATATTCAAAACTAGAGAGAGTATGTATTTATATTTATATACTCATCATTCATTCATGTTTCTTTTGATTTTGAGTAACAAGGAGGAAAAGTATAGCATCATTTGGATGGTATCCAAATATAGAGAGAGAGGAAGTAATTAATTAAGCAGGAAACCTTAGATACGAAGTGATATTATAATAATTATGATTATGATGAAAATAATAATACGTGCACGTAGTTCTTTATATGTAAATAGGATAGTATGAATTAATTAATATATTATTCGTATATGAGAGGAAATATAAGGTTTTCTTGTATAATTAAATATAGTGTACGGAGGGGAGTAGGATTAAGTAATGTCTAATCAATGGGTTGCGTTTGGAGAATTTAGTTTAATTAATTAATTATATCCAAAACCTCAAGGTCCAAGTATAATTAAGAATTAATTAATTAATTAGAGATAGAGATTAGAGATTGATGGAATCAGATGACTCGGCCGCGTATGTGTCATCATTTTACCCGATTCACAGCCTCTAACTTCCCTTTCTTTTCACCATAGCTGAAGAAAATTATTACTTCCGATCCTAATTATAAGATCGGATTGACTTTTTTTGAAGAAAATTATTTAATTCATTTTTAAGAAAATTTTATTCAGAATTTTATATTAATAACTCTAAAATTTCACTTCCTCAACGCTCTAGTCAGGTTTAACTTCAATATAACCAACTAACTTAGTGGTTGATCTGAATTTAATAAGCTTAGTATTTTCACATCTTTATTCCTTTTTATAGGAGATTATAAATAAAGGAAAAAAAAAAAATTACTACTCAAATTTCAAAATCCTAAATCAATAATTTCTTACTAAAATATATTATCAATTGCTACACTCTTATAGAGAATAAAACTAATTTAAGATTTTGAAATTCATCCCCCCCCCCCCCCCCCCCCCCCCCAATAATATTTTATTTTATTTTAATTAAAACAAGGAATAAAGGTAGAGGAGTCATTTCAAGGGGAGATTGGACTGGCAGTCATTTCCAAAGGGAATGGCTCTCGCCTACCCCACTCTCTTATTATAGAAAATTTTAGGAAAACACAATTAAAAATGGAAATAGAAAAATTGATACTATAAATTTATCAAATCTCATGTTAGAACCTAAAGTAAGAATATGAGATTTCTAATTTAAACTTAAATGATTAAATTGTCCTGAGTTAAGTTATAAAATATGAAAGTGAAGTCATTATTGTAAAATATGATGTTGTTAATATAGATATAGATGTTGTTATTGACTTTTGAAACTTCATGACCCTCAAAATTATCCCTGATTGTTGGGATATTAAGTTGTGAGACATGAAAGTAAAGTTATTAATCTAAAATATGATGTTGTTAATATAGATACATATGTTTTTATTGATCCCAGAAATTGTGCCCTTAAAATTATCCTTGATTTTTGGGATATAAAGTTGTTAAATATGAAAGTAAAACCGTGAATGTAAAATTTGATGTTGTTAATTGACTCTTGAAACTTATGCCCTCAATTTAGAAATTGAAAATCTCAAATTCCTATTTTAGTTCTAACTAAAGGTTTGATAAATTCAGAACACCAATTTACTTTTTCAGTTTTTTAATTATATTTGTGTGGAATCTCCCCTCCTCCATTATTGTCCTCCAAAATCCAACCCTGCCATGCCCATGCACCCCCAGATTCTTCATTTATTTCACCTAAAATTCCCCTCAAAATAATTCCCTCCCCCTTTTTATTGTTTTTTATTTACTTTTTTTACCTTCTTTTTTCTATCCTCCCATACTCAATTCAGTAGGCTCCATGTGGGCCCACTCGCTGTTCCTGAATTGATCTTTTTGAATAAACACCCCACTTCGCTCCTGATTCAACTCTTCCTGTGTCATATATTTGACACCTTATGCTCACGAGTCTTTAGTCAAACCAATCCACACCCTTGTCTAATCAATAAAGCAACTAACTCATATATAATATATATACACACACACACACACTTACTCATTGATATAGTTATCACAGATAAAAAATAATAATAAACATAATTGATTTTTTATTTTTTTTTTTTTTTATTTTTTTTTGGGAGAAAAGATGGGGTTGCATCCCCAGCCTCAGGAATGAGTGTAGTGTGGATCATTCAAATCCAAAGGTCAAGTTTAAACAACAAAAACGACTTGTCGCATTAGGGATTCAGCCAATTGGTGAGGATGAGGGTGATGAATACGACGAGGTGGAGGAGGAGGATGGGTAGGATTGGTGCTGTTGCTGCTGAGAAGTGTCACGTGACTTGTAAATGCTCACCCAACATGGGACCCCATCGAATAATGGCGCTTTCCACTATAAAACCACTCCCCCCCTACTTGGTTTTTAATCAGTGACCACTGACCCCACATGATGATCCAATGCCTACTCACCCATATACTCTATCATGTACACACAATACCCATACAAGAAGTATTTTAAATTTAGTTTTGATCTTAAATATAAGGCACAGTTTATATATTTATTAGTTTTTGTTAATTTGCATGTATTGATGTTCACTTAATAATAATTAAGGAGGTAAGTGAGTGAGGGAATTAAAGAATTGAAGATGAATAGCGTGTTTCAAAAAATAAATGTCATATTAACTAATTTAATTAACTTTATTAATTTAATCAAATTATATAAATATGTCTTATATTAAGACAAGAGGAATAGTATGTTACTCTTCATATCCCAATTATAAGTCATGGAGAGAAGTTTTTTTGTCTTATTTATAAGTCATGTCATTGAGTTTTTCATTTAAATACTATCATTGGATCAACTGGTAGGAGTTGTTTTACCTTAACCAAAAGTCAAGGGTCCGATCATTTAGGAATGCAGCAATCTAAGTGGTAGGATCACCACCCATGTGGGTCCTACCATGTTCAATCTAGATAATTTCGGTTTATAACTCCTCGAGGGGTTGGCTAATATACTAGGTGCTTAAACTTTTGAGATGCAGTGTATACGAAATAGGGGTAAAGTTATAAAATTATCAAATTTTAAAACAAATATGATCAAATGTAGAGTGTATGCTAAATAGAAGCAAAGTTGTATTTTAATATGGATAATAAAATGAAGATAATTCTTGATCCGGGAAAACCTTCATAAGAGTAGTTAATTGTGTGGATATTTTTTTAAAATGAATAGAAAAGGAGGAGGAACATAAAAAAGGGGGATAGTGCTTGGAGAACCAACCTTTTTTTATTTTTATTATTTTGGGTGTTCTTTCTTTATGTTGCGGGCAGCTAGTTGCAGCCAATCCACACATTCCTCAAGACGCACCATGATCCAATACTACAAAAACAAACAAACTTTGAATAGGTTTTTTTTTCTTTCTTTTCCTTTTGTAGATCATGGGAGGCGTGTGAGGTGAATAATAATGCACTTGTTTTATTTATTTATTTTTATTTTTTTGAGAGAGAATCCCTTGTTCTCTGATTCAATTAATAAAGAGGTCGGACACTTTTATCAAATGAAGGGGTTTAATTCCAAAGTTAGTCAAGATGCTGAGGAAGACATCTTAACTCTTAGGTGTTTAGGTAAACATCTGAAGGTAATTTACTCTATTCTTGAATCGTAACCGAACCCAACCTTTTTTTAGAATTTTCCATATAGGAAAAAAAAAAATTCTTGAGGAGAGATTATGGAAGGCTTTTTTGGATTAATTAATGAAGATATTGAAGATGTAGGAGGATGGGAAGTGGGCATTAGTTTTCATGTAAGCCGTAGGGATTGGAGTGGTCAAACCCTTTCATTTTAATTAATTGCCTTTTTCTTTTTTTGTCTCTCTCTCTCTCCCCTCCCCACCCTTTAACACATTTCTTTTTCCATTCAGATTCCCATCCTTTTCACTCTTTTCTTGCAAACCAACAAATAGTCCTTAATTAATTAATCATTAATCATAAACAAAAGCCTGCATTATCACAGTCAGCTAAGCATACCCATTTCAGCATTTTGCGGCACTCTTTTTCTTTCTCTTCCTTCTTTTGCTTCTCCGCCTAATAAAGCCTCGTCCTAATGAACCCCCACCTTTTTCTTCTCGCTTTCTTCTTTATCGTGTAAGCTCAATTTAGAACCACCTGATATTTCAAACGAGATCAAAGCCGTGATCTCTTCTTGCTCATGAGTAAACCTTCATGCCATTGAATAAGAGGTCATTGGCATTCCTGTTAAATCTTCAGTCCTCCTGAAAATATGCAAGCTTTCATTGTTTTCACTCCACTCCATCGCCACCTGTATAGCCATAGCCTCAATCATAAAAGCGACAACCTTAATACCTCATAAATCAAAACTCTAGATAACAATAAGGCCAAACCTGGCAGAAGTCTGACAAATTTCATTTCATGGCCCTTACATGTTGTGTTCCTTGTCCATTATGTTAATCAATTATCAACCTAATGCTCAACCCAAAAGCCCTGTTATCTGGGGGGAAATATATACACAGACACACAAACATGCATGTGTATATATTTATAATTTATCAGAGAGATGCAAGTTCATGAAGGAAAGCAAGAATGAAGAATCTTTTACACTTGAATCTCGCAGGTTTCTTGTGGGTTGTACATGGTAAAGAAACATTCATTTTTACTGTGATTCTGTAAATGTCAACAGTGCGTTGAATTCATTCAGCGCGGAAAACAGAAATTGAAACAGAGGATAAATATGACTGGCATCAAATGAATTTTTGTTTTCTATATTTCATTTACTAACAAAATTTTCCTTTGATTTACAAACTTCTTTTTATCTGTCTGAATCTTTTCCAAGAGGAGGAGAAGATGAAAAATACGGCGAGTATCAGAAGGGCATGATATGGGTGGTCTTAGTATCATAACAAGAAAGACATGATTTCGAGTTGACCCGAAAAATCTTGAGCAAATCGGCCGACATTTGACGAACCGTCGGCGAACAATTGCTCTGCATCAGAATCAGAAATTTGGTGAAACCGTTGGCCATTGCCACCACTTCCTGCGCCTTCTGATCGCGAAACAGATAACACAAAGTCCACAGTATCATCACCGAATGCTCCGTCGCGATCATCGATATCTTCATAACTTTCTGCAGTACAGCTGGTAAACACACCGGGTCCTCGGAAATCTCTGACCTGCCTTCTTTGGTTGACGACACCGTTTCGAGAAGTTTCAGCACCATTTCCGTTACGGAAGTGCTCGAATTTGAGCCGGAAAGTAATTGCGAAAGTGCCTTGATAGCTCCGATATGGACCAATTTCAACTTATTCCGTTTCGGCGTAGAGATTGCAATCAAACACGATAAGCCGTTTTCGATTAGCGCTGGGTCCTTATCTGGAGCGACTGATTTGAGCAATTCGGACATTAGACCTTCCTTTTCGGCGATCATGTATTTGGCCTCGGCGTCCACCGCGATGAACCTCAGGATCCTCGTCGATCCGATTTTCGAGCCGGTGCCGCCTTGTTGCAGAACAAGGAGCAGAGAAGCTAGGCAATTATCGTGGCTCTTCAACATCAATTTCTTCAACTGCTCCCGATCTTCGATTTTATCGAGAACCGCATCCAAAGCATTAACGACTCTCTCGAGCATTTCCACGGCGCCATTGACATTGTCGAGTAAATCTACGAGTGAAGGCACGAATCCGTCTAACTTCGCGAGGAACTCCCGATTCTCTTCAGATTCTTCTGCGAAATATAAAATTCTTGATAAGGAATCGAGGCAGTTCTCGCCGTGGCCATCCAAGTATTTCATAGAGTCGACAACCTGATCCGGGGAGGGGACTGTTCTGGTGGCCGGAGAATCGGCCGATTCGACTCGGTTCGCCACCGAGTCGGACCAGATCTGGATAAGCCTCTGTAGAGTACGGTTCGGAACAAATTCTTTGGTTTGCAAAATCTGCATGGTTGCCGGGCAGGTGTTGTTACCGTTGTCGAGCCAGCGTTGGATGCTGGAACGGTCGTAGGTAACGCCGGTGGAGAGACTCACCGGAGATTTCATGATATCGAGGGAAATAGGACACCGGAAGAAGCTCGGAATCGTGATGTATAGATCGTCCCTGACCATGGTGGTGACCGCCGTTTGGCCTCCGTGAAAGTGAGAGAAAGTAACGGAAACAGAAAGAGGGAGAGAGAGAGGTAGGAAGTGGAGCGGGGAGGAGAAGTGTATAAAGAGGAGAGAGAGAGAAAGAGAGAGTCAAAGGTAGGTGACGTCAGAGAGGTTCACATTTATTTTTTTCCCTATTTTGATTTTTCTGAAAATAATATTCTGTTGCATTGTCTTTGCCTTTTGGTCTACGGTCAATGAGGGGAAGTTAATTTAATTGAAGTTGAGGTGGGGGTAGTGATCCGGTGTCGCAGTGTGAAGAATTGAGTAAATTGACATCGTCAGATGAAAAATGAAGATGGAAAGTAGGAGTGATGGAGGGACCAGATTAAAATAGGGGACACGTGGGATAAAATGGAGAAGCGCATTATGAGGAGGAGAACGTGGGGGAGAAGATGATGGGGACCACTGTGTAGATGAGGGGCCACAAGGGGTTCCTTTGGTCGACCTTCTGACATCATTCAAATTGATTTCTTCAAAAATTGCTCAGAAAGGACTGAATGATAAACATATTTATTATTAAGTGCCTGCATCAACTAATAAATAATTTTCACATATTAATAAAAATAGTTAAAGTCAATA
Source organism: Acacia acuminata (assembly GCA_019022655.1). NCBI lineage: Eukaryota > Viridiplantae > Streptophyta > Magnoliopsida > Fabales > Fabaceae > Acacia > Acacia acuminata. Next base: position 566,952 of record JAFJYI010000140.1, read on the forward strand.
AAATTTTCTTAAAATTTAAGTAACTCTTAATATTATCTTTATTAATTGTAATAAACTCTAATATTATATTAATTAGTATTTTCACCCATTACCTTTATTAATTAGGGGCATAGATACATAAAAAAAATTAATATTCATTGGTTACAAGCAAATATCTTATAAACAATATCAAATAAATTATTAGTTGGTGTATAATAATAAAGATCAGAAGAAATAATTAGTAATAAGAACAAAGTTTCTTATTATTAGAAAAAGAAAAGAAAATCTTAATTGTATAAAGTTGAAAATGTGGTCTAATTTACCCCAAAAAAAAAAAAAAAAAAAAAAAAAAAAAAAAAAAAAAATCTTTATTCACAAGTTGGCTTCAACATTTAAAAAAGGTTTTGCACAACATAAAGCGCAAGAATCCTAAAATACTCCTATTTTCAAAGTCTTGCATAATGTATAAGAGGTTGCGTTACTTCATAACTAGTTTTCTTTGAATTACGAGACTCATACCAAAATTTTAAAGCATTCGACAAAAAAAAAAAAAAAAAAAAAAAAAATTATCCCTTATTATTTACTTAATTTAATGACAATAAAAATTAGTTTAAGTAATTAATATAACATGCTTTTTTCCTAAAACACTTTATCCATATCTCTTTTACTTGATTATGTATTTATAGTTAAATGACAATCAATAAGGGTACATTGAGAAAAAAAAGTTAACAAATATAAAAAAATAAGTCTAACATTTCTAATTAATATCAACTCCGACGAGAAGGGTATAAGATCTCCTATTTTCAAGAGTCCCCCCCCCCCCCCCCCCCCAAAAAAAAAAAAAAAAAAAAATTTACAAGGATTTTTGTTAATGTTTTTGAGGAAGCAATATTGTAACACAAGACCTATTGCAATATTATTCATTCCAAGTCGCTTGAAAGAATATTTTAGTCATCTTCTAAGTCGAATTATTAAATATACTTTCACTAATTGTAAATATATGTATAGTTAACCCTTAGATTAATGTAATTTTCATAATTAATGAGAGGCAAAAATGAAAAAAAAATTATTAAATATTTAGATAACTCTTATTAAGTTCTTATTAAAAAAAATTGAGGTAATTTAAATTGAGCAATTTTGTAAAAAGGATAGGAGAGAATATCAACGCTATCTTGTGAGTGGAGGAGGAGGCTATGTTACCAAAAGTACCTTTTTCACTTTTTACCTATCATAAATTCTTTTTAATTTCATTTATAATAAAACTTTTGAGGGAAAAAAAAACTAATGAAAGCCTCTAAATTTTGGATTCCAAGTATCCTTCAATCTTGGAGGGAACATAGAAATGAGAGATAGTAAAATGTGAGGAATATATTGGAAGAGAAAATGAGAGGCAAATAATAACAAAATGGGTCAACGAATAGGAGTAGGAACTCAGGAGTAGCCATAATGGCACCGAAAGCCACACACTTTTCTTTGCTGGTGAAGACCAAATTTCTTGGCCCTTTAAGGAACCCATCTTTTTTAACTTTTTATTTCCTTAAAAAAATAGGTATTTATATAATTAAATTTATTGTTTGTTAAAAGCAGGGCTTAGTAATTAATTCCGGAGAACCTGCCTTCACGCAACAAAAAGAGAAGGTAGAGTCCATTTACTCCTCTATCGGCTGAACTTATGCGAAGTGGTTTTACACTCTACAAGATAAATACGTGACACTAAACTTATATAAAAAATGTAAGATTAAGTAATAAATTTGTCTCAGAAGTTTTATTTGAAAAATACGTTATTCTATAAGTTTTTTTGTCTCAATGTTGTCCGTAAGAAGTTTCAAAATGTAGTAATGTTGTTCATTTATGTTAAAAAGTTAACGGTTAACGCCAATTTTTTAAAGAAATATGACAACATTACTAGATTTTAAAATTTTTGGTGCAACATTACTCTTGAGCCTTATACTTTCAGGAAAAATTTGTTACTTAACCTTAAAAAGTAAAGATACTTTTTAATTAGTACTTGTTGGGATTCCAAAATTAAATTTTGGAGCCTTAATAATGTCATTTGGAGACTAAAACCGTATTTGATACAAGACATATTTCGTAGGACAACTAGAGAGAGTATTAAGTTTAGAATTAAAGGCAAATGAGATTCACTATTTAACTTTTTTATACACACTAATTAACTTTTATCTCAACTTCAAGTTTAGAAAAGTGAGTTGGAATGAAAGTCAGTTTTTACACCCATAAATTTAAATGATTCCGTCATTGGTGTGGAAAGTTTAAATATAAAGTTATACTATTTTCAGTCTTAAATATAATACATAGTTAATTTTTTTAAAAGAGATTAAAAAAGTTAAATAAGTTACTTAATCATATCATATATTGTATATAAATAAATTATATATTAGTTCATACATAAAACAAATTAGTTTAGAGAAAAAACCATAAATGTAAATACTTTAAGTAATTTAATTAGTTTTATAATCTCACGAACAAAATAACTAAGATTTATATTTAGAAGCGAGGTGGTATTTAATAAAAGTGGAAATATGCCATCAAAAGTGATCAACGAGTCCACATTATGTCTATATAATTATGTGTTTCTTATGTACTCATACCTCTATTAGAGGTATGAGCATTTTTTTAAAATATATATTGTATTTATTTATATTTAAATTATATATTCTTTTACGAGATTTTTTTTTGCACCTAGTATCTCAAATTAATTAGTTTACAAGTCAACATTTGTCTATAAGATTAATTATTATGGAAACTAATTAATTTAAGATATTGAGTACAAAAAACATCTCGAAAAGTTAAATATATAATTTAAATCTAAATAAATACAATATAAAAAAAAAAAAAACGCTCATACCTTTAATAGAGGTATGAGCACATAAGAAATACATAATTATGTGCACATAATGTGGACTCAGTGATCAACACATTTTATTGAGACAGGGACGGATGGGGAAGGAAGGGACGAGAGTACTAGAGCTTGTAATATAGGTTCAACCCGCTAGTAGCCCACAAGTTTTGATAAGGTTGTCCCAACTCGTAAAAGTGCAGACCGCACCCGCGGATTGACGGTTTGGCCAGCACTTTTTTTAAAAAAGAAAATTGATAATTGCCACACTCTCACTTGGTACTTTCCAATCCTAAAGAGAAAAAATATCAGCCTCATTCCTCTTTTTTAAACAAAATTATTATATTTTGATTGTTTAAAGATGATTTGATTTTTTTATCAATAAACTTTGACGAATTTGATAATTTCATCCCTTGAATTATGGATTAGTTTTTGAATTTTTATAAGTGAAATAATTAATATTAGGAAGACAAATTTAATGACTCATAAATATGTGTCTTAGACTTTCAGCCATCTTAAAAAAACATGAAAACAATATTAATTTTTTAAAATGTGGACCTATAGGCTGGCTCTTTACCCCGCAACTACGGAGTAAGGTTGACGTTTTGCCAGCTCGTGAAAGTGCGATCCGCGTAGACTTGGGAGTGGGTTATGCGGGCTAACCCGCATTCCCCACTGGAAGTGAGAATTAGGAGTGAGAAAGGGTCAAAATATGAACGACAGAGACGCCTAACTTATTGCCTCTCACATTTTGACCTATCCTCTTTAATCATGTCTTTGCCTTCCCCAATTTTCAACTCATCCAAAAACAACATAAAAATAAAAAAAATAATAAACTTCAATATTGTTACCCATTTGAATACAACCCCTCAATTTTAAATGTACGTTAATGCATAACACGTATTTAAGGGACTCACTTCTTATTTTTATCCTTGACCTAATTTTAATCTACCTAACTCAATAACACTCCAATAATGAATTGAATTATATATTGATCCTAATTATAAGACCTAATTGACTATTTCTTTGAAGAGATTAAGGAAACTAAATAAGTTACTTAATCATTTTATATGTTATGTATCCTTAAATTATATATTAGTTTATTAGTTAAACTAATTAATTTGAAAAAAAAATAAAAATACTCTAAAGTAATTTAATTAACTTTTTTAATCTCTAAAAAAAAATTCAACTAAAGTCTTATAATTAGTTTAGGAAGGAGTAGTCATTTTTGAAGCACAACTAACATAAAGTAATCCAATTCTTAATATAAGACCCTCATTGTCTTGTTTTTATGAAAGATTAATAAAGTTAAATAAATTAATTAATCATAACATATATTGTTTACCATTTGATTATATACCAGTGTATATGCCAGATAAATTAGTTTGATATAAAAAAAAAAATATAAATACTTTAGAGTAATTTATTTAGTTTTGTCTTTATGATGTTATATATATTTTAATTTAAAATAAATTTAATGGTATAATTAGGATTATATTATAGGGTGAGTTAGTTAAAAATGATATAAGAAAGAGGGGTGGAAGGTACGGAGAAAGAATTAAAGCGTGGAGGGCATTGCTGGAGCCAGCTGGGTGGATCTGTACCGTACGCCACTTCATGGCGTCCACTTGCACCTTCTTGCAAACAACTTTGAACCTTTCAAACTATGCATTTTAATTTGAATCATCTCTGTATTCATCCTTATATGACATACCCTTTGCCTTGTTTTATGGGCTTACTTAACCATTCGTCACATGCATTGAATTAAGTTACATATATTTGAGACTTCATTGGCGTGACCATTGAATAATTTATTGTTAACCAGGGTTTGAAGCTAATTGGTTGAAAACGGTTCGAACCTATCTGGTCATCAATTGGTTCATTATTTTTTTAAAAAAATTATTATTTTTTATAATTGTTTTAAAAATTTCATATTAATAACTTTGAAATATTTAATTTCTCACCGATTTGTTTGAATTAGTTTTAGTTTAATTTTGGTCTAACCTACTAACATTGACCTAATACCCTAATCAGTTAATGATCGTCCAGGTTTAACAACATTATTGTTAACATAATTATCTCTAGTCAAGTAATAGTTTAAGAGTCTTAATTCCTAATACTACCTTCAATAACTACAAACTAATATTCTTATATTTAGAACTAGAAATGTGATAAACAAAGCAGGCATATTGACCAGCGTTACGCGTATTTGGTTAGTGGTCAAGCCACCAACTGGCTTTCACACACACTTCTTCATATACATCTGGCAACTTCAATAGTTAAAACTTAAAACAGATCATTAACATTGGATTGGATGGTAGTTTTTTCCACTTTCATTTTTGACTTATTTGGTATTATATGACAACCGTACTTGTGTGTCGTGTCGTGCCACATACTCATAAGTCATGACTTCTTTCATTAACTCCACATTAACTTCCCCCGTCACGTACGTCCTTTGCTCTTTTCAACTTCCTCCTTCCACTCTTCTTCTTCTTCTTCTTCTTTCAACCCCTTTTTGTGGAATTGGTTTTGGTGTCTATCCTCATATCCAAAGGATAGGTACTAAGAGTTTTAAAGCCTTTTTTATAAATTGACGGATATAATATAGATCTAGATTTTATTTTTTTAACTATTTTTTTGATAAAAAAATCATTTTTTTGAAAAAATGTTAGTTGGGAAATTATCTTTATTTTAGATTAAATGCAGATATTAAAATATTTTTTTTGAAAAAATAGAAAGTAAAAAAAATAAAATCTTTAGGTCCAGGATCGTTTGAGCAGTTCAGGGGACGAGCTCCTCCTACCTATCCAAAGGAAAAAGGAATAAGTTCCCCCTCTTTACTCCTTTAATTTGCATTTCTTTTTATCAATGGTAAAAAGTATCCTTTTAAAAGCCTTTTTTTTTATTATAAATTGACATAAAAATTTTCTCATATATTTATCTCATAAACTATAAAAATTGCATTCTAAAAATTAATTCAAACATACACGCAGATCTAAAACATTTTGAGTCATCTAAAACATTTCGAGTCTAACACTTTGGCCTTTAGGCCCCAGTTGGAAAATGAATTTGGTGGGAAATGAAAGGAAAATTAGTAAGTTCTTCTGTTTGGTATGCATTTTGGTTATATAAAAAAAGTACGCATTTTAAATAAATCTTCGGAAAGCCCATCTTCCCAAGCCTACCAATCTTCTCTTATATGTGAGAAAATTAGATCCCACCAAAATTGGTGGGATCTCAAGTTCCCATATCACTATTCACATTTTTTTGACAAATTTACAAATTTGAACTTGGCGGGAACATTCGAATTTAAGTTCGCATTTGGCGGGAAGGTTCAAACTTGGGAAGTTTTTTGATATAAATTCGAAATTGATAAGAGCATAATTTTTTTAAAATATATTTTAATAAAAAAAATATTTTTCCTTTTTATTTTGAATTAATTATTTTTTAGGGTAAAATAGATATTTCTGACTTTTTACCAACTACTACCCCTTAATTTTTTTTTTTACCAAACAATTTATCTTCCTTTAAACCATCTTTCAAAATCTTCGTTTCACTTCTTTTCCTTCCTCTAAGTTTCTTTTTCCTCTTCAAATTTTCCGCATATCAAACAAGCCCTTAGAATTTTTTTCCCCTAGTTCATTTAGTCATGAATAACCTTGAGGGTAGGTAATTAAGATGACGGGAGGCGGAGTGAGAGAGAGTTTAAAAAATTTAGTTCACCGCCCTTTACGGTTTTTGACTATCGATAGCTTTCTTTAGGTGTCATTGAATTGCCATATCCTATTCAAAAGCAACCTTGATATTCTTTTCTAACGTCATGTGATTGGCTGGGACTCCCCAGGTCCTAAATAGTTGACTTTTTTTTTTTAAAGATATTAATTAAACTATTTTAAAATATTTATATTTATCACTTTTTTTTCAACCTAGTTTGTCAAATATATAAAATTATATATAATATAATGATATATAATGTATGATATGATTAAGTAACTTATTTTCTTTCTTCTTTTAAAAAAAATCAACTCTATTTTATATAAAATTAGAGAGAGTACTAAAATCCTTTTGGAAAGTCCATAGTGTGAGGGAATTGGTCATTGTTATGAGAACGGTGGAAACCCTAAGCCTATTTTTTTAAAAAAATAATGTCATGTGATTTCAATTATTCTTGTTTCAGATCGAGAGCATTGTAGATTCCAATTTTTAATCATCTAACATGATAAGAGGCATTTAGATTATTTTTTTGGGTCAGCGGAGGGCTATTTAGGTTTAAGTCTTCTAATACTACTCTGATATTGTAGGATTCCATATATTCATCTTGTTATTGTTTTCATACCTTGTGTCTTACGTTTAAGACCAATCAATAATAAAAAGAACGGTTGTTTTCAATTAAATAATTTTTTTTTTTAAAAAAAGAAGGATTGCTCAATCTGATTTTTTATTTTTATTTACAAAGCTCAAACTTTATTGGTGATGAATAATTTTATACTGCTATATTTAGCATTTGTTAAATATATTTAATAACACAGTTAAATATCTTATATAAAGAAGAAGAACAAGGAGCAAGCTTCCCGTAATTTTTTTTTTTTTTAAATTTAAGTAAATGAAAACAACGTAGTACGTGATGGTGATAATTTTTCCACTCAACTAGATTTGTAAGCAATCCTGTCGACGACCAAAATAGTAAATATATGTGGAATCTTCAACGCACTCTATCATTCAAGAAGGAAAAATAAAAGATTCATTAAATTTTGGACTTTGTGTCCCATGTTCTCATCCTCAAGACCAGTTTTCCAAGTTACAATCGCAAATTTCAAACATATATATCACCACACTGTTCACTTTAGACCATGCATCTGCATCTTTCTTTTTTATTTTTTTTAAAAAATGTATAGTTGGTAGCAATGCTTTTATTAATCAATTAATTTGAACCAATAAGTTAATAGTAATACGTATTTATATTTTATTAAAATAATTTATCCCTCGCCGCCGCCCTTTAATCTAGAAGATGATTTGAAGAAAATAGTAATAATTGATGAGGAAATTAAATATAAATATATAGATATATGAGAAAATAGGAGAATATAAAATTAACAAGGAAATAGTAATAGAAATTTGACCAGATCAGAGTGATGGCTGTCGTGTTAGACCGAACTTAATTGTCCATGAAGTTGCGCAACATAATTAAATTGATATATTCCAAATGTTTTATTTTGTTCTTAATTAGGTTCCTTTGTCTGTAGTTCTCATTTCAAATTCAAAAACAACTTTGCCTCTTTCAATTTAATTATCCTCTTTCTTCACGCACTTCCTTCATTTCTCTCTTTTTCTGTTTTTATAAAACGATTGTGATCTGGGACCCCCAACCTTTAAAAAAAAAAAAAAAAAAGATTAGCAAAATTCCCCTCCTAATTATAAGCACTCAATAACCGAATTACATCATTTAAAAAAAATAAAAAAAAATTGCATTTAAGTTTCAAATAAGAAAAAATACTATAAAATAATACGTTAAAATCTCAAAATAGCATTTAAATCAAGTTTGATATTTTTGCAATAAATTTCAATTTCACTGAAGAGTCCCTGTGTGTTTGACAATTGGAATTTATTGCAAAATGTTTCATGGAACTTAAATACAATTTTAAAATTTCAAAAGACTATTTTGTTATATTTTCTCTTGCTCAGGACCTAAATACAAATTTTCCTTAAAAAATATTTAAAATTAATTTAAAATAATAAGCATGTATTGAAATATATATTTTTTAAGTACACCCTTATTTATACAAAAGAGAGAGAAATAGAATGAACATAAGTCTCACCAACCCTTTAATTAATGTAATATATATAATTAATGAGGGGTATAAATGAAAAAATTCATTAAATATTAAAACAATTCTTGTTAAACTTTTATAAAAAGGATTTTTTAAATTTTGGCCTCTTATTAAAAAGAAAGAAAGAGTATATTTTTCATTGTTCATCGCAACAATCATGAATTGGAATATTACGAAGCGGCATTATATAAGAGTAACTACTATTTTAACTTTATATACACCCCAAACATAAGACATAAAGCAAAAGGCATTAACGAAACAAGGTTATGCCCCAAAATATATTTCCCCATTACAACATAATTCAACTCTAAATCGAATATTCCCTGGATATTTTTTTTTCCCCTTTTTTGTTTGGTCTGATAGATATTTTTGTTGAGTTCAGATTCCTTTACCCCCACCCCCCCCCCAAAAAAACCCTTTTTTTGCTAAAATTATTATGATTATTTTTGTTGATATATATATATATATCCACCTAACCTATAATAATATTAGGGAAAATTGCTCTTAGGTCCCAAGGAGCAGCAAAATTTTTAAAAAGTCCCACAAGAAAGTGAAATATCAGAAAATTCGATTTATTCGATTAACAATTTCTTGGGGCTCTTATGAGATTTGTTTTAAATTTTTGTTGGTCCCTTAAGACCTGAAAAGGTTTCCCCCTAATATTAAGTTAGATTTAAATATTGTTTGGTTTAATTAATAATAAACTTGTAAATATATTTTCTACATTTACATCGATTCAAATTTTTCACTCAAGTGATCACAGGCACAGCCTCCCACTAATAAGACCCATGCATGTTATAACTATTTTGATTTGTTTTAATTATAATTATAATCACAATGAAGATGCGAAGTCATCTAAAGTCACCGCATCTATCAATGGCGCATACAAAACTTTTCCCCTTCATTTTTATATATCAATGTCAAATGCTATAAATGATCTTCATTTTAAATAGTCATAGGTTCATAGCTCCTTTTATTATGACCAAGTATAACTCTGGCCCTATTTATAAGTCCTTAATCAAATAAATGAGATTGTGACAATTTTATCCATATTATTGTATCAATGAAAAAAGAGAGAGAATAAAAAGTTGAAAGGTACCCTTCATAAATGAGGATAAAGTTGAAAATTTATCCCCCATTGGGCTACCTACCTCTCATTAGTATGTGTAATTTGGTCAAAATGGACTTATAAATAAGACCAGAGTGATATATGATACTGTTCTGGTGTAGAACATAGATATGGCTAGCCCTAATGGACTAGCATGTTTGATGTTGATTGGAGTGGACTTGACCTAGGAACGATGCCTACGGCCTACGCACCCTGTAGAGGGATCAAAGTCCACGTAGTTCGAGACACATATAGCCGTTTAGCCAAAGGGGTGGTGTGTATGCTCCAGAGAGAGTAGAATCTAGATTTGTGTACCTTAGGGTTTGACCTCTGTATTTATAGAGTGTACTTTAGGTTGAGATTCGTGGGCCCTATGTGATTTGAGGCTCAGATATCATAACTGTTATATCTATATCAAGATCTCCCTTGATTATGAATAAGATAGGATTTCCCCTTATTATAGGCAGATCCTAATATGTGATATATTCACTGTTGGGTCATACATTGAATATGAGCCTTATGCAGGTCCGTAACATATACGATGATAGTTATATTGATTTGCTTTAATTCTTATTATACTAATCTTTTAAAGTTACCATGTCAACCAATTGTACATAACAAACTTTCATTCTTTCTTATATCATTATAATCCTATTTATAAATCCATTTTTACTAAAAAAACTTGGTTCTATTTATTAGTCATTTTTCAGGTAATAAATGAGATTGTGACAATTTTTCCCATATTAATTGTACCAATAAAAATAAAGAAAGAAGAAAGAGTTGAAAGATATACATTAATAAATGAGGCAAAGTTGAAAATCTACCTTAGAATCACTGAACTAACTACCCTCGGTTCGTGTGATTTAGTTAAAAGGACTTATAAATAAGGACTAGAGTGATATTTATTTTTATCAAATTCATAAACTAAATTATTTGATGCATTTTTAGGGTAAATGTTTATAAGTTGGCAACAACAAAAAAAAGTATATGCGCGTAATTTTTCTTTAATTATTATTTATTTTGTAAATCGTCATTTTAAAAATATGACTTGAAGTGTTTTCGTATATAGTTGGATGAGTGTGGCCCTGTAGTGGGTTAGGCTCTACCTTAAAACAAAACAAATGTGTGATTTTTTTTTTTTTTAAAAATTTGGGAGAGGACAAATTAATTATTTTAGCTAAACTCATTTATTTATTTTTTAAATGTTATCATTTGATTTTTGATTTAGGGTTTGTAAGTGCCTCTTTTAATACAAATATCTCCTTTAGGATTTAAATTAAATTCAAAAACTAAAAAAATCTAACAAGGCTTTACACTGTTAAACGAACTCTCTGTTGGTGGCTAAACACTTTATTTCATTTTTTTTTTTGATAAAGACATCGCCTCCCCACTTTTTCCAGTTATACCCTATATAAACCAGATGTATACCTACCTTAGTTGTATAATTTCTTCCATTTATATATAATTGATCATTTTATTGAAAAAAAAAAGTCATTTAGCTAATAATGATTTTTATTTTTGAATTTGGATTGTATGTGCGCTATTTGAAATGGGCTTTGGAGAATCATGATTGGCCCAAACCATAAAGTGATCAATAGACCAACACAAAAAGAATCCATGTCGGCAATGTGTTTTGGGTTGGTAATAATGAAAATCTAAAGACAAAAATAAGAAAATAAATTTCAGCAGAAAAGTAATAATTAAAAAGAGATCAAAGCCATTTAACAAAAATATAATAAATGAAACATAGTATTCTATACATTATATGAAATTTAAAATGAGTCACACTATATTCATAATTTATGAATAATAGAAGAGTAAAATATACACAGATTTTATATGATATGTTTTGATATTAACGATGAAAATATCTGGTTTAGTGAAATGAAAATTGGTAGGTGGCTTATGCTTTTTGCTGGGGAATTTGGTCGCCGTTTTAATTTGCTGTGACTGGTTTTGGGCATGAAGCTGCATTTTTATTTCCTTCCAAGTAAAGATTTTTTTTTTTGATATTTCTTAATTAAATAATTCTTCTTGCCCATATATACCCCCAACTTACCCCCACCCACATTGTTTGGACATCCTTGTTTTTACATCTTCTTGAACCAATAATCCACACTAATTATTTAAGAGTGAATTACCATGATGTCTTAAAAAAGATGCTTAATTTTGAAGAAGTCCCAATAACAAATGAGGTATTATCATTTCTTATATTAAAACTCCTCATAACATACTTCTCAGTTGTTATTAAAGACTTCCCGGCAATTAAGTCTTTTTCTTGATACTCTACCTCATAATAATTGCCCCATTATTTAAGGTTAATTACTACTAAAACATGTTATAAACTTATTTCTAAATTATATAAGTTATATTCCAAAGTGTTTATGTAACATTAAGAAATTTATTCCAAGTATGTCATTCTTCTCAATTCCCAACAAAGCGATAGAGTATATATTTATAAAATTTATGGTATTTATTAGGAGTAAAGATATATAGAAACCAAAACAACTTTAATTTTAGAGATTTTAATGATGCAAATAACTTTTCTTCATTATATCGGTGAATTAGTTAGAAGTAACTTATATTATGAATAGCAACAAACACAAGAGAGCCATTCTTTTTTCTAAGCTTGCGAAATAAATTGTATTTGCATGGTACTGTACATAATTTGCATATTAAAGCAAAAAGCTTTCTATTCCTTCCATTCTAAATTAAATATATGATATAGTTTAGTTTGTAGTGAAAATTATATTTTACACAGTCAACCAATGCTTTCAAAATGAAGAGAGATGAATTATATGCCTCTTAACTCTCCCAACTACTATTCTTCTCTTCCAATCTTTCACGATCCTGTTGTTTTATCTAGAGTTTATACTTTATATAGGTAGCTCCTTTATTTTATATGCAAAAAAAATATAGCTCCTTTTATAATTAATTAATTTTAAAAAATCAGAAACACCTTTTATATATTTCATGGTATACAACAGCTGTGCGTACGTTCGTTTCATGTTATGAATAATGAACCACTTGATAGTTGAAACAGTGAGATATATGAAAGTGAAAGAAAATTTCAAGTTCCAATAATTTTTTATGATCTTTCTCACGAGCGTTAATTGATAATGTTGCTTTATTTTCAAATTCCAGCTCAGTCTATCGCTGGAACACGGACAGTATCAAAATCTGCAAGTTCTCATTTGTTAAAAAGTTGATATATATACACATACATACATATATGAATTCTCTATCATCAACGGACCAACCTTGTCCTTGGCTTGCTTTAACCCATATTCAACATTTGATGATTTGGAATTTTCCAAGCTCATGAAATAATCATAGGAAAGCCAGAATAACACGCATGAATCTAGCTGTATATCATAAATGTTACTATACGTTACCTTCGACGTACGTGATGGCTGATGTTTGGTCATATATATGGATGAAGATGAATTGTTTCTCTCTGCAGTAACCACCCCACTTTCCTCTGCACAAGAACAAGAACAAGCGATATAAAGCAGAAACTAACTGATAATAATAATAATTTTGAAAAAGAGAATAGGAAAAAAAACACCAACACCATGATTCCATATTTCATTTTACTTTATTGATAGACGTACTACTGAAACTATTAAACATGATCTTCTGGTTTTGGTATTGTGCTCTGTGCGCTGGTGAAATATTGAACATTTCATTTTCCCCCAGAGAATAATAAGAACCCACCACCATTTCATGAATCAAGAAAGTTAAAAAGAAAAAGTTACATGGGAGACAATAGACATCATCTGTCATGAGGCACCAGCTTGTAATTTTCTACAAATTTAACATTAGTGGGGTCCAATCTCAGCATCATACTACTACTACTGTTCCTTCATTTTCTGGCTTATCACAACACACACAGAGACACAATGTTTATATATATATATATATATATGTATAGACACACACACACTCTCTCTCTATATATATGATTAACCTGGCTCCTATATATCATATATAGCTAGCTGGAAACGGAACAGGTCAATAACATTTATGAGCATGACAACATATTTTCTATATATATATGAACTCTTTTGTGAGGGTTAGAAATTAACTTTTCTATTAATCAAATCATGTATATATATGGCTTTCAAATGTCAACTCAATGGGCGTCATATGAGAAAGTAAATGTGCTAATTCACCTTATAGAACGGTCATATCTAAAACAAATAAAACCATATAGTGTATATTTCAAAATCAGCATCTTTTCTGTTTTCAACTTGTTTACCCTGAAGTGTAATAGTAAAGAGGAAACAGAGAAAATAAGAGCAGAAAGGAAAAAATGGAATGAGTTCTTTTTGGGACACACACCAAGTCCCACATATATTCTTCCTACATTGGACGGATGTGGCTTCGCGGACCGTTTTGGCGCAATTTCATGCATCCTAACCCCCTTTTATATATATAGTAGTAAAAAATAATTCAGGATGCAAAATGGTACTGAAAAAATTATATATGATTTTAAAAAATTATTTTAGGGTCTTTGAAAAATATTTTAAGATCATGAAAAATTATTTCAGCAGATCTTGGTACCAAATGAATACTTCGGATATCTTGACCGATAATGAATTGATCTTAAAAAATTATTTTAGTATATTAAAAAAAATATCCTAAAGCAGATTTTTAATATTAGTTAGTACCTGAATTATTTTTTCAAGATCCAATTTTTTTTAAGATCATAAACTATTTTTTCAAGTATTCAAGTATCCTTTTAATACCATTCAATACCCTAAAATATTTTTTCAGAATCTTTTTTTTTTTTCAGTATCCTGCGATAGTGTTTGATTTTTTTTTTTTTTTTTGAAAAAATAAAAAAGGGGTCGGGGGCATGAGCGGTCTGCAGCGAGCGGATGTAAGTCCGCAGTGGACCAAAGCTTAAACCATCTACTCTGGGTCCCTCTGACATATTTCATTCATCCCCATCTTCTTTCTTCTCTCTTGCTAGTTATGATATTAAGGTGTAAATTTATTATGAATGTTTTCATTAAGATTACCTAAAAAGTTTTTTTTTTATGATTTAATGTTGAAAGTGTTGAAATAGAGCAATATTACCTTTTAATGTTAAAAATGCTATCAATTAACATCGATTTCTTAATGGTCTAGGTTAGTTTTTTTTTTTTTTTTTTTTTTAATGGGATAGTGGAACATTACTCAATTTTAATATTTTGAGGGTGATATTAAATTCAAAAAAAATTTCTGAGAAAATATTACTAAAAAACATTGTTCTTGAAACAAATTTCTAACAGTAACCCCAACACACCCACATCTAATCACACAACACAATAATCAACCTTTGAACTGATTCATACACGAGAGCGAATAGTAAACTGAACAGTGTTAAACAAATTGGTGAATTGGGGATTTCTGACAAAGAAAAATGGATAAAACAAGGTGTCTACTTTGCTTCTGTGCGTGTCTCTGATATATATAAATAAATAAATAAAAAATTGCTCATCCCTGAGATATGAGCACATAAATAATGAAGAGAGAGAGGAGAATGGGAACAATGGAAACTGGAAACAGACAAGAGGGATGGGGAAAGATTGAGTTCAGATGTACAGAAAACTCTACAAACACACACACACATATATATAAAAACAGTTCACTTACCACTACGGTCGGTACTATTAGTGAAGTTTGACAAAACAATGCACAAAAAGGATTAGGTTTTGACAACTCAAGAGTTTGGACTTAGGACACACACTCACAGACAGATTCATTTGTACAACCTTAATGCTGATCCTGAAAATCTATAGTCTGTAAATATATTTTTGTCTGTCACACAGTAAATTAAAAATTCAAATTAAGAAGGAAAAAAAGAGTGTTGATTTTTGCTCTGTGAAAAAAGGAGGGGTCTAAAACTACAGTTTCCTAGGTCATGCATTATTAATACTAAGTGGGCCCAACGCGAACACTAACCTAACCACAAAAAAGATGACATAACAGTGAACAAATCTCTCTCTTTTCTTGGTATTCCCCCCAAGAGCAAATCCCTCTTTTACCTCTCTTCTTCTTCTTTTTCTTTTGTTTTGGTTGTTACAATAATTTATATATATTTGTAATAATCATCATAATTTCTCTCTATCCCATAAAGACCCGTTCCAAAAAAGCCTTCCTTTCAAAACTTTCTGCCTTCCAAATATTAACATTAGTTCTGCAGCTTGTAGAAGCATCTCTATTCTCTTTTGACCCAATCTCTCTCTTTCTCTCTGCATATTGAAAATTCCCTTATAGCCTCGACTACTATATCTCCTTCTTCTTCTTCTTCTTCATTTCAGTTCATCATCAACTTCTAATTAAGCTGACCAATGGGTGTGTGTAGTAGTAGAAGAAAGCCTGTAATTCTAGTTCTGTTGGTTGTCTTGTTCATCATCATCGTCTTCATATCTGGGCACTCTCATGCTTCTAGAACCACCAACGTATTCAAGTTGAAGCCAAAATCTCATAACACAGGTCACTTCTTTGGTTTCTTGCCCAGAAGAATGCCTATTCCTTACTCTTCTCCTTCAAGGAAGCACAATGACATTGGCTTAAAAAGCTGGAGATCACCATGAACAAGTTTCTGGGAAAAAAGAGAGAAACAAGGAGATTATTATTATTATTGACTGATATTGTACATGGAGGTTTGTTCATTGTTGGTACGTATGTTTGATGACTAGCTATAATCATATATATATGTTCTTTTCTTTTTTTTTTTTTTTCAGAGAGGATATGTAATATGGGTATGAAGATGATATGATCGATCTATAACACTGGATCTCTCCTTTTTTACTCAGACGAGGAAAAATCCATATATGTTTCAATGATCTAATTCTCTTTCGTTTTTGGTTTTGATGATCTTTTAATTTTGATCAGTGTGAACAACAGGAATTGATATATAGATTCTCTCTCTCTCTCTCTATCTATATTTGTATACCTCTGTTTTTTTTGTAAAACTAGATGGAATTTTATTTATTTATTTAGTAATATAATAAGGCTGTACTCTCTTTATCGATTTGGTTGGATTCTTGGCTTCAATTCAGCTAAAGGAAACAGTTCATTCAATATGAATTCAGTAAAATCAATATTCCATTCTTTATGGTGGTACTTATTGCAAGTTTGTTTGAATTTTCAAATGAACTTAAGAAGAAGAAAAAAATACCACTACTATTGAGCCTGTTTCACTTTTAATCACTGTTAGTTTATTTTTAATTTAATGGTGTTAAGTGTGCATCAGCAAAAGTAATACAGTTTAATATGCATATGGTTCTTTAAATAAGCTACAGAAGCTAAAACTGCCATATAAATATAAACACACACACACACACACATATCGTAATATTTTCTCTAGAATTAATGAGACAGTGGTTAAACCTACTCCCTCTGAATTTTCTTGCAAACAAGCAACATATGAATCTGATGCCATCAAATTCTGGTAATCTGATCTCAGAGTCATGTGTTCGGTTGCGTGTAGTACTTTCTTGATTTGATACACACACACACACACCCACTCATGGAGAGATCAGGAATGAATTTGATGGTATCTTCCACACGGGTGGTATAAAAATACACTTCATCGAGGAAAAATAAATGATAATTTTTTTGGATGTATAATGATAAAAAGTAGTTTTACTTTTTTGGGTAGTGATAATGTGTAAATTTGCTCAATTAACGCCCAAAACTTTGCCCAAGCATCATTATTTCATGTCATGATCACGACTTCCAATTGGTGAAGAAGTGGGGCAAAATAAATAGTAATACCTAAAATATAAAAGTAAAACAGAAAAATGTCCACTTGCTCAAAGGTACTATCAAAAAATATTCCTCAATCGCATGTATTAGTTAATAATTAAAACAAGTTTAATTATATTGACAAATTTATCGTTAACTAGCATTATTTAAAATTCTTTAGAACATGCACGTCATCATGTGAAACATATGTGAACAAGAATTTAATTGTATACTACTAATAAATTACTTTGATTTTTCAACTTTTGATGGATTATGAATATTAAAAATTAAATTATATTCCTTCCATAGTAATTAGTAATAGGAATTAGGAACATATAAAAGTTGTATAACTTGGTTTAATTTCGACAGAGTCTACATTGTGAAGCAACATTGGATTCCAAAAGAAAGGACATTATGAGTAGTAAAGAGTTTTTATTTTGTCTGTATTTATATTTTTATCATTACACTTTTCATTTCAATTTGTGTGATTTGTGCAAAAATAAATTTTCAATGATAGCCAAATACGTGGAAATGTTCGAGTGCGAATTATTAAAAATCAATGGAAGAAAAAGTGGTACTGATCTCTAATTGTATAATTTTGATGATAATCCCAAAATATAAATGATTATTGAATCCTTCAGGTGTTATTTTGTGTTAATACTTAATTAATAATAATTTTGAAAACCAAAAAAGCAAAAGGCCTTTGAAAGTGATTAATTAGCTTTATGTAATGCTAATCTTTGTTTGCAACTTTTTATACACTCTTCTTAATCTCATAACCAAAAGTGATTGACAAAACCAATGCCTACTTGTATTCCATTTACATTTGCCACCAAATAGTGTTTTGGTGCCATCTTAATCACTGATTAATTAAATATTAATAAATTTTTAATTTTTTAAACATATGCATATAAATTTCAATGTATAGATATGTTTGTAATAAATATTTTATAAATTTTAAAATTTATATAAGTAATTCTCAAAAACGTTAGTTCATAATGTTTCCAATGAAAGATGAATTAATTACTTCATCGGGTTATCATACATGCGTTAAAAATATTATGAAATTTTAAAGAAAATGTCTTCAAACAAACATAAATTAAACTATATCGATAAAATTTAGCTTTTTGAAAAGAAATCTTTATCCCTATCAGAAACAAAAGTGGGAGTGGGATATATATTAAAGTAAACGCAGCTTATGATTAATTCTTTGTCTCCCACTATTAAGTGATAATCAAACAACAAATATCACCAATATGAGCGCTGCATTTTTGGGCCTATTTGGGAAAGCGGTGAGGCTGAAAAAGAACAATAGGAAGGGAAAAATACGGTAAGAGTAAATTGAGATGTTTGAGTTGTCAATTTTAAAAATAGAATTTTAGGCTAAAAGCTACTTTTAAGAAGAAACCATTAAAACTTGTTTTTTATAGTGTAAATAAGCTTCTACTACTATCAATCAAATACAAATCATATTTACAATCTAATTTTTATCCTATTTTAAATTTGTAAAAGTCAAATTTAAAAAAAAAAATCATTTATGTCACCACTCATCAAATCATCGAGAATCTTTCCATTCCAATTCTGGAAAAGTTTATGCGGCTATATTTATTATAGCACTACAAACTCTTAATTAATTTCCCGTACCATGTGATGTTGCTTACAAATTCTATGACAAATGGAGCGTATATAGTCAAACTTGATTGACTAATATTGTTTGAAGGGTTCTTTTCCTCACTTTCTTTCAACATTGCATTTAATTTTCTTGACCATTGACTTCGAGGTTTCTATTAAGAAATATAAAAGGACTGTTAGTTGAATAATCAAGAATAATTAATGGAGAATAACAATGTCCTTTTGGATTTGGATCATCATTAGAAGACGGGTTTTAAAATATGAATATGGAAGCTAATGATGGTTCTGTAAACCTAAGACGCATGCTTTTGCCACTTTTGTCGTTTAAAGAAGGTAAATAATGAACATCGACCATTCAACTGCTAATATATTGTTACTTTGAATAATTAGCTTTAACAATCTTTAAAAAAAAGAAAAATACTAAAAATAAAACTTTAAAATTTAAAATAAAATGAGTTTTTAATTACTATATTGTTGTAGTTAATCCCTATACTCTTCGGGCGATAAAATGATTTGAAATTTTAAATTTAAGTGATATTTTTTTTTTTGTCTTTTTTTTTTCCAATAATCTATTATTCTAAAATATTAATTAATTTCAATTACAGGATGATGTAATATCCTACTCACCCAACTTTCTCATTTGCTAATATCTTCTCCTAAAGATTTTGTGGGTTAAATCATGTGTGCTTTGGGGTGGGACCATCCTTTTTATTTTGAGAAGTGGACCCATCTTTTGATGTGAAGTAGCCATTAAAAGCTTCAATAAAAATTGAGTAGCAGCTTCCTCCAATTATACTACCACAATATCTTTTATATTAAGGGTTTGAAGTAGTATTAGCATAATACCAATAAAGACTGACACAGATGATAAATGTTTGTGTCCCTAGAAATTAGTCTCTAGCTATTGGTAAGAGGATACCACTGATTTCCAACCCAAAAAAGAAAAGAAAAATTAACGTATTGAGACTATCATGTTGATGCAATTGGTAAATCATTAATTCATAACTCATAAGTTTGTAAGTTTAAATCTCGTTGTCAATATGAAGACCTTTCTAATGGATGGATAATCTATAAACATTTTTATAAATATTATTTGAGCCTGAAAACGTGCCTTGAAGGCTTGAACCTAACAAATCATTGGGGCTATATAACTCCATCAACCAAACTTTTATTTATATAAAAAAGTATTAACATATTGATACTATTGTTAAAGCCTTAATCCAAAGGATTATTACCCCTAATGTAAGGAAGCTTCTAAAAGTAATGTTTGATCTAAAGCACAAGTAATCTTATAATGTTAGGGTTTTTTTTTTTTTCCTTCCTCCAATTCTACACTTATTTCATTCACTATGTATTGAGGTATGCGCATGGATCGGGTTTAGCCCTAGCTCAAAAACATTTTTTTTTTTTAAAGGAAAAATTATTCATAAAAAAAATAATTGTCATAACATAAAGAATTATACTTACATCAAGTTCCTTTTATCCATTATATCAAATTCTTCAATCACACATGACCATGTGTTTTTTTTTTTTTCCATTTGGGTTTATAGTTAAATGGTAATAATTCAAAAATAAGATATATGGAGACATGTGATTGGAGAACTTGAAGAAATGGATATAAGAAACTTACCATTAGTATTTTCCTAATATAAAATATATGCCTCTAAAAAGTAATATTGAGATTAAAAAACAAATCATTTTTAATATGATATATACGTAACAATGATACATTATTCTTTACATGATCTTTTAAAGAGATTTAAGGGATATCCAAGCCCTTTACGCTAGTGACTCACCTAGGTGATCGTCACTCCACACACTCTTTATTGTGTAGATGTTGCTCTTCTTCACCTATCCCATCTTCAATAGTGTTCTTCGTGTGTGTAGTAGTATGAAATGCAGTAGTAAATTGACTCGCGATTTTTTCATCATTGTCTTTGTTCAGTACCTTGTAGGGTTGTTTTATGTAGATAACTATACAACTTATATATATATATTGTATTTGTATTTGACAGTGCCAAAAGATAAGGGTGCCACTATTTACAACACCATGCGTTGTTATGAATTAAGGTTCATAGCAATTGATGTCTTATAAAAGAGATTGAATAATTGCTATGATTGCATTGGCGGTAAGTAAATTTATGATGAGCCCACATGGTTAAAACACATGTATATTCATATCAATACTCATTGGAAGGTATTATATTTTATATTTATAATATAATTTTACAGAGGATTCATTATGAGACTGTATTTGCATTTTTATTTTTTATTTTTGGCGCAGTAGAAAAAGTGCTAATGATAATTAATGATAAATACGTAGAAATGATTGTTTGTGTTATTGGTGGACAACCCGGATGTTACTACTCAAAATCATGGATTCTACCATGCCTCCTAATTCTGAATTATGATCACCATACCAATTCATATTCATCAAAAGTAACAAATCAATTATCATTATTGTTGCTAATTTTCCTATAATCTTTATCAGTTCAATAAATTTATATTTATATGGTAAAGACTATTAGTCAATTAAAAGTCATGGAAAGATGTGTCCAAGTAACTAATTTGTTATATTCTAAAACCTAATAATTAGGTCCTATCAATTTTTTTTGAAAAAAAAACTTAATAATTAGAATATAATTGAGATGAATTGTACCTAATTTTCCTAACTCAGCATAAGGCTTGTGGATTCAACTAAGTTTTTCAAAATAAGTTGCATTGTTAATACCTAATATATAATACTTATTTGATACTTAATGTAAGATTTATTTATATATCCATTTTTAGGGAAATTAAAGAAGTTAAATAAATCACTAAATTATAACATATGTGAAATGATCTCTTTAAAATACTATGTTCAATTAGTTTATAAGTTAGACAAATTATTTTAAAGAAAAATGATAAATATAAAAAGAAAATAAAAGAAAATGTATTACATTACATATATATAGGACTGGATGAGTACTTCTTCTGATCTATATATGGGAGAATTTTTGTTTTAAGGATAGCTTGCTCTGATATACAAGACAGGAGCTAGAGAGTATTACTTACCATAGTTTATATATCTTCTATCGATATATTGATATCCTCCCATATTTACTCGGTTGAATTGGGAAAAGAAGATGATAATTATTATTATGATGAGAAATCGAAGGTGCATGCTTTGATAATAAAGAGGCAAAAATTTAAATAATGTAAAGTGTATAATGTACATTATTACCTTTCAATTTTCATCTCCATTATTACCTTTCATTTATATTTTCATCATTGTTTCTGTTAAATGAACTCTATCAACAAAATAAAACACTAAATCCAAATAATATAAAGTGTATAATGTACACATTATATGTGCATGTGGAGGCTAAGGAGAAAATTTAAATACGTTTTTGAGTTAATTAATGAAAATGATGATGGAGGAATCAAATGAAATGAATCAAATCCAGTATACATGGATATTAGTTGATGACAACTTATTTCGTATGCTCAAGTAATAATGAACAAAGCATTATTTACTTTCAAGTCACTGCTCCTCTTACCTTTTCAACCTCCCCTCTTCTCATATATTTCTTTCCTTTCCCTTGTTTAAAACTTTAAACCTAAGTATTCTTTTACTAAAAGTAACCTTAGTTTTATTTGAGGCATACAAGGTGTCAAGGTCATACATTAAATATGAATATTGTTGGAGGGGCTGTATCTCAAAAGAGTACAAGAAGAAGATATGGAGAAGAAAGTAATTTACAATGTCTTCAAAGTATGAACAACACTTTCCTTTAGATTTAATTTGCCCTCACATATTTCTATCTAATGGACTGCAATTTGGATTAATGGGAAAATTTACTGCAGGATATAATGAAGACCCTTAAGTATAAATTGCTTTCACAATATTCAAGTCAAGACAACAATGACTTTTACAAAAATGATAATTTGACTTTATCTTTGTATACACTCAAGGACAAAAGCAATAAATTTGATCTCTCATTGTGTGATTTTTAATATGATTTGTATCGTATGTCACAAATGAAGTATGATGCAAGGTATTTATAGACCATGAAATGATGTCTTAAAGTGGTGTTTTTTGAAGCAACACCCTTCAATTAAAAGTCATAACCATATGTTAGATTCATAAGCTTTTAAGAATCAATATAACTTAAATAACCAATGGTTATTTAAAATAACTCTTCTATGAAAAGCTACACCTTTATAGTATGAAGGGTTTTCTTGAAAAACCAACAAAACCTTTTACTAAGTAGTAGTTACCACACATTTTTTGTGTCTTAAAAAACTAAAGAGATATGACCTTGGTGACCTTTAGAGCTTGTTTGATTTGAAGGAAGGGGATGAAAGGGGGTGGAGGTGAGACAATGGAAGAAAATTGTAGAAGGTTACTTTGTTTGGTTTGGTTGATGAAGATGAAGTGAGGAGTTTTTAATGATCATTTGTTTAGTTTAAGATGATCGAGATGGGAGGGAGGAATGATAATAATTTACCATTCTACCAAAATATATTTGGCTATATTTTTTATTTATATGTTATATGCATTAATTTACATCTTATCTAATTAATATAATAAAAATTTTATTTATAATTAATATAATAATATATATTTTGTTTTAAATCAATTTATAATAATATATTTTTTATAACTATAATAGATATTTTTATTTTATAATAAAATATTTTAATTTAAAATTAATTTCATAATTATATACTTTTAATATAAAAATAATATATTTATTAAAAAATATATTATTTTAAATGTAATAAAAATAATATAATTTTCATTGTAATAATATTTTTATTTAAATCAATTTTATAATAATATTTTTTATTTGTAAAAATATATATATTTTAAATTTTATGTCATGATAATATTTTTATTTAAATTTGCATGAGAATATGTTATAATTATAATAAATTTATATTCATAAATATACAATTTTATATTAAATTTTTTTAATAATTTATTTTTTAATGAAAATAATTTTTGTATAATAATATATTTTTATTTATAATAAAATGTTTTTATAATAATAAATATTTTTATTTATCATAATATTTTCATCTAGGACATTATTGGAACATTACATAAGTAATAAGAGTAAACTAGTCCACAATTTTGGCTCCCCTCCAAAAACCCTTCAATTTGGAGAGGAGCCAAAATAGGGCGTGTTGGAGGAAAGAGGATGGAAACTTTGGGGTCATACTCATGGGAAGAGGGGAGGGGATGGAAACTTTGGAGTCATGGGCAGGGTTTATTTTTCCTCTCCTTCCATTCCCTCCTCTCTAACCAAACATATCTTTGGGAAATGATTACCACTCTGATCTTATTTATAAGTGACTTTGATCAAAAAATTTGGTCCTTTTTATAAGTTCATTTTGACTAAATAAATGAAATTATGACAATTTTGCCCATAGTAATGATGATGATGAGAGATTTGCTAGCCATGTTGGAAAGAGAAAAAGATGAGAGAGATTTGACAATAAATTTTAAAAGGTGCCCTTTTATAAATGAGGGTAAAGTTGAAAATTTGTTCCATAATCATTGAAATACTTACCTCTCCTTGGTATATGAGATTTGGTCAAACTGGACTTATAAATAGGACCAGAGTGGTATTCAACAAACATAAGTCTTCATTGTAAAATATTCTAACAATCATCCTACCCCAGCTCTAGTCTTTAGTATAAGATATCATTTGTAAAGCAATTTACACTATAAATAAGATCTTATATTTAGAACTAAATGTAGTATTTTCTAATAAGATTTCATATTACAATTTGTTATGTTGTAAGAGACTAGCTCATTTCACTTGATTTTACCCTTGTTGTATATCTCATTCATTTCTATTCTTACTTTTATGAGTTAGATACAAAAATATTAATGAGCTTTTACTAAAAGTGTGTCAAGCACTATATACTTTTTGGAGGATCAAAATACCCACAAATATTCAAGATGATATAAAAAACGTTAGTTAAATATAACTTAACATGTTACATATACAAAAATAATGTGGGGTCACTAAAAAAAATAACAACGTTATCTTATATTTAATGATCATGACATTTTTGTTTTTATTTTGAATATTCATTGGTATCTTCGTATCTCCAAAATGGTGACTATTTTTACACCAAAAATCCTCTTTTTTATTTCTCTGTCTTTCATTCATATTATACATCTGTTAGTATCATTTGGCAGATTCTTAAATCACACTTGAAAAGATTTTTCATTACATTATGCTAAGTTAGTTGAACAGATTTTCTTATTCTAATCAACTTTTGCCTTTCGTGTACGTCTTTTATTCTGACTTTGCCTAACATGTATGGTATGGCGGATTTTTATATTCTTCTTTATTTCTTTCTTTAACGCGGATTCGGATTCTTAGGGTCATACATGAATGATTCATATATATCGTCAAATCAAATCTGATAATTTACGACTAACTAACTGTTCTCTGCTTGTTTTTTGACTTTGTTTGCTGTTGTTTACGACTTTGCTGCTCTCTTCCTTGATGTCAGTGGATAAGATATATCCGCAAGTAGGCAGAAAAGTTTGACATTTACATAGTTAATGTCTGAAAAGCATTGATTTCATGGGGAAGGGAATGAGCATTGTTTGCCAGAGAAAGAGACTAATGAAAGAAACAGCATACAAAAACATATAGAAGCCTATGTATGTTGCTGCTGATGTGGAGAAATTGGTACCAGCCTACTCGATATGTTCCTTGCCTGGTTCGCTATAGGAAGTGCTTTCAGCAAAGCAAAGGACAACAGCGGACTCAACTGGCAGCGGAGAGAGAAGCCAGTTCCCATATGTTTCCGATTCAAACCCAACTAAGGTTGTCGTCAAGGCGAATCTAATTTGTAAGATAAACAATACCAATTATAAAATAAATCATAGTTTTTTTTCGTTTTTTTTTTTTTTAAAAAAAATATATATATTTAATATGTCTTAAATGAATACACACACTTTCTACACTGACCCACAACATAGTTTTACTAACAAAATTTAAAATAGTTTCATGTACTTTTAATTTACATATTTATGGGTGGTTTAATTTGGGAGTATTTTATAATGAATGAATATACATACATATATATATATATATATATATATATATATATATTTTAAAACGAATTATAAGGTAAAAATTCATGTAATTTATTTATATATGATTTATTTTGATCATGCTAATCATTATACCAAAAACAATTCCATAATTTATCTTCTCCTTCTCATTCTTAATATAAGACATATTTAAAGAGTTTTAGACATATTTTTTATATTTGTCCATCTTTTTCTAATTTATTCTTACTAATGGTCCCTCAACAATAATCAAGAAGGAAAGGGAAAGAGAAAATTAAGGAAAATGACTAATGTGTTTCAGAAAATATATGTTATATTAACTAACTTTCTGAATTTAATTAAATTAGGTAACTAAATATTATATCAAAGACACAATGGAGTGACTGATAAACATGTACAAGAAAACTAGCCTATGACATTGTTTTGGTAATCGCTTGCAATATAAAAAAACAAGAGGACAGAAGTCGCAGAAATAATCATGCTATATACTTTGGTTAAATGGTTATAACTTTTCTTCAATCCTTCCAGGGAACTAATTTGAATCCAACTTTAAATGTGAAATTACCAAAATGCTCACAGGTCTGGATTGAAATTAGTAGAATGCCATCCACTCTACTAGAGTGGGGAAATCAGGCCGAGTCCATTAGGCCGGCTCTTTTAAGCTTTGACCCTTCAATGGTTGGACTTGAAAATTAAAGAAGCTTAATGAAATAAGCCCTGTAAGGCCTCGAGCTTAAAAGGCCGGCCCTGCAGACCTTTTTAATTTATTATTATTATTTTTTGGATGTATGGATTCACATATAATGATAATTTACTAATTTATATGTCTTTTGTATTTGTTATAAAGTTATTTATCCATTTAAATATAAATACACAAATACATAATAACTATACTCTAATTTTATGAGTTGGTTTATTATTTGTTGTAGATAAAGATTGTGGATGTGTTTATAATGCGGGAAAAGAAATTTATGATATTCTTATTCAAGAATCAAGCCCTACTCAAAGTCAAGCACAATTAAATGTCGTTTAAATTGATGATAGTGGCGAAGATGACGACAATAATAGTTATCGTACTAATGTCACTTAGCGGTATACTTCTTATATTTTATGTGATTTATTTGTGAACATAGTTTTTTTTTTATTATGAATTAGTGATTTGTGTTTATTTGTTGGATGATTTATGTTGTTTTGATATTAATGTTGACAACATTTATTTGATAAATTAGATATTTAATTATTGTAATTTACTAACTATATTTCTTTGAAAAAAAAACGGAGGGAAAATAGTTAAAATTTGGAATAGTAACTTCCGGGTCCTGGAGGGCCGGCCCTCCTAGTGCTATCGGGCCGAGCTTTGAAAAAAATATTTTTCTTACCCCGGCCCCGGAGAGCCCGCCTTGATTCCCAGCTCTACACTTCACAAAGAAACCCCAACAGTCCAATTGAAGCAATCACCGGTCATGTTAAATCAACTACTACTCCCTCCTATGGGTGAGCATGGTGCCCAGATGCCTGGTACGGCCGCCCAAGCCCGATAAAAAATTGTCAAGCCCAACCCTAAAAAAGTGACCCAAAAAAATTTGGGCGTTTTGGTGGGCCAATAAAGGCGGGGTAGGGCATCGGCAAGGGGTCCCGCCCCGCCCATTTGGCCCTACCCGAGAAAATTAAATATATCTAAATAAATATTATTCTATCTATATTATTTTATTTAAAATATATTATATTATTATATCTAAATATATTATATTATACTTGAAGTATCTTTAAAACTTTGAAATTGTAATGTCCCGAAATTTATTTAGAATAATGATAGGATAGATTAATGGTAATTAATTTACCAAGAAAGACTTAGTATGGGAGTAAAATTTTCTGTTAGTAAAAATAAATAAATAATATAATAATAATTTTTATTATAATATATTAATATATTATAGTATATATATATTAAAAACGTGATTGGCTTGAAAGTTTAAAGGGGAGGGTGTAATAGAACTACACCCTCAACTTTAACCATTTCCCCCCAACATATCACCCAACACTTTACCCCTTTCACCCACCTACTTTACCCATATACTTTACCCATATTCACCCCCAATTTCACCCATTCACCCCCTCCTCAACCACTATAAATACGCACCTTCAGGTGCGTATTCAAGTAGAGAAATCTGAGTATTAGAAAAATAAAGAGAGGAGAAAAAGAAAGAGAGAGGGAAAGCATAGAGATAATCATTAGGAGATATTGGTAGTTGCTTCTTGGTGATTACTTGGGAATTCGTGAATAACAAGTAACTCTGAATATTCTTCCATATACTTGTGAATTGTGTATGATTATAAATTATACTTTTTATAGATGATATATATATATATATATATATATATATATATATATATATATATGTATTATAATATTCTTATTATGAAAACTGAATATTACAGTTTTGTACCCATGAAAATTACAATTTTGTACTTGCAAAAATTACAGTTTTGTGCCCAAGAAAATTACAGTTTTTGACTAGCAAAAATTACGGTTTTGCCCTTGGATTTCAAAAATGACAGTTTAGTCCTTCAAATTTCAAGAAGGACAGATTGGTCCGATGAGGTTTTATGATATGTTTGGTTTACTTTTTTATGATATTTGATGGAAGTGTATTTTAATATACTTTATGTTATTGATATAATTATCATGGCGACAGAATGTGATGGGTTGGAGTAAGGAGGAATTTAAATGATAAGATTTATTTATGTCACCGCTCGGTGCAATGTAGATAGTACTTGTCAGGGCCCCATCTTCCATGTTTTCCTTTGGTTGAGATTACATTGGAGTTGTGGGACACGTGACACCTCCTTAGTTGTTATTTTTAAGGAGGGGAGCCATAATCCATGCTTAAGCTTTATACCTTTGGCCGGGTGTATCTTAGGTTTTGGTGAGTTTAGAACCGTCCAGTCAAATGAATGAGTTTCTGTTGGACTATATGTTAGCCTATGGCTCCAGTCAGCGGTACGAGGGTGGACGGTGATATAAGGGAGGCTGCATATTGCATATTGTATAATTGTATAATTTACAATTTGACATAATAATGATTACTTTTGAAAAATAATTTTGTATGAGAAATTATGATATGTACAAATATATATATATATATATATACACGTGTGTGTGTGTGTGTGTGTGTGTAATAAACTCCTGCTTTTTGTCTTATATAATTTGCTTGTGTATGGTAGAAACTTTCAGTAGTTACTCAGACGTGAAATGTCATCTTATATTAACATTTTTCAGGTGAACATTCTAATAGGAAGCAAGGGAAGACACCTATGGAGTGAGCTTTGAAGGCTCTTTCGTACTCCTATAGCTTATGTTATGTTATTTTTATTTGTCATGACTTTAAGACTTCCGCGTTATATTTAACTTTGAAATATTCTGGAAACTTATTTTGACTTTGTATTATGAATTTTATTTGAAATGGTTATGTAATTTTAATGATTTGGATATTGATCATCCTTGTTGGAGGTATTTCAAATATTTTGGCCAAGTTTTCGGGTGTTAAATTTGGGATGTTACAGAAATTCTGTGAAATGTGAATTAGAATCTTCATAGAACAAAGTAGGGCAAGGCATCACTACTTGGGCAGAGGAAGCCCGACCTGCCCAGCCCACCCTAAAAATGATTAGGGCTTTTATCGGACAGGGCCGGGCATGCACCCCTTCATTCTTCGGGCTGGGCATTGGGCAGGGGTCTCACCCTGCCCATGCTCACTCTTACTCCCTTCTATCCTTAATATACGAGAATTATTTAGGAACTTGATCTTGATCCTAAATATAAAACATGTTATTTTTATTTCATTCTTTTTCTAATTTATCCCTACTGATATTCGCTCAACAATAATCAAGGATGAAAATAAGTAAAGAAATTAAGAAAAATGATTAGTGTCTTAAAAAATACATGTCATATTAACTAACTTAAATAATTTTAATCTCATCAAATTAAATAAATACGCCTTTTGTTATTAAGGCCCGAGGTGATACTATTTGGTAAACCATACTTGTTTTATTTCCCATTTTTTAGTATTGGTATTTCCCCTTTTTACTTAAAAAACTATGATTATTGATATACACAATGTATGTATTTTTCCAACATATATATGATCAATTTGGATTTTATACAATTTAATCACACAAACATGTTAACATTAGATACGAGTCTGGACCTTGTTTAAACATCACAGGTGGAGTTGTCACTAGGACAACTTGCTATATACATAGACACATATATATACATATACATACTCACACATATATGTATATAATCAATTGAATTGTGCTTTATATACAAGTTTCACGTGACAAATGAAGCTCGAGCACTACGGTACGTAGCTTAAGAAAATAACAAGAAATAGTAACTATTGACGAGGAACACATCCATAAATAATCAGATGGAAACATGTTTTTCATTACCGCACACGATCATTTGCCACAACAGTCAGATCAGTGGAAACAAAATCTCAATCTTTCTTGCAGCACGGCTTTACTCTGCAGCACTTATTTTCTTTGATTGAGAAATGAATAATCCGATCGGTAATGTGCTTGTGACTTGAAGCAGTTCGCGAAGATGATGATGACGACCATGAACCATACAACAGTTCTGCAGCGTCTGCAGAGAAACCATTTTCGCTGAGGTCAAGTAATTGCAGGTTGTTTGCCAGACCAATAGCAGTCGAAAATTTTCTAATTAAATGATTGCATTTGGGAGATGAAGAATTATTTCTTTGACATGAACTAACACAATTGCCATCAATTCCAGAAGCTGCAGCTTCAACTCTCGTCTGATCATCTTGATTGTTTGTAACTTCAAGCTCACAGTTGCCATTATTGGGAGTGCCAAGAACCTCTTTAGTATTTTCCAGTTCCATGGGAGAACTTAATTCACTAGTATCTAGCTTCTGCTCCAAGTTTTCTGAGCACCCTTTTACTGAAAAGTCATGTAGAGAAGAAAGTTCATTTGGAGCAGCATTACCTGCTAGATTAAGCTCCTGTAGGCAGTTGTTGTCTGGTAGAGAAACAAGATATACATTAAGTAAATGCATCTCCAAAAGGATGAATGCCTACCAGATATAATTAAATGCCTACCTGCTAGTGCCTCAAGTATGTGGAGAATTCCAGTAAGCCCAAGCTGACAGTTTCTAAGGACTAAAACTTTTAGACAGCACTGTGGATTTATTAGCAGAGAAGAGAGAGAATTGCTGCCCTGTATTCATGACGGATATAAAAATTTACAGCTGAGCATACCAAATAATGATTAACTGATTACATACATCAGATGACAACTGATTAGAATTAATTCGAGATGCTAATCTATATCCTATATATAATATAAAGTCTACAGAAAACTATAATACTGATAAGTCATTAACTACATAACTCATCTCACAAACTCTGCAAAATAAAGGACCCGCATTCTAGTTAATAGACTGAGTTTAATACAAATGCTATGCATCTCTATAAAAGAACACAAATTACTTTAAATGGTTATGATGTGGTAATATCATGCGGAATACATACACAATATTTAAACAAAACCAGCCAAAGAACATTCATTACTAGAATAGGAACATGAAAGATCGAAAAAAGATAATATACAAGCAACAAACCTCTGGCATAATAGGATTTCCTTCCAGTTTAAGCTCAAGAATGGAGCAAAATGAAGAAACACCTGCATTCAAAAAGTTATTTGATGCAAGTCCGCAATAAGATAGGTCAAGTTTCACGAGTTCTTGTGTCCCATTGAACAATGATCGAGCTAATTGCATTGCCCCTTCCTGCAGAAGAACATCAATCAGAATCAGAGAACCACTGGGGTAAGCATGCAGAACAAACAATCAAGTACTATCAACAATATTATGAACACATGGTAAACATAGATATCACTCACATTTCCGATTCCCGTGCTTCCAAGCATTAAGCCTGATAAAGTAATGGTCCCTGCAAGCTGGCAAAGGGTATCAACAACCGGTTTGCCTAATTTTAGGCCACTCAGATTCAGCTCAGAAAACCTACAATAACAAATTTAATTTTGCTTGAACTTAATTTACATGCCATAATAAATGTTGCGAATTACGTGAAGATGCTCCGTAGAGACAGATGATATATATCTAATTTCTACCCTTTTAAAGTAGAAAGCTTGGCCAGCAGATTAACAATAGCATTTCCAGATACAGGGTTGTTATAACCTGACAAAGAGAAGAGAGAGCCCATTGAGCTAAAAAGTTACATTTGACGGGTATTTGAAAAGAATAGTAAATACATTATACCTATACAAAGCTGTGAAAGTACAGATTTAGAGTCCAATGCATCGGTCATCTTTTGAATGGTTCTAGATGTGATATGACAGCGCTCTACATTCAAGCTACATAGGACTGCAAAACAGAAGAATTGTAAATAGAGGCAAAGAGACTTATGAAGGTCTAATAGCAGAAATTCACTTACAAGAACACGAAAGAACTAGAGTAATGGTCAGCGTACGTTTTAGCTTATAGTAAATTATATAGTAATACAGATTTTCCGTATCACAAACAAACAAACAAACAAACGGGAGGAAGTGACTATCAACATCCCTCAAGACACAACGCAAACTGCCATATTTAAAATAGACAAAGGTAGTGGCCTAGAACTAACTCAGGCCGTAAAGTTAGGATGGGGTGGATAATGACCAAGGTTCTTGATGTAACCAATAAAAAAAGGACAAAGGTACAGAAATGATGCTTACCAGTACATTTTTCCAAGATAGTTGAAAGATAAGATCCACATGCATCAGTAAGACGGTTTCCAGAAAAGTTAAGCACTTCAAGTCGAGTAAAAAGGACTGAGCATTCACATATCTGAGAGAAAAATGTAGGCCTTATAAATCATCAAAGTCGAGCAAATAAGGACAAGCTTTCTATTTTTTTAAGCAGAGACTGATCAACAAGAATGTCGTGGATTATAACTTTCTTTGATTTTTTGGCAACAGGTTTTGATTCAAAAACTCAAGAAGCAAAAGTTTTTAATGGGAATAGGACAGTGGTTGCTGATGGTATTTCAGAAAATTTTATGCATAAGCAATCACGAATTCAATTTCCAGAAATATTTTTCATTAAGATACCCTTATCAGTTATCAAAGAAGATAATTGCACCTATTGAATTTGAAATCCATACCTAAAATCTCCTTCCAACATTTGTTAACATTTGAACACGAGAAGGAGAAAGAAAAGACAATCAGGTAAAGGTCAAAATCTTTGCACATTGAACCATACCTGAAACAAAGCGGTTGGGCCAAACCGATTGCAATGCAAGTCCAAAGTCAGGCCGCCATAAGATTGGCCTGATGCCATGAACACTTTCTGAAGTTTCTCCATCGTTCCATTTCCTAACATATAGATATCCCATGTAAAGCCAAAACTAATGAATAGATTGCACTACTTATATCTATACTTTATATTTCAAGTTTTAGTATTCTTTTTCCCCAACTCATTTGAACAAAATATAGATGAGTTGGGGGGCGTGCATGCGCGTGCGCACACAAAGAAGCTTCTCTTGGAGGTGCATAGAAGTAATCAGAATGCATATATGAGAAGCCCTAAAGCAAAAGAGCCACAAACACCAGCCACATGTACCTAACATATTGTGAGAGAGATCAAGCATTGCAAATCTTTTGTGAGAAAGCAGAGCATTTAACAATGGAGTTACGGACAAATCTTGCAGGTCGCACTCAGTCACAATAATCTCATCATCTGAAACCTGGTGGATTAAAACAAGAAGCCACAATCAATATAAATTATAAAAGCTCTAACTTTTTTTTTGCCTGAATAAAATCTCTAACTAAAAGCTGTATTATCATTAGACAACATGGCTTATTCTCAAGATCTGTGCAGTGAAAAGGATCCGCATCTAGTCAACAATAATTCAATCCAAAAATTTTGATTCGTGTAGTTGATGAAAGCATGTTTTTATGATCATTTGATGGGAGGTTCTATACAGCATATCATTCGTTGATATCATGGGGTCTGTTGTGGTTTCTTTGTGTCCTGTTTTTCCTTAAATTAAGAGTTTAATGGGAAGTCAAGATCGTCCGAACTCGGTGAGAAGCTAAAGTATGTCCACATAACTTGCTAAGTACGGTATGGCTTTGCAGCTAGACAGACATATTGGGCTAGTTATGCCGGATGTAATTGGGCCATGTTTCAGGGCCTTTTGTACACCAAAAAATAAAATAGCAGTGCACTGGACACAAATTTTTGGACTGGATTTCTCTCACATTTATAAGAATAAGTGAGTATGGTGTACTTAGAGATGAATAGCAGGAAAGGAGATAGTAAGTATAATGATGAGACATGAATCTTATAAATAATTAGATTTTTCTTTACGCCCTCTTTAGATGCATGAATGCAAGATGTTGTCATAGTCATAGACGCTTCTTTTATCCTTTGTGAAGTTTGATCACATCTGTTGGCAGAATCTACGAGTGCAAAAATCAAGGTAGCGCTCTTCCAAATCAAAGCTACAGCCTTGGAAGTCGTTGTCACAAGTGTTTTACCATCGTTCATGAAGAATGTAAGAAAGAATGAGTATCAATATTCATTAAATATAAAATCTAGGAATAACATTATTCACTAGTTATCCGCATCCAATACATGGCAAAAGTATTATACACAAAGACGCGTCCAAAACAATCTCCAAAAAAGAAGAATCGTCACTTTTTCTTGCGAAATGGCAATGAGAGAATTGACACAACTGCGTTTCATCTTACCTCTAAATTGTATAGTTTCTTGAGTACCTTGAGATTTGGTACCTCGGACAACTCCTCGCAGCAGTCCATGTACATTTTGATTAAGCACTTCTGAACCCATCCTGTAATGGGGAAAAATTAATTGAATATCTCATTGCAGATGGTTGATATATCTGACATCAGTGTTAAAAGTGATACAGCTACAATACAGAGCAAGCCTATGATACCTCATGTATCTTCCTTTAATGCTTTCTACCTCTTATGCTTAATCAGTGAAATATCTAAGGACAATGAAGTAGACAAAATTTTAATCGACTAATCTCAAGAACCAATTCATCCATTATGTGGCAAATGAATAGGGAAAGCAATCTGACAGTTCTTGACCAGAAATTAGATTAACAAAAAAGAAGCTGCGTTAATTGTAGAAAGTAGAAACCACTGCATGGTGACCTCCCTAAAATGAACATAAAACAGCTGTATTACATACCATCAACGGAAACTTCGACCATGTCATCTCCCAGATATTGCAAAAGATTTTCCACAGTTTCTAGGGATTCTAGATCTCTTCCAGCACATTTTATGTGCTGAATGATGGGCAACAAACCTGCAGATAAACATTTTAGCACACAAGAGTAAACTCCAAAGTAAACATATAGAATAAAAATGAGAGTTCATACAACTAGATTTTCAAATTGGTTGGTGAACTTATTTGCCGACATTAACTGTGAAAAGGAACACTCCAATTATGAATTGCGTACCCTCAGATCTTTTCTCTCTAGGAAGCTGTAGATAATATAAGCATGCAACTTCAGACTTCAACTGATCACTAGCAACAAATGAGGTTGCTTCCATGTAAATCAGGTCATTTTCAATCTTGACTGTAACATCTTGCTGCACTTGGATAAAGGACGTGGAGAAAGGTTAGAAAGAATATAGGTCAGAAAGAGTGACAAAAAGGATTGGATGAAAAATGAATCTCAAATAGATTCTTCGTATTGGAGCCATCACACAGAACTCACATCTCGTTCAGAACTACGCCTCATGGGACAGGCGATTGCATGGTGCAATAGTTTGCCAGAGGCATTCGTATCACATTTTGAACAACTAGCAATATCAGGTTCGGTAACTATATCATTGCTCAGAGATCTAGAATTGCTGGCAGTTTTTGTGGCACTGTGAGGATTCCGGCATTTGAAGGAACTACCGTTTTCTTGAACCTTAAATGGACATTTGGATCCAAACTCTGAGAAAACCTGCCAATCAAGTATGGATATACAGGTATATATTCGATTAAATATGAAAGTATAAAACACAAACTTCAAGTTATGATTCAAAGATTTTTACCTGAATTTTGGCAGCAGGACTGGCACCACTTCTTTTACTCTCTACTGCAATTAGCAAAGTATCGGCCATCACTCAATTTTGGTATTAAAAAGTCTCACGGTTTAAATCAATTACCAATCAAAACTCACTTGCATCAGAAGTAGAGAAGTCTTCTAACTGACAATCACGTGACTTTCTCTTTGAATGCTCCATCTCATCAACATTCTCTTCCTCCTCCTCATCATCGGAAAGGATTACACGGACACGTTTAGAACCAGCAGCCTTCTGACTGGTAGTTTTTGGCAAACTTCTAGGTGACTGCTGAGGTTCCTCTACAGAGTTGCCAAAACCTTCCATGAAACCTGCTTTTTGGGATGATTTTTTTCTGGACTGAAAGACTGACATCAGGGGCATGTCATCGTTCCAATCTTCTCGAGCAGTAGTCATTTTTGATTCAGACCCACTATTTGAGAGATAACCTTCTTCTTCAGTATCAGTCTCAGAGCAGTAGTCCTCTTGTATATCTTTTGGTTCAGAGTCTTTATCTATTGATTTCTTCAGCTGATCAATTAAGAGTTTCAACCTCCTTTAAAGGTTGAAATTTAATGATTAGAAATCCACAGGTCAACTAGAAGGTCTTCTGACTCGGGTCCATGAGTAATTCAAACCTAACAGCAAAAAATAAGCCTTCCATAAAAATTTACCTGGTTTCATTCTCATTATCAAATCTTATCATGTTGCTATAGTGCATATTTTCCAGGGCAGAAAGCTGTACAGAAGGAAGGTTAGCTTCAACAGCAATCCTGCGATATCATATGTCAGATGAGCAGTGATCAGAATAGCCATCAAGAAAAGTTAACAAGGACACCTTGTTAAAAAAAAGGGAAAAAGAAAGAAGCTAACAAGGACATATCTATGCATGCAACTCTAAGTGGACAATGTTAAGTCTCACATTGGCTGCTTGTGCAATATCACAGATTTTACAAGAAAAGTATTTTCTTTAGTTTTTTTTTTTTTTGGTAAATTAAAGAGGCCAGGCAATTCCAAAAAATTTTAATATCCATTATCTTAATAATCTAGTTGTAATAGAGGAAGTCAGAAATTGCAACTGAAATTTGGGGCTAAATTACCGTTTGGTCTTTTTATGGAGAACTCTCTTTCAAGAAGCTAAACTTTCAATTGAGATTCTCACTCTAAATTTTAAATTAGAATGGTGAATCTCAAAGCGCAACCAATGGTTAGACATATATGAACCTCTTGAGAGAACAGCACTCCACAAAATTATCGTGTATGATTTATTTAGCATTCATGACATAGCAATTTCTGGATCACTTGAATTTTAAATGAAATCAGTTTGTTTAAGTAACCTCTAATAGGCATGTGTTGTATCTTGTATCTCCATAATTATGACAGAGACACAGAGTTAGGTAGAAGATAGAAAAGAGTGAGAGGGAATAAGGGGGATACAAACCAGAGGGGTTTAAGAAGATAGAGAATAGAGAGGCAAAGCAAATCTGAATAGTACTCTGTTATTCCATCATAATCAGTTGTATACAATGGCATAAGGCCCTACTTGTAGAATATAAGGACTTAATGATCACACTAAGGCTAAAACTAAATAACGGGTACCTAGTTCTAACTAATTAACTACCTTTTATATTTATTTACAATTATACAACAGCATGTCACTATCTTTAGGATTTTTTCTAGCAATTTTCTCACATGTAATGGAAGAAAAATTCAGTGTCTCCCATTAATGTTCACACAATCATGGGCGCACCAAAAGCATATGGGAAAGACTATTGTGTTCAAAATTAACCCAACTCCTGGTATAATGTTATAGATGGAGATCAATTTCTATTTCCATACACTTCATTCTTTATATTAAAATAAAGTCGACTGTAAATTTCAAAAACATGGATATTAGTACCTGTAGCTCTCTTCAAATGCAGCTAGTGCTCCTTTGCAATTGTGAACAGAATCCAAAACATTGCCAATATCAATTTTCACAAGTGCTTGGCCCTATAATCATAACCAGTAAAGAATAAGAATCAACCAAGTAGCATGCACATCATGGAATCCGTGGCAAGATATATACTATTAGACAGTCAATTATCCCGTTCAACCATGCAATTAAGAATTATAAACTCATTTACCAATTAAGTAATGCTATTGGATTGAGGTTTTTATTGTCTCACAAGAAGATGACAAAAATGTGAACTTTACATTAAAATATCATGCAGTGACATTAGCATCAAACCTACCTCTAAGTTACCAATTGTTTTGTACAATTCCAAACTCTTTCTGTACCATTTGATAGATTCATTGAAATTTCTGAGCTTCTGATATGATTCTCCAAGAGCCAGATATGAATCACTGAGCTTTTCATCGTCACGCAATTCACTTGCTATTTCTTTCTTCTCCTTTGCAAATTCACAATGCTACACCATGACAGTTCTCATCAAGGAAATTTGACATTCTATTAATTAGCCACACATAAACATAGCTTTGAAAAGTCTCCACGTAGAATTCATGCATATGGCTTCCAATTAATTAACTAAGACAGAAATGAACTACTGACATCCACGCATACTTAACAAAGAGTAACTGTACAAACTAGTGAAATACAAGTCCTTAATGGAACATTAGTATCACAAACTAACAGAACATCTTTCCTATGATATCCAAAGTAAAACTGAAAATTTGAATGAACATGTCACAAAGAGGTTGGAGACCCATGCTTCTCCATCACTTCTATCCTAAATCGATAATAGAATGTACAGAAGAAAGAAATGTTCTTTGGTTAAAATGGGTGTTGTATAAAGAAAAGTTTGAACATGAATTACCTCATCAACAGTTAGAATTTCAAAACATTTCAATTAAAGAGTCGCTGCAAACTTGAGACAAGATAATGTGATTTTAACAAAATGATCTCTCTCTCTCTCTCTCTCTCTCTCTCTCTCTCTCACACACACACACACACACACACTTCATAGAGAATTAATACCTTCTCCCATGCAATGATCATACTTGATTTCTCAAGAAGGCGATCAACAGAAGCATTTTGCTGCAGAAGATATTTACGCTCATGTGCTGAGCCTCTTGTAGCAGCCAAATATCTTTTAAGCTTTTTGAAGTTCTGCTCTTCTTTCTTTAATTCATCCATTACTTTGACAGCCTTGTTTACGGTTTTGATATTTTCATCAATTTGCCTAACCAATGCATCCTCGTCTTCCAAGGATTTCGCTAGAGTAAGTGCCTTCTCGTAATAAGAACGTGCTTCATCATACTTCTGAGTCCTGTAATGCACTTCACCAAGATTAATGTAGCCCTTTGCCTCTCCTTGACAATGTCCAATTCTGTTACAAATTTGGATGTCCTTCTCAATGTGTTTTCTAGCTTTTTCCCACATTCTCAGTTCCATGTATACATTTCCAAGATTATGATGGAGCCTGCTGCGCCCATCATCATCTTCGCTGACCTCTTCTTCATTGCAAATCTCTAGTCCTCTAGTTAGGATTTTCTTAGCCTCTTCCAAGTTATCAAGTTCCATTTCCAGCATTCCAATGTTGTTGTGTGCATCAATATATTCTTTGACAAAGGAAGACTTATTAGTTGGTTGGTCCTCCTTAAGAATCTGTGCTAGCTCCATAGAAGACTTAAAGTACTTTTTTGCATTTCGTATTGAAAGATGATCATGTTCTGATCTTGAAAATAATTCATGATAAGTACGACCTAGTTGGGTGCTGGCTCTTTGCTGCTCAACAAGGTCATTAGCATCCCTAGCGAGCTCCAAGTGTTTTTTCTAAAACAGAATGGGGTGTAAACATCAAGAAATCGAATATCCAAAAAGTACACTGATATCCAATATCCGATTTTCAAAACTGGAAAGTGAAATGAAAAGAATGAACCATCCGGTGCAATTAGAAAAAGAAAAGGCATAATGTGACAGAAAGAGATTAACTTGAAAAATCAAAGTAGTAAGTATACAGCATGATTAGGTAACACTCTTACTCGAAGGAGTCTTAAAAATTAAAATGCATCTTAATTGCAAAATTATTCAATATCCCATTTATCAACGAAAAAGACTGCCGGAACTTCATCATCCACATTCAAGACGCCTGATGCTCCGCCCAGCTTAACCAAGGGAAACCCCTTTCAAGCCTCTTCTCTCAATAGTTCCTCGGGGGTTGATGATGTGACAAAGGGAAAATCAAATTAATTACTTTCAAGAAGAAGAAAATTTAGAACCATACCTGATACGTTAGAGCATCGCTGAAACGCTCAAGCCGAAGATAAATTTCCCCAAGAGATTGACAGGTGGGGAGCAAATGCTTCTCGGGCAAATATTTGAGAGAAACCTCATAGTCTCTTCGAAGCCACCTGAGGGCCTCAACGTACTCTCCTCTATTCTTCAGTATGTTTCCGATCACGTTCGCCCATCGTGCCTCCTCCTGCCTGTTCGCCTCGGCCTTCGCATTCCGGTATGCTGTCGTCGCCCCCTTCAGTTCGGTGTCATGTCCCGCCATTTTCTTTATTTACAGAAACGATAGAGAATACTCAGACGATTATTGTGTATCAGACTGAGAATTAAGTTTTCAGGAATTGAGATTCTGAATATTGTTCGATGACAGATTGGAACTTCCGCGCGCTCTTCCTTTGAGCTGCAAACCTCAACCTTCTTCCCCCTTTCCATAAAATTTTTGGTTCTCGCGCCAAAACCAGGGCTCGGCCTTTTTCTCTCTTTTCTTTTTTAAAATTTTAAATATAGTTGAATTTCTCACCTTTTTTCCTTTCTTATTTTTCTCTCTCATATATACACACACTATTAAATTTAAAAAATAAACTGTTCAGGTGGAATATTGAATAAAATTATTATTATTATAAACATAAATAAATAAATTTAAATTTTCAAAATTTGGTTTATACAATTCATAATTGTAATAAAAAAAATTGAAAACATTAAAATTTATAAAATATTAAATGAATTGGTAAAAACTATTACTCCAATAATGTCAGCACAAACAACTATTAAGTGGACCTTAAATACAAACAAACTTTTTAAAAAGAGAAGTCAGCACAAAACCGTTAATATATTGTAAACGTCCGTTAGTGGAATGCAAATGGTTGACTGTTACGTTGCTTTTTCTTTGCCTTCTTCTTTGTGAGTGGCTCTAGTCCCAGTGCTTTGTTTGCCTTCTTATGATATGAATTAGCCATTAGGTTGGATTAGAATCTCTGAGAGCTTGGCGGCTAGGCTGGGTCGATCTCGATGGTGTCGCAGCCACCACGTGTCGCCGGTGATTGAGGGATTGACGGAGAAGAGGGAGTCCTTCCCAGCTACAACAGCGGTGCCGGAGGTGAGGGAAAATTGGTGGTCGGGGCTTTTCTTTTCTTTTTTTTCTTGGTGAGGATGACTTGGGAAATCCAGGGTTACCGCCGAAGCCGATTCCCTCTTGCCCGTCGAGTCTCAGCCAACGGCGATGTTGCTTCACTATACTCTCTGGAGCTAGACTCTATAGGAGACCTAAATTTTTTGCCTTCAAGGTTAGGATTTTGTACATCTAAATCTCTCTTTTCATCCCACCAGTCCTCTTTGGCTATTACATTTGTGTGGAGCAATCTTCTGAGTTCGGGTGGAAAATTGCTGATGTTTTTGTGCAAATCTGTTATGCTTCTTCTTTGCAAATAAATTTTCGATCTGTTCTACTTCTTCTGGCTAAATCCGATAAAAGAAATCGTTTGAGTTCGGGTGGAAAATTGCTGATGTTTTTGTGCAAATCTGTTATGCTTCTTCTTTGCAAATAAATTTTCGATCTGTTCTACTTCTGGCTAAATCCGATAAAAGCAATCGTTTGAGTTTAGGTGGAAACTGGATCAGATTAACGTGTTGGGACTCACTGGATCATATTAGCAATCTGTTAAATCCGATAAAAGCAATCTGTTTTTGAACTCACTGGATCAGATTACTTCTTTTGGCTAAATCCGATAAAAGCAATCTGTTATGGGACTCACTGGATCAGATTAGCCACCAATAACGGACGTTGACCATAGATTAACGTTTTTGTGCTAGATTCACTTTTTAAAAAGTTTGTTGGTATTTAAGGTTCACTTAATAGTTGTATGTGTTTGGCTCCTTCTAGAGTAATAGTTTGTTGGCCAATTCATTTCTTTAACCCTTTATAAAATATTAAATTGGAAATGGGATTATGAGAAGGTAATGAGAAAAACAAATGAAAAGTATCATGTTCCTAGCCGGGTGCCTCCAGTCCACAATGTTTTTTTTTAAAAAAAAAATCTATAGATAGTAATTTACTCGTTAAATATTCTTTAAATTAAGAATTTGTTCCAACTTTAGCCATGTCAATTATTATCCAAGGTTTCAGTTGAGAGGAAAAAATAATAATAATTAGACACATTTTAGTATTAATTACTTTAAAATCCTAATAAGCGCCCTTGTTGAAAGATATTAGAACACTTTGCACTCTAAGGGTAAGTTTGGTTTAAGGGAAGGATCCCTCAAACCAAACTTACCCTAAGTCTTGAAAGGGAAACTCTTGATCTAATAAAAAAATATTAATTACCTTAAACAAGTGACTTATATTAGGATGAAGACATTCGTTTGAATGTGACTTATATTATAGATAAGTAAGAAGAAGTACACATTTTTATTAAAATTAAAAGGTAAATTTTTATTCTTTTTTATTATTTTTATTCACAAGTATTGTACCAATAGATTTTTAAAAAAATGGGTTAAGGTGCAAAATTATCCATATGATTTTACCAAAAATGCGTCTAGCACAATATGCTTTTCAAAGATGTGAAACTACCTATAAGATTTCTAAATGAGAGCAAAATACCAGCACCATTGCTTTGACCGTTGGTGGACAAACAATGCTGATACAGAAGCTGACGTGACAATGACAATTTCCTAGCTGACAATGGAGGGAAAAATAAAAATAGAAAGT
The DNA here is from genome assembly GCA_019022655.1 of Acacia acuminata. Classification (NCBI taxonomy): domain Eukaryota; kingdom Viridiplantae; phylum Streptophyta; class Magnoliopsida; order Fabales; family Fabaceae; genus Acacia; species Acacia acuminata. The sequence continues at coordinate 610,235 of JAFJYI010000140.1, forward strand.
AATCCACATATGCCTATGAATATTAATTTATTATTTTTTTAGGGGAAAAAACTTACTCCCACTACATCGTCGCATCCATCTCTGCAACCTCTTCCTAGGGAAAATCTATATGGGGGCCCTTTTAACAGAATAAATCCAAAAAGGGCCCCAAGATTTGTAAAATCCCAAAAAAAAAAAAGTATAAATTCATTAAACGTTAACAACTAAATTAACAACAATATTTTAACAACTAAATCAGTCGCATTAACAATAATATTTTAACAACTAAATCAGTCACATGAACAATAATATCTGCCTCGGTTAACAACTATATCAAATTTCGTTAACAACTAACGTTTTAATGAAAAATCTCGAGAAAGGGCCCCGAGGTCTTTTTTTGGGATTTTCAGAATTTTGGGGCCTTTTTTGGGATTTTTTATTTTAAAAGGGCCCCTATATGGATTTTCCCATCCTATTCCTCTCCAATCTCGTTCCGTCATTGTCTCGCCATCGGATCACCGTCGTACTTCATCTCCTTCTTTTCTTTATCACTCCTATCAAATTTTTCAACCATATTCATGCCCATCGATTACTGATAGGGTTATTAAAGCTTCACTGAATGATCATTGCCCTTTATCGTTACATTGCCAAAGTTTTTTTTTTTTTTTCAATTAATCTATTTAAAGATTTAGTTTTTTATAAAACACAATAACGTCATGCGATCTATATAGCTAACATCACCAAATGATATATCAGGCTTTGTTGTTCACTACTACAGAAAAGGGTTTTAATCACAATAATTTTCAATCATACACAACGGTTCCAAACCCAAACCATTATGTATGGTGGTCGGCACTATATGTCTATGCGTATACTTGACGATTTCAAACCGTGATACATACAACGGTTTTAATATAGGGAAAATCCATCTCAGGGCCTATATTAGCAGAAAAATGTCAAAAAAAGCCCAAGAAAAAGTCACATGTCAAAAAAGGCCCCTGGTATTATTTCATAACCGTTAACAACTAAATCAGTCTTATTAACAACTACATAGTACCCGTTAACAACAATATCTTAACAACTAAATCAATACTCGTTAACAACTATATCAGCAGACGTTAACAACTAACATTTTATGAAATAATATCAGAAAAGGCCTTGGGGTCTTTTTGACATGTGACTTTTTTGACATTTTTTTGTCAATATGGGCCCTAAGATGAATTTTCCCTTTAATATAACACCTGTTATGTATTGATACATGATAAATTCATGATGTGCATAATGCTAACGTAACAAATAAAAGGCTCACGTAAATAATCACTATATATTTAATAATGTAGATATGATACATAACGATCTCACATAAACAATCATTATCACATAAACAAAAGTATTTGTATTAATGCTAACGGCTTTACTTAAATAATCGTTATATATAGTTGACGTGTATAATCGTTGTTAATTAATAATCATATAATTTTTTTTATATACATTACAATTGTTATATTGAAACTATATTATGTGTTTTATAGTAATGCTAGCGAGTTTACTTAAACAATGGTCATATATAGTATCAACATGCATGACGGTTGTTAAGTAAAAACAATTAAGTCTTGAGGCTTTTTTTATTTTATTTTAAAAATGGTGATATCTACTTTCGATATCCCTCTGCATGCATTTGTACAGGAAATATATATACATATATATATAGTCATTCATTTATATACATTAAAATAAATATATACATATATAGTCATTTGTTTATATACATTAAAACAAAAAGTTTAAAACACACAAATATTAGATGCATGAGATAGAGTTTTTTAGGTAGTTGTACTTGACTGTTGTAGCCTCCAAAATTTGAAAATATGGAGCCACCGCCAAAATTTTATAAAAAAAATGTAATTTTGGAAACCCATTTTAAAAAACAAAATATGGTCTACAAAAACCAAATCAGGTTTGGGAGTCAATAATGCGTGGGGAAGGTGTTAGACATTCCGCAATACAGTTACCCAAAATCAATTATTTAAAAATGAATTTGACCTTTAATTTTATTGTAATTACCCAAAAAGAAAAGGAATAAAGAAAATATGTATAAGAAAAAAAAGAAGATAATAAAAAGGAACACGTTTATTTACAAAATTGGACTTCACTTAGGAAGAGATCATAAAACTGACGTTTAGAATGATCAAAACCTACATAGTTTAGGGTAAGAAGTCATGTCATTTTGTTGGTGTTTTTGAGGAAAATGTTTATTTAATTTATTTGAGAAAATGTTTTTGCTGATTTGTCTTTTTTTATTTTTTAGAAAACACTTTCTTTATTTTCTTATTTGAAAAATATTTTGGATTAACCTTTATGGGAAGGTTCCAATAACCTTACAGGAAGAATAACCATTTTTATGCCTGCGGAGGTTCCATAAACCTCACACAACATAAAAAATACATTGAAATTTGTTACAAACTTATATCAGGCCCACTGATCAGGGGGTCCAACAGGAGGCAATACACTACAAGATCATAACCCACCTATAATCCAAGAAGAGCACAACCAAGGGATTTGGCTAGATCGGGCAGATTCACGATACTTGAGCTACTGGACTCACAAGGCCCATAAATCTCAACCTAAAGTACACTCTATAAATAGGAGGTAAAACCCTAAGGTACAACTACTTACTCTTTACTCTTTACTATACTACTGTCACTGTGCACACACATCACGCCCTTTGGCATAAGCCTTATTGTGTATAGTGATCTCAAGTTCTTCTAGGTATCTACCTCATATATATTTAGATTGAACCACCTGATCCAAATCAACGCACTAGTCCACCAGGTTAGACATCTATGTTTTCATACAAAGCAAAATTGATTTTACTTCTTTTATATATATATATATATATATATATATATATTTTCCCATTTTATTTCATTCATAAAAGAGGGGTCGAATTAAAATACATTTTCTGAGAAAAGAATCTTGTGCAACCCAATTGGTATACATGTGATATACTCCAAAAATCTCACATGACATTTGGCTCAAACAATTTTAAAAAAAAAAGTTATAATAAACAAAGCTGAATCAAATCCGTGTAAATGTTAGAATAATCAACTTGCATATTCATGAAGCAATTATTATTATTATTATTATTTTTTTTTTGGTACAAGGGGGATCGAAACTAGGACCGGGGGGGGGGGGATATTAATACCGCCGCACTACAAGTAGTGCCGGTGCATGAAACAATTTTTTTTTGGTACAAGGCGAGGGGAGGGGGATTCGAACACGGGACCGAGGGGAGATATAAGGCATCTCAATACCACCAGCAGTGCCATTGCACTGCTGTCCTCGGTGGTGGTTCATGAAGCAATTAATTAGTTGAGAAGAGGAACATGAAATCTCCTTCCATACGTTTGGGCTTTTGTGTAGCAACCAAAATGATTTATCTCCCTTGCAATTCCATTTATCCTTCACCTTGAATCTTCATTCATATTCGACCCATGTACAAAAGAAGAAAAAGAAGAGGGTAAGAGTGAAACAACGACCAAAGATTAAAGGAAAAAAGTTGTATAATTATTGGAAATTCAAACCAACTATCAAACTTTTACTCTTCAAAAGAATATATAAAAAACAAAGTAATGTACAAACTCTTAGCAATATTATGGGTTCGGTATAGAAGCAATGGAATTTGTAAACCCAACGATGACTAAAGAATTGCATAAATAAAGCATACTTCCTTGTTTTAGATCCTTTCTCTTTCGAGAAATCCTTGTCTCTTGCTTAGATAAATAATGTAATGGTATAAATTAAAAAGTTAAATAGGTTAGACTTATAAGTTAGGCTTTGTGAAAATGACTAGACAATAAACCTTAGTTTGAGCCGGACCTATTTATTAAATAGGCTAGACTATAAGCCTTGTTAAGAGTTTGACTTATTTCTATCCTTATCGCAACAGAATTCAAAATTAAATTACTGTGGGAGGAAACGAAGAATCACAAATATGGGGTTGAATGACTTGAACGGATGGTTCGGATATTTTTAAAAAACTCCATAAGTCTTGGTGGAAATTTTCAATTGCAATCCATTCATAATTTATATTCCATTCGTTTGTTGTAAATTCCAATTTAAGTATAAAATAAAAATTATTCTAATTATTCCTCTGTTCATAGGTATTTTATACACAAAGTTAGATAGCATTAATATTTCATGTGATTCAGCAAGGAAAAAAATAGAAATTTCATTATTTCTAAATCAATTTATGTGATTGGATGAAAAATGGGAGCAAATAGGAGAAATACTTACATATCTAGAAGTGCCACCTCATCTATACTTTGACTAATTAAAATATAACAAATCATTTTATTTTAATTATACATGGTAGATAAGTCATCTGAAAAAATTTAAATTTTATCATTTTTAAAAACAACAAAGAAATGGGAGGGAATTGCCTATTTTGTTTTGTTTTGTTTTTTTAAATTATGAAGTTTATGTTTTTTAAAACCATAAAATTTGAATTCTCCAGATGGCTCATCTGCCATGTAAGTTTAACATAAGATGATTTATCATATTTCAATTAATCAGAATACAGATGAGTTGGTGCTCTTAGAGTCTTAGAGTATGTAAATATTTTTTGAGCAGATAGTGGAAAAATTAAATTACTCGGTGTTAAATGACTTGAATTCCTTAGGGCCCGTTTGGTACGGGGAAGATTTAATGAGGAAAAGGAAATTAAAAGAGGGAAAGAAATGAAAGGGAAGATTGAGAGGAAACTTAAAAATGTGAAGTTGATTGGTAAACTAGGGAATGAAATTTAAGTTGATGGAAAATGAATTGTTTGATATGAAGAATTGGGTGTTGGTTAAGTGAGAAGGTGAGTTGAAATTCTTAAAATACCCCCAAACTAAAAAAACCAAAAAACAATTGTGGAATGATTTCTTTTTTTTTTTTTGCAATGGGATATAAACTAACCCTAAACTAGATGGAGTGAAAGTGCAAATGTAAAACTGAAGGTACACCATGATAGCAAGAGTAAAACCACAATTAAAAGAAACCCTCTGTTTGTTCGGACATTCGAACGAAAAAGTTACGTTTGAATGTAATAGGCACCCAATCACCCGTGTTCGAACATAAAATTTTGACAAATGGCTTGAAGTTTACATTAACAATTTCACAACTTATAGACGAGAAAATCGACCATCAAAACACATAAAGTAATTCTAAATTAAAAGTAGCTAAAGGAAGGGAAATCAAGCGAGACCCCGTTAGTAGCGGCGAGCGAGAGCGGATTGGGGGTTAGCACATATATTGTACAAAAAAGTAGAGAAGCATGTTGAAAGGGAAAAAAACCTATTTCATCACGTATTCCAACTACCTCTCTCATTTAAACATTTCCCTACTCACCATAACCCACAAACATATGGATTATTGCATCATGGAAGCAATAGGGCATCAACAACATTCGTGATAGATAGCTAAAACACCTCACAATGCAGAGCCATTGCAACTTATATCTATTCCACCTTCAAGTTGCCCTTGTGCCTCAAACTGCTGTTGTCATCGCTATCTTCCTCAGCTCGTTCTTCGTCCAGCTCCTGCCTCACAACTCTTTTAAAACAGATCCACTGTTAACAAGGGGCTTTTTTGTCCAACAATTTCACTATCCCAGGAAACTTTGTACAAGCCCGCCACTTTTTGAGGGATTCAATTTTCCCATGTTTAAGGGAAGATCGCACCAGGCGGGAAGTGAGGCTGATGGGAGACGTGTGCGACAAATGGGTTTTTTCCGTGGGAAGCTTGGCAAGTTCCCATTCCCTCTTGTGAAATCAGCGTATCAAATGGGCCCTTAGAGGATGTCAATTTATACCGAGTAGTTAGGGAGAGCCTCGTTACGATGATTTTGGTATATCCTAATTTTCAGTAAATCTTAATTTCAATTTAAATTGGTTCAGAAATGGTTCAAATATATACTTACCTGCGGAATACAAAACTAAATTATGTTATAAACAAAATATATTTCAAAAATAAAAGAACGACGGATAAAAAGAAAAAACATACGTTTTAATTTTAATTTAGTATAAGGTAGGATAAATCCTGAACGTAAAATACCATAATCTATAATAAGTCACAAGCTATTTATAGTTATAAATAATAATATGATTTATTTTTAATTATGCGTAGAAAGATTAACTTTAGAATTTATAGTTTAGGGTATTCAAAATTGCTTTTCCACGGGAGTTATGCATGACATCCCGCCTAATGAACGTAATTGAAGGAATCAATATTATCATTTCCAAATCACGCAAACATTTTCATGGTCTGAAATCACTTATTTAGATATTGTTACTTTTGAGAATCAAATAAATCGAAAACAAAAAATTAATAAGTACTTCAATTCATTAAAAAGGTATGCTAAAAAAAAAAAATCATCCCTCATGCAGACCTACTTGCTAAAATAATGGAAATTCATTTTTTTTTGGCAACAAACTGTTTTATCATAAAAGATCATGGAAGCCGATTTATTAATAAAAGATCATTATATTCTCATCCTTTTCTTTATATATTTTTGTATTATGCATAATTTTTTTTCATCATAAAAGCAAATGAAATGGAACTTAAAAAGGATAATATATTGGCATCGATGCATCTCATAGTTGAGGTTATTGAAGCAAAATTCTGACTTCGACCCTGTTTTTATTTTCATTTTTTGGCTTTGAATGAGGGCAAGAGGAGACTTATCTTTTCTAATAAATAGGCTTTCATGATGTTTTATTATATATGAATTAATTGACATGATTTTTTATAATAAATCAGTTTCCATGATTTTAGCGAGCGAGTGTGTTTGAGGAATGGTTTTTGACGGGTAAAGATTATGGGTTTGTTTGGATGAGGGATTTAGAGGGGAACGAAAATTTTTGAGTTGAATTTAAGAAAATTGGCAAAGTGGGGTTACAAAATTTTAATAAAGAAGAAACATTATAAAAGAATAAGAAAAATTAGTTAAAAACTTTTAATTCTACTCCTCTCATTTTTTTTTTTTTAATCCAACTCAAAAACATTTTTCCTTCGTTCCCCCCCCCCCCCCCCAAAAAAAAAAAAAAAAAAAACCATATAAGGTATTAGGGAAAATGATGAGAATAGAATGATAAAGAAAAGGAGGAATATTCTTGCTAAAAAGGGGAAGCCCAAGGAGATTTTCTTGTTTTCAATGAAAGGTAAATATATCAAAGCATCAAAAAAAAAAAACTTTAACTCTAGCAACAAAGTCATGTGCTATCAAGAGTAATTATTGAAAGACGGCAATCTACAGGGAGGGCAAATTGAAGGATTTTTTTATATATATATATATATATATATATATATATATATATAAAAACTTAGGTGGGGGTAGACACAGGTATCCTACCAGGGTCAATACATACCTCTAAACTCAAAGAATGCTTACAAAGATACTTACAGATCTCTCACCAATGAGGCCCTCACATCAACCAACGGGTATCAAACCTCCTCCATTTTGAGATGAAGGCCGACTCCTTAGCCAACTGTGTCAATCCTCATTAACAAACGGAAGGAATTAAACTAGCTCAAGGATGTCCAGTTTTAACACAGGGTTGGGATGACTGTCATTTATCTTAAAGCCCAAGTGGAGAATTGTAGGAGGTTTCTATATATCTATTTATCTTGAATCTGTATTGTCCAGCTTGTGGCCACATGATTAGAAGTGCCCAAGTACCATCAAACTTAACCATGGATATTAAACTATATGTACCAATAAAAAAACACAAATCAAGAGAAAATTCGAGTGAAAAGCAAAAACACATGTAAACTCTGTTTTAAAAATAAAAGAACGACAGATAAAAAAACAAAAAGATACCTTTTAATTTTAATTGAAGATGAGGGTGCGTCCCATATAATTCTTTACAGATCTGGAAAGATACGTTGGACTCTGTTAATCTTATTAGCAGGAATTTGGAATGAAAAGTTGCTTCTAGTTCATTTATTCCCCTCAACCACTATTTGTAGTGGCCCATGCATTGAGATATGCCTTCATCTATGAACCTTCAAAATGTGGTTGGTCTCATACTGCATTCTTCTTCCAATATCATTCTAGCTAAATGGAAATATGGAATGTTTCCTTGATTCGAAGCTTGTATACCCCTCAAATTGTTGATAAAATTATTTTGACTTCAATATCTTTCTTCTTTGATGAAAACTCCTTAGTCTAGAAAGGCAATTCTTCGGGCTTCTACTCTTCCAAGAATGGTTTCATTAAATGTTTGTCCATTTGCTACTCAATTTCTTTGGTCAATCTCACTTCCTTATAAATCATTGCTACTCAGTTGGAAGCTTCTTCATAAGGCATTGCCTTCTTCGGACATCTTAAAGGCATGTCATCTCAATACATCTGTTTATTGTCTATTTGGGTGTAACCAAGAGGACACTTGATCATCTCTTGTCGATTTGCTAGATCTGTTTGGTTTGGTTGTCTCTCTAATAGATTTGATAGATTTGATGCTTCCGATCTGTCTTCATTCCAAACATGGTTGAAAAGGACTCTGCAACAACTCTATGAAAATGATAATTTATTTTTCTTATATGGTATAATTATCCTCATAAACACATTGTGGTATAAAAGGAATCTAATTCTTCATCAAGGTGTCTGTTTGTCGCCAGAACTAGTTGTCAAAGAGATCATTGGTAAGGTTGAATACAATTTCATAGCTTTCTCTTCCAAAAAACCAAATGGCATGGCAAAGAGGAAAATTTCACTTCTTCGCCAAGATAGATCCAATGGCGGACCGAGGTATAAGACTTGGGGGGCAAGTGCCCCCCCTTAAAATAAGGATTTTTTTTGAAAAAAATAAAATAAAAAAAATCTCAAAGCCAGTTGAATGATTGTTTAGTATCTTTTATTTCTTGATGTATTTTCAGCTATGAAATACATCAAGAATGCACTTCGTTGTCGGATAGAGGATGAATGGTTGAATGATTGTTTAGTGCCTTATATTAAAAAAGATGTATTTGATAGCATTGATAATAAGACACTTATGATGGAATTCCAAAAAATAAGGCCTCAAAGGATGACATTGTAATTATTTTTATTGTAATATACTTTTGTTATTAAAATATATGTAATTGAACTTATTGAGTGTCCAACCTTGTTATTTATAAATGACAGGGTTGTAAAATAACTGTCTCTCTTATTACATCATCGTATTCACTTAATTTTATGAATATTTTTTTCTCTTTTATTGTTTATATTCTTTTATTTTTTAATGTATTTAAAAATTTCCTTAAAAAAAAATATTCGGGCGCCGCCCGAACCTCCAAATCCCTCTGCAAATTATGCCCCCCTTTCGTAAATTTCTGAATCCGTCCCTGGATAGATCTATGGATAATTGGACTCTAATCCTGCACCAAAGAAGAGAAAGAACATCATCCATGTGTCATATTCTTATTTGCATATTTGGATCCCCTCTATGGAACTTCCGTTAGAAAAAAGTAACTCATGACAGAACATCATTTCCCCTTCTTTGCCTTAGAGCAACCCCACTGCATTCACAAGCATCATGATCTTTTGCTTCAAGATTAGAAACCTTTAGACTAGAGTCGGCAAAAGCGGGCCAGGCCCATCGGGCACTGCCGTTCTTAAGCCTGACTCTTTAAAGCGAGCTTGAAAAATGGACGAGATATTTGAAATTAGCCCGGAGGGCCGGCCACGACGGGCCGGGCTTAAACGGGCGGCCCTAGAGGGCCTCGGGCCGACTCTGCGTGCCCTTTTCATTGTTGCTTTTTTTTCCTTTTTAAATTTGTTAATTTATATATATATATATATATATATATATATATATATTGTATTTGTTATAGAGTTATTTATCCATTTAACTACAAATGCATAATTACTATACTCTAATTTTATGATTTGATTTATTATTTGTTGGAAATAAAGATTATAGATGTGTTCATGATGTAGGAGAAGAATTTCATGATATTCTTACTCATGAGCCAGAAGGCTACTATTCAAAGTGAAAAACAATCAAATGTCGTTAAAATTGATGATAGTGACAAAGATGACGACAATAATAGTCATCGTATTAATGTCGCTAAGTGATATGCTTTTTATGTTTTATATGAGTTATTTGTGAACATAGTTTGCTTTTGATTATGAATTAGTGATTTGTCTTATTTATTGGATGATTCGTGTTGTAATTTACTAATTATATTTTTTTAAAAAAAGTGGAGGAAAAATAGTTAAAATTTGGAATAGTAATGTTTGCTTTTTGGCCGGCCTTGGCCCTGGTGCTCTCGGGCCAGGCTTTGAAAAACAGGTGTTTTTCTTATTTCGGGCCCTGGAGGGCCGACCCTGACCCTTCACGGGCCGGCCCTGATTGACAGCATCATCTTTACTACCAAGCTAAGCATCAATACTCAAAGCATTGCTCAACACAACTATAATATTGTCTGCAAGGATATTAAAATTATGCTTTGATCTTTTTATATTTCTTTTTTAGCTTCCCCTCCCTCTTTTATGATGTTTTTACTCTGTAACTTCTTTAAACTTATTAATATCATTTTGACTTTCCTTTTAAAAAAAGATAAGGGTGGATAAATATGAACATAAAAAATAAGAAATATAATAAATCACGTACTATTTATACTTATAAATAATGTGATTTATTTATCTTAAATTATGCGTGAGTTTAAGATATTCAAAATCCTAACACCATTCTCTTGTCTTCCCATTTCCTTCCTTTTTTAGAATATATTTTTATAAAAAAAAATCATAGAATTGATTAAAGGAAAAATTAGAATGACAAAATATCAAAAATATATTTATCATAGAGATTCTAAAAATTATAATTATTTAGAAATACCAAATATTAAAATCTGTTATGAAACTAAGTAAAATAACGGGAGAGATTAAGATGAAGGAGATAAAGAAATGCAAGAGAGAAATGGGAGAGCAAAGTGAGAGTGCTTCTTCTTTCTATTGTACTCTTCTTTAACCTTTGATACATGCCTACTATATATAGGCAAAGAATTCTATTACAAGAGTTACAAAAGAATAAATCTACATAATGGTATATTATGAGGTTTTGTAAGTTTTTAACATTAGTCATATAAAACTCCCATGCCATTCATGTCATAGGTTACATAGCTTTAGAAACTCCAAAAGACTCTTCTTGAAAAGGTTGTGGACATTCACACCAATATTAGAATATTCATAACACTCCCCCTTGAATGTCCATTATAAATGTGTCTCATTAAAAACTTTAACTAGGAAAAACCCAGTGGGATAAAAACCTAGCCAAAGAAAAGAGTACAACATCCATTGATACATTGTCCAATGCCGCTTCATTAAAAACCTTTCTAGGAAAACCGATTGGGACAAAACATAGATAAGGCAAAAAGAGTACAGCGTGTATCGACTTCCTTTTTTTTGACAACATCCGTATTACTCCCCCTGATGACTACATTACTTTCAATGTCTTTTGAGCATATCATCCTTTTTGTCATCAAACATTCTATTGTGTACCGCAAGAACTAAATATTTCAAAGAAAGTCATAATAATACTAACATGATTTCTAGGCATTCTTATAAGATATATCCAGATGCATATCAACAGATATTCATTAAAATGATTATATCATACATGCTCTAATAGTTTTAAGTCTTACAAAACTTCTTAAGTATTGTTCTCGAGAACTTTGAATTAGATGCTTCTGGCATCTTGAGTCCTTTAGGGACATGTGCTACTAGCACTCTTGGATCCTTTGAAGATTATTATTCAATCTTCATACTTTAGTAAGCAATATGTATATGCTATATAACAATATCTAATAGACGCATAATTTATCATTCATAAATTGCGATTTATTGTATCCACCACAAAATCATATATTCCAATTTGGACTTGGTCTTTAACTATTATAATATGATTATATTTGCGTCACTCTCAATTTTACTTATCCTCTTGGCCAATAATCTTTATATAATATCCTCATTTGATCACGTGATATCATCATCAAAATTGTTGTCGACAACTTTATCTTTTCGGTTCTATTTTTTCCAATTCGACATAACAATATCAATATTACTCGAAGTTCTGAACCTCTCTTGAGGTTTTCCAATAAGTTATGTCTCAGTACTCTTCTGGAGTACTTGCCTCCTTAATATGATCATCTTAATTATTGCTCCAATTTATCCATAATGTTTATATTTGGAACCGAATACTTACTCATGCTTCAGGCATGTTACTTATTAGAGCATTTTTAGCTGGAATATGAGATTTAATAAATCTCATTTAGGTTAGTAATTCTATCTGGCAAATATATCATGAATGCATAACCTGATGAACTTCTAGTTCATACTGCTTTATTCGAGGATATATACTTTTCTATAATGCATTTCATGTATTCTCTTGTCACTATTCAATTTCTCCCCTCATGTTGAGAAAATAATGTCAAATATCAATTGACTAATCATACGGTATAAGTTTCCTTAATCCATTTGTTTCCTTTAGAAACATCATTTTGTTCATATAGAGACAAACAAGAAGAAGTAGGTCCTTATACAACATTTATCTCAACTTTCTTTCCATATCCATCTATGTGCATTATGGTGGATTAATAATCATCGCACATACAAACTTTATAAGATGGAATTTGTCGGCTCGACGACCTAAAGCCAATTATATCGGGAGAATTTTGTTGGCTTATAAGTGCTGCAATATGTAAGATCAAACATACCCACATAAAAATTTTGTTCTCATAAGAATTGATCTAACTATTTATGGAGGCTTTACATGATCAATGATATTCTCATAGAAAATTTGTTTTGAGAACAAGCAACACATAATTCATAAATAATATGTTGGTTATTCTTGAAGAATCTCCCGGTTCTTCGATGGATGACAAAATGTAATCTTATTTGTATTATATGACTCAGATGATCAAACAAGTCATGCTAACAATAAATTTCTTTGGATCAGTAAACTTTTGGTTTTTTGTGACATATGTCTCAATCAATCATAAACTTTTGAAACATAATCGACATCCATTTTGGGAGATATATTAGGTTTTATGTGAGAAGTATATAACTTTTCAAAAATTAGTTCATACTTGTATTTGAACTCACACTTGTTTTCTAACAATCTCCCCCTCAAGTGTGAGTCATATAAACATACTTTCTATATATATGCATTTCAAAATCACTTTAAAACCCTTTGTCTAGCGAGAAAATTGTCATGGCAAATGTTTTATAAGATGGGATCACAATAAATGTAAATAATAATAATTTTTTTAAAAATAAGAACAGAAACTAAACATCGTATTACCTTTCGGGGCTTATTTGTTATTTGTCTTGGCTTCAAAATAAATCTAGAGATATTTCTCTCGCAACTCTTTGCCTCTTTGATATCCTATCAAAAAGATTAGCAAACATTTCATTTCCTTTATTTGTAAACTTCTAGTTTACAATTACAATTTCTTACATTATTATTAGTAGTAAACTTCTCGGTTTACAATAGCGTGTTTTCTATGATATCCATTTCGTAGATATCTTTGAAACTTAATAAGTTTCTTTTATACTCGGTAGAATAATTAATGCATAATTTTGTTCCTTGAGGGGGAACGAAATATTAGCTCTTTAGAGCCTTCAATCAAATTTATACTAGCATATATTGTCTGAACATTAGCCTCTCTTTTAAAATTGGGTAAAATATGCTAATTAGTCTCCAGGACTATTAGCCTTTAAGCTTACTACGACATAAATCTTTGCAAGTTATTGTCTTCTGGGCAATATTTTTCCAAGGCTATCAAAATCTTTTTATACAATATTTGAAACATAAGTCTTCAGGGCTTTGATATTAATAACAAACAAATATCACTTTCTTGTCCACCATTCATCTCTAGATGTGCACAAGCTCCCATACCTCTTTCGTAGGTATAGAAGACTAAAGACCAAATATCTCATAAAGTTCAAATGAAAATTCTTAAAAAAGTTGATGTGCATAGTAAAATAGTATGTAAATAGTAATAATAATATAATATAATATAATATATTATCACATTGCTTCAGGCCAAATTATCGACTTTACTTCAATTTGTCTTATGGCTTCAGGGCAAATTATCACATTCTTCAGCGAATTTGTGTTTCCTCATAGGGCTAAGCCAATTTGTGTATTCTCATGGCTTCAGGCCAATTTGTTTCATAAGAAATTAAATCAATATGGCTTCAAACCATTTATCTTCAGGATAAATAAAAAAATATATATATATATATATATATATATATATATATATATATATGGCATCGGTCGTATAATAATGAATCAAAGAATATGAAAATAAAAACAATAAAAATTAAAGATATTAAAATTAAAACTTTATGGCTTCCGCCATTTAGTTCTCAAAATAAGAATTTAAATTTATATGGCTTCCGCCACAAAATGAGAAATTAAAGTGATATGACATCCGGGTCATATAATTTTAATAAGAAAATAGAAGTGTATGGCTTCCGCCATAATAATATCAAAATAAGAGTGAAAGAAATATGACTTTGGTCATATAATATCAAAATAATAAATCAAAATGTAAGATATACAAACAATAATAATAAATCAAAGTAGGAATAAAAAGACTATGGCTTCGGCCATATAATAGGAAATCGGAATAATATGACTTCTGATCATATAATTCGAATATGAAATCAAAGGTGTATGACTTCGGCCATAATATCAATAACATAAAGAGTTTGTATAAAATAACATAATATTAAAAGTTAGCCATAATAACATAACAATAAAAGTACAATGTTATGTTAGCAACAATAAAAGTAAAATGCTTAATTTAAATGTTATGTTAGTAACAATAATATAAATGTTATGTTAGTAACATAAAAGTAAAATGGTTAATTTAAATGTTATGTTAGTAACAATAATATAAATAGTAAAACAATCATAAATTACTATGCAAGAATAAAATTGATGGATGAATAATGATAAATAGTAAAATTACTATATAAAATAGTAAATAATCTCCAATCTTAATCATGGAATACGATGTATAAAAACAATCGGTAAAACAAGTATTTTTAATTCATATAGTGGTTTAGATTATCCCGGATATACAAATAAACGTATAATAAAAGCATTAGAGAAAGTAGATGAAATCGTTAAAGAAATTATACCTTCGTTATAACAATCGTCTTGATAACGTGTTATGAAACTAAGTAAAATAAGGAGAGATTAAGATGAAGGAGATAAAGAAATGCAAGAGAGAAATGGAAGCAAAGTGAGAGTGCTTCTTCTTTCTATTGTACTCTTCTTTAACCTTTGATACATGTCTACTATATATAGGCAAGGAATTCTATTACAAGAGTTACAAAAAAATAAATCTACATAATGATATATTATGAGGTTTTGTAAGTTTTTAACATTAGTCATATAAAACTCCCATGCCATTCATGTCATAGGTTACATAGCTTTAGAAACTCCAAAAGACTCTTCTTGAAAAGGTTGTGGACATTCACACCAATATTAGAATATTCATAACATAATTTTTTATCGGTTGATTAAGTTTCCGTGTACAGAAAAAATTTCCCTCAATGTTAAAATAAACTAACAGACGGAATTCATAACGTTCACTTAAATTAAAAGAAATTCATTGCTAACGAATTTTAATTTTAATTTTTTTTTTTACACTTAAATTGATGACTTCCCACTGAATGTAATTGAAGGAATCAAATTTATCATTTCAATAATGAGGTAAACATTTCTATTGTCTGGAATTTCATTTTGCAAATCCGTGAGGCATGCAATGAAGACACGTATGATATGTGTAGGCACAAATTAGAACAAAAGAACCTCTTGGTTCCCGGGACAATACACACATATTTAATTATTATCAGGATATAGGAATTATTTATTTTTTGAAATATTTTTTTTAAAAAAATTTTACTTTAATATGGAACCAACAATTACAATAAAGGGTCAAATGTCTAATTTGCCACGGAAGTATTGATAAGGGGGCATTCAACACCTGGAAGTTTTTTTGGTACCAAATTTGCCCCGAGAGTATGAAAAAGGTACCAAATTTGCACAAAACAACAGACGTTTGCCACGTCGGATTTTTTTGGGTTAAATGCCTAATTTTCCATGGAAGTATTGATAAAGGGGCACTTAGCACCCAGAATTCTTTTTAGTACCAAATTTACCCCGAAGTATAAAAAAGGTAGCAAATTTGCCAAAAACTGACGGAAAGTCCATGAAGATCGTTAAAGTGTCACATGGCTAGGAAAAAAACACAGTGGAGGCTGAGTCATATGTCAGATCATGTAACCATGTCAGCACCTTATTCATATTGCTTTTGGCAGTTCGTGCTTCTGAATTTTCTTACACTCCTTCACCCACGGGTATGCCAGCTTCCACAACAATGCATGCCAACTCTGTTTGCGACCTTCCTCTACTTCAGATTCGATTGGTTTCGATCCCCAGAAATATAGGTTCATAGGAATCCAAACCAAGAAACAAAAGCCATTCTTATCAAATTGATCAAGAAAATTTCAAAGGGGATGTTAGAATTAGCTCTGGATCTGTAAAAGCCATAAGTTAGAGATAATTATTAGAACAATTTTGTATTTCCATTGTACTCTAAACCCAGTTAGAGATGGTCATATGGATTGTCAAAATTTTCACCAAATCGTAAGAAAATTCCCACCGGCACTGTCGCCGTTGATGTAGGAGTGGGTGAAGGGGTGGAAGAAAATTCAAAAGCATGAATCGTCGAAAGGGAGAGGGAAGAGAGAGAGATGAATGAGGTGTTGACGTGGTTACATGATTTGGCATATGACTCACCCTCCACTGTGTTTCTTTCATAGTCATGTGGCATTTTAACAACTTACATGGACCTTCCGTCAGTTTTGGGCAAATTTGCTACCTTTTTTATACTTTTGGGGCAAATTTGGTACTAAAAAAACTTCTGGGTGCTGAGTGCTTCCTTATCGATACTTCCGTGGCAAATTAGGTATTTAACCCAAAAAAATCCGACGTGGCAAACGTCCGTTTGACCTTCCGTTAGTTTTGGGCAAATTTGGTACATTTTTCATACTTTCGAGGCAAATTTGGTACATTTTTCATACTTTCGGGGCAAATTTGGTACCAAGAAAACTTCCGGGTGCTGAGTGCCCAGTTATCAATACTTTCATGGCAAATTAGGTATTTAACCCTACAATAAAATCTAAAATGTTGGGCTACTTTTTTTTTTTTTTTTTTCTGGGACCAAAATATTGATTCACCACACTGCATCCTCGGATGATAAATTTGTTGGATCATATAAAACATTACACTTTAGTAATTCAGTTTTTATTAAAAAGTAAGTGTTTTTTTTTCCCTTTTTCCAGAATAATTGTGCTCATCAAAACCTTAATCATGTGTGTTAAACATAGCAATATAACAGATCCATCAATATATATGTGTGTGGCAAAAAAAAAAAAAAATTGGTATAAAAATCCAAATTAATTTGAATATATAAATTGTGATTGCAGGCTGAAAATAATGAGAGAAAAAAAAATAATTCCAACTAATTCAAAGGATTAGTTGAACTATTTATTTTTAAAATGTTTATTTTAAATAGAAATAGAGTTCCACTTGCACTATCAAAAGAATGCCACTTGCAGTGTCAAAAGAAGACCACTTGCAGGTCTGTTAAAAGAAAATAGAATATAATTAAATGAAAAAAGTAATATAAATAATATTAAAGGGTCATATGTAGTGCTATAATTAGATATTTTTGGTGCTGTTAATTCAAATCCGAATAGTTAATAGTTAGTTATACTTAGAAATAAATGAATTTTTTTTGTCACCAACCATAAATGAATTAAACTAAGTCAATGTAATAATTAAATTAGTTTATTGAATTAAAAGATGATTAGGTAAAAAAATGATAAAATTTCTTTCTATTAGTCTTAATTCAATATATACGGTTTACCCTTACCTTACACTTTAAAGATATGAACCAATATATGTTAGAGCACCCTTGCTAACTTGTAGTCAAAGAAAATGCTAACTAAATTGACTGCTGTAATTATCTTATAATTGGATCTCCTTCCGTGATAACCTTTTGGTGGCCTCCATGATAGCTTGAGATCTTACCTTTGATGCCTCTTTAATTGTCTCTTGGTATTTCTGCTCAATCTGATCTAACTCTTTTTTCAACTCATCATCTATGATAGACGAAGAAGAAACATCAGGGAAGTTCAACATATCATCACTTCCTAATTCTGAAGTCTTACTCTTGGAATAATCAGGCCATGCTTCTATTGTGGATACAAAAGAGCATTCAGTTTCTCCAGGTATTCTGGGCAGGTTGGAGTCATTAAATGTTGACCCCACAGATAAGAATGACACTGAGGATAACTTCTTCTCGTTAATGTCAGATGTTATAGAAGCACGTGAAATCTCATGACGCAAATCATCCATGTTAGTAATATTTCCATGATCTTTGCTAGTATGGGATGAAGATTCAACTAAGCTAGAGTTATAATGGCTTTCTGAGGTGGCTGGCCTTCCAATGGGGTGCGATATCTCTTTAGTAATAATTTGCATGGAATCTTCAGAGGGTTGTTTTTGTTTTGCTGATTCCAAATCTTTCTGGCCAGCAATAGTTCTCTTGCAACTTCCTGAAGCTAAATGAGCAATATCTACACAAGGTTTCCAATAGGGAACCAAATTAATCAATAACAAGTCCATCAACTCAGCTATGAATTTTACGTTTTGATCCCGAACTTCCGGAAGTTGATCCCGAAGTTCCGGAAGTTCTGGATGCTCAACCATTTCACTTGAAACCGAAATAGCAGTATCTCTATCGAGGTAGAATAGGAAATGAATATTTTTTGCGCGACCTGCATTGAAATACCATAACATATATCATATAAAGTTATAGCATACCCTATTGAAATTCAAACTTAAAATGAAATACCATACTTGTATTACTGAATAAAATTAATACAGATAATTGACCTCAAAGTAACACAAAGATCTCCTTGAATTCATGCTGAAATAGATGTAAAATAGACTTCTAAAAATTAATAGACATAATTTCGATCATTTTGGGGATCAGAACACGTTATTATTGATATGTGAGGCTTATTATGAGATATTGGATATTAATTCCTTGTCAGCTTTCTTTAAGGGCTGGACCGATGTCATGTATAGTAAATTCAATTTCCATATTAGAAAATAAATAAAAATACAAACAGATAAATAACACTCATACTAACCGCCTTGATCAGCTATCCGAACAGCTATTGATACAGAACTGTCATCACTTTTTGCACCTTTTAGAGTGAAAATATCACCTCTATTCAACCTTTTTATCTCAACACATGGAGAACGTAAAGCATCACCATCATATGTAGTGATCATAGGTAATTCACAAGTCTCATCAAGATCCGAAGAATTTGATCCGTTTCGTTGAGTAACAGGACCTTCTGACATAAGAATACGATCTCCAACGGCTCCAAATTTAGGGATGACAATATCGGGTAATGATAGACGACGATTTCTAGCCAAACTATTGATTTCAAGAAAAGGGTCCATCAAAAGCTCCTTTGCTGACATTCTTTGAGATGCCGGGACTAGACATTTCTCAATAAATAATTTCACTTCTGGATCTTTGACTTTAGAAAGAGAAGCAGGTTTTACACCCTAGGAAATCAAATATTGTGTGAAAGTACTCAGCAACAACTTATGGATTAAAATAAAAAGCTATCAATTTTCAAGTACAAAATACTCACCGATGAAACCTTCTTATATATCTGAGCTGAGGTTTTACATTCACTATATGGATACTCAGAAGTCACCAACTCAAGAATACACATTCCAAATGAATATATGTCAGCTAATTCATTGTAACTTTCATTGTACAGCTCAGGTGCCATAAACTCAGGGGTTCCTACAATAATAATATATATGTAGAATTAGTTTACAACAAAAAAGCAATGAGACAAATAAATAATGAAAATGTTGTCAATGAGTTCTTATAAAAGCGTGATGAGAAAAAATAAGTAACTGTGCTGTTGTTTTATCAGATTTGCTGTTTTTAACTGAGCATGAAAAGAAGAGTAAAATGGTGATAAACAGAATAACATACCAATTACACTCTCAGCATTAGCCCCTTCCAAGAAAGTTGCCAGCCCCAGATCTCCAATTTTAACTTCACCTTGGTTTCCATTGATAAATATATTATCACATTTCAGATCCCTATGTATAACAGGTGGGTTATGACTATGGAGGTAGTTTAAACCCATCAAAATCTGTCTTGCCCATCCTTTGACAGCCTTCACGTTAAAGTTCTTGTGCTTCTTACAATACCTAAATCATTCATCACGTCCACTAAAAAAACAGTATGATTTCACTATAAAGTAAAAGAGATTAAAACATATCTACAAATGAAAGTAAACATACTGTTTGAGGCTACCCGAGCAGAACAACTCAGTAATGATGTTAACAGTCTTGCTCTTATTATCAATCCAGGAATTGTAGAATTTTACGATATTATTGTTCTTCAATGATTTTAAGAGATTCACTTCTGAGTAGAGCCTTTCCAAGTCATCTGGTGATTGTAGCACCTCATCAATCTGAATCTGGTTCCAGGCCACTTCAAGTCCACTGACTTCATCCAATGCCTTATAGCTGATTAATCACAAATGATGAAATCAAGGAATGGCTAAGTAAGGTAGTGTTACAAGAGTGTAGCACTGCCATAAACACCAAAACAACCACATTGCCCGTAAGGCAAAAACTATGGATATATACCATGTCTTGAAAGCTCCTTTGCCGATCACATCTTTATACTGTCATGGATGCAAAAAGCAGCTTCAGTTTGGTGGAAGTATAATGATTCTGGATACTATGTAAAACTTTTTACAGAATTACTCCCTTCAATTTTTCATATAAGACATATTTATTTAATTTGATTAAATTAAGGAAGTTAGTTAAGTTAATTAACATGACATATATTTTCTAAAACATCCTAATCATCTAACTTAATTCCCTGCATTCCCTCTCCTCCTTGACTATTATTGAAGGAGTATCAGTAGTGGTAAATTAAGAAAAGAATGACAAATGTGAAGACTACGTCTGATATTTAAGACCAAGATCAACTTCCTAAATGTGTCTTATATTAAGAACTGGGAGTGAGTGTTAGAGTATAAGATAAAATCATAAATATATTTGTATTATACAACTGCAAATATTCATTCTAATCTATAGCAAATGTGCAAGGGCTACGTGTTGACTGCTGTACAATATCGTGTAACAAACTCCCTTGTCCTGTTCTCTATGAAGGACTCTGGACTGCTATAAATATATACATCTGAGCACTATCATTGTGTCTGGGAGGGAGGGAAATGCACTCCACACACACACCTCTATAGGAGTTTATCAGAAGGTTACAAGAAGGATGACAGGGTAAACAAGTGAAGCTCAAGGCAAAAAGCAAAAGCTAGCACAAAAGAGTAAACAAATATATTACCCTAACATAGCGACGGGTTGGATCAACTTCAAGAACATCAGGATCAGGAGGCTTTGCATGCCCATTACACTTCCCTGAGCTTGCACTCGCGTCACTCATCTATGCCTTGCTAGGCCCCAATCCCTATACACATTCGTGAAGACACAAGCATAAAACTATATTGTAAATAACAAAAACACACAGGAGTAGCACAAACCAACAACAGATTGTTCGACATATCATCAAATTCAAAACAAAAACGTGAGGTATTCAAAGGGAATAATAAAGAAAATAATTCCTGATTACGGCTTACTGTGACAAATTTCGAGGTGAATATGCTGCACAGAATAAGAAACAATTCAGATTTACAATGTATTGGAATAGCATCGGCTGAACGCGAAAATTTCATTCATCAAATCAAGAGAGAAGGGAAATAATGAAAAAAAAAAAGAAAAAAAAAACAGTTTATTTGTTAATGAATTACTACCTTGAATGCAGAGGAAAGTTTCTACAAGGGATAAAGATTAAAGGACATGAGAGAAAGAATGACCCAACCCAGATCAGAATTGGAATCAATGACGTACCGCCACCTCCACCTGCTCTTCTTCGAACAAGGAAGGAAAGCAGATACGGCGAAAACTGGGCGCCATCAAGCCGGTGACTATTTATACTTATCCACGTCCCTATAAATATCCTTTTTTTAAAGGACATTATTTTAGCCTACCCCTCCAGCCTCACGATTGCTATGTACGGATGTACCCAAAGGATGAAGATCAATTGTTTTGGCCGAAAAATTCGATTTTTTTAATAGGTTTTTTAAATTCTAATTAATATTAATATAAAAGTTCAAAACCGAATATATTATCATTTGTGAACTTATAAGTTCCTGGTACTAATCATAAAATATAATTGATTTTGTTTGGAGAGATTAAGAAAATTAAATAAGTTACTTAATCATTTTATATATTGTGTATATTTAGATTATAGAGTATATTTGTTTATAGTCAAACTAATTACTACCTTTGGATTCGTAATTATAAGATCTAGTTGACTTTTTTTTAGAGAGATTAAGGAAGCTAAATAAGTTACTTAATTATTTCATATGATCAAATGTGTATCGTTATATTATATATCGGTTTATTAGTCAAACTAATTAGTTAAAGAAAAAGGGATAGGATATTGTTACTACCATTTTTTTATTACTACCAATGTTACTACCACTTTTCCACGTTAGATCAAAATCTTAATAGGAGAGAGAAATTATAAAAGTAGATGAGATTCTAATCTAATTGGAAAAGTGGTAGTAACATTGGTAGTAATAAAAAAATGGTACAAATCAATATCCTATCCCAAAAAAAATAAAAATAAAAATGCTCTGAAATAATTTAATTAGTTTCCTTAATCTCTCTAAAAAAAATCAACTAAGCCTTATAATTAGGACCGGAATGAGTACTTTGAAGAAAAAATAAAAATAAAAATACTCTAAAGTAATTTAATTAGCTTCCTTAATTGCTCCAAAAAAGTTAACTATGTCTTATTAACTTCACAGGGAGGGAGTAGTTTTTTTTTTTTTTTTTTTTTTTTTTTCATTTTTTATCCACATCATTAATTAAAAATTAAAGTAAAATAAAGTCCTGATTTCTTATTTAGGTTCAATATTTTTGTTATAAAATGTTATAATATGACAGGGATGTCCAAAGGCTTAATATTAATTACAGATTTTTTTTTTTAAATTAAAAAAAGGGACTTCCGAGCGAGCCCAAGCTCGAGTTTTATTTATTTTTTTTCAACTCCAAAAAACCCTTTTATATTCAAAACCCTTCTACACCCACCATATGGCTTAATTGACTAATACTATTC
Organism: Acacia acuminata; assembly: GCA_019022655.1. NCBI lineage: Eukaryota > Viridiplantae > Streptophyta > Magnoliopsida > Fabales > Fabaceae > Acacia > Acacia acuminata. The sequence goes on from JAFJYI010000140.1 coordinate 633,578, forward strand.
CCAATTTTAAATATAACATAAAGTTTATGGATTCACATTGAGTACTTTTTAGATGCTTTTCCCTCTAATTAGAGGGATTAGGCATTTTTTTTATATATTCTATTTATTGAGATTAGATTATATGTTGTATCCGAAATTTTTTTTTTTCGCACTCAAGATCTCGAGATTAATTAATTTTCGGGATATTGGGGTTACGGGAAAAATATTTCTTAATGCAAGACTGAAAATTAATTAATTAAAGATATTGGGTGCAAAAAAAAAAAAAAAAAATTTCAGGATCCAGCATATAATCTAATTTAAATATATAAAAATTTTATTTTTTTTTTAAAAAAAATGCCTAATCCCTCTCATTAGAGGGAAAAGTACCTAAAAAGTACATAAGAGAAAAGCAACCAATGTGGATTCAAATATAGTGACTTTATCCTATATCTAACACTAAGTATCTTTTTAGACTTAAATGCATTCAAGGATTTTCAACTCTTTTAATAAGCATACTTCTCAGAATGCGTTTCATTGGGTAGACCTGGAATGCTCGCGGCAAGCTTGCTTTGGGACTTTTTTGTTGTGGTAAACATGATGCATGAGTTCCAACAAACAAGTTGGGCATCGAATGCTAAGCTTTGCTAGCTTCAATTCATTTATTCCGATGAGGACTGACATAAAAAATCACAAGGGATTTTTTGACTTTATTTATTATCAGAGTATCACTCTAGTCCTATTTATAAGTTCTTTTTGACTAAAAAAAATTTGGTCTTATTTATAAGTCCCTTTAGACAAAATAAATGAGATTGTGACAATTTTACCCATATTAATTGTACCAATGAAAATAGAGAGAAAAAAAGAGTTGAAGGTACCCAATCATAAATGAGGGTAAAATTAAAAATTCAAACTTATAATCATTGAGCTAACTACCTCTCCTTGGTATGTGTGATTTGGTTAAAAATGGACTTATAAATAGGGCCAGAGTGGTAGGTATTTGTTATCTCATGTAGGCATAGTTGCTTTTTTAATCCTCAGTTGCCAAGGACGAGTATGTCATTAAACCTGCCATATTTTCCAATGCTTGTAATTTTCATAGTCTTAAAATATAAATTTGTTCTAAAAGTTTTTTTTTTCCTTATAAGTAAAGTTGTCCCAAAAGTTTTTTTGAGTTTAAGTTGCTTCAGAAGTGTGAAAATTTAAAAATGTTGCCATTTACTATTAGAAATGTTAGCTATATGCATCAATTTTTAAAAATTAATGTTAGTTTTTTAGTATGGTAGGAAAATATTGTTATATTTTAAAACTTGTACGATGACATTGAACTAAAAAAAAATTCAGGACAATCTTGCTAACAGAAAATTTTCAAAACAAATTTGCATATTAACCCAATTTTTCGTTTAATGCGTTTTCATTTTGTATTACTATATATCAATATCAACTTAATAGCAATAGCAATAGCAATATAAGATGTTCACTATTTATTGTGACTCAATTTACTGTTCCTTTCACCAGTGCCAGCTCATATGTGGCTAGCATATAGCTTTGTACATTGCTTTTACTTCTCTCAGCCATTTCAAATTTTTGAAATTCAAAATGTTATTTCTCATCTCTTTCCTCCTTTTATTTCGCTTTCTCACATGCCTTTCAGATTTTTAGAGGTTGTTGTTTGCTTAAACGTTCTCCGCTTTCCTTCTTCCTCTGAGCGAAGCCGTAGATGAGATCATCTTAGCGAGGTTGAAGATTGAGCCATTTGAGTGAAATAGAAGATCGGGATAGAACAGAAGTTGAGAGTGAGAAGCGAGTTGACGATGATGCGAACATAATGAGAAGATAGAGGGGAGGTGTTGCAAGTCGGGCCATATGTGATTTGTTTTTAAAATCTCTGCAATGTGAGTGTTCATGAATGCAACAAGAACAACATGTTCAATTCTACTCTCTCGATTCCTTTTCATTAATATTTTACAATGAGTACAATGGTAAAACCAAAAGCGTAAAACACATGTAAGAACTTGAGAGGGTCATACTACATTGCATTAATGTCAATACCCATATGTACAATTATATGTCGCTTTATCAAGACTTAACAATATTGCAGTTTGAAGATTTTTATACAAGATGGGAAAAACCAAAGAAAATGTACAACTACCAATGTCATTTATAGGAAAATATTTAGAAATGTTTAGAGAGATAATTGAGATATTGGATGTTCATTTTATAGATATGAATGTTTATGACTTTATGTAATCTAATGGCTAGCATGTTGATATTATTTTGTTGTTGCTTTTGAGCTGCTATATACATTGCTAAATATGAAAGCTTACGACTACTGATGTTGCTGTTGTGCATGCTGTGTTTTTGGATAAAGCGATAACTTATATTTTTTGTTGGCCAATTTGAAAGCAGTTCTTTTATTTTACTATGCTTTGTTTTTTATTCAATTAGTTAATAATTTGGATGAGTTTAATTTTTTCCGAATTGTTACAACGTGCAGCGCGCGGGGGATTTCGTCCTTGTTTAGTTTAACATGAAATCGTTCTATGCAACTAGTAACTCTGTAACTTAGTGACATAAGAGGGTGGTCACATATTTGCAGGTACGATCCGCCCATTACCTTAGGTCATGGGTTAGGGTCTACATATCTTTGACACTTGTCTATTTAAAACTAATCAGTTCAAGGATCCTTCATAAACTCAATAACTGCTTTATTAATTGTGCTTGTTTCATATGAACTATTTCAATTTGGGAGAAAGATAAGAAAATACAACTAATGCTTCAAAATTCAAAATCAGTCTTATTGCCAATAAGAATATACTCTCTCTGGTTTTTAATATAAGGACCGAACTAGCAATTGTGTTTGGTTTTTTTATAAGATCTTATTTGTTTTTAAAGCGTATTAATTATTTTTTTACATGTTTGCCCATAATTAAAAGAGTAGTGGGTGATAGTAATAAATAATATAATATTAGAGTTTAGTGCAATTAATATAGGTAATATTGAAAGTTACTTAAATTGTAAGATAACTTTATCGACTTTAATTGTTTTTATTGGTTTATGAGGATTGTTAGTTAGTGCTTTATAATAAGGATTAGAGAGAGAGTATATATTAACTACAAGAGTATAGTAATTGACTACTCATTTTAATAAAAAAAATAACTGATTTGAGATTTTGAAATTCAAATGATATTTTCTTTAAAACCCTTTTTCCCTTTTTGTTTGCGTGCTTAGTTTTTCATACTAACTGGATATCAATAGAGCTAATACTAGCTAAAGTTGACCATAGATAACTCTTTTGAGCATATTCACAATGCTCTTCTGGCCCAGCTTTATGGTCTTGGCTACCAATACTCATTGCAATCATTAATATAAGAGTTACATAACTAATTTACGAATATTAAGAAAATCAATGAAGTTAGTTATTTATGAGGGTTAAGGTGCAAATTTACGCTGGAAGTTTTTACATTAAAGCAATGTTACCTCGAGCGTTTTTTTAAATTCAATGTTGCCTCGGAAATGTTAAAATATAACTATATTGCCCATTTGTGTTAAAAAGTTAACTTGATCAACATCAATTTTTTAATGGTGAAAGTTAGATTTTTAACAAAATATGACAACATTGTTATGTTTTAAAACTTCCAGGGTGTCATTGAACGAAAAAAAAACTTATAAAGTAACATTGCTTTTCAGCGAAAACTTCCGAGCAGATTTGTACCTTAACTTTATTTATAATAAAGTGTATTGGTTTCATGAAATACCATTAGTAATTATATGCATCATAACTATCTCCTAGTAGAAATTCTCTTATTATGTATAATCAATATGGATACTTCAAGGGAAATTATCAATTTGAGAGGCAAAGTGCATAGAGATATTATATTTAGGACAAAAATTAAGTCATTATCTAGATCCTATAATTTTGACAGGAGGTAGTATATGGTTTTTTTTTTTTTTTTTTTTTTTTTTTTAATTCCAAATAATCCCCAATGCAGCATACTCACACACAAAGAAAAATTTCCTTATATCAGTGACTAAAATTCATATTTCACCCAACATGACATTTGTTTCCAGGACATGTTCACATCTAATGATTATAAATTTGAATATAAATACGCCATTTGGAACCCAAATCAGAATCAAAATCCTGCATAAAGTGAAAGGAAACACGTACTTCAAACTCTACTTCCTTCAAATTGCAAGATCAGCCACACAATCTGTATTCCATGGCACCAACCAGTAGTGAATACTTCTGCAGGAAAACAAACGGGACCAGAATCTGTTTGACTTCTTGTGTGGTAGTATCTGGTAATCAAGTAACAAAACATGTCCAATTGTCCTAGAATATGGCTTCCCTTCACATATCATGTTTTGCTGACTCAATGATTGCTCATCGCTGGTCCTTTGAGATTTTATCTAGAGCATCAAAAACATATTGCGCAGTAACATCCTCCACAATCACGGTCTTATCTCTGGACTTGGAACCAGTACCTAGTGATACTTGTCTCCGTTTTACTCCTAAAACCTGCAATCACCCATTGAATGTTACAACAACAATTAAGTTGAAATGTGAGCACAGGATAAATAAACATCTAAAGTAACATAGCAAGCAGCAGCATCAGATTATAAACCATGCTCCTCTAGTCCTATGTAGGGCTGATTGAGGAGTTGATTTTTTCCAAATTACCTCTATTGATGTTCTCTTAACAATAATCAAGTATGAAAAAGATGGAAGGAATTAAGGAAGATGATTAGGATGTTATGAAAAAAACAAATGTCATATCAACTAAAACTTAACTAACTTTCTTAATCTAATCAAATTAAAGTAAATAGATCTCAAGATCAAGACCAAAGGAGTATAACAAAAGGAAGTTCATTTTGGTGGAACCATGATTCTAGAAGGTCAGGATCTCATGGTAAATATCATATAAGTTGTTGATACAGCTCAATGGCATTCGACGATCCATGTAGCCGAACTCATTTAATGGGATGAGACTTTGTTGTTGTTGTATAATTTCAAAAGGTAATGGGATGAGGCTTTGTTGTCATTGTTGTATAATTCCACAAGGTAAGATAAACCAACTACACAATCCAATGAAGAAGCTAAAAGCCAAGCAGAATCAAAGGCCCTAGTGATTCCCATATAAAATTAGAAACCAACATGAAGAAAGATTTAATCAACTATGTGCATGAAAGTCTAAGAGAAACAATATTTAGAACATGACTGCACAAGAATTTTTTATCCTTCCAGTACTAACCCCCGTTTCCACCATTGCAAGATGATTTCCTTAGCCATGTTAAAAAAAGGAAAAAATTATCCCTAAATTTTAACATCTGATACTGGAAACTCAATGAACATGCAACAGTTGACTCTGGCTCTCTCTCGACATTAGGGCTTCGCAATCTCTCCTCAGAGAAAATTTGTTTTCTAAGATACAAACTGAATCAAACTCAGGGAAAATAAACTAAACAATAAACTAAAAGAAGAGCTTACGGAGCTTATGTAATCAAGAAGAGCGGCATTTGCTTCTCCATCCCTGGCTGGAGCGTCAATTTGCACTCCAACAGCTTCATCACTGATATCTACAATTTCATAACGATTAGGAACAAAACCCAAAGCAAACAAAATTGGATTCATAATAACAAAAAGAAAAAGAAAACGAGAGGTACCTGTTATGGAAGCAGTTTTGGAACCGGGCTTGGCGTGGACGGTAATAGCAACGGAAGAAGGAGTCATGGATCGAATACAAGAAGGCCAATCGTTAGCTTTTGCTGATTGAGTTGGTTCGCTCTTATCAACCTTCGCCTTGCCCCTCTTCGCTGGCGGCATCTTAAATTTTCAGATCGCCGGTGCCGTCGCGGAGGACTCCCAGTGCTGTGCGGAGACTGAGTCTAATAACAAGGTGCCACCTCGCGTACACACTACACACGAGCATCGATCTCAGTGTGTGTGTGTGCATATAATAATTATATATCATTATGTATTAGTAGTATATTGAGTATATCAATATTTATATAAAGTTAAGAACAAATCAAAATGAGGCCAAATATTATAGTTACTGTTCTCATTTTCCTCCCAAAAGAACGCCACGTCGCGGATCAGAATCGACCTGGCCTTTAAAAAACAGAAAATTAAATAAATAATATGGCATTTGGGTCCCTTTAACCATTTCTGACTTGATCTGAATCTGAGAGCCACACGTAATCGTTTACGGAAATTCGGTAAAGCGAGACGATGGGGGCTTCCAGTTCGACGGTGCAAAGCCGTCCGACGGAACAACAGGAGGTGGAAAACGAAGCATCTTCAACGGGTGCTCTTCCTATGCTTCGGAGAGCTTTCTCCAAGCTTGCTGATCCTGAAACAAATGCCGTTCCCCGTGAAAAATTACAGGTACTGAAAAACATTACTAGTAAACTCACAATTTTGTTTTTTTTTTTCTCCTTCCAGTTTTGGAAGTATGGAATTGCCTAATTCTGATGAAAGAAAGTCAGAGTAACTGATCATAAGTTTTGGTTTCTCAGAAATTTGTTAAATCGAGCACGCATTCCCAACAGTAGAAAAAATACTCCAGGGCAACTGCTTTAAGTTGATGATTGTGTCTTTAGATAAGAATTCCTTGTTTATGGGTTATTCTTTATATTGTTCTGTTATCTCAACTCTTGGGAAGAAGGTGATTGAATATTCCACAAACTGCAATGGATAATTGCTAATTACCCTTCAATGTGAAAGTATGTGAGGAGATGAGGTCTGCTTTTTTGTTGGATTCATTCACAGTTTCATTGGAGGGGCAATCATTAAGCTTTTAGTCTTAGCCACCTGTGAATTCGTTACTATGCGGTTTGACATCGTGAGCTACTTGTAATTAAATTGAACTTTAGTTCAATACGGTTGCGTTTAGAAAGATGAGGAATAATCATAAATGTTCAAAAATTTTGTCACTGATGAAAATTTCAGAAAAATGCATTGTTGAGGTTACTTGCTATCCTTTAAAAAATGTGTTCACAACAATTCTTATATTCATTCAGTGTTTTATCCTTCTTCTCTCTGATTTCTAACATGTAAACATATTATTTTCAGCAATGCTTTAGTTTAGTTTACAATGGTCAAAGTGATGCGAGCAACATCCACAAGTTGTTCCCGGTTCTGTTAGATCACTTGGGCTCATCCATAGTCGACCAATTTTTCATGCCTGCTAAAGGACAACTTACTTGGATTGAATTTGTGAGAGGTTATAATAAATGCTGTGCTAGGATGTCTGCATCGATGTCACTGAATATGCTTCTCAGAGTATTGCATTCAACTTTAGGAAGAGCCAATGTGCCTATCAATTTGGAGTTTGAATTTGATGATACTGATGGGAAAATGAATGGGTCACTTCTTCCCAGTGATGTACTTTTGCTTCTTTTCTTGTGTTGGTGCATGTCATGGGACTGTAGAAGTTTGAAAAACCCTGAAGGCAAAGCAAGTCTTAGCCCACCAAATTTGAATCATTTGGTACTATCGGCCATCACATCATGTGCGAAAACTGACAGTGGCTTGAATGTATGGGATAGTGACTTCTCAAGCTCAGAAGTTCAAATTCCTGTCGGAAAGTTTGTTACATGGGTTTTGAGTACAGTACCGTGCCTCTCAGATTGTTTGAGTCAGTTTTTTCATGCAAGACTGCAAAATCAAGCCACTGCAGGGGTAACTACTGCATTCAAGTTGAACCATTTGCCATATTTATTTGTGACAACTGTTCAACATAGTTTTTGCGTATGCCAAAGATTATACTCTTTTTGGAACATGTTAAGCTACTAGTGTTCTGTGCTTATTATAAATCATTCCAAAAGCTATCTGCCCTGATTATCGATTGATTGAAATTAGATTTAAATCAATGCTTGCCATTTATTTGTGTCAGCCCTATTTTTTGTTTCTTCTACCTCTCCTTCCTGCTGACTTTATTGAGTGAGCTGCAACTACAACTTCCCATAAATCCTTTTCATTTTCAAGCAAACATTGCAGCTCAGTTAGTCAGTTTCCATAAAAAATTGCTTTTCCTTCATCAAATTGAGATGTTAAAAGTTTGGATCATTTTATAAGTTGATGGTCAAACAGCTACCTTAAAGTTGTTTCTTTCTGTTATTGAGTTAATTATCATTATTATAGCATTTGATGATAATCAAATAATTGAATATTCTGAAATTCTAGGAGGATGCAATGGCTGTGGTTAGCTCTCCTTCACATTTTCCTTTTAAGTTACTGCTACTAGGAATGGTGATTGTCTTGGAGACCTTTTCCCTTAACATTTGCACTATTGTATATGGTATAGTGTCGCTTACAGAGCACTTTCAACTAAGCTAATGTCCAAGAATTAATGGGTTAAAACATTAACTGTAAAAAATTGCATGAACTGTAATAATACACTTTGCCTGTCATTGTGCTCCCTGAGCCCTGTTTTCCAAACTTCCTATAGGTTTAATAATGTTGTATTATCTGCTTTTTGACATGGTTATTATAGGACAGAAAAAATCTATTGCATCTGGCTCTAAGGTGTCTTTTCCATAATTTCCTGATCAATGGCAGGATGAATCAGTGCTGGCTAATTCCTCTGTTGGGGATGTTTCATTGACGACAGAATGTGATAATAACATGTTAATCCCCGGAAGGGCATGGGCCATTGGTCTTACACAGAGAAGTACAATAAATGAAGAGATCTTGGAATTGTGTTTTCCTATAAGTAAAGATCGAATGGATGAAATACTTCTTTATAGGTTTGTATCTTTGATTCTTTTATCTGTTTGATCTCTCACTTATGCTTTGACAGTGTAGGACACCTGCTGGAATAGACAAATGCTTTGTAACTGCTTGGCATTGCTAAAATTGGGGATGAGTACCTCAGTTTGCACTATTGCTTCACAACATTGTGCTTTCTGTCTGATTTTGTTATCTATTGACTCTTAGTCTTTCTCTCTTGTAAGCCTTTTTCTTGTGAGACTTACCATATGGAAGAAGATTGGTTTTGACATGGAATATATAATATTTTATAGGTCATCTGCTCATGGGAAAGGCCTAAACAGATTTTGGTCTCATGTTGAAGGTTATAAAGGTCCGATGCTAATATTGGTTGCAGCAAGTTCAGGACCCCATGAGGGAAGCTCCATTGTTAGTAAATGGGTTATAGGGGCACTAACTAATCAGGGTTTTGAAAATAAGGATCTGTTCTATGGAACCTCTGGATGCTTATATGCTATAAGTCCAGTCTTCCATGTATTCCCACCTTCTGGTAAGTAATAGGGCCTGAAAGTGACATGTTTAGTTTCCTATTTATTGGGGAGTGGGTGTTTGGGAGGAGGATTTGACTAATTTTTTTGGCAGCTATCCAACATTGATTGTTTGATATTATTGACAGGGAAGGAAAAGAATTTTGTTTATAGTCACTTGCATTCTGGTGGTAGAGTATATGAGCCTCATCCAAAACCTGTGGGAATTGCATTTGGAGGAACTATGGGAAATGAGAGAATATTTATTGATGAAGATTTTGCAAGAGTAACTGTCCGTCATCATGCTGCTGACAAAACTTACCACCATGGTCCTCTCCTTCCAGACCAGGTATAATTCTATGTCTAATAAGATCTATTGTGTTGATGTTGAGCTTGTAACTGAACAGTAATTAAATGCATTGATCAGAAGTTGATAATTATGCATGTTATCGTGTATGGTATCATGTTTTGTTAACTATTCTGTAATCTTCCAGGTTGATGGTATTTTCTCTTATAGAATCTGGTTGCTTTTTAGTACCAGATTGTTCTGATGTATATAGTTTATTCTCTTGAATGAAATCAATTTTTTTTGCTAAAAAATACCGTAAGCTGGATGATAATTTCTAATAAGAAGCTAATGGTGAAAGATTTTAAGGGAGTTACAGGAACTTGGAACAATATGGACTGGGATTGCTAAAGCACTATGGCCATTGGGAAACAGTGAACTTTGCTAGTGCAGTGACTCCAGCTTCCTGAGCTGTCATTCATTGGCTTATGATATGTTTCATTTTCAGGGGTTTCTGGCTGTTGAAGGTTTGGTATCAGAAGTGGAAGTTTGGGGACTTGGAGGGCATGCGGCAAAGAAAGTGCAAGATTCATATAAAAGAGAGAAGAACTTTTCACTAATCAAAGACGAAAAGTAAAGCACTTGATCCCAATCTTGTTTTGTGAATTTCACTGTGATGAATCAATAAGAAAGCAGGCATAATATGTTGTTATGACTTTTGCAGGTTGACTTGAAGACATTTTCAAGCTGGGAGGATTCACCTGAGAAAATGATGATGGACATGACGTCTGATCCGAATGCTGTTCGAAGGGAAGACCGGTAAGATGGACGCCAAAATTTCTTGTGGCAAGAGCTAAACTGTTTATGGAATGAAGATCATACATCAACCTGGGGTAGCTCGTCGTTGTTTGGGCATGTGATCCGCAAATTTCTCTACAGTATTGAGAAATTTTGTTGGTATGATACTGTCTCGCACCCACACACACACACACACTTGTGTTAATATATGTATGTATGTATGAATGTAATTTCTTTACAGTACTATGTGGTAATGAAAACTGCAGAGCATGTTTGCATGAACTCATGCATTTTCACTGGAACCACTATGGATGTTTATCAAACAAATAAAATATAAATCATAATTTTAGACAATGGTTGTATTTATGCTCTAAATAATGGATGTGGAGCCTCTCCACTGCCGGTCCATTTCTTCTCCACTTACTTATTCCACACAGTTCATCAAATCTATGGGTGGAAAAGAATTCACTTAATGGTTGTACTATGTTGTTTTGTTCAGATACAGTGGTCTTCTGTTATTTAAAAACCTCTTATATCCTTTGATTTGCTGGGCGTGAGGGGAGGGGAGGGGCAATTTTAACAAGTTCTTTTTGAAAGAAAGGGATAAGTGGGGTTATGATTTTTTTTTCCCTTGATATTACAACCGGATATCTGGGTTAGGGTTCGTGGCTGGACCTCCCAATATAGGTGTCTCTTTTGGGACTCAAACTCAAGACTTAGAGAAACTTAGCGTGGTTTTGCACTACTAGATTATCTTTGTGTTAGTAAGGTGATAAAATTTTAATAAAGAGAAGATGTAAAATAAAAATAAAAAATTAATTAAAATTTTTAAACCCAATTATCCATTTTTTTAACATTAAAATCATTAAAAAAATTTCTGCCCTCCTCCAACATAAGTATCTCCTTTAAAAATCTCCTTTAAAACTCAAATTCAAGATTCAAGGGACCTAATAGGGTCTTATACTATTAGATAACTTTGTGGTGGTAGGGTTGCACACACTGCACACATGACACAATTAAAAACACCACGCCAATCAAACTCCTTTCACTTTTCCACGCAAATTGCTTTTCATATATTATTCAGTTCCCAATTTTAAAAGAAAAAGAAACATAAACCATGGACTGGGTGGGGCAGAGAGAGAGGTATATAATATTAATGAGATAATAGCTTAGTTTCGCTCCACTATATCTAGATAAAATTGTATACAGTAAATACAATGCTTGATACTTATAATTTTTTTTTTTTAATTTTAATTTTGGTCTCTATAGTTTTAAACCATAGGGTGCCGTTTAAGGAGCAAAATGGTCTAAGTTTTTATTAAAATTTTAAAAGTACTAATGTTTTAGATGGAATGAAATTTGCTTATGATTTGAAACTATATGAACCAAAATTAAAATGTAAATAAATTATAAGAATTAAATATTATAATAACCCCTTGTAAACATGTATATATAGCAAGTCCAACTATTCACGGCTAAAAATGAATAATATCAAACTCAGGCTTAGGGTTGTGTTTGTCTATAGGCAAGCAAGGAATTTGCCTTAAGCCTAAAAAAATACACACACACACTTCTCTAAATACGTATAGAAGAGTTAGTGAACTAATTTAAGTAAATTGAAGTTAGATAAATTATTTATTTATAAAAAATATGATATAATCTTTTTAAAATACTCTCGCTCTTTTAACATTAGATTGTATATAGCCGTCTATAAGTTTAGGAGCTAAGCTTATTGTTTATAGTTTGACCCGGACAAAATTTGGCTATTTCTTTTAGTAAAAAAAAAAAAAAAAAAAATAGTGAGAATATAATGACGACATTATTAAAAACACACTCATATATATATGTCATGTTAAAAAATTGTGAATATAAAGAGTATAAATAATATTATAATATTAATAAGGGGATGCATAGGACAGGAAATACTCGTTAATGGCGTTCCTGCACGTAATTATATCACAAATACGATTGTCTGTCTAATTTGAGATAAAAATGAAGGGTTGGTTGGCTGGCATGTGACAAAGCATCACAATATTATCCATCATAGGGATCCAAATTCAGTACACACATTTCATGTCTCCCGACCAAGTTCTCATTGGATTCCAACCACGTTTATCCCATTTCTTTGTGTTTTTCCACCATCCTTTTTTTTTTTTAATGATAAAGAAAAACCCAATTAAATACCTTTGAAAATTTAAATTCCTTAACACTAATTCAATCCCTCCAATTCAACAAATCCCAAATCACTACAAGCACTACTATAGATTTGGGCTTTATAAGGTCTAATATATAACGGTTACAACTAATAAATGTCATGCGAGGTAGAGCACACAAGGATATATAACACCAAGGCATGTTTGAGTTGGCGTTGAAAAAGTACGTTAACACAAGTCAAGATAAAACTCCTCTTACAAACTTAACGTGAATCACGTTGGAAAAGCAACTTCTACCGCTAATCCAAACAGGCAACACTATCATGTATTGTGAGGTAGAATTCGCGAAAACACAAATGTAATGATTGTAGCTAATAACCGTCATTTATTTAGTGACCAAAATGACGATTCTTAAGAAACAACCTTTCATGTAACACTTACAAACGTTTTGTCTTCCAAACACTTATATCAACGAAGACAAAACATAATGGTCTTCGGAAATAACCGTCATTTAACTCTCTCATAACCCTTCATAACATTCAGATCTTCAATGTCATAACTTATTATAACCCTTTGTAATCCAATTAGACCTTCATAATTCATAGCTCATAACCCTTCGCAATACATTAGATCTCTATTTAAACTTAATTATTCCTTATGATTCTTACTACTTTTTTTTTTTTTTTTTAATCGGCCTCCTCCTTTTCTCTTTCATCATGTTACAATCCCATGGAACTCCTTTGCCGCTCCCACCCTCTCCTCTACCACCTCCTCCTCCTTAAGGCTTGTTGGTGGCAACAAATGGCTTAAGTACTGAGGATTCTAATCACATCGCCCCCTCCAGCGTAGCCAGTGCTTCTGCCCCTTTCGTCAATCCATCCATTGTGCCGAATGATAAGATGACATAAGAGAAAATAGCACTGAGGAAGGGTCTTGTGTTCATGAAAGAGGTCCATAAAACAAATTAAGAGAGAGGGGAGGAAACTTACTGTAGATTGAATAAGAAAGGTCAAATTTTGAAATCTGACAAGTTCCTACGGCGAAAGGGGCGACGTGGTTAGGATCCTCAGTACTTAAGATACATAATGGTTATTAAGTAAAACCAGTCACTTAATTGAAGTTCAAGCAAATAAATAACAATGGTAATTAATAACCGTCATATTTTGTCTTACAAGAATTACGGTTGTTAAGCAAAAACCGTCATAAAACAACAAATGTCATGATGGTTCAAAACCTTTTCTCTTCCCTACGTTGATGATAATGCTTTCACCCGGTCTTCATCTCCCTCCTTTGATGATGAGAATGTGGATGAGGATGAGGAAGAGAAGGATGAATAAACATATGAAAATTGAACTCCAATTTTTCACTTCCATTTCAGCTTCATAAAGCTAACTTCTGATCCAAGAAAACATTATGGATAAACTCAAGAGACTTATGATTCATCATCTAGCAAAAAACCGAAAGATGAACTCCCTCTATCAACAAGCATTGAAGGTCTTGTCCACGCAACCTATGAGCTCCATCATATGATCAAGTTTTACTTGCGAGAGCAAAGATGCATAGACAATGCTTGAAGGATCTTACCTCTCTTGTTCGCTCTTTGAACGATAAGGTGGACAAGTTACTTGAAAAGACCCTTTCTCACAAGATAACAATTAACCATAAAGTTTTCACAAAACCGAATTAGTAGGTAATTATGGAAAACCTTCCTTTTCAATACACACACCTCAGGGTCTAGGGCACAAATTTCGCCCACAAACCCATAACAGAAAAACCATAACTCAGGGCACAATTATCGAACATGAGATTTTATAGCCCACAAGTCATACAACACGAACCCACAACAAAGGGTCTACACAAGACAGGGGTCACAAAGATATAATGGTGGATCCACGATGATATGATAGTGTATAAAATAAGGCCTTCGGAAAATCTTGGTCATCCAAAAGTGGTTAATGTAGTATTTCAAAAAAAATAGACGAGGGCCCTATGATGGCAATATATAAGTCGATACAACACTAATACCAAAAAGAGGCCTACAGGTTTCACGACGACTATGCCTGGCCGGCTTCCCTTGTCCCTCTAGTAGGGTTAGAGGTCTCGCTTTGAAAAATTTAATAATGACGGGGTGAGACATAAAGTCCCCGTAACCGAAATTAATTTATCAAATATGCAAGAAAGGATTGCAAGTCAGAGAAGCAGGTTTGTTAATAATATGATGATAATAATAATCATTTCAATAATTAAATAACCACAATTAACACATAATAACCATAACAATTAACCATCCCCACTCATCCATCATGCTCCTCCTTATCTCCTCGTGGACGCGGATCAGTCCATCAGTGTTAGTAACCCGGCCAAGGTTAGCTATCACTTCAAGGATATTGTCCCCTCCCGTGCCACCACAAAAATACCGTAACGGGAGGTGTCCGCCCAAAACACTCAACTCAAATCCGGGCCAGAATAAGAGAGAGCCGATGGGCACAATTTCACCCTCAATCTCTTCCACACAACGTCACAACCCAACATATCCCACGACAGAAGAAATAATATAATATTAAAATTTTCAACAACATTTGATTCAATTATTATTCCACATACATCATCTCACCACAAATATTATAACCATCACAACAATAACAACCCCATTAAAAATATTTATTTAAATACATAGATTGGAAAAATACACTGCTTCACTGAAATAATTTCGTATTCAAACATACACATAATTTTTCATAACACATGCAAGTAGTCCATATGAAAGTAAGACTTAGAAAAGATACCTTACAGTCCAAAACAAGCATATAAAATAAATTAACCCCGATTACCTCAATTCCAAGCTTAATCTTAGCTCGAAGTGCACAACCCGTACAATCACCGGTCACTAGAAGACTCTACATTATTACAATTAAGCTTAGGATTTCCTATAAAAAAAACACAATTAATAATAATATTTACCACTATTTATTTTATTTTATTTTATTTTTATAATAATTATTATTATTTCTCTACAATTTAATTTAAACTTTCAAAAGCTACCCTAACAATTTAATTTAGAACTTTATAAATATCAGTCATTATAAATTATGCTTTTATATATATATATATATATATATATATATTTACATGAGATATGTATTCAATCAGCATGTAGCATCTTATGCATTATAGAAACAGCTAGCTTTTGGTTCATATATATAACATTGACAAAAGCACATGCATACATCAGCCAAGTTCTTCCCATCTCTCTTCTTCATGTAACGTTAGTGTGTGTGTGTGTGTGTGTGTATCTTTATTTTCAAAGCATGACAACAAGCACAGTTTTTTTTATTTATTTTATTTATATATATATATATATATATATATATATATATATCTTTATGTGCAACGAAAATGTTCCCTTCATTTCTTTCTACGGTGCAACAATATATGTATGTTCCCATGACAATACTATATATAATACCAAGTATCCTTCTTTCTTTTTTTTATTATATGAACTGCTATTACATGTATTTATATATATAAGATAGCAAGCATTTATTCTCTTTCTTTCCTAGTGCAGAGCCACGTATATTAAAAGAAAAAAAATATGACAGCAAAGTTCATATGAAAGTGAGCTTCCTCTATTCCTAAATGGCAACGCAAGTGTATGTATGTTTGTGTATGACAGCAACTTCTTTTATTTTTCCTAAGTGTGCAGCGTTTACCCATAGAACCAAGAAGGAAGGAAGTTTAAATATTACCTCTGTTTTTCTGGTCTCAAAACAGGGCAATATGATTTCGGTTGGAGTCTCCCTCTTGCTTCCTTCGCTCTTTCACTCTTATGTTCCCAAACTGAATTCTGGTTTTTGTTAAGCTAACATGATTGGGAAGAAACTAAGGAAGCTGTGAATATAAATATGCTTAAGGGCCCAGTCTGAGATGCAGACGTTGGTCCGAGGAAGAATGGTCTGACAGGTATATGGTGCATGGCTCGAGGGGTATGGAGGTTCTGCGTTTGCGTGTACTGATGAGGCCAAAAGTGAGATTCAGACGTTGTGGAAGTATGGCCATTTGATTTGCTCAATAATCTTCCTGCAACCCGTGATCGTCGCTGATGCTATTTTATTGTTTCTGTTTAGCGTGTCTGACTAAGTGGATATTGGAACAATTTTAATAGATATATATGTATTTTGCTTACTCCATAACTGACATGTTTCGGGCTCAAGAGAAAGGAATAAACAAATGAAGTGGATTTGCATTTGATAGCACATGGGCCGTGAGAAATAACAATTGAGTATTTGGGCTGAAGATTATACTGTGGTATCCTTTGCCTATTGCTCACGTGTTGGCTGAGAAAAATAATAGGAAATGGAATACATGTATGGGCTTGTAGTTACAAATGGGTTCTGTTGGCGTAATGGGCTAGAGGAGAAATAATGAATGGAGTTGGTGTGTTGTGTCTTTACTTGTCCCATTTGACAATTAAATATTAAGTTCAAATGTTGTACAGGAGGGGTCATGTGCTTCTCTTTTGTTCCAATAATTCTATCCACAATGAATTAATAGGGAAAAGAAGGAATAAGGTTACGTGATGGTTTGCATGGGAGGTGAGTGTTGTGGGGCCCATTCAAAAAGAATCATCCCATAATACCACAAATTGCATGTTCACCTTTTCTCTTTAATTTTAATTATTAAACTTCAATAATTCTTTTCCCAAAAATTCAAGGAAAATGGGCCTTGCCTTCTAATAATTATTTTAGGCTATAAATTATCCCATTTAAATATTCCTTGAATCTTATTTTTATTTTTCAAAATAAATTGATTAAGGGGGAAAAACATAAGCCTAAATTTCCATTAATTAATTTCATAATTATACTTAAATCCTAAAATTAAAATCAGGATGTTACATTACTTGAGAATGAAAAATTTAATGATGCATCATATTCTTAAAATATTTCCGTAACTTTCTATTTTTAGTTTGTTTATTTACTTTGTCTCTATTTATTTTATTTTATTTTATTTTTTTTGTAAAATTGTGGTTGCATAATCAACCACCAAGTTTTATATATATATATATATATATAAGGAATATACATTACGGTTATTAAGTAACAACCGTCACTTATTAGAATACCATGCAAATACATAATAGTTGTACTTTGTAACTATCATATATTCTCTCACAAGAATGACGGTTCTTATGGGAAAACCATCATGAAACATTAGATGAAGAAAGAACCAATTTATCTTCCAACTTTATATCAGAAAAACAACATAACAATTTCTCTTGAATAACCGTAACTAAATGGTCCAAACATTTCTCCTTCCCCATGCTCATGATGAGAATACTCTGTGCATCTTTGTTATTCGATCATTAGCACGAGAACCATGTACCTTTTCATTACCCACCACCGTGCGCAACTGCTTCTCTTTAACTTCCAATGTGTGCAATAATGGTCTGAACCTGTCACTTCCAATCTATATAAATTCCCAATTTTCTTGTTTCTCATCCTCCTTTGTTCTTTTACTAGCCAAGATGAAACCCATGTTGAAGACTTGCTAGAAAATCCATGGCGTCATCCTCCTCCTCTACCTCCTTCCCTTCCTCCACAACCTCCTTCTACCTCTTCTTCTCCTCCACAACCTCCACCTTTGCCTCCACCTCCACCTCCACCTCTGCCTCAAGTAGAGGTAATGATGCAGCATGCATAACGCATTGGCCATATAGTAAGGAGGCTGGTTGGATATTTGTCAAGTATGAACGAGAAGGCCAATCTCATGCTTGATGAGTATGGGATTGGCCACCATAATCTTGACATACTCCCAAATGATTCATGTAATACCTGAAAAATCCCTAAATGTTTTAAATACAATATTTTGATAAATGATACCTATCTAAAATAGGTGAATATGTGGTCTCAAATTTTGTAGTGTATTTATTTTAATTTTTTAGGCAATTTCTCCTAGAATTAGATTAAACAAAGACCCAAAATTTCTAAATTCTATTATGGATCATAAAATACCATAATTAAGTATAATCTTAATTTATTCATCAAAGGCAACTAAATAACAGTGAAACGCCTAAACAAATTAGAAGAAATTACAAACAACTAATGGACAATTAAAATTACAATAAACACATACGCTAATTTTTGAAATTAGTTAATAATTAAATTAAAAATTTCAATTAAGGATTTATTACCTTAATTAAGGACCAAGAGCTAATAAAGAACCAAGGTTAGCATAAAAAAGGGTTACTAATTATCAAGAGTTAATATAGTAACCAACTAATTAAGCCTAGCAAAACACTATGTTATTAGTGGAAACCAAGATCAAAATTTAACCTTCCCTAATTTAATAAAAGTGGCGATAATTAGTTCATGAAGAGATAAGATAATGACACTAATTTTTAAATCACAAGAGCATATTAACTATGTACAAATTATCATTAATGAAGGTAAGACTTTTTCAACACAAATTAAAAGGCTTGGATTAAATTTAATAAAGCTAATCTAAAGGCTTTAAATTTAATTTCATAAAGCAAAATCCTTGTGAGAATTTAACAACCAATGAAAGGCTTAAGTTGTGATAAGGTGAGACAATTAAAACACAAATTGGAGAGGGAATTGAGGGGGTATACACGGTTCATATGTGTAGAAGCAAGGGGATTGATTTATTTAATATAAACAAACATACACATGCAAATTAGATCACATGCAAGCCATTAAGTCAAGAGAGACAAAGTGTTAAGAGGATAAGTGTACTTATGGAGACTTTAGAGGCTTTGAGTTTAATGCTCTTAATGAGTTTTTGGAAGAGGATAATGAGAGAGAAATGGGAGGGAGGTGGCGTGTGATATATGTATGTGTATGTGTATGAGTATTTTATCTATGAATGTGTGTGAAGGAATAAAGGGATTAATTTATTTATTTATAGAATTGTAAAGTTAACCCAAGTAAAAAAATTCAAGATACAAGTAAACTATATCCTTAGCAAAATTATTGGATTGATAAGTAATTTTGATTATGGATTAGATGTAAGGATTTATCTTAAATAAAAACATATTCTAAGTTTGGGATTAAGTATCATCATAATCTTTACCGAATTTGTGCAATTAATTCTGAAATGACAAAAGGCAATTAGAGATATTTAATTGAGCCATAATATTTAAAGTTAAGAAGCTAATAAAAATCCTTGAAATGAAGCTTCATAAAAACCCCTAAGTATGTTTGTGCTAGTTGACAACCAACCTTCATCTTTCATCTAGTTACAAGACTCCTAATGTAACTAATAATTGAAATACAAAATCAAAGCAAGATGAAAGGGGGAGGGGTTCGAACTTTGTGGCTTGAGAAAGGGGTAGGATAGTTGTTTATTATTTAATTATACACACATGCTAATTAAGATTGATGAAGGGGACAAATTGGTGAGAGGAATTCTACTTAGGATAAGGGAATTAATGGGAAAATGGAAGAGGATAGGAAAGTGAGAGAGGGAGCACGGTTGTGAGAGGAAGAAAGAGAGAAAAGATGAAGCAAGGGATGAGATGCAACCCTTCATTTTAACCTAGATCCAAGGGATGAAAAACAAGATGAGGAAGTTCAAAGAAACTACCAAAATGGCATGACATTTCACTATAAATAGAGGCTTTTGCTCTTCATAATTTTCACACCAAAACAAGCATAGAAAAATCTGATATAGAGAAAGTGAGAGTGAGGAGCTTCTTGAAGGAGTTGAAGCATTTGTAAGTAGGTTCTTCAAGTTCTAGTTCTTAAATTCATAGACAGAAGTTGCTTTGATCTTAAATATGTTAGAGTAATTTTATTTTCATGTTTTTATGGTCAAAAGTGGTTTTAATTCGAAAAATTGATGAACATGGTGTTATAGCAAAATTTTTGAAAGATTATGATCAAAATAGCGAAACTCGCGAAATTTTTTGGGTAGACGATTTTCGGAGTCAGTGATAAAAACGCTAAAATTTTATGTTGAAAATGGGGTTATAAAATTCTGGGAAAATTCATGGTTAAATTAGACATATAGGGATTTTCAAATATACCTAGAACATGTTATTTTGAGCTCTGTACTATAAGATGAAAATTCTGCAAAATGGGCTACGAAATTCTGGAATTTTTCTGGGTAAGGGATGAACACGTGAAAACTGGGAATTGTTCTTAAGTTCTGGGTAGAAGCTAATATTTTTAATCCAAAATAGGCACCTTAAGGATTCCGAGGAATTTTACGGATCCCCGTTTTGATTTTTATAGAATTAATTATGATTTTTCAAAGTTAAGTGAAAAATCTGCCCGAAATGCTGAAATCAGCGTTTTTCTACGAAAATTAAGAAATAAATAGAGAAGTAAATCCACCAGGGGTAAAAAGGTCATTAGTGGTTAAAATACATCTTAGGATGTTATTTATGGATTAGTAATGCGATATTACTATTATAGGTAATCCGTGAGCGCATACCAACCGACGTACGTACCAAAATCCAAACAGACTAAGGTATGTTCGCATACTGTAACACTAACTCTGATGCTTAATTATTGTATGCTTATATGTGATAGATAAATTTACATCTGCTGTGTGCTTATGGCATACATTTGCTGTATGCTTATGTACTATTGGGATACATCTGCTGTGTGCTTATGTACGGTTGGGATACATCTGCTGTGTGCTTATGTATTGATTGTTGTTGAAACGCCATGAATATCTGTCATACATATACTGTCATATTTAAGCATGAGGTTAACTGTTACCTGAGGTCCAATGGGCATTGGACCTCAGCTCCTACTATAGCCTTAGGATCCGGAGGAATCAGGACCGATGACAAGGGTAAGTAGCACCAGTGAGGACCCGGCCGGAGAATTTCTTTTTGGATATGTATTATCATACTCTTAAATATTCGGATAATTGTACCACTGTATAAGTAACCAGATACACCAACAGTGAATGTTTATCAGATACTCACTCTTTTAAATTGTTCCAATGCTCTACTCTGATGAAAATTTTAAATCCGCTTTAAAACAAAAGGGTGTTACAATTCAAGCCACTCCTCTTATGACAAGTAGCTTGATGATGTGCTGTTTGTTGC